>CM060946.1:390451109-391651109 GCA_030765085.1 Allium cepa
AGAAGCTTGTAACCTTCTCAAATCACCAAGCAAGGAAAACCTGAAGTATAGTGAAGCTCGGCAGTTCAAGCTTATCAGTTTTCAAATTAAAGCAGTAAAGTCTTCAAGATTCAACCAGTTTTCAAGCTTCTCTGCATCTTCAATTAATAGGCGAGTAAACTTTAAAACCAATATTTGTGGCATGTGGTTTTACTGTGTTAATATTGCTTTGAATATCTATATATATGCAAAACCTAAATATGTCTGATTAGTTTACATCTCTTATCTGAGTTTATGCCTCTGACTTTAAAAAAAAAACTGTGGACATGAATTACCTACAGATAGATGCATGTGTCATATGCTTAGTGTAAACTTGTAATGTGATTTGCATGATGGTTTTATGATTCCGAAAGCATGTTTATTGATGCTGCGTGAATATCTGGGAAAGATATTCTTTTCTGCTTTAAGTTACAAGAATTCAAACATAGATTAAAAATTTAATCTTTCACATACTCTAATCTCTTTAGGCTTGAGTATTTTTTTTTTTAAAAAAAGGGTGAGTAACATTCTATATTAAACTAATTTAAGCTAATATAGTTACTTGATTTGTGTCTGAGATAGTCATGATTTGTGAAAGAATATGATAAAATTTCCTGTATAGAGATATGGTAGAATGCAATGCTTACTGTGATTTTATTTTTGCTGTTCTAGAAATTCAGTTTTTATTCCTGATCAAATTCCATGATTTCATATTCAAACCCTTGTTATAGTTTAAGATTTATACAAAGTATGGTATGTATCATAAGTTAAAGTTTTATTTTATTAAACGTTTAAGATAAAAATGAAAATTTCATTGTCTTTGGTAAACACTAAGTAAACAGAGTAATCTTTTGAAAATAAGAATTTAATCATCTAAATTCTTTGATTTAAGATTGTCAACAGGTTACATTATCAAAGTTATGAATTTTAAAACTAAAACTAGAATTAATAGTTTGAAAAAGATTGAGTATTTCTGGTTTAACCAGAAATCCTATTTTGGGTTAGAACTGTAAATCTAGAGGGTTGGATTTGGCCGGAATTGTTTCTGGTGATAGAGTGATTAACGAAGATGCGAGGAAAATTAATGGAAATTGGATTAACACAATTAGGCAGTTGTGATTTAGGATTAAAGAGTTTAAACCTAATTTTCGCTGTTGATCAGAAAATCGATAGTCTCGTCATCTATAAGTGATCGAGTGCTCCCAGATTTGTGTGGATGATGGATGGAGTATGGAGGAGTTTGTGTCCGGAGGTGGTTCTTCTCTGATGATCAGAATTTGAGTTTGAGGCGAATTATAATTCGACCCTTTGTTCCAGTTTTTGAGCTCGAATGCTCAATTTCGACTTAGGGATTCTGCAGTTTGATTGAGGGTCGGGAATTAGTTGGAAGGTGGTCGTTGACTTGCGCATGAGGTCGCAAGAGGTCGGAGGTGACGACAGTGACGGTGCAGGTGCACGGCGTTCTTGTGGTGTCAGTTGATTTGGGAAAGATGGGTTGCTCGTGTTTTGTATCGGGTAAATTTGTGTTTGGCTCGAAGTCAGGGTGTGTTGGACTCGGAGTAGATGTTGAGTGGGCTGGGGTATTGATGGTTTCAGGTTTTGTAACTGACAGTACTTAAGTTTATATATATTCAAATGAATGTGTTACTCGAGTAACTCGAGTTATTTTTTTTAAGTTTTGCTCTAGTTTATTTTGGTGTTGTTCGAGCTAGATTAGGTTAGACCTGAAGATATTGTAGCTCGAGTTAGTTTGGTACAAGTTAGAAAACCTATCTTGTTTTCAATACAAACAGAATTTTTAAAGTGTTAAGCAAAGATTTAAAATATGTTTAAATCTAATTTAAATTATGAATTCAAGTTTAATTTAAATATTAAGATGGAAATGAATGAGTTTTTAAATTCAAATTTGTTTAAAATACTTTAAAGGGGTTTTATTGTTTAAAAATGTTTTTAAAGAAATTTGAATTGGAAATTGAAATGTAAAGAAAAGTTTTAAACAAAGTTTAAACTGATTCAATTCTGAATTTGAATCTTTGGTTTAAATAAATTCAAATTTTATAAATTTAAGTGTTTAAACAATTTTGAATGATAAAGTAAAATTTAAATGTTTTTGAAAATTTTAAAAAAAATTTGTTTTTAACTCTTGTAAAATTTCTTTTATAAGGAAAGTATTATTTATTATTTAAAGTTTTAAATTAATTTTTAAAACTTGTTAAAGATAAATTAGAAGTTAATGATTTGTTATACATTTAATTATTAGGGTAATTAAATGAATAATTAATTTATGTAATAAATTAATGAAATAAATAATTACTTAAAGTACTTGGGGGTTTAATCTTATGGGTTTAAGATTAATTATTCTTAGAATAATTAACTTGTAATTAAGAATAATTAATTAAATAAGATTAGATTTTTTTAATGATTAATAATTAATTAATCAAGTAATAAAGGATTAATTAAGTTATAGTTAACTTGTTTGTAATTAATTAATGTTAGGTAAGCAGGATTAAGGGTGATTGAAGTAATTAGTTAAATTTGTTTAAATTAATTAGAAGTAGTATAACTAATTTATCTTGCTTATGAGTGATTGGAAAATATTATATGCCTTAGATTTGATTGATATCTCGGTTATGTGATACTATATATATTGGATTTAAAATGAGATAATATGATTGTCTATTGTTAACGCTAAAATTTGAACGCTAACACCCCGGTGTATGAAGTGTAATTGTGAAAGCACCACCCGATAGCTCGGGAACAGATTATAAGCAGAATAATAGCGGAAAAGCAGTAAGCACCAGCAATTTTATAGTGGTTCGGCTTAAGAGAGAGCCTACGTCCACTTTGAATATCTTTATTGACGATTTGATTACAAGTCGATGCAATTACACTTTGATTACAACACACTTTGAGTTACAAGTGACTAGAACAAGTAGCCTAAACTTCAATGTCGATCAAAATCTTTGAACTCATGTTGGACATGTATGATTTCTTCGTGAGGTTCCTTGAGGCGTTCTTTGTATCTCAAAAGCTTTAAGTGTTGAAGTAGTTCGGAATGCAGCAGAGTAACGGCACTTGAAATGAATCCGCCAAAGTCCCTTGAATGTTGGAGATGGCCATGTATTTATAGGAGTTTTCAGCCTTGAGTCGTGAGTCGTGCTCGACTCATACTTGACTCGTGGTCGAGTCAAATTAGGTCATGGCCGACTCATCGAACCAAGCCCTTGGTTTCTCCATGGCCCATTCCTTTGCTGGATTTTAATCTAAGTCCTGAGTCGCTTACGAGTCAATCCTCATTGGCATAGGCACTGTGGCAATGGACTACGACTCAATGGCTTTAAGTCGTGGACGGATCATTCTGAGTCATGAGTCGTTAAGTCGCTAACGACTTATCAGGTAGCGGTATATAGGTGAAGCGACTTAGGGACTTATCTTCTTAGGTCGTCAATCCTCTTGAGTCGTTTCTTATGATGAGTCGTGGACTTGTTGAGTCGCTGAGGCGATGGTCTTGATGAGTCGGTAATGCACTGAGTCGTTACAAGCCCTGAGTCGTTGAGTCAGTCTAGGCCTTGAGTCATTTCATATGAGTCGTAAACTTCGTTGAGTCGGTAACTCACTGTGTCGGCCTGTCTCATGAACTGTTAATCCCCATGAGTCGTTCCATTCCTTTAAGTCGCCGTGAACCTTAACTCGTTAGCTAATTAAATCGTAACCAGTTGAGTCGGCCTGAGTCTTAACTCGTTGGTGAAAACGGAGTTAACATTTGCCCCTCGAAGTACACGCCTAAGTCGTAGGTCGTGTACTTCGACTCATCTTGACTCGCATGTGCCGACTCATGTTCCACTACCCTGGTATAAAAGGCATGAATCGTCACTTTTATCTTCTTCTTCTCATATCAATCTTGTAAGTCGTTTTCTGCCATTAACATTCCTCCGAGCTTTCGAAAGCAATTCTATTCCAACTTCCTGCTAACAATCTTTGTTGCGTAAGTGAGTCTGATTCTCTTTCGATTCCTTACTGTTATTGAATTACGAATCCGGACTCCCCATTTTTCTGACTCCGATGCATCTTTGTGCCATGTTCCATCGCGACTCATGCTTTTTTGATCGATTTACAACTGCCATCGATTATATTATTGTTATTGCTCGCGATAACATAATAGCGCGTCAGATTCGTCGCAAACTTGAAGCGATTCGAATTGGTCCTTTGAGTAATTTTCTGATGGTGTGAGGTGAAGACAATGGATTATAGTGCCTCGAATTATTTTTTCTGCGAGTTTGGAAGAGATGAAATGATCCTTAACGGGTTAATGGGTTAGAGGGAAGATGATCGGAAATGACCTAGGATTCTCATGACTTAGTTGGTTTTTTGATGACTTAGGTTTTTGGTCGTACGAGCGACTCAGCCCTGTAGATCCTCACCGCGACTCATCCTTTGAACCGTGAACGACTCAAACCATCTGCCGCGAACGACTTAAGCCATAGGCCATGAACGACTCAAGTCATAGGTCGTGAACGACTCAGCACTTGGACTATTTTTCATGTCGAGTTGCTCCTATGTGGTTTGAACCTATGACCGGCTCAATTAGATGCAACCTAGGATTTGAGTCGCGGCCGAGACAGGACTTGGAGAATTTCACATTGCTCTGAACTAAAAAATTTCTCCTTTTACCACGCCTTACGGCTTAGAGAACTAGTGACTCGATGCATTCATGACTTGGAGCATAAACGACCTAGCTTAACTTGCCTCATAACCTTTAAAACATGAATGAGTTATCACATTGTACTGCTTTGAAGCATAATTCTGACTCGATCTTTGACTTGAATTGCTGAAATAAACTGCCTGAATATTGAATTGTCTGGACTTTAACCTGTTAAACTTTATTGCATTCTTTAGTTTTACAGATTGCTTCAATTTGCAAGTATACAACCTGTTTAATACAATAATCACAGAAGATTGGGACGAATATACTGCCATTGACTGCCCACATCTAATGACAGATTAGTTAATAGAAGATAATTAATTTAAATGGATTGCGTGAATGAAGTACTTTAAACCAACGGATCCAAGTAGAGTGCTAAAGCAATGTTGAAATAGTCAACTGAAATTCACCGGTTTGCACTAACACTATACCTGAAACTTTAAATTAACAAGTCCTGAAATTTAGTAATTGATCAACTGCCAACTAGCTTAACTTCAGTTATATTTACTTGTTTATCTTCATTAGTTCTGCACAACACTTCACACTTTTAGGAAACGTGCACCTTCGCATTTGAGCATCCAGTTGCTTGTGTAGAATGACTTCTCAACAAGAAGAACCGATGGGACAGGCTGAAGATGTCTTCCCAATAGCTAACCCATTGGATAACCCTCCGGAGAGAACTTCCACAACTCTGAATCAGCGGGTGTTTAACCAATTGCGCATCCAGTTTGGCATTGCCGAAGCTGATGCCTTACTGCCGGGGCCAAATGATACTGCAGATAGGCCCCCTTTTGGCTTTATTGCTGTCAATCGCCAAATGTGCTTGAGCGGTGCCATCCCACCTTTTAATGACTTCCTTCAGCAGTTCCTGCTTCGGTTATCTATCTCTCCATTCCAATTGCACCCCAACGGCCATGCCATTCTGATGGGGTTATGTGTGCTATTTAGGAGAGTTTTGGACCGATTACCGAGCTTTGGAGAAATCTGCTACCTCTGCTCATTCACAAAAATTAAAGATCATCCCTCTATCGTAGTTATAAGGAGTGCTCGAAACCGCAAACTCATCACTGATCTTCCTGAAAGCGCTCATGGATTTCTAAATCAGTTTTTCTTTGTTCGCTGTCCTCCAGGGTTTTATGCCATCTGGAGAGTAGGAAGTAAGATTTCCTGTTTTTATTTCTTCATTCTTGAGCTTTTCGAAATCTGAGTTGTTAAATGCTAACTTCGCTTTTTTTTTTTTCTGTTTTAGCACTTCCTCCTCCCTCTAGAGATCCATGCTATAAGCAAATTTTTGAAAGACTGAATGCCGTGGCGGCAGAAGAGAGGAGTATAAAGTTTTTGTTAAATGATGAATTTTTACATCAATTTGGACTCCTTCACCCTTCTCGTTCCACTCAGCTTTGTGAAGTTCCCGATTCTCCAGCGGAGGCTGAAAAGCTTATGCCAAAAGATCCCTCCACTGAAACTTTACTGGTGAAGTGCCCCACTCTCACTGATGTTGCGGGGCCGTCTAGCAATTTGACACTTGCCCCAGTTATCGAAGAGGAAGAACCTCCACGACCTTCCGGTAGATCCGCTGACGAAGGAGTTGAGAAAGCAAGTCCCAAAAAGCATGATGGTGATGATGTTTTTGAGGGGTTGAGCGACCTAATTGTGACTTCACAAGAACTTTTTAAAGATGATGTTACCAAAACTATCTCTTCTGTAATCGAGGCGACATCTTCTCTACAACAAATGTCAACTCCTCATACTGAAGTTATCACCACCTCTACTCCACAGGGTGGTCTGTAGCTTGATGCGTGTAGTTTACACATTACACAACACTTAGGATTTTTCAGCACTTGTTTGTGTTTGACTTCTTTTCTCTAAAGGCTTTTAAGACTTGTCTTTTTTGCCTTCCAGATCCTTTAATGGGGCGTAGCGGCAGTGGCTCTTACTACAAAGACTTTCAGCGCTATGGAGGGCGTGGTAACTATGATTATAGACGCTACCTTACTGGTCCCAGAGAAACCGATGAGCAGAGAGCTGCTCGAAAAGCTAGAGAGAGAAGAGAATATGAAGAACGTCATGAGAGGGTAGATGTGCGACATGAGTCTTCTTCAAGAGGCGATGACTCCCACAAACGTAAAACACATGATGGTCGGGGGAAGAGCCACATTGTTGAGGACCCGAGCAAGCGGGCCAAACCTAGCGAGAAGCACGCATCTGCAATATCTGAAAAGTTTGACGCTCCCATCTCTATCGACATTCCTTCCAAATCCCCTGCTCTTGAAGGAAGCGCTATTCAAACGCTTCTTAATAGGCCTTCATATCGTGTTGAAAGGGGCCCACCGACCCTACAGAGCCGATTCCCGAATTGGTGCTTGAAGGGGGTTCGCTTCGATCTTGATTTAGTTCCCATTGATAAAGAAGCCATGTATCAAAATCTTGATGCCGTCAGACTCGATATTGAAAGAATGTCTGGATGGCAAAAGCTTGTTGATGAACTCCAAAGGGTCAATCGGGCCAATATCGAGGCGATGCTAACTATGGAGAACGATAAGTCGGAATGGCAGAAGATTCTTGACCAGCACAACATCGAGATGAAAAACATAACCGAGTATAACGAGAAACTTGAAGCTGAAGTCAAGCAGCTTAAAGACGATCTTACCACCTCTTCTAACACTTACACTCAAAGAGAAGAGGTACTACAAAAACAAGTGCGGGATGCACATGCTGGCCAAAGAGATGCCGAAGCTAAAGTTGAGGGGCTAGAAGAAGTCGTAGAGAATTACCGCACTGATGCCGCTCAGTTGCGGAGTAAAATGAGCGCCCAAGACATGGAGATTGAAGCGTTAAAAGCTCAACTTGCTAAAACCGAAAAAGAACGAGATGAGGCCATGGCTGGTAAAATCGCAGCTGAAGAATCTATTCAAGCCATGGAAGCAAACGTCAGTTCAACTCTATTCGACTTTTACTTGCACAGCGTCTTAGGGCATGGCAGTCTCTCTTTTCTCGGTCCTAAATACGAAATTACCTTGGCTGAAGTGTGGGAAGCTGCTCTCGACATGTTCAAAGGCGTCGGGTATACCGAGGAAGAGCTTGAGGCGCGCTACCTAGATGAGGAAACTCGCGCTGCTCTTGCGAAGGGAAAAGAGCAACTCGCCAGAGTGCGGACTGGGATGGCGGAAGAGGAACGTTCTGAAAAAGAATTACCACCTACTACCTCTGAACGTCCTTTAGTTTCTCCTGAAGTTGACATCACAGGTTCCAGTGCTCATTCCCCGCCTCCTACAAGAACCGGGGTAATTACCCCTACTGATGATGAGGCTTTGGAGGATATTGGAGCTCAAAATTATGAGATTGAACTAACGAAGCAAATATCTTCAGGTAATTTTGACATTGGTCCGATTCAGGTGGATTGCCTGCTTGCTCCTCAAAAGTTTGATGAGCTTCTCGATTATTTCTTGAATCTTGACGAACCCATATCTCCTTTCTTTTGGGGAGATACTAATATTTTTAATTTCTCTTCTTCTGCAGTTGAAACACCAAGTGCCGTGCAAGCTTCGCCTCCTTCGGTTATCCCTCCACCGTCTCTCCAGGTGGCTCCTCCTTCTGCTTCACAGCCCGGGTCACAAGAGGATCAAATAGAGGCTCTTCATGGCTTAGATGACCCTATCGCTTCGCAAGAGCAGAAAGACGAGGGACTTGAGGGAGGTGAGATATCTCCGGAGCGGACTCCTTCTGATGACATAATTTTGTCTGCTCTTGTTACTCCAGGGAGTGAGTCTTCTTCGAAGAGGAGAAAGAAGCACGGAACATCGAAGAGGAGGGGGAAGAAAATCATTGCTACTGAAGAGGAACCGGAAGTTGCACCAGTTGCACCTCCCTCCCCTTCTTCCCTTATGCTTACAGACCGACCTGAAAAGCTAACCATTCGGCCGGGTAAAGGGTCCAAAGGTGGCAAGAAGAAATGAAGATTCCAGCTTTTAGCTTCTTGTCTTTTGCATGTACTGGTCGAGAATTGTGCGGGTACCGGCCCCTGCTTTTTATTTTGAAACTTGTATCTGCAATACAATTGAATAAAATGATCCTTTATTTGTACAGACTCCTGTTTGAATTTGAGAATGCATTTATTATTCATTTTTGCACAAGTTTATTTATATGATATTGCAGCGGGCTTATGGCATGTTGTTTGAGCATTACTTTCACCGATGTGGCTATACCATTTTGTATATAACTATACCATGTTGCCCCCATACCATAAGCTTGCTGCAATATTTTATACTTCGAGGGGACTTGCACTCTTATTTTCTGAAGAATAATTATGTCATTCTTGAAGAAATTTTTCGTAGAGTACAACTCCCTTCATATAACTTTTTACGCTTTGTCCTTCGAAGAAATCACTTTTTTCTTTTGCTTATGTACACACTTTACCAAGTGAGTTCTTCTATGAGGTAAAGCGGGCCTCTGAAGGGTACTTTAGCTTTTTTTTTTTTTTTTTGAGGAAGATTATTTTCCAGAATAGGTAAATCAATCTTCCTTTGAAAGGTAAAGTGTGCTTTTAATGAGGATTTTTTTTAGAAACATAGAAAGTTGTACCTCTGAGGAGGGATTTTTCACGTTTCAACACTTGGAAGTTTTATTTCAATCTTGGTGAAACGTGTACCTCCAAAGAGTTGTGCCTTTGAAGAAAGCCTTTTCACGTTTCAACACTTGGAAGTTTTATTTCAATCTCGGTGAAACGTGGGCTTCCGAAGAGGTCTTTCTTCTTGATTGTGTCTCCGGGAGGAGATCTTTATTTTGTTTTGCATTTCAACTTTGGTGAAGTGAAATTCCGAAGAGCGGTTGTAACACTTCAACTCCTGGTGAAACGGGCCTCCGAAGAGGGCTTTTATTTTGTTTTACATTTCAACTCTGGTGAAGTGAAATTCCGAAGAGCGGTTGTAACACTTCAACTCCTGGTGAAATGGACCTCCGAAGAGGGCTTTTATTTTGTTTTACATTTAAACTCTGGTGAAGTGAAATTCCGAAGAGCGGTTGTAACACTTCAACTCCTGGTGAAATGGGCCTCCGAAGATTGCCTGGAAGTTACTCTCTCTTGGTTGGAGGGTCATGACTCCTCCAATCTTTTTTGGTTGAGTAGAGAACTTTCTTTTTTACGGCATATGCTTCGTTAGAGGTCTTTATCCTCCGAAGAGTTGTGGTTCCGAAGAGGACTTTAGTTGTTCCTTGTCCACTTGCTTACGCCTTTTCAGTGATCCTCTATTTTTTTTTATTATATTTTTTTTTTCAAGCTTGCACTCCCTTCTCTTACAAGTAGCTTGTTTAATCCAAAGAAGTGTACTTCATTGCTAGGCCAGTTCACGAGAACGGACATAAGCTTCTTAATTGGATGTTTGTTTGTTCAAACTTCTCAATTTATTAGCTAAAGCCCGTTTTCGGCGAAATCATTGACCGTTCAATTGAAGCACTTCTTATCTAGGATTTAAGCTCGGAAATTTTGCGACTTGGAATTTGTTTGTTGAATGATAACAAGAATCACTTGGTCTTGTAATGTGCAAGTTTTGTTTTCGTTGCCTGCAAAAATTTAAATCGACATTTCAGTAATACATTCAATGTACTTTTCATATCGAAAATAAAGCAAACATGTAATAATAATAAGGAACACAAGATTTATAGTGGTTCGGCCAAGAATTTGGGCCTACATCCACTTTATAGTCTTTCATTATTCACTTGCATCGGTTTTACAATCGCTTTCAATTACAGGAATCATACATTCATAATTCTTTTTACAATATTTCAACAAAGCTATCAAGTAAAGTATGGACGCAAGTGATTTCTGTTCCAAGCTCTTAGAATTTGATCTCCTTCGACAGTAGTGAGCTTGAATGTGCCATCCAGAAGCTTTTGACCTATGACATATGGTCCTTCCCAATTTGGCCCAAACACACCTGTCGCTGTCATAATTCTCTTTAGGACTAGATCTCCAATTTCAAAGCTGCGTTGGCGAACTTTGGAATTGAAATGTCTGGCTATCCTTTGCTGATGAGATGCGATTCTGAGCTCAGCCTCTTCTCTTTTTTCATCAACGAGATCTAGTGCCTCAAGCTGTAGTTTCTCATTCTCCGCTTGATTGAAATGGATTCTTCTATGTGAAGGGACCTCTGTTTCTACCGGAATTATTGCCTCTGATCCGTATGCCAATGAAAACGGAGTATGCCCAGTCGCAGTTTTGTGGGTAGTTCTGTATGCCCATAGTGCTAGCGGTAGCTTATCGACCCAACCACCTTTTGCTCTTTCAAGTTGCTTCTTGATGGTTGACTTGATAATTTTATTTACTGCTTTCACTTGCCCGTTTGCCTGCGGATGGGCTACTGCTGAGAAGCTCTTTCGGATTTTGAATCGTTTGCAAAAATCTTGGAATTCTTCACCTTCGAATTGAGTACCATTGTCTGTAATTATTTTTTGAGGCACACCATATCTGCAAATGATACTTTTAGTCACAAAACTTATCATCTTTTTTGAGGTGATAGTAGCCAGTGGTTCAGCTTCTGCCCACTTAGTAAAATAATCTACAGCAACAATGGCATACTTAATTCCAGATTTGGCAGTTGGTAACGGTCCTACAAGGTCTATTCCCCATATCGCAAACGGCCATGGACTAACCATCTGTGTGAGTTCAGTGGAAGGAGCTCTAGGAATTTTTGGCGAATCTTTGGCATCTGTCACATTTTCGGGAATAGTCTGCTGCATCTCGATTAATTTCTGGCCAAAAATATCTGTATCGGAGAATCTTTTTCGCTAAAGTTTGACCACCTAAATGATCACCACATTCTCCCCCATGCACCTCAGCTAGGATTGTTTTGGACTCTTCCCTGGATACACATCGAAGTAACGGCATTGAGAATCCTCGTCTGTATAACTGGCCATCTTGGACTATATAGCGAGAGGCTTTCCTCAGTAGCTTCTTTCGTTCTTTTGAATTTTCCGGTAAAGATTCATTGAGCAGATATTCTGTTATTGGAGTCATCCATGATTCTTGCTCTTGAGACACGCTCATGATCCAATCAATATCCATCTCATCAATGCTCGGAGTCGACAGGACCTCCACTGGAGTTAACCCCAGAAATTGAGCTTCGCCTGTGCTAGAGTACTTTGCGAGAGAATCTACTTTCATGTTTTCTTCTCGAGGAATGTGACTTATCATGTAATGATCGAAATCACCCAGGAGTTCCCAAGCCTTTGACAAGTAGGCGGGCAGATTCCCCCCTTTTGCTTGGAATTCCTTTTTGACTTGGCATACAATAAGCTGAGAATCACTGAAGATCTGTAATGCTCGGATGTTTAGTTCTTTAGCAATCCTTAAGCCAGCGATAAGGGCTTCGTATTCTGCTTCATTGTTTGTTGAAGGAAATTCCAATCTTAGTGCATAGCATAATGATCGACCTTCAGGGGTCTCAAGCACAACTCCGGCTCCAGAACAGTAGTCGTTTCTTACGCCATCGACATATAACTTCCGTTGGATTGGGGAATCGTCGATCGTTTCCTCCTCACTGTTACCCTTATCTGTGAATTCTGCGATGAAATCCGCTAAAGCTTGTCCATTGATCGCTTTTCGGGGATGATAAGTGATGTCATATTGACTGAGTTCAATATTCCACTTTAGAAGACGACCCGAAGCCTCAGGGCGAAACAGTACTTGCTTTAAAGGTTGATCAGTGAGGACTCTGATAGGATGAGCTTGGAAATATTGCCTCAACTTCCTAGATGCAATTAGTAGGCAATAGGCGAGTTTTTCCAACTTAGAGTAATTCATCTCTGCCCCAGTGAGTCTTTTGCTGATATAGTAAACTGGATGTTGAATCCTCTTGTCTTCTCGTATCAGCGCTGCACTTAAAGCATGAGATGATACTGCCAAGTATATAAGAAGATCCTCGTCATCGCCAGGCCTAGAAAGTATTGGAGGCGTTTCCATATGGCGAATCAATTCATCAAAGGCTTTTTGGCATTCGGGAGTCCAATCGAAGTTTTTCTTTCCTTTCTTTAGGGCGTCAAAGAATGGGATGCATTTATCTATGGCTTTGGAAATGAACCGACTCAAGGCGGCGACTTTTCCATTGAGACTTTGCAATTCCTTCTTTGTTCTAGGAGCTTTGACTTCCTTTAAGGCGGTAATTTGAGCCGGACTAGCCTCAATGCCCCTAGCGCTCACGATGAAACCTAAAAACTTGCCGGATTCCACTCCAAATGAACATTTTAAAGGATTGAGCTTCATTCCGTATTTTCGGAGGACTGCGAACATGTCTGCTAAGTGTTCTATGTGATCCACTGCTTTCTTAGACTTTACTAACATGTCATCGACGTAGACTTCCATAGTCTTGCCCAATTGTGGTTTGAACATAGCATTAACAAGTCTTTGGTATGTTGCCCCTGCATTCTTCAGCCCGAAGGGCATAACTCTGTAGCAGTAAAGACCAATGTCAGTGATAAAGCTTGTGTCCTCCTGATCTGGCTCATGCATCATGATCTGGTTGTATCCGGAGTAAGCATCCATGAAAGATAACAATTCGTGTCCCGCTGTTCCGTCTACTAGTTGATCGATTCTGGGTAATGGGAAGCAGTCTTTGGGGCAGGCCTTATTTAGATCTGAAAAATCGATGCATACTCTCCACTTTCCGTTGGCTTTCTTAACCAGCACTGGATTTGAAACCCAATTCGGATAGGTAGATTCTTTGATAAAATTATTCTCCATGAGCCGATCAACTTCTTCTTTTAACGCTGCCGACCTTTCTGGACCTTGAGTTCTCCTTTTCTGCTTCACAGGTGTAAATTTTGGATCAATATTCAGGGCGTGTACTGCAACTTCTGGGGATATTCCGCACATATCGGCATGAGTCCAAGCAAAAACATCCAAATTTGCCTTTAAAAAAGATATTAAGATATTCTGAATTGACACATTAAGTTGTGAACCCACATTCAACACCTTGTTTGGGTCCTTTGGGTCAACAGGTACTGGTATTGTCGTCTCCACTAGTACCACTCTATTCTCCCCTGCACTGACTTTTCTAGGATCCATCTCGTTCCTTGCTCCGCTGTGCTCGCCAGTGCAGGGTCCGCCCTGTAATTGCTACAAGGCTGGTTCTTTGATGCGGACTGGGGCTGCCGCATCCTTTTCCATTTCTCTTTTTCTGATTTCTCGTAGCTATGTTAGATAACATTCCCGTCCCGCATTTTGATCCCCTTTTATAACTCCCACTCCATTATCTGTGGGAAATTTAATGGTGAGGCACCATGGGGCCAGAACAACTTTGAATGCTGCGAGAGTTGGACGGCCAAGGAAAGCATTATAAGCAGAAAATTCGTTGACAATCACAAAAGTTTGCTTGGGGACCACTTTTCTCTCTCCTTCTCCAAGTTCCACAAACAAATCAACGGTTCCTATCGGCTGTTTTGGCTCCCCAGTGAAGCCAGCGATTTTCTGCGATGAGGCTTGCACATCAGCCATAGGGATCTTCATTTGGTCGAATGTTTTCTTGAAGAGGATATTGCAGGATGCGCCACAATCAATGAGAACTCTTCTGACAATAGCTGGCCCGATACCAGCCGAGATGACTAAGGGATCCAAGGTAGGAGCTTCAATACCTGCGGAATCCCTGGCTCTAAACACAATATCATCATTGAAAGTTCTTTGTTGCTTCAGGGACATAGCACCTTCCAAAACGAATACATCTTCCTCGGTCGGTACATACTTCAAAGCTCGGGTATACCTTTCCATCTCACCCCAGCTCCTGCCTGCTGGGTGAGGTCCTCCCGTAATGACATTGATAACAGGCCTTCCGGATTCATGCCCTGCAGTCTTTTCACCTGCCCTGGATTGATGAGCGGGAGCTCGTTGCCCCTGACTGGTCGAAGCGGGATTGCTGCTATTCTTTTCTACAAATTGCTGTAGCTTGTTTTCCCTTATCAATTCTTCAATCAAAATTTTCAATTGGCGGCATTCATCGGTATCATGACCGGGTTGATTATGGAAGCGGCAAAACTTTCCGCTTTGTACTGCTTTTTTCCCGGTTCTCAGAACGGGAGGTTTAGGATAATCAACAGAATCTTTAGTGGCAAGGTATATACGCTCCGGCGTGTCTGATAAAGCAGTATATTCCGATGGTTTGAGGGAACGAGGCTTCTTCAGATTTTTCTGTTTCTTTCCATCGTTATTCTCCCTTTTCTGTCCTACAGATTCACTCTTGCGTGGAGCAGCAATGTTATCTTCAGCTTTTTCTAACACTGCCTTTACCGGTACAGGACGGCTTTCCAGGCGTATGAACTCATCTGCTTTCTTGTAGAATTTTTCAAGGGAATTTGGTTCCTTCATGTTAAGCCATTTTCCAAATTCGCTCGACTTGTCGATGGCCCTCATCAGATAAGTCAAGATCATCCGTGGTTCTGCATTGTCTACCTCGGCCAGCGCTATATTAAAGCGATTCAAGAAAGATCTGATAGTTTCACCCGGATTCTGCTCTAAACTTGACAACGACATAATATCTTTGGCTTTTGAAGCGTATAGTCTGAACTGCTCCTTGAATTTCCGGGTTAAGTCAGAAAACTGATCGATAGACCGGACTGGCAGCTTGGTGAACCAAAGCAGAGCTACACCTTCCAGGTATACAGGAAAATATCGGCACTTTATTTCATCAGAAGCTCTGGCACCTGTCATGTGCCAATCATACTTATTCAAGAATTCGTTCGGATCACTTGTTCCTTTGTAAGCTGGGATAGTTGGAGGGACGAACTTCCTTGGGAACTCAGCCTTTAAGATTCTTTCGGTAAACGGGGTTTTACTTGGAGCAAAACCCCATTCCTTCTCATCTTCATTCCTTTGCATGCTTTCCTTCATGATTTGTCGAACCATTTCAGAAAGATATCCCTCATCATTTCGAGCTCTAGATCCACCAATTCCAGGAAATGTCTGCTCAAAGGGGCTGGCAGCCCTCTCAGGAATGTTTCTTTCTTCATCCTCATGAATGTTGCCAGCAAAGTTCCTTTCATTACCCGTTGGTTGACGGTTTACCCCAAGCAAGTCATTCAACTTATTCAAAATTAGGGCATTTTGGGCGTTCTGAGCTTCCAATTGTGCACTTTGGGCATTTATTTGCTGGTTCAGCCCTAAGATTACCGCATCCAACTCCGCTTTTGTAACTCCAACAGGTGGAGTGGCTTGACTAGGTACTGGGGAAGCGGAGGTTCCCTCTTGAACATTTCCAGATCTAACAGATCTACTCTTTCTCCCCGGAGCCATGGTTTCAGATAAACTTCTAGTCTTCAGAGAGGTTACTTCAACAAACTTTCGTGGAGCAATGATGACGGTTTTCCTGAGTTCAATTCTCAGTGAAAGCGCCAAAAATGTTAACGCTAAAATTTGAACGCTAACACCCCGGTGTATGAAGTGTAATTGTGAAAGCACCACCCGATAGCTCGGGAACAGATTATAAGCAGAATAATAGCGGAAAAGCAGTAAACAACAGCAATTTTATAGTGGTTCGGCTTAAGAGAGAGCCTACGTCCACTTTGAATACCTTTATTGACGATTTGATTACAAGTCGATGCAATTACACTTTGATTACAACACACTTTGAGTTACAAGTGACTTAGAACAAGTAGCCTAAACTTCAATGTCGATCAAAATCTTTGAACTCATGTTGGACATGTATGATTTCTTCGTGAAGTTCCTTGAGGCGTTCTTTGTATCTCAAAAGCTTTAAGTGTTGAAGTAGTTCGGAATGCAGCAGAGTAACGGCGCTTGAAATGAATCCGCCAAAGTCCCTTGAATGTTGGAGACGGCCATGTATTTATAGGAGTTTTCAGCCTTGAGTCGTGAGTCGTGTTCGACTCATACTTGACTCATGGTCGAGTCAAATTAGGTCGTGGCCGACTCATCGAACCAAGCCCTTGGTTTCTCCATGGCCCATTCCTTTGCTGGATTTTAAGCTAAGTCCTGAGTCGCTTACGAGTCAATCCTCATTGGCATAGGCACTATGGCAATGGACTACGACTCAATGGCTTTAAGTCGTGGACGAGTCATTCTGAGTCATGAGTCGTTGAGTCGCTAACGACTTATCAGGTAGCGGTATATAGGTGAAGCGACTTAGGGACTTATCTTCTTAGGTCGTCAATCCTCTTGAGTCGTTTCTTATGATGAGTCGTGGACTTGTTGAGTCGCGGAGGCGATGGTCTTGATGAGTCGGTAATGCACTGAGTCGTTACAAGCCCTGAGTCGTTGAGTCGGTCTAGGCCTTGAGTCATCTCATATGAGTCGTAAACTTCGTTGAGTCGGTAACTCACTGTGTCGGCCTGTCTCATGAACCGTTAATCCCCATGAGTCGATCCATTCCTTTAAGTCGCCGTGAACCTTAACTCGTTAGCTAATTAAGTCGTAACCAGTTGAGTCGGCCTGAGTCTTAACTCGTTGGTGAAAACGGGGTTAACATCTATAGATGATGAATAATTGTGTGTAGGAGACACCCTGTATTTGAAGATTGAATTGTGTTTCACTTGAATAACGTAGGATAAAATGGTATTGAATTCGAAGAGACCGGGATCGGGTATTAGTAAATATCCGAAACTACTTCGAATAGTAAGACATGTGTAATCAATAGGCTGATATGGAATAATTTAAGTAAATTGACCATTTAATCTAAGTTTGGCACTTAGAAATTGATGTATGAAATAAGTAAGGTCTATAATAGTTTGTGAAATTGTAAATTGATAAGTTACCCCGGGTTTATATTAGTTGTATACTTTTGTACTCCATGTTAGATGGGTTTACTCACGCTGGTTTCCAGCCTGACCTGGGTGTTACTTTGATGTAATGCTCGGGTCAAATCGTGTATTACAGACTTGCAGGTAAGGACGTTCCAGAGCTCAGGAGGAGAGCTGAAGGACGGGAACATATAGATTGTTTATCCGTTATGATATATATTGTTATCTATATGGGACAAGTTATTTTAAACCGTCCAGTATTGTGAAATTGTTGTAACTCTGATGTAAAATGTAAATATACTGATACCGTTCTGCTTTGTAAATTGTTATTTATTTGCTATTATATTTTATCCGCTACGAATGTGAGATTGTGTGTTTCTTTTCTATTCTTCTTTCTCTTTCTTCTTTTCACTAACTATCTGGAAATTTCGGGATCGAAATTCCCGGGTCGTTACATTTGGTATCAGAGCATAAGGCTAAGCAAGAACCTTGGCTCTGGTGGGATTACTCATTAAGGATAGGGTAAGTGGTACCCTAGAATGAGTTGAGTATATATATATATGAGAGAGCGTACTTGTTATTTTCTTATATAAAGGTTTTTAAATAATTTCAAAAGTAAATGAATCTTATATAGGAAATAGATTATCTATTATATTAAGGAAATTGGTTGTAGTATTAATTAAATTAAAAGTAATAGTAAGAATTAAGTGGTAATAGAATTACAACCAAATTGAAATTAAATTAAAGACAAGTTTGAAATGGATTCAAACTAAAATTGAAATCTTGAATTGGAGAAGTATTTCAGAATAAGATGAATTAGAATTGGTTTCAACCCAGAAATTAGAATGGATATTGTGTTTAATAATGGGATGATTGTTTTTCAATGAACAATAAAATGTTTTAAGGAAAGAAACCATTTAAAGAGAGCAACTTGTAAATTTGAAAGGATGTAAATTAAAGTGGGTTTCAAATTGTGAAGTCCTGAATTCTAAGTTTAAAATTTTTGAATTGGTTTCAAAATGTTAAAGGTAATAATATTACTCAAACTACTTTGAATATGATCTTATTTTAAAATAAGAAATGTATGAAAATTTTAAAGAAAATTTGTTTTGAATTGAAACCAAAGGTGGTTTAAATTTTAAAACTTGGCTTGGTAAGCCAAGAAGTAAATATGTATATGAGTGGATATACTTAAATATCAAAGATGGTTTGAGATAAACTCTAAGTGTTGAGTTTTAAATTAGGAATGAGATGTGAAAATCCAAAGTGATAAGTTTTTGAACTTATAGATGAAAAAAAAAATTGAAATTTGAAAGGGAATTCAAATTGTGTGAACTTGACTGAATTAAGTGAATTAAATTTAACCTAGAGAAAGTTAGATAAGTTTGAAAGGACTACCGGATTTGGGAATTTCAATATGAAATTGAGATTTAACTTGGAAAGTTAAATGGTTAATCTGAATGGGGAATTTGTGTTATCTCAAAATGGGTATTGAGATCTGGAAACTGGAAATATTTAAATTGTGAAATTGGATTTGTTTAAATGAATAAGAAATGAAGTATGGTGATATATCCATTATTGAGATAAAAGAAAATCTAGCTTTAATTTGAAATTAAATTGTTTAAAAGTTTTTATTAAAGGTTAACTTGGTTTAAAGGGCTAAACCAACCTTAGTGAATTTAACTCGAATTTATATAATTTGAGGTGGTTTGAATTTGAAATTTGAATTAGTTGAGATTGAATTTGATTTGAATTAATTGAAATGGTGATTGAAGGTGTATGAGTATAAGATTCAAATGAAAATTTTGAATTGGATTAATTGAAAACGATTTGAAATTGAAGTGGGTTCAATTTGAAATTAGTCCGAGTCGATTTGAATAATTTGGAGTTGTAATTAAAGTTGAATAGTTTTAAATTCAAATGGAATTTGAATTAAATTTGAGATGAAATCAAGAATAATTCAACTTGGTTTGGAAAATGGAGTTTGAAATTGGGATTAATTCAATCTGGAGTTGAAATGAATTGAAATTGGAACTAGTTCAATTGAAATTTATTTGAATTAGTAAAATTTGAGATGAAGGTTGAATAAAGTTAAATTTGGAAAGAACTGAGGAATTCAACTTGAATTGGGTTAAATAGATTTCAATGGAAATTGAAGTTATTTAAACTGGAATTGGGTCAATTTAAATGGTAAAGGGAATTTAAATTGAATTGATGAGAATGGGGATTGGGAAGTGAGCAGTTTGACTCTGGACTATTTTTAATATAAATTGTTTTAATATAAACCTATTTTTCCAAGCTATTCATTATATAAACAACCTTTCTTTTAAAAGCCAAACTATCTTATACTTGTTTTACAATTATTTTTGAAACTGTTTAACAATTTTCTAACTATTTTATAAACTAATTACTATTTTCAACTACTAATTACTATTTTATAGTTATCTTGCAATTATTTAAAATTTCTATGACTATTTAACTATTTTCCAATTATTTTACAATTACTGAACTATTTTACAGCTATTTTACAAACTAGTAATTATTTTCCAACTACTTATCTATTTTAAATTTTTCAAGCTATTTTCTAAATAAACTGGTCAGAGTTCAAACTGTTAATGGTTAAATACCCAATCGAGATAAGAATAGAGGTGATAATCCAAATGGATTGAAGCAATTGAGAGTAAGCGAATGAAAATCAAAGTGAATGTGAATAGAAATGGAATTGATTTGGCTAATAACCAATAAAGATAAATACGTAGGGTGTACGTATGTTGTTCTATTCGCATAGTGATTTGATCCAGATTCAAGCATAGAATTTCGAGATAGCTATATCGATCCGAGTGGGATTATTCACTCGATTTTCGACGGCGAACCTGGATATGGATTGTTGATTAGTTCTGGATATTCTCTATCTTAGTTATGACTATGCAAGGAGAATGACGGTTTCTGATCAAGAAACCAGATCTGTGTCCGCACTAGAAAGTCGGGTGGACGATACTAGTTCGGAAGTGAAATTGTGTTATCGAATGAGCGATCAATTGGTATAGCGTACGGATGATATGTGTACATCATACGGATTTGAATGAAAATGATATTGAAAGGAGTAATCAAATTTGAATATTTGATTTTGAGTAAACAAAATTAAATATCTTTGTTTTATAAAATAAAACTCCTCTTGTTGAACCTCTTGCCAGAAGAAAAGGATTTTGAAGGTGTTTTGGAGTATAAAAGGAGTTTTATACAAGTTTGAAATGATCCAAAGTTTTAAAGATTTTATATATCTGAATATATATATATATATGTACAAAGGATCTTATGAGGATTTTGGAAAAAGGTTTTGGGAACCTATGGATTTGGAAAGGCTTTTGATTTTTGTGTAAAATTAATATTGAATTTGGAAAGCCTAGTTTGAAAATTATCGATTTTGGGATAATCGATTTTGTGTAAAGGAGATTTGAATGAGATCATACTAGGTGTATGATTTAAAGATACTATATATATAGTATAAAATGTTTTGATAATGACTCTGGGGAAAAAGGCGCTTCCTTGGAATGGACTTCTCAGGAGTATCACCGGGTGGTGCTGCCTTGAGCCCCAAGGGGGGGTTCTAAAGTTGATCCTGTGAGGAGTCCGGACAAACTAGTTCCTGAGGATTATTGGGTAGCGAAAGTCGAGGGCGCTGATGCCTACAGGGGCATTTGCTGTGACGACAGTTTAACTCGATGTCATTGCGATCTACTGTAGGGACCATAGCGGAAATCGTGTGGAGGATGAGTGTCAACGGTCTACACTTGATTTTGCCGGGAAGGCAACGCAACATCGGTAGACTGCGATCTATGGTCAAATAGAGTGGAGAAGTTTCATTCTTTTGGCAGCGAAATTCGAGGGCGCTGATGCCTACAGTTATATGGGTTTTTGCTGTGATAGCTACGTAGCCCCAGTTGTAGCTACAATCTGTAGAGGGTTCCATGGTGTAATCGAGGGGCGCGGAGGCCTACAGTTATCTGTGGATTTTGTCAGGATGGCAACGTAACCATCGGGTTAACTGCGACCATGGATGGGGATGATGATTCCCAGAGCATTCTCACCAAAGATATATCCTCTATTTTCAAAAACTATTTTCTATATTTTCAAAAAATAATTTTCCAAGTATTTTCACTTGGTGTTGAAACGGGTTTACCAAGTACTTATAGATTTTCAAACTTACGTCTGATCAACGTATGACTGAATTTCTGTGAGAACGAAGATGGACTTATGAAAACATCAAGTTATAAAAAGTATTTTTTATAAAACTGTTTTGTAATATTATATAAATTTTGAAAGTGTTTTAAAATGATCAAAGAATATTGACTGGTTTTAAAATATTTAGTGAATTCTGGTTTCGTTCCTTTTCGAGGACGAAAGGATTCAAAGGGGGAGGAATGTGATAACCCGGATTCTGGACACCTGTTAATTGGATAATTAACTAATTTTATTTGGATAAATAGATATTTGAATTTATATAAGTAGATTTGAACTATAATAATTAAATCAGCATGATGAATCTTATAGTAAATTGATAAATATATTTAAGTTTAAATACATAATAGTCCAAATTTGAATAAAATTGGATAAAAAGATTTAATGTACATTTGTAAACATAATACATTTTCTTTATATATATAAAGTATAAAAAAATTAAATAAATTTAAGTAAAGGAAGTTTGTAAACATATAAGGATTTAAAACATACATGGAAAAAGATATTACATAGATTAAGTAATTAACAAAATACCTTAGACATGAATAAGAATAAAATTTAATAAAGGATATTATATAAAAATACATAAACATATTTGCTACATTATAATTACAAATGTAAAAAAAATTCACTTTGCTTTTTTTAAACAAGTGTAAATCAAATATTACATGCAAATGACATTTGTAAGTAAAATTAACAAGTGTCTTTATAAAAATTAAAATGAAAGATAAATCAAAGATGTACTTTCCTAATCCCTTCTCATTTACACTTTTACTTTCATTATCAAAGAAACAAGGAAATCAAAAATCAAAACGCAGTAAACATTTCTCAAGTTCGAACTAAAACATGTAATCATCTTCCAAAAATCTAAGCCAAGCCTGTAAGTATTTTTCAAGAAGCTTGTAACCTTCTCAAATCACCAAGCAAGGAAAACCTGAAGTATAGTGAAGCTCGGCAGTTCAAGCTTATCAGTTTTCAAATTAAAGCAGTAAAGTCTTCAAGATTCAACCAATTTTCAAGCTTCTCTGCATCTTCAATTAATAGGTGAGTAAACTTTAAAACCAATATTTGTGGCATGTGGTTTTACTGTGTTAATATTGCTTTGAATATCTATATATATCCAAAACCTAAATGTGTCTGATTAGTTTACATCTCTGATCTGAGTTTATGCCTCTGACTTTAAAAAAAAAAACTGTGGACATGAATTACCTACAGATAGATGCATGTGTCATATGCTTAGTGTAAACTTGTAATGTGATTTGCATGATGGTTTTATGATTCCGAAAGCATGTTTATTGATGCTGTGTGAATATCTGGGAATGATATTCTTTTCTGCTTTAAGTTCCAGGAATTCAAACATAGATTAAAAATTTAATCTTTCACACACTCTAATCTCTTTAGGCTTGAGTTTTTTTTAAAAAAAAAGAGGGTTGGTAACATTCTATATTAAACTAATTTAAGCTAATATAGTTACTTGATTTGTGTCTGAGATAGTCATGATTTGTGAAAGAATATGATAAAATTTCCTGTATAGAGATATGGTAGAATGCAATGCTTACTGTGATTTTATTTTTGCTGTTCTAGAAATTCAGTTTTTATTCCTGATCAAATTCCATGATTTCATATTCAAACCCTTGTTATAGTTTAAGATTTATACAAAGTATGGTATGTATCATAAGTTAAAGTTTTATTTTATTAAATGTTTAAGATAAAAATGAAAATTTCACTGTCTCTGGTAAACACTAAGTAAACAGAGTAATCTTTTGAAAATAAGAATTTAATCATCTAAATTCTTTGATTTAAGATTGTCAACAGGTTACATTATCAAAGTTATGAATTTTAAAACTAAAACTAGAATTAATAGTTTGAAAAAGATTGAGTATTTCTGGTTTAACCAGAAATCCTATTTTGGGTTAGAACTGTAAAGCTAGGGGGTTGGATTTGGCCGAAATTGTTTATGGTGATAGAGTGATTAACGAAGATGCGGGGAAATTTACTGGAAATTAGATTAACACAATTAGGCAGTTGTGATTTAGGATTAAAGAGTTTAAACCTAGTTTTCGCTGTTGATCAAAAAATCGATAGTCTCGTCATCTATGAGTGATCGAGTGCTCCCAGATTTGTGTGGATGATGGATGGAGTATGGAGGAGTTCGTGTTCGGAGGTGGTTCTTCTCTGATGATCAGAATTTGAGTTTGAGGCGAATTATAATTTGACCCTTTGTTCCAGTTTTTGAGCTCGAATGCTCAATTTCGACTTAGGGTTTCTGCAGTTTGATTGAGGGTCGGGAATTAGTTGGAAGGTGATCGCTGATTTGCACATGAGGTCGCAAGAGGTCGGAGGTGACGGCAGTGACGGTGCAGGTGCACGGCGTTCTTGTGGTGTCAGTTGATTTGGGAAAGATGGGTTGCTCGTGTTTTGTATCGGGTAAATTTGTGTTTGGCTCGAAGTCAGGGTGTGTTGGACTCGGAGTAGATGTTGAGTGGGCTGGGGTATTGATGGTTTCAGGTTTTGTAACTGACAGTACTTAAGTTTATATATATTCAAATGAATGTGTTACTCGAGTAACTCGAGTTATTTTTTTTAAAGTTTTGCTCTAGTTTATTTTGGTGTTGTTCGAGCTAGATTAGGTTAGACTTGAAGATATTGTAGCTCGAGTTAGTTTGGTACAGGTTAGAAAACCTATCTTGTTTTCAATACAAACAGAATTTTTAAAGTGTTAAGCAAAGATTTAAAATATGTTTAAATCTAATTTAAATTATGAATTCAAGTTTAATTTAAATTTTAAGATGGAAATGAATGATTTTTTAAATTCAAATTTGTTTAAAATACTTTGAAGTGGTTTTATTGTTTAAAAATGTTTTTAAAGAAATTTGAATTGGAAATTGAAATGTAAAGAAAAGTTTTAAACAAAGTTTAAACTGATTCAAATCTGAATTTGAATCTTTGGTTTAAATAAATTCAAATTTTATAAATTTAAGTATTTAAACAATTTTGAATGATAAAGTAAAATTTAAATGTTTTTGAAATTTTAAAAAGAATTTGTTTTTAACTCTTGTAAAATTTCTTTTATAAGGAAAGTATTATTTATTATTTAAAGTTTTAAATTAATTTTTAAAACTTGTTAAAGATAAATTAGAAGTTAATGGTTTGTTATACATTTAATTATTAGGGTAATTAAATGAATAATTAATTTATGTAATAAATTAATGAAATAAATAATTACTTAAAGTAATTAAGGGTTTAATCTTAAGGGTTTAAGATTAATTATTCTTAGAATAAGTAACTTGTAATTAAGAATAATTAATTAAATAAGATTAGATTTTTTTTAATGATTAATAATTAATTAATGAAGTAATAAAGGATTAATCAAGTTATAGTTAACTTGTTTGTAATTAATTAATGTTAGGTAAGCAGG
The DNA here is from genome assembly GCA_030765085.1 of Allium cepa. NCBI lineage: Eukaryota > Viridiplantae > Streptophyta > Magnoliopsida > Asparagales > Amaryllidaceae > Allium > Allium cepa. The sequence continues at coordinate 390,476,222 of CM060946.1, forward strand.
ATTAAGGGTGATTGAAGTAATTAATTAAATTTGTTTAAATTAATTAGAAGTAGTATAACTAATTTATCTTGCTTATGAGTGATTGGAAAATATTATATGCCTTAGATTTGATTGATATCTCGGTTATGTGATACTATATATATTGGATTTAAAATGAGATAATATGATTGTCTATAGATGATGAATAATTGTGTATAGGAGACACCCTGTATTTGAAGATTGAATTGTGTTTCACTTGAATAACGTAGGATAAAATGGTATTGAATTCGAAGAGACCGGGATCGGGTATTAGTAAATATCCGAAACTACTTCGAATAGTAAGACATGTGGAATCAATAGGCTGATATGGAATAATTTAAGTAAATTGACCATTTAATCTAAGTTTGGCACTTAGAAATTGATGTATGAAATAAGTAAGGTCTATAACAGTTTGTGAAATTGTAAATTGATAAGTTAAACCGGGTTTATATTAGTTGTATACTTTTGTACTCCATGTTAGATGGGTTTACTCACGCTGGTTTCCAGCCTGACCCCGGTGTTACTTTGATGTAATGCTCGGGTCAGACCGCGTATTACAGACTTGCAGGTAAGGACGTTCTGGAGCTCAGGAGGAGAGCTGAAGGACAGTAACATATAGATTGTTTATCCGTTATGATATATATTGTGATTTATATGGGACAAGTTATTTTAAACCGTCCAGTATTGTGAAATTGTTGTAACTCTGATGTAAAATGTAAATATACTGATATCGTTCTGCTTTGTAAACTGTTATTTATTTGCTATTATATTTTATCCACTGCGAATGTGAGATTGTGTGTTTCTTTTCTATTCTTCTTCTTCTTTCTCTTTCTTCTTTTCACTAACTATCTGGAAATTTCGGGATCGAAATTCCTGGGTCGTTACAGGAAATACTATTATTTTTTGTTTTTAATTTGAAAATGGTTCTGATTTGGACAATGATTTTAAATATGACTTTTGGAATTTTCTGTGGCGTTTTATTTAGAAATGGTTTTTAAACTTCTCTATTTAAGTCCAACCTTTTTATTAGTCTCTTATAATTTAGATGGAAATGTTTTAAAGTATTTCAAGAAGTATTTATTTATAGAAAAGTTAATAAAATAATGGATGTTTATTACAAAGAAAAAACGTTTTTTCTTTATAATAAAGTGATTCTGTTTTAAATGAAGATAGAAATATTTTGGAATAAATATTGGTGAAACACTTTATATAAAATGTTGTATAAATAGAAAAGTTTATAAACGGTATTTTATAAATAAAGAATATATTTACAAATGATAGTTTGTAAATAAGGAATGATATTTTATAAATTGGAAAAATAAATCACATTTGTGAATTTATAGTGATATATTGAATGATCATTTTGTGGAAAGTATTTAGTCCTATCTTGGAACCAAAGGTTGGTAATAAGTATATGAGATTTAAAATCAGGAGATTTAAAAAAGGAGATTTATAAATATAAAGGAGATTTTTAAAAGGAATTTGTAAATATAAAGAGACTTATAATGAGGAATTGTATAAAAGGAAATGAGATTTGGTTTCTATAAATGATTGTTTTAAATTATAATGGTATGGAAAGCATTCTTTTCACACTTAACACTGAATTCTAAGGTAGGCAAACTCGTCACTTTCTGTGAGGATTAAGAATGTATGTCAAGGCAAGGATAATTCTGTAACTTGACCGACTTTATTCTTAATCAAGGATAGTACAAGTTTGAAATCAGAAAGTTTGGCAAGTATATTGGGTCTAATTTCCATACGATCCATTTATTTAGACGAAAAGGGAAAGATGTTTGGATTTATAGTAAACAATGTTTTTAAGTGACATTTGTTTTTTTACCCATTTAAGTATGCTTTTGAAACATGGAATGTTTCATAATGTTTTGTGAATATACTTATACCATTAAATAGGTATTTGGATACATTTTCTAAGGATTGAAAGTGTAGTATTTTGTGAATATACTTATATCGATGAGATAGTAAATGGATAAGATAAAATTAAAATAGTATGAACGAATAGTGAATGAGTAGTATACATACATATATCTTCGTAATGGTATTTTAAAACAAGTATTTGCAAAGTAATTTTAATTAATGAAAGGATTAATTAAAGAGCTTAGTGGTTGCTTATATGCTTAATCATGCTTAGTTCCATCTGAAATTAATCTCTAATTGGATTGTTTGCTTATTTGATAGTAAATAACCGACTATCAAATCTTGGTCAGATTTGACTTAGAAAATGCATGAAACCTTCACCGTGTTCATACAGTTTAGGATTCCATTAAGACAACTCAGCTCGATGAAACGTCTGTCGCTTTAAGGGCGCATATTCGAGATCTCCTTGAGACTCTTATATCGCCTGCTTACTTCTGAAAGAACTGGAATTGAGTCAACCGAAAATTATCGATTGTTGGTTCGGAAAGACCGGAATTAGATAAGCATGAGTTATTTTAAAACCACTTCGAACTGGCGTAAGCGATCAAATTGAAGACGATGAAGGAAATAGAAGATAGATATTTTTGAAGTGCAAGTGCTACTTGCCACTAATCCTGAGGGTAATTCCAAAAGGGATGCGGTAGAAGTTGTGTCTTTGATTTGTTCATATCCTGAACAACTTGTATGGATGAATCTTGGCATTGCATTGCTGCTTGGAGGATAGTGTTAGCATTCCAAGTGGGATTTTCTAAAATGATAAAATGTAGCCTTAACTCTCACACTCATAATGACTAAAACATAGGATAAGCTTCTGGGCGATGTAATTTCCTACCATTAATGTATGGTCATCACTTGTATCTAGATTGATATTATAAAATTATGTATGATGTGGCCCATGGAAACGGTTTGTTAGGCACAACTGGGGTGATGATATATTCGGTACTATCCAGTAGAGGGGTAGGCCGGTCTTGATTTGCATGGGGTCCATATGAAGCCCTCGGTACATTTCCTGTAGAGGTATACTATGATAAACGGTACCTTAGTAGGCTTGTCACTAATGAAATAAATTCTCCAATACGTGCCTTATGGACTTAGTTGTATAATAAATATTATATCGAAAGTAATTAATATAACTTTCGGTTATTTTAAATATTTATTTTAAGCCCTAGACGTTATTATAATATCATTGGATTTTCTAATAAAATGGGTTGGTTATCATAAGGAAAAACCCATCCGAGCATGGTATTAAGAGATACCTTTATTTTTTGAAAGGTTTTATGAATATAAAAATCCATATGATTTGAGTTTTCTCACACTAGTTTATCAGACTGATCCGACAATTATTTTCTTATAATACTCGGGTCAACCCCGAGTATATTTCCAAATTTAGCTATGGAATTTTTGGAGGATCAAGAGATGAGCTAGATGCCTCCAAGACCTATTCATGTATTTTATTTTTCATTGTGTTATCCTGCCTTTTGGCAAAGCCGTGATACCATGGATTTGGCGAAACGGATTTCGTGCTCATCAAGGTAGGAAGCCAAAGGAGATGATTATCAAGATCAAAGATCAGTTATAAGCAAGATTATGGATGATAGTCAAGTGGATTCAGACGAATGGCATCTCAAAATTTGTTAAGTATAGATTGGCATTTCCCTTAGGTAGGGGATTGGATTCGACTACTTCCCCAAGACAGGGGATCGGATCGGACCACTATGGATATAACGCTCAACTCAATGGATTAACTCATGAAAGATCGATTAGTTGCTCCAGAAAACACCTAGGCAACTATAGGAAAAAAATTATGGAAACACCAAGAGGACATCACGAGGGACCCCAACATTGGATTGTAGGGGCCTACACCCTAAGTCTATCCCTCTATAGAGATCGACACCAATCCCAAACACTTTGTTGTTTGGGAACGTGATTTCTAGAGGGTGGTCGGCATGGGCTTGGGCTTCTGCACGTGGACTTTCAGCTAGATATTTTATCGTCTTCTCCTATAAATATAGGATCATTGGCTCAGGAAAAGGGATCTTCTTCTCTTTTGGCTACACTCTGCTATTTTTATTACTTAGATTCAAATCATTGTAACTGTAATCAACAATATAAATAAACGGAAAATCTTTAGAGTAGACGTAGGCTGGGGTCAGCCGAACCACTATAAAACCTCTTATGTTCATTTCTTACTATTTTAATTTTCCATTCTTCATATTGTATTTTCCACTTCACTCAGTTTGGAATTGGTTATTGGATTTGTGGTGCTTTAACATTGTTTGGTTATTGGCAGCCATTTTGACGCTAACATTTTGGCGCTTTCATTGAGAGAACTTGCACCCTCGGATTTGGAAGCTAGGATCTTGGATTTGGAAGCTTGGACACTTAGATCTAGAAAGTAATGGTTAGGGAATCAGCAAGGAGACTATTGGCAGATAGGAGTTACCAAGGAGGGAGCCATGAGGCATCCTCAAGAGTTGGATCAAATCCACTCCCCATCTACATCACTAGGAATGAGATGAAGACTATGATGGAGGCGATGCAATAGTGGGTGACGAGTAGAAAAGAGAAGATGATGCATAATTTCCATAGGCAAATCAGATAGGTTGGATTAGGAGCTACTAGCAATCTAGATCAAGGAGTTTGAGAAGCGGAAGTTGCAGTTAATCAGAATCAAGAGCATGGAAACAGAGCTAACATGTAGGAGAACAAAAGAGAGCAACCAGGGACGAACCCCAAGCAAGCAGGAGGGATCGACATCGATCCCCTAAACTTAGGGGGGCACATCTCTAGGTTAGGCTGGATCGAGTATCGGTAGGCCAGCGTTCGATACTGTGTAGTTTGATGCTGATCGAAATGTGGATGCACCTCGGAGGAGTACGTTCCAAAATACCCTCATGGAGTCAGGGGCATGTTGGTAATATGGATTGGAGATCACATATGGATGAGAATGGAAGGATTGATGAGCTTATATGACAAATAATGAGAGGTGGATTTCCCAATAGGAATCTGGAACATGTCAATCAGATCCATTCACTTCGAATATCAAGCAAGCAAGGAACTCACCAGAGTTCAAACCACCAATACTAGAGATGTATAACAGGAAGTCAGATCCTACAGTTCACTTAATGAGGTATATCCAGTATATGGAAGTGCTAGGGGCATCAGAGGAAATCATGGCAAGGTGTTGTCCACTTTATTTGACGGAGTTAGCTGCGCTTTGGTTTAGGCAGCTGGAGAATGGTTCAATCAAGACATGGAACAGATTGGTAGATCGGTTCATAAGGAAGTTTAAGGTCCATATTTCGAGACCCAAGAGCGTAATAAAATTGGAAACACTAAAGCAAAGGACGGAAGAGTCCTTGAGGAGTTTCTTAACATGATTTATTGCGGTAGTTGCTTTGATGGATCGGTCAGATCCATCGATAGTCTTAATGGCGACGGTATATAGGATTTTCAACGATACAGATTTTAAGATTTCATTGAAGCAGGATCCACTAATGGATCTGGAGGAATTTTTTCACGAAGTTTAGAGGTTTCTGCAACAAGAGGACGCACGAATCAACAAACAGGAAGTAAATGTTGTGCGATATGACGGACCGTCTGGAGAATGGTCGAAGAAGGATAAGAAAAAAGAAAGCTGGACGATGGTTATGATGAATCGGAAAGGCAAAGAAAAAAGGGGAACTCTCCTCTTTTTCGAACATGACAGAAAGCTTGGAATGGATTTATCAAGATATAAGGGTGCAACTCCCCTATCGAAAACCGCAAAGGAGGGATCCTATAAAGTGAGAATATAGGTCTGAAAGCATTGTCTATTCCATGAACTAGATGTGCATACCACAGAAGAATGCAGGCACTTACTTGATATGGTTGAGGAACACGTCAAGTGTGGTAGACTGCCATGATATGTGAGGATTCAAGTGGCAGTGGTGGAATAAAAGCAGCCACTATCCGCATTAAATGAAAATGGCCTTAGATCAGGTCACAGATCATCATCTCTTCATCAGGATGGCATTAACTGAATAAATACTAAACTCCACAATAAAACTGCTAAGTCACCTACACATGCACAGGATTGAGATCGGTCCTTAAGAATGCTCTGAAAGGTGATAAACCGTCTTGCCTGAAGAGGCAATATTTGGTTTTCTTGTTTTTGAGTTTTTTGGTCATAAGAATTTGAATTTAACAACTTAATGAATAGATTCATAAGTCATGGATTAAGCCATCGCCGAAGAGTCGAGGCCGGAGAAAGGAAGTCAGTATGGAATTGTTTGCACCAAAAACTGGCATAAACACCTAAGAGGTTTGTAGTAGAGGTATAAACGAAGATTATTAAATGTAAACAAAGAGAGTATGCTAATGAAGCAATAAGAAATAATCGAATAACAGAGACACATCGTGTTACAGCGGTTTGACGTAGTTTTCCTATATCCATTTATAAGAGATAGCTTTGTTAATCACTTTGTAAACAAAGTACAAGAGGAATCGGACGAAAATACTTAGTTACAAAAGAATACAAAGAAATCATCAACGTAAAGATTCTAAAAATGAACAATCAAGTCTGTATTTATAGAGGAAGACGGTGAAAATCTCCCTGAAAATTCGGCATAAGGTTCTCCAGATCCATGGGTGCCAATATATGGGTTCGCATGACCTAAATCCCAAGAAATAGGGATCGAGGCCGTTCCCTGTGATTGGTGATTTTGGGGGTTCAATCCCTATTGGAGCTTCTCTGTGTTTTATTATGCTTATCCTCTAAGTTTCATGCCAATTAGATTAGTGGAACTTGAATTATTGATCTATCATTGTTGTAATATATGATGTTGTCTGCTTCTGGCCGATCCCTCTAGAGGGCAGAGGACCAACCCCTCTTTCTTGTTCTTTTTGGGATGTAATCCCTAAGGTGGACTCCCTAAGGTCTCCTCTTCTTATTCCTAAAGTTCATATGTATCTGATTTCTATATTTTGAGATATTGATCGGTTTCCACTGAGTTGAACTATTTAGCTAAAGTAGTCCAATCCCTTTGATTGAGAGGGATCATACCCAATCCCTTTTCTAGACTTGTTTATATTCCATGCTTAAACATTCTGTAGGGTATGTCTCTTGATTCCGTTCGATCATGGCTTCATATTATCTTTTGTACTTGATTTTTGGACCTTACAATTATCGGTCTGGGCTATTGGCCTTGATAATTATCGAGTCTAACTTGTCCAATCAGTTTGGATATAGCTGAGTCAAAATGTCAGATAACACTTGTCTCCTAAAAGTATATCTTGTGTCGAGCCTGACATGCTTTGAATCGAAGAAAGTTAGAGTCCTAAAAGAAATCCATTCAATTTTCTGAGTAGTTGCTATCCTTTTGTTGAATTATTTTCTCAAAGTGTCTTATCTCTCTTTAATCATCATGACGCTTGATCGATTTTCAATAGTATAAATTCAAGGTTATATTTCATCGTTGCTATCTATTCCGGTTCTCGGAGCAGTAGGCCTCGGTTATCTGATCCAATTTCATCTTTGAAAACCTTAAGTGAGAATTCAATTTATGTTGATTTAAAAAATTGAATAGTTTGGGATTTTCATGTGCACATTCACGCACATGTCTCTTATAGTTGACTCTTGTCAATGTTCATATGTTTTTGGGTCGAGCCAATTTCTATTGATTCAGATGCAATTCCCTTGCATTTACATACACACACATATACACACGTATGTATGTATGTACATATATATACACTTATATTTAAAATAGGGATCGAAATGTTTCTAATCGATCCTTTCCTCTCTTTTCTCTTTTTTTAATATAGGAATCAAAAAATTTCTAACTGATACCTTTTTTTATGTAGGTGCATAGATACATAGGGGTCAGATGTTCCCCCTTGGATGGGGATTATGCCGATCCCTTTTGATATAAGGGACTTAAAATTTTGGTTTCATGGAGAAGGTGTAGTGGGCCGACACCTTTAGCCCAATATAAACAATCTTTCTCCCTTCCACCCTTTCACTTCATCTCATTATGATGTTTCTTCATTTATCTCTAAGCCTACTGCCAATCCCTCTCCTTCCATTGTAAGTTCCGAACCTTTCTCTTCAAATCAATCACCACCTCCATCTTTAGGTCCGCCATCCTCTCTTGATTTGGACCACTACTCCGCTTTTGATTTGAACCAAAATCCAACATATCCCCTTGAGTAACAATCGTATTCCATATGTTTAGGTAGGTTTTCAACTAGCATTTAACTTTGATTCATGACGTGACGAAGGGTTAAGTCGTGCTAGTTGTCTCCAGCATAGATTGAATTGGGAGGATACAAGGTAGACAAGAACGACGCGTTGTCGATGTAATGGTGAAGTAAAAGATGGAGGAGGAGATTCATGGAATTGAGGCATGGAGATTTGATAAGTAGAGGGATTTGTAGTATTCGAGTTTGGAAAGATCGGTGTAAAAGGTTGAAGTGAAAAATGAGAAGGGATATGTATAGGGATCGGTTGTAGATGTTCATGGCATAGGGATCGGTTATGGAAGTTTGAGGAGGAATTGATGCTGCTGTAACATAAAGGAATTGGTCAAGTTGGCTTTGGCATAGGAATTGACTATTTTGAGATATGGGAATAGGGATCGGTCTAATTGATTTGAACTTGTAAACTTTAACTTACCAATCCATATAAACTTTGTATGAACTATTAAAATCAATCCCGCCGTAATGGACTTGAACACATGGACTAGCATATCTAACTTTAAACTTGAAATGGAATGATCACCTTTTTGGAACTTAGATATGAAATATAACTTAGCATAAAGATTTCAACAATGAACTTCAAACTTTAACATGCTAATAGTCAATCCTTAAGCTTATGCAATTGATCAATCCAGTTGAGACAATCTGCAATGATGGTCACTCTGATCGAAATTCAAAGTCCCATCACTAGTTTTGCTTTTAATTCTGAATTGTTTATCTCCGCACTGTACAACACCGCACCACTCTAATTTACACTTAGCATGGGGTGGTAGGTTGATTTCTCTAATCTTGATTATATACTGATTTTAGTTAATATAGACTCCGGACGTTCAGGGCGTTTAGCCATGATGCCTTTCGGTGAAACTTTATAGCAATAATAATGCAATTGCTGAATCGAGCACTGCGACCGTATCTAGTAGATTTTCTCTTGAACACCAAACTGAGAAACTAGGGAGTTCTGGTTTATTGGTTGACCTTTTTTCGATATTCCCATCCTTTCGGTGGAAGAGACAGATCCTTCCTTTGACATTTTAGAGGGTGTTGTACTTCTGGATAACCCGGTGGATTCCCAGGCCTCCAGAATTGGTGAGACCACTCTTCATAAGCTATGCTCTAGACACGGAATCTCGTATGGAGATGTATTATTCCCATCAAGGAGTGACAGGGCCCACTTTCCCCCGGAGGGGTATGAAACATGTAATAAATTTATGTACTAGGCCGGATGTGTGCCGCCTTTTAATTCATTTATCCAAGAGATGCTAAGTTATCTAGGAGTAACTCCTGCTCAGCCGCATCCGAACAGCTATGCTTTTATTCATGGCACTTTCTTGCTATTTACTGATGTATTGTTCCATCGGCCATCTCCTGAAGATATCAGGTTCATCTACATATTTAAGCAAAGGAGAGGAAGCCCTTCTTACACTTTCCATGATCCCACGCCTAGCTGTCAAGTTTTGACTGGTGCTTGGAACAATCTCAGTGTCTTTAAGCATGAATGGTTTTACGTTCGTTGTCCGCCCGGCTTTGCGGGACGAAGGTTGGAAGGATGTAAGTGTTGCCTTTACTTTATTTTCAAATTCTTATGTACAAGTCGTATCCTGAATTGACAAATACTGTAACATCCCTGAAATTTTAGTTAACATAATTTGATAATTAATTTCATTTTTTAAATTAAATTGTGAATTTAATTATGAATTAATTAGAAAATTTCTAGAATAAATAAATTTTTTGGATTATAAATAGAATTTGATTTGAAATTTAAGAATAAGTATTTATAAATAAACGAATTGGATTTAAAAATAAACGGGTTGAAGATAAAATAGAATTAAAAGCTTTAAATTAATAAAAAGTTTGGTTTCTAAATTTTTAAATATATTGATATTTGGAAACTATAATTTAAGAATTAATGTAATCATTTTCAACAGGTTATTTTTAAGATAAATTCTTTCATATAGATAAATATGATTTGTAACAACCGTATATTTGTACCATTTAAATTGACGATATTCCAACTTGTCAACTTAAATAATACAAAACAAGAATCATTAATGGAGTATAAATATATAAATGAGAATCATCACAGAATCACAGAAATATAACATCACAGAATAGTGTAGCGGAAATACAACACAGTCATAAGAGTAGTTCATGAAGCTACCTATAAATACAACAATGTCTCAGAAAAATAAAATAGAACAACATAGATGTCCAAATAGTTTGAATAGAAAGAGCAATACTGATAAGATAAGATAATGATAGTCTTCGGTCTTCAGCTCCAAGTAGAAACAACAACAGTAATCCTCAGTCTGATCCGAGCATATGCACAAACAAACACTTGAATCAGGACATATATTCTTATATAGATAATACGATCCAAAATCAAAATAACAATAACTCAAAGATGAATGGAATAACATCTTTAAGGATCCGTTAAACTATTTATACATAGTAATGTGAGATACATAAATAATGTCTAACAGTAAAGTAAAATATCAAAATAGTGTTAAGGCGTTGCCATTGTCCCCCTTAACACATTTCGTATAACATTATAGACTATACAGCAATGTAAACTCCACCGTAAACTAGTGGGATATCAGGGAGTACTCCATAGGTATAATACAAAAAAAAAATTGTAGTGGTTGTGTATATGGGAATACAAGTATGACAAGGCATATGAGGCAATACCCAAGGTAGTGAAACTACCGTTTGCCTGATCCAGACTGGTGAGAACGCATCGCCGCAACGATCGCAACACCACGAAACAACACTCCAAATTCAAGGGAGCGCACCAATCAATCACAAAAGTAAATGAGTAGTTTACAAAGAAGTTTGTTCGCTCGAGGTAGCTAACCCCATTTGGCCCGGCACGGATCCTATTTTAGTCATTTCCAATTTGACACAAGTGTCAAGGCTATCCATTATCGTTCACTTTCTTCAATCATCAACGTTCGTCAATCCAACCACTTCATTCTGGATCACACTCCGCGTATAGTTATTAAAGTGGTTTTCGGTTTAGACAGTAAGTATGTCCCTAACCGATTCCGGTTCCTTAATAACCTTCGTAATTAATTTACCGATTGGTCGTTTAATATATTTCAAAACCGAATCAATTTCAATTTGAATTATAATCCATAAATCAACATTTCGTTAGTCATTCTAAATCAAGTTCCAAAATTTATGCTTCATCACTTTCAATTTCATTTCAAAATTCCATCATTCAATTTCAATTTCAAGTTCAAATTCAACAACTCAAATATTCATTTAATTTCGTATAAGTTTCATTCCAAAGTCATTTATCGTTCAAATCGATTTAACCCAATTATCGACTTCATTCGATATTCATTAAATTAAATTATCATAAAACAATTTCAATTAAATTTCCAATTCATTATATTTACTTCTTAAGTTCAACTCATTATCCAAGCTTACAAATTTAATTTAAATTAAATTTATCAAATCCAATTCTTTAATTTCCAATCTTTCGTTTGTTTCGATAAAACACATTCTATTTCTTGTTAAAGAAATTCATCTCATTCATTTATTATCTTCGTTGTCAATTTCAAAACTCAGTTAAAGAAATTAGTTTCCCTTATTCAAAAATTCAATTTCACTTAATGAAGAATATTCAATTTAATTTAATTATTAAATAATTCCCCCTCATCAATTTATCACAAATTTCAAACCTTAGTTATTACATTTCAAACTCATTCATTAATAATTCCAAACTTAATTATTAATAAATTCAAACTTAATTATCAATTATTTCAACTTCGTTATTAATGAAAGATGTTATGCGGTAGGATCGTGTAATATGGAATAATGGAATAGTCTAGGTAGATAAAGTAGGTAAATGCAAGGAGACACCAGGATTTTATACTAGTTCGGACCTCTAGTCCTACGTCCAGTCCCTAAGCTTCACTTAGGAATTTCATTAACTAACATCCTCACTTCACCCGGAGGAATAGGTTTACAACTTACCCGAACAACCGAACGGGATTTCTTGTCTCAACTACCGAAGAGGACTTCAACTCAATTGCTAAAATACAATATTCGACTTGTTGTGTCCTTGTCAACACTAATGAGTCTAATGTAGTACAATATTCCTATAATCTTATCATCGAGAGTATGCAATGTGTTTGTGAAGATTTAGGAAATGTAAATTGCTATGAATCAAAAGAATGTTATAAACAAAAACAGTGATTCAAGCAATAGATTGGTGATTGCTTTAAGAATATCTAGAGAATATGAACAAGAGAATAGTAAGATTAAAGCAAGAGAATTCGGTGAATTAAATGATGTTAGAATCATGTGTATATACTTGTACAAGAGGTGCATTTGTTTTCAAAGGTTGCAAACAAGAGATGCTTCCATTTCCATTGATGAATGGTTGCAACTCTTGGGAGGAAGAAGGTGTCTTTTCAGAGAAAATTCGCAGGTTCAAATTCAGTCGACTGAGCAGGGAATTCAGTCAACTAAAAATATGAAGTAAAATTTTCGGGAGCAATTTCAATCGACTGTGCAGGAAATTCAAATCGACTGAAACTGTGCATGTTTGTATATTTGTTCCAGTTTCAGTCGACTGGCTATTCCTGTTCAGTCGACTGAACTTATAAAATATGCACAGTTAAAAACTTAAATAAAAATGAAGTTTTATAAAATGTTTTCAAGTGTTCGTGCAAGCCTCTTGAGGATAGATTTTAACAATAAATCTTGACTAAGACCTATATAAAAAACATACTTATGTTTGTTTGGTCTTCATCGATCTTCCTTTAGCGTTGCATATATTTCTTCCTTGTTTGTTGAAGCACATTGTCATTGATCAAAATCTTCGCGTATCAACATTCTCCCCCTTTTTGATTGATGACAATACTGATTTATTCTAGAGATGTTTTTACTTATTTTCTCCCCTTGAATGTATGCACTATCTTTCCTACAAAACAAATTTAGTACCATAGATTTTCTCCCCCTTAGTCATCGACAAAATGGAAGAACTAACAGTAGAAATATTTTATCAAAACAATCACTGAAGCATAGAGAATAGAATATTTGCATAAAAAAAGTTTAAAAAATGTTGCGACTATCAAGCACAAAATGGCTATTTATACAAGCCATTAGAAAGTGACGCAGCGGAATAATCAAACAAAACTTCAATCGATGAAATGTAGCAATCGGTGAGTTGAAGATACCAAAATGCCCAAGTTCGTTGATCCAAAGATACCGAACTCTAGCTATCTCAAACACGTTGATAGCGCACTATACCGTGTTCAAAGATCTACGATTCTTCGCACGTTGATCTAGCGCACTAGATTCCGTGAATCGGCTTCAACAAACGTGGATTCGAGCGCACTCGAATGACGTAAGTGGAGATAGGAGATTACACTCAACTACCAATTGGTATGAAAGCACAAAGCTAACAAAAGAGAGTTTTATTCAAAAATCAACAACCCAAAAATTTACAACACACCCGCTATTTATAGGCATTACAACTCAACACAACATACAACACTCAACTCCTAGGTCGGCACCGACTCAACAAACACGACTCATCTCGGCCGACTCAACATAAGTCGCTGCCGACTCAACAAGGCACGACTTATAGACACAGCAGTTAATACGACTCAACACATTACATACAGGTCCGACTCAAAGGTAACCGACTCATCAAATCCATGACTCAACTCAACACGACCGACTCAAGATCCACAGCTTATCTCCTTGCCGACTCATCTTAGGTCGTAGCCCATTAGCTCGGTTCCGACTCAGCCCTCTTCACCAGCTCGCACCTTTCCCACTCCGGCTTCCTTAGGTCGGTCATTTTTCCTTCAGCCTCATTAGGTCGCAGTCTTTTTCCTCTTGGATTGTTAAGTCGCGGACGACTCATGTTGAGTCGTAGACGACTCAAGTTAAGTCGTGGACGACTTACTTCTAAAGTTGCCTCCATTCGACCTATGCTATCTCCCCCTTGTAATCTCTTAAGTCGGTAACGACTCATCCAACTCGAACTCCTCCAGGCTTTGTTAAACCGGAACCGACTCATGCGTCCTCCATCTCGTGACCGACTTATCAAGCATGCACGTTTTAAGCTTGTGTACGACTCACGAGTTAAATCCAAAGCTCCTTGACTCGTGCACGATTTAATATGGTTTAACTTCTGAATTCCTATATGCCTTGCTGCATCATCCTCCCCTGGTTGAGAAAAATTCGACCTCGAATTTGTAAATTCTTCCTCAACAATCTCACCCCCATGATATGGAATTAAATGTTTGACGTTAAAAACATCAGAAGTATAAACATCATCTGGTAACTTTAATCGATAAGCATTCTCATTGATTTTCTTCAACACTTCAACTGGACCAATTTTTCGCGCCTTCAACTTGTTATAAGCACCCACCGGAAAACGATCCTTTGTCAATACGGCATAAACCAAATCACCTTCCTTAAATTCAACATTTCGACGTTTCAAATCTGCAAACTTCTTATATTTCTCATTCGATTTCTCTAATCGTTCCTGAACGGTTCTATGACATTCAGTCAGCTCATCAACAAAATCAGTAGCTCGTTTAACTGTTCTCTTTGACTGTGGTACAACTGCTAAATCCAATGGCCCCCTGGGTAAATTTGAATAAACAATCTGAAACGGACTGAATCCTGTGCTTCGATTTACTGCATGATTATGAGCAAATTCTGCCTGGCATAGTTTCATGTCCCAACTTCTCAAATTATCCTGTACAAGACATCGCAACAAATTTCCCAATGACCTGTTAACAACTTCTGTCTGCCCATCGGTTTGTGGATGATAAGCACTGCTAAACTTCAGTTTCGTTCCCACCATCTTCCACAAACTCAACCAAAAGTGACTCAGAAAACGAGTATCTCGGTCAGAAACAATAGATTCTGGTAAACCATGAAGTCGATAAATCTCCTTGAAAAATAGCTGTGCGACTCGAACTGCATCTGCTGTCTTCTTGCAAGCAACAAAATGTGCCATCTTCGAAAACCTGTCCACCACAACAAATATCGAATCATTTCCCCTTTGAGTTCTCGGCAAACCCAAAACGAAATCCATGCTGATATCAACCCATGGCTTAGATGGTACTGGTAACGGCATATACAACCCTGCATTCGTTGCTGTCCCCTTTGAAACCTGGCAAATATGACATCGCTCCACGAACCTCTCAACCTCTTTCCTCATCGACGGCCAAAAGTAAGACTGTGAAATCAACTGCAAAGTACGATCACGGCCCACATGTCCTTCCTCGTGCAATTCCTTCACAATTTTCATCCTCAAACTACAATCCGGAATACATAAACGATTTCCTTTAAACAGAAAACCATCAACCAACATAAATTCATCCGCACTTCCATCCTTCACTTTCTCAACATATTTCACAAAGTAAGGATCCTTTTCAATCATCTCTGGTAGTAATTCAAACCCCGTTACTTCAACCTTCATTGTCGTTAGTAAATGACTCCTCCTACTCAAAGCATCAGCTACTCGATTTGTCACCCCTGATTTGTGCTTAACGACAAAAGTAAACTGCTGCAGATAAGTAATCCATGATGCATGTCTCGCAGAAATTTTATCTTGCCCCTGTAAATGTTTCAAAGCTTCGTGATCAGTGTACAGAACAAATTCCTTCTGAAATAAGTAATGTCTCCAATGCTTAACAGCCTGAACAACAGCATAAAATTCAACGTCATATGTACTGTATCTCATCTTTGCCCCTGACAGTTTCTCACTAAAATAAGCAACTGGCTTTCCATTCTGGCTCAGAACTCCTCCAATACCAACCTTCGAAGCATCAGTATGCAATTCAAACAATAACTGAAAATTAGGTAGAACAAGAATTGGTGCAGACGTTAACAATTCCTTAATCTTCTCAAAGGCAACCCCCGCTTCCTCTGACCACACAAACTGTTTACCCTTCATGCAATCAGTCACTGGAGCCATCACGCTACTGAAGTGTGGTATGAACCTTCGGTAGAATGACGCTAGCCCATGAAAACTTCTCACTTCTGTAATTGTCTTTGGCTGTGGCCAATTCTTGACTGCTTCAACTTTGCTCTGGTCAACTTGAATACCTTTCCCTGAAACAACATAACCCAGGAATAAAACAGTAGGTGTCATAAACACACATTTCTTTGTAGCAGCATAAAATTGTTCTTCACGAAGAATAAGCAACACTTCCCTCAGATGTAGAACATGCTCCTCCGTACTCCTGCTATAAATCAAAATATCATCGAAATACACCACGACGAACTTTCCAATGAATGGTCTAAAAATTTGATTCATCACCCGCATGAATGTACTAGGTGCATTAGACAAACCAAATGGCATAACCAACCATTCGTACAACCCCTCTCTAGTTTTGAAAGCTGTCTTCCATTCGTCTCCAGGTCTGATACGAATTTGATGATAACCACTCTTCAAATCAATTTTCGAGAATATAGTTGCCCCACTCAACTGATCCAACAAATCATCCAACCTCGGCATAGGAAATCTGTAACGAACAGTGATCTTATTCAAAGCTCTACTATCAGTGCACATTCTCCAAGTTCCGTCCTTCTTTGGTACTAACAATGCAGGTACAGCACACGGACTCAAACTTTCCTGAATACGACCCTGTTCAAGTAATTCTTCCACCTGCCTTCGTAACTCCTCATGTTCCTTCGGACTCATTCTGTAATGTGGTCGGTGTGGTAACACTGCTCCGGGAACAAGATCAATCTGATGTTGAATGTCTCTAAGTGGTGGTAACTCCTTCGGTAACTCCTCTGGAAAGACATCTTCAAACTCTTTCAAAACAGGCTTTACTTCTTCAGGAATCTCAACTTCTTCGCTACTCTCTCTCCCAATCAACAAAAACACTTCCGGTTCTTCCTCCACTTCTTTAACAAACTCCTTCAAAGTCAACAGAGTTTTTAATTCTTCAATCTCTTCTAGCTTGCTCTCCTTCTGCTGCTGTCTCTTAGGAACTAAAGTGATTTTAGTACCCTCGAACATGAAACTGTAACTGTTGGCACGACCGTCATGCTGAACTGCTCTATCAAACTGCCATGGTCTGCCCAACAATAAGTGACAAACATCCATATCTACGACATCACACCAGATTTCATCTTTGTACTTCTTTCCGATTGAAAAATTCACACAAGCTCTTCGACACACTTTCACTTCACCTCCTTTCCTTAACCATGCTAGCTTGTATGGTTTAGGATGCTTCTCGGTCTTCAAATTCAACTTCCTAACTGCCTCTGTAGAAATAATATTATCACAACTCCCCGCATCAATAACGAACTTGCAAACTTTCCCCAGAATAGTACATGTCGATTGAAAAATATTGCTTCTCAGCCAACTACAATCCTCCTCTTGCTTAGGTGTCAAACAACTTCTCCTCATCATAAGATTACAACCTTCATCACCCGACACTTTTTCTTCCTCCTCAACATAAGGTACATTTGAATACTCTGCCTCCTCACCATCATCTGCTTCAACCTCTGCAACCATGGTTCTCTTCTTCGGCTTCGGACATTCGTTGCTTCTGTGACCCAACTCCTGACAATTATAACATTTGAAAATACTACTAGCCTTCGCCTTCTCAACCTCCTTCACCACTGGTTTTGTAACTGGTTTAGGAACATTAGAACTTCCACCAGCACCCCTTGCTTGATTATTAGAGTTAGTAAACACACCACCTCCACGCCTTCCTTGTTTCTCCCAAGCTAACGCTTTCTGATGTGCCTCTACAACGGATCTAGGATCAAACATATTAACCATATCCTGGATCTGCATTCTCAAACCCCCAACGAATCTAGCTGTCAGCTGTTCTTCTGTCTCCATAATATCGTTTCTAGCAATGAGTTGGTAAAATTCATCAGCATAATCACTAACAGACTTCGTCCCCTGCCTCAGATTCTGCAACCTCTGGTACATAAGTGATTGGTAGTTATAAGGCAAAAATGTAGATCTCATCAACTTTTTCATCTTCTCCCAAGATTCTATCTTTGACTTCCCCATTCGTTCTCGAGTAAGTTTAGTTTGCTGCCACCACGCCAAAGCTCTCCCCCTCAACCTAGTAGCAACCAACTTCACCCTTCGATTCTCCGGCACCTCCTTGAAATCAAAGATTTCCTCCACATTAGACAACCAATCTAAGAACTCCTCAGCAACCATCCCGCCTTTAAACTCCGGAATTTCCATCTTCATACCCGATTCCCAACGTCGATCATCATCAATAACCCGATACGAACGTTGTCCTTGATCTCTATCTCTGTAATGAACACTGCCTCTTTCACCGTCAAACTCATCCTCAAAGTCTGATGTATATCGTTGTTGTTCTCGTCCTCCAACATCTCTAACACCACTCCTACTACCAACATCCCTTCTATCATGATCATCAACATTCCTCCTACTTCGATTGTCAACACTTCTATGCTCTTGACTTCCTCTTCTCTCCCGTTCAGAATGTGATGAAACTCTGCTATTTCCACGGTTTGATTCAGGTGAAACTCTTCTTCGATTCTGACTCATATCAATCATCAATTTCTCCAGTTTACCAATGCCTTCATCGAATTTATCATTAATACGTTGTTCCATAAGTTCAGCTTCTTCTCTACGATACAAAGCTTCAACGTTTTGATGACGGTTAGCTCTCCTCGGTGGCATGGTTGAAAAACTTCCCAAGACTTCAAAAATTCAACACAAGACTTCAAGCTTCAACAAAATAACAAGTTATGGCTCAACACTACACGGCGATGCTTGTCTCGGCTCTCACTAACTCGGCAACGAGTTAACGACTCAAGCAAGATCGGCTCCCACTTGTCTCGGCTTGGCACAAAGCATACACGGCCTCACCTTTCAAACCTTGGCGCCCAACTTCAACAAGACTAAATTCAAACACCTTTGCTCCTTTTGATCCTAAATGGAATGGATCAAACTCTTCAAACTTGATGCAACTTCAATATGAACACAATGAACAACTTCAAACTTCATAAACTTCAAAAACTTCAAAAACTTGGCTCCAAGAATCAAACTTAGCTATGATTGGCTAAGTATGGCTCCGATACCAATAATGACGCAGCGGAATAATCAAACAAAACTTCAATCGATGAAATGTAGCAATCGGTGAGTTGAAGATACCAAAATGCCCAAGTTCGTTGATCCAAAGATACCGAACTCTAGCTATCTCAAACACGTTGATAGCGCACTATACCGTGTTCAAAGATCTACGATTCTTCGCACGTTGATCTAGCGCACTAGATTCCGTGAATCGGCTTCAACAAACGTGGATTCGAGCGCACTCGAATGACGTAAGTGGAGATAGGAGATTACACTCAACTACCAATTGGTATGAAAGCACAAAGCTAACAAAAGAGAGTTTTATTCAAAAATCAACAACCCAAAAATTTACAACACACCCGCTATTTATAGGCATTACAACTCAACACAACATACAACACTCAACTCCTAGGTCGGCACCGACTCAACAAACACGACTCATCTCGGCCGACTCAACATAAGTCGCTGCCGACTCAACAAGGCACGACTTATAGACACAGCAGTTAATACGACTCAACACATTACATACAGGTCCGACTCAAAGGTAACCGACTCATCAAATCCATGACTCAACTCAACACGACCGACTCAAGATCCACAGCTTATCTCCTTGCCGACTCATCTTAGGTCGTAGCCCATTAGCTCGGTTCCGACTCAGCCCTCTTCACCAGCTCGCACCTTTCCCACTCCGGCTTCCTTAGGTCGGTCATTTTTCCTTCAGCCTCATTAGGTCGCAGTCTTTTTCCTCTTGGATTGTTAAGTCGCGGACGACTCATGTTGAGTCGTAGACGACTCAAGTTAAGTCGTGGACGACTTACTTCTAAAGTTGCCTCCATTCGACCTATGCTATCTCCCCCTTGTAATCTCTTAAGTCGGTAACGACTCATCCAACTCGAACTCCTCCAGGCTTTGTTAAACCGGAACCGACTCATGCGTCCTCCATCTCGTGACCGACTTATCAAGCATGCACGTTTTAAGCTTGTGTACGACTCACGAGTTAAATCCAAAGCTCCTTGACTCGTGCACGATTTAATATGGTTTAACTTCTGAATTCCTATATGCCTTGCTGCATCAGAAAGTTTTAAATAATCATCAAACCATACTTAAAATTACTCATCCCTATCCCAGTCATATGAACCTTCTCTTCCTGTTGGTTCACGTATGACGGGTCCTCCTGTAGGTGGTCTGTATGCTCTTCCTCCTTGGCCACAACTAGCTCCGCTTGCGCTGCTACTTGTATGCTCTTCGGATGTCGTCCATGTAAACGTGGGTGCCGGACGTTTGCCGCGAGATGTCGAAGCAGTAGTGGTGCTTGAGCATAAGATTGCATCCCATAGCTTGTTGAAGAATCCTTTGATTTTGTCAAGCTTGTGATCTACCTTTTTAAGACGAGTGTCAAGAATTTGTTGATCTCTTGACAATATCCCCAAAGATTGGTTGGTAGTAAAGCTTGGGTCAACAAGACGAATTTCATCATCTTGCTCGAAATGTTCTTCATGGTGAGGTTGTGGAGGTTGTTGTTGTTCTTGATGCCTTGCTTCCCATTCGGCGAGTGATATTATGCGAGGAGGTCGAGATGGGAGTTGCATTAGGCTTATGGTCCGGTGGTTAATTTCATGGACCATAGTATTCTCTGACTCAGGTAATGGCGTATCGACATTAGGAGAAGTCGCATGATGTACTCTCCAAAATAGATAGTGCGCATTTTACCATTATTAAAAGTGAGAAACTCATCAAGAATAAGTTGTACCCATTTGACTTGTATATTGCCAAAAATAGCATATAGAGCTCGATAGTTATTTGGGTAGACAATTTCGTACGAGCCCGTGCGAGGAGTAATTGTTCTCATTAGGGCTTTGTGAAGGATTCTTGCCATAGGTCGAAGAGAAGTGGACTTAAAATCTCTAAAGTTGATATTACCATCCATAAATCGATGGTTTATGTTGTCACGAATATGTGGATTGAATTCTGTCTCCTCTAGCTTTCTTCCGACATTTGGTGATTCTAAAATGTGTGCTATTCTATCCAAGGAAAACCAAACTTTCTTTCCATATACCATGCTCCAAACACTATTGCTTGGATTTCTTGGAGTTTTGTGTCCTAGATTAAGGTTAGCATAAAATAATTTGACCATTACATGATTAATGGCATGGTCATTTCTTTTCAAATCCAAAAGAGAAGTTAAACTTGCTTGATCGGTTAACGTTTGGATGTTGTAGGTTTGAAAGCTTTGGAAATCAATGAAGGAATGCTCGAAAATTCGGGAATTCTTCATCTTGTTCCATCTGGTGACAGCAGTTCCATCGTAAAGCCATTGCGCTATTTGAGCATCAATTGGCTCAGAGGATGAAGAAGATGAAGCTCTTGATCTCCTTGGTGCCATTTGGGTGAGATTTGAGTGGATTTTGAGGAATTGGGGGCTGGGGTTTCGAAATTTGTTGGGGAAGAAAACTGATTTGGAAGTAAAAAGTGAATTGAAAGGGTAAAAATTGATGGTTAAAAAGGGAAAGTTGCCTGAGAATTGGCGTTCAGTCGACTGAATACTTTGTTCAGTCGACTGAATTGAAGGCCGAAAATTGTCTGGGCTGAATTCAGTCGACTGAACAGGATTTTTAGTCGACTGAATGTTTGCCTGAAAGTTTCTGTTAGTATTTCAGTCGACTGAGCAGAGGATTCAGTCGACTGAATTGTAAAAAAATTTGCATTCTGTCTTGAGTTCAGTCGACTGAACATGGAGTTTCAGTCGACTGACTTATGTATTTTGTTGTTCTTTGTTAATTTTGAAGGTAAACTCTTTATTCAAGGAAATAATTACAATTATATAGATGTAATATCATGAATAGATTTCAAAACTAACTATTTCTTAGGGGATGGACTTGGATTCTTTTTCCCTTCATTCTTCATATAATTTATATCCCATGAATTTGGACTATATTGAGGAGTCTTAGGAGACATCCAAGGATTCACAAGATCGACTGGTGTATGATAAGATGAAGACGGATCAAGTGAGCTAACGGGGCGAGGTAGGGGTTCAGCCACTTCTTTCTTTTTTGATCCACAAAAGCGTAAACCGATTTGCTCAAGGAAGCTTAATCGTCTAGCCGTAACCTTTTGTTTGAAGTATAATTCCCGTTGAAGATCTATTTGTTGTTGTTGAAAGTGATGAATTTCATCAATCTTTCTTTTTGTGTCTGGAGAAATAAAGAGTCCGCGTTTCGCTTTCTTGGATTCTGGTGTGTAGCCAGTACGATAATTGTTCCATTTGTAAACTGGCTCATGTGTCGGTGTTGGAGTGGGAAGTTTTGGAGACGTTGGAG
The DNA here is from genome assembly GCA_030765085.1 of Allium cepa. Classification (NCBI taxonomy): domain Eukaryota; kingdom Viridiplantae; phylum Streptophyta; class Magnoliopsida; order Asparagales; family Amaryllidaceae; genus Allium; species Allium cepa. The sequence continues at coordinate 390,498,785 of CM060946.1, forward strand.
TGTTATCGATTGAAGAGGTGATGTTGATCGGGGAAAGAGAGTTGTTTGACGACATTTTTATAATGAATTTTCAAGCTTTTATTTGTGAGAATGAATTGTGAAAAATAATAATATTTTTTAGATATATTTATAGTAGGAATTTTCTAAATATATAGTGGTTATAATTCTTTAAAGTTTTTCATCCACTTAATGATTTAATGGTTACCATAATTAAGTTAAAAATGTATGGTTTATAAATGACTATTATTTTATAATATATTATGTAACATATTTGAAAAATTAATTGGAAATCCCTTTTTTTTTTCTTTATTCAGTCGACTGAACAGATAGTGTTAGTCGACTGAATTGTGTAGATTTTTCTCTATATAATATCTTTAAAAGAAATTATTCCTAACTCTCGTCGTAATTTTATAAAGGAGTTTTCTAATAGAGGTTTAGTAAATATATCGGCAATTTGATTTTCGGTAGAAATATGTCTAAATTAATTATTCCTTTTTCGATATTGTCACATAGAAAATGGTGACGAATATCTATATGTTTTGTACGAGAGTGATTAACCGGATTTTTAGATAAGTTTATTGTACTTGTATTATCACAGTATATTGTAGAATTTGTTAAATTTATATTAAAATCTTTAAGTGTTTGTTGCATGTATACAACTTGCGTGCAAGCTAAAGCAGCTGATATATACTCTGCTTCGCAGGTGGAAAGCGAGACACAATTTTGTTTCTTACCAAACCAAGACACAAGTGATTTTCCAATGAAATGGCAAGTACCACTTGTACTTTTTCCTATCTGTTCGAGATCCACCAAAATCAGCGTCACTGAATGATACTAACTCAAATGGACACTCCTTTGGATAGAAAAGACCGAAATCTTTAGTGTTGATAAGATATCGCATTATTCGTTTTACCGCTCTTAAGTGTGAATCTTTAGGATCGGACTGAAAACGTGCACATAAACAAACACTCATCATTATGTCAGGTCTACTAGCGGTTAAGTAAAGTAAGGAACCTATCATACTTCTAAACAATTTTTGATCTACACTTTTGCCATTTTCATCTCGATCGAGATGTGTAGTGGTACTCATAGGAGTAGGTTTAGCAGAAGTGTTTTCCATGCCGAATCGTTTAATTAAATTAGCACAATATTTTTCTTGGTTTATAAAAATTCCATTTGCTAATTGTTTGATTTGAAGTCCGAGAAAATATGATGATTCTCCCATATGAGACATTTCGAACTCATTAGTCATTATATTTGAAAATTCTTTACATAAATTTTCATTTGTTGAACCAAAAATAATATCGTTTACGTATATTTGAATTATTAAAATATCTTTGGTAGTATTTTTAATAAAAAGCGTTTGATCTACTTTTCCAATTTTAAATCCCGAGTTTAATTAATAACTTTTAAGTCTTTCATACCAAGCACGAGGTGCTTATTTAAGACCATATAGTGCTTTCTTTAATTTAAATACATGATCCGGATATTTTTCATGTATAAACAAAGGAGGTTGTTCTATATATACATTTTCTTTAATAAAACCATTTAAAAATGCACTTTTGACATCCATTTGATAAAGTTTAAATTTGTCAAAACATGCAAAGGCTAATAGTATACGTATTGCTTCAAGTCTTGCAACGGGAGCAAAGGTTTCTTCAAAATCAATACCTTCTGCTTGATTATACCCTTGTGCTACTAGTCTTGCTTTATTCCTTGTTATATTACCTTGTTCGTCTACTTTATTTTTGTAAATCCATTTTGTTCCAATTACTGATTGATTATTAGGATGGGGAACTAATTCCAAAACATCGTTATGTTCAAATTGATTTAATTCTTCTTGCACCGCGATGATCCAATAATCATATGTTGATGCTTCTTTAGGATTTTTAGGTTCTATTGATGAAATGAAAGCTACATGACCCATTTGATTTAGTTGATTTCTTGTCCAAACTTGAGAATTTATTTCTCCTATTATATTTTGAGTTGGATGATCTTGTAATATTCTAGGAAGAGATCTTAGTTCATTATTATTATTTTCAAGGTTTGTTTCTTCTATATTTATCAATTCTTCATCATCTTTTATATTTAAATTTTTATTAAAATTTTCATCAAAAGATATATGCAAAGTTTCTTCAATTAAGTTTGTTCGTTTATTAAATACTCGATATGCTTTACTTCGTTCTGAGTATCCTACGAAAATTCCTTCATCAGCTTTTGAATCGAATTTTCCTAGTTGATATTTTGTATTTAAAATGAAACATTTTGATCCAAATATTTTAAAATAAGATATATTTGGCTTTTTATTATTAAATAGTTCATAAGAAGTATTTTTAGTTAATGGTCTAATTGATATTCTATTTAATACATAACATGCAGTAGCAATGGCTTCTGCCCAAAAATGTTTTGGTAGAGAACATCCATTTAATAATGTTCTTGCGCATTCTTGTAATGTTCTATTCTTTCTTTCTACAACTCCATTTTCTTGAGGAGTTCTAGGAAATGAAAAGTTATGATTTATTCCTTTCTTTTTACAAAAAGTTTCAAAAGCTTCATTTTCGAATTCGCCTCCATGATCGCTTCGAATGTTTTTAATTTTCAAATCTTTAGTGTTTTGAATTCTTTTGACAAATGTTTTAAAATGCTCAAAAGTGTCACTTTTATTTTTCATAAAAATAGTCCATGTATATCTTGAAAAATCATCAACTATTACAAATACGTATCGATTATGATGAATGGATTGAACTTGTGTTGGTCCAAATAAATCCATATGTAGTAATTCTAATGGTTGTAAAGTCGAAATATTTTTCTTAGATTTGAAAGATGATTTCGTTAATTTTCCTTTTTGACAATCATCACAAAGATTATTTATTTTAAAGTTTATTTTGGGTAAGCCTCTTACTAATTCAGTTTTAGAAAGTTTTCTAATAGTTTTAAAATTTATATGACAAAATCTTTTGTGCCATAACCAAGGATCATTATTTTTGGCAAGTAAACACATACTTGTATTATGATTAATATTCATATTTAGAACATAAATATTTCTATTTCTATTTCCTTCAAAAATAAGATTTTGGTTTTGATAAAAGATACTACATTTATTATCCGAGAAAGTTATTTTAAAAGCTTTGCCACACAGTTGACTTATGCTAAGTAGATTATGTTTTAAATTTTCAACTAATGAAACATTTGTTATAAAAGGTAAATTTGATGACCGTAATTGTTCACATCTCCTTTGCCAATGATATAGCCTTTTGAATTGTCTCCGAAGGTAACCGAGCCACCATCAAAGTATGTGATGTTTGTAAGCATATCTTTGTCTCTGGTCATGTATTTTGAACAACCACTGTCTGATATCCATTTCTTCTTTTTGAGTGGGACCTGAAAATAAATATGAAATTATTGGTACCCATCTTTTAATAGCGTCCTAAAAAGTTAGAGTTTAGGAAACCAAATCCAATTTGGTTTAGTATCCTTTTTATAAATATAGTTTTCATTATGATGAACATTATCCATAAATGTTTTAATATATTTATTTCTTATTAATACATTGTTAGTCTTTGGTACCCAAATTTTAACTACCTTGTTTTCTACTTTTGTTTTAATAGGTTTCTTTAGCAATATTTTTTGTTTTGAATCCATATTCCTCTTAAAATTTGTATTTTTCTTTTTACGAATTTTTGACTCCTTTTTATATCCTAATCCATGTTTGCTTGAAGAGGATTGAGAATTTTCTAAAACTTAGATAAATTTTCTCTTCCTTTGTTAAAGTTAGAAACATTTTTGGTGATGTTATCTAATCTATCTTGAAGACTATTATTTTCTAACTCAATTTGTTTAATCTTAGTTTTTAACTCATGGTTTTCAGAAACAATTATATCATTCTTTGTCTTTTGAGTTTCAATTTCTTGACTTAAAAGTGATAATTGAGTTTCCGAATTTGAATGAGATTCTTGAACTTTTTCAAGTTCTTCTTCTAAAATTTTCTTTTCATCTTTTAACATATCCCTTTCAAATTCAGCTTTGTTTTGATTTTCATGAGTTTCTTTGAGTTCTCTTTAAGAGTTTTTATTGTGCTTAAAAGTTCAGTGTTTACATCAATTAAATCATCGAAAGTTAAATTACTTACCTCAGATTCTTGAGCCATGAAGCATACATTTGCCTACTCATTGTCGCTATCACTATCATTTTCGGATGAAGATGAATCTGAATTGTCCCATGTTACAGAAAATGCCTTCTTTTTGAATTTATCCTTCTTGTTTTTGTTGTTGAAGCTTTTCTGATTCTCCTTCATTTGTTCTTGACAATCTTTTTGCATGTGTCCTTTCTTGTGACAATTGAAGCGTTCTATATTTGAGGATGAAGGTTTGTTCAAGAAATTCTTTTTGAATCCATTTTTGTTTCCTTTTCTATACTTTAAGAATTTCTTGAAATTTTTGGTTATAAATGCTAGATCCTCATCTTCAGACTCTGATTCTTCCTTTTTTGCATGAAAAGCAACATTCTTTCTTTCTTGAGCTTGATCTTTCTTAGCTTTCATATTTACTTCATACGGCATAAGATTTCCAATCAATTCTTCTGGTTTCATTGTAGATAGATCATTTGCTTCCTCGATTGCTAGTACTTTTCTCTCCCATTCATTAGTGAGTGAATTTAGAACTTTAGACACAATGTCAAAATCCATGTACCTTTCTCCTAGTCCGATTAGAGCATGATGAATGTCTTGAAATCTTGAGTACATGTCATTGATGGATTCATTTTGTCGCATTCTAAAGTTTTGGAATTGATTCTTCAGCATGAATATCTTTGTTTGTTTAACCTTGTTTGTGCCTCCATGTATGACTTTAAGTGTTTCCCATATCTGATATGCAGTAGTACATATGCTAACACAGTTGAATTCATTTCTATCCAGGGCGCAAAATAGCATATTCATAGCTTTGGGATTTGCACTAGCTTCATTCTTCTGAGTTTGTGTCCATGTAGGATAATCTGTTGTGGGTACAATAAACTCTGCTTGAGTAGCATTCCAGGCTTCGAAACTTGTTGCTTGCATATAAATCCTCATCCTTGTAGCCCAATAGTTGTAGTTTAGTCCATTGAATAGGGGGTATTTGGGTAGATTGTCCTTCCGCAAATGTAGAACTATAGGCAGATGTTGTGCTTGTACTTGCGTTATTTTTCATATTATCAATATGTCTAATAACGGTGTTATGGTTATAGGACGGCCTCGATCTGATACCAATTGTTAGATGCTATGCGGTAGGATCGTGTAATATGGAATAACGGAATAGTCTAGGTAGATAAAGTAGGTAAATGCAAGGAGACACCAGGATTTTATACTGGTTCGGACCTCTAGTCCTACGTCCAGTCCCTAAGCTTCACTTAGGAATTTCACTAACTAACATCCTCACTTCACCCGGAGGAATAGGTTTACAACTTACCCGAACAACCGAACGGGATTTCTTGTCTCAACTACCGAAGAGGACTTCAACTCAATTACTAAAATACAATATTCGACTTGCTGTGTTCTTGTCAACACTAATGAATCTAATGTAGTACAATATTCCTATAATCTTATCCTCGAGAGTATGCAATGTGTTTGTGAAGATTTAGGAAATGTAAATTGCTATGAATCAAAAGAATGTTATAAACAAAAACAGTGATTCAAGCAATAGATTGGTGATTGCTTTGAGAATATCTAGAGAATATGAACAAGAGAATAGTAAGATTAAAGCAAGAGAATTCGGTGAATTAAATGATGTTAGAATCATGTGTATATACTTGTAGAAGAGGTGCATTTGTTTTCAAAGGTTGCAAACAAGAGATGCTTCCATTTACATTGATGAATGGTTGCAACTCTTGGGAGGAAGAAGGTGTCTTTTCAGAGAAAATTCGCAGGTTCAAATTCAGTCGACTGAGCAGGGAATTCAGTCAACTAAAAATATGAAGTAAAACTTTCGGGAGCAAAGTCAATCGACTGTGCAGGAAATTCAAATCGACTGAAACTGTGCATGTTTGTATATTTGTTCCAGTTTCAGTCGACTGGCTATTCCTGTTCAGTCGACTGAACTTATAAAATATGCACAGTGAAAAACTTAAATAAAAATGAAGTTTTATAAAATGTTTTCTAGTATTCGTGCAAGCCTCTTGAGGATAGATTTTAATAATAAATCTTAACTAAGACCTATATAAAAAACATACTTATGTTTGTTTGGTCTTCATCGATCTTCCTTTAGCGTTGCAAATATTTCTTCCTTGTTTGTTGAAGCACATTGTCATGATCAAAATCTTCGCGTATCAACAATTAATAATTTCACAACTTAACTATTAATAATTTCAAAACTTAATTATTAGTAATTTCAAAATTTAATTATTAATAATTTCAAAAATAATTAATTATTATTAATTCTAAAATCAATTATCAAATAATTCTAAATTCAATTATTAAATAATTAAATTTTAAACAGAGTTCTTTTGTCAATTTCTACGTTAATATTAGTTTCAAATTCAAATATCCGCATTTACGTTCATTCGGATTTAAATTCCAATTTTATTTCAAAATCTTATTGTTATTCAAATAAAATCTTTATTTTATTTTAAATAAAAAATTAACCAATCGGTTTTAATTTAATTTTCTATCCTAAGTCAAAGTGATTTGGGTATTTATCATTTCAACCCGATTCCATTTCAATTCACAATCAAAACATACAAAGGGAACTTGCAGTGTAATAGCTCGGATGGTGTCAAAGTAAATAAACAAGCAATAGCATCCATTCACAACAATTTAACAATTTTATTAAATAATCCCAAAATAATCGTATTAATTTACATTTGTTATTTATGTAAATTAATATAAATATTTCTAGAATATACACTATCATTTCATGTAGATTAAAGATTATTATATTACGGTTTTTCACTTGTCGTTCAATTCAATTTCAAATTTACACTACAACAATTAATCCGATATACTTTTAATGGTTCAAAGTGAAATTTATCAAGTTATACGTGTCAATTAATCTTAACAATTAAAAGAGGTCATATTTACCTAGTCCATATTCAACATATAAGGGGGTCAAGTTAGTCAACATTCAACATATATAGTTCACTTAATATGGTTAAATATCCTATATCACTCTCAACTTGCATATTTTATCACTTAACAATAGCAAACAACATTCAATTTAATTCACATAGCAATCAATTATCAACCAAACTAGCATAAGAATATATGTCGTGAAAATTTATTTCACCTTTCGTGGATAAAGAAATGGACCCAAAGCAAGAATAAGCACGAATAGAAGTCGGTACACACGAACAACGAACACTGTAATATCGACAAAAGAAAACGATATTAATACAATGAACATTTGTATAAAATTTATAAATTCATATAAATGCGCTTACCGACGACAGAGACAAGAACGGAAGCTGAAGATCGGTGTTGCTGCAACAAGAAGCTTAATTGGTTGCTTCTGCACACAACAAGCAAACGAAAACTGGTTACTATTTGGAAACAGTAGATATTTACTTAAATACTTTTCAGCAAAATCTAAAACTATTAGCCAATCTCAGTTTCATTTCTTTTTTTTTCTAGCCGAGACTTCACGCAACGTCCACGTGTTCACGTCTACATTCTCAACTCCTTTTATTCACACCTTTATTTACAAACTTCAATTATATCCCCAGCATGCTATAACACACACAGCAGTTTGCCTTCTCTTATTTTTATTTTTCCTTCAACACAAACTCACATGCAAGAAACTCCACCCATTTCAACTTCCATTTTTTTTACTCAAATAGTTCCAGCCTTCCTCCCTGATGCACATGCACAGCCTAATCCAATTTGCATATTTCCCTTTAACATGCGTACCCACGCATTCTTCTTTCTTTTTCTTTTTTTCCTTATAACATGCAACTTCATAGTTTAATTATTCCTTCCCATCTTCCTACAGCAAGCTACACACATGCTCCTCCCACTTCCTTTGCATACAATACACGCACAGCTCCACATTGATAAGCACGCACTTCTTATTTTTCAACACATGCACGTGTGCTCACATGCACACCTCATGCGTGCATAGGGCTGGGTGTAGCCGGGGTTCGGGAGGGTGTGCGAGGTGATGAACACGTGGCTGAGAGGTGGTACAGGTGACGTCTTATGATAGTTTCTGTAGCCGAGGCGAAGTCAATGGGTGCGGGGTTCGGGTTTAGGTGGAGGGTGGCTCGGTGTTGAGAGGCGGTGGACAGTGCGGTTTCAGGAGGCGGCGAGTGGAGTGCGTAATGACGGGAACGGTGGTGAATGGGAAGGGTGTTTTTGGAGATCGGTCATGCATCATTTCTTTTATATTTGCAGGAAGGAGAAACTAGGGAGAAGAAATGGGACATGTGGTGTGGGTTTGCAGTGGGTGAGGTGAAGAGTATGCTTTGCTTTCGGCCATGTTTGTTTCATTTTTTTTATATTTACAGAAAGAAACATGAGAAGAAGAACAGAGAAGAGGGGTGTATTACCTGGAAAGAATTCGAATGGAAAGAATGCAACAGTGAAATGATACGTTTCTTTCTTATATTTTATAAATTTTGGTGCAGTAAATTTCATTTTTGAATTCCGAAAAGCCATCCCAATTTCCAAGTCAACATCTATCTTCCAACTACCATATTGAATGCATCTCAGCTATAATTTTTATATTTTTAAATTTTGAATGGGTACGGGCTACACGTTTGGGCTGAAATTAGTTTAATCGGTCCGTCCGGAACTGTTAAATCAGCGCGACGGATTATGCCGGACTCTGATTCGGGCAAATAAATATACCGTTATGATCAGTGCGACGATGCGCTTCCAACGGTACACAGATTATTGCAATACGATGGTTTTATAAACTTCGCATTTACGCCGCTTAAATTGTACATTTTGCAAAATAATTTAAACGGAGCAGGCGATGACAGTTTTTGACGAGACGAACTACATAATCTTGATCAGAATTTTTTTTACAACATAACCGTGTAAAAATATTTGGATTTGAAAGATAAATTTTACGCAGCTTTATATGGACTGATATACAGTAAAACGCGAACGAAGTTTACTGTAATAATTTGCGACGAAACTTTTTCTATGTCCATATCTAACTAGACGTATGCCATAAATAAAGTTTGGATGTTAATCGAGATCGTTTATAAATTTCAAAATTTTTATATTAAACGATGGATTTTAAAATTTGAATTGGGCTGAAAAAAAATCAGGGTCGTTACAATCTCCCCCACTCATAACTTTTCGTCCCCGAAAAGGAACGGGACAAGTGAAGTAGGAATAAAATAAGCAGAAAAGTCAAGATAGTTTAGGAAATTTGAATTATACCTGAAATTAATAATTCGGGGTTTGAATCCCGAATAGTATCCTCAGTTTCCCATATGCAATCTCGCTCATCTGCACTCCATTGGACTTTGACGAGATTTATAGACTTCCTTCTAAGTTGCTTTGTCTCATGATCAACTATCCGAAGGGGCTTACGCTCAATAGTCAAATCAGGCTCAATAACTATCTCTTCTAACTGAGCAGTAGGGATGGTCGTAGATGGATCGTGTATAACTTTGCGCAGATGTGAGACATGGAACACGTTGTGTACACCGGCGAACTTCTCTGGTAATGCAACTCTATATGCCAATGTTCCAACTATTTCCGTAATCTCAAACTGACCAACAAATCCCGTAGCTAGCTTTCCTTTCCTTCCAAATCGAACAATATTCTTCAAAGGCGACACTTTCAGAAATACTTTGTCTCCTACGTTGAATTCGAGATCCCTTCTTTTTTTGTCAGCATAGCTCTTCTGTCTATCCTGTGCCATCTTTATCTTCTTCCTGATTTCTTCGAATTTTTCGGAAGCTTCCATAATTATTTCTGGACCAACCACTAATCGATCACCCGACTCTATCCAACAAGCTGGTGATTTGCACGGCCGTCCATTTAAGGCTTCGAACGGTGTCATACCAACGCTTGCCTGATTTATAAAGGACACTTAATTCAAATTCAAATATACTTATTCAAATTTGGAATTCAATTTCTTTACCTGGTAACTATTATTATAAGTGAATTCGACCAAATGAAGATGGTCTTACCAAGATCCACCAAAGTCAATAATACAAGCTCGGAGAAGGTCTTCTAAAATCTGATTCACCCTCTCAGTTTGGCCATTTGTCTGAGGATGATATGCAGTGCTCAGATTCAGTTTGGTGCCCAAAGTATCCTGAAATGCTTTCTAGAATTTACTGGTGAAAATGGGATCCCTATCGCATACTATACTGGATGGTACACCATGAAGTTTGACAACTTCTCTCATATATATCTCTGCCAAACTCGAAGCTGTACGAGTGGACTTGACTGGAATAAAGTGAGCGGATTTCGTCAATCTATCGATGATCACCCAAATGCTTTCGTTACCCTTTCTCGTCCTTGGCAGTCCGTCAATAAAGTCCATAGAAATTTGCTCCCACTTCCAACCTGGAATCTCTAGTGGCTGAAGCAAACCTGCTGTCTTTCTATGGTCAGCTTTAACTTGTTGGCAAGTTGTGCATTTGCTACCATAGGTTGAAATATCACGCTTCATCCCACTCCACCAATATAACTTCTTCATATTCTGGTACATTTTAGTGACACCGGGATGAAATGAAAGCGATGATTGATGGTTTTCTCTCAACACTACCTGCCTAAGACCATCAACATTAGGAACACAAATGCGATTATCAATTCTCAAGACTCCGTTACTATCAACATGTGCACCCAATTTATTGTCAGCATTTCCAACTCTTCCAAGGACAATTTCCTTGATGCGATAAAACAAAGTGTCCAGGTATTGCTTGGATATAATCCGATCCATAAGAGATGGGGAGACGGAAAGCTGGAATAACATTCCTTCAACAAGATTACAACATGTCATCGCTTAGTTTCTGCTCAAAGCATCAGCTACGGCATTTGCTTTCCCTGGAGTATAATTAATATCAAGATCATATGCAGCTAAAAATTCGAGCCATTGGACTTGTCTCTGATTCAAATCCTTTTGTGAGAAGATGTATCTCAATGACTTGTGGTCAGTGAATAACTCGAATTTGGTTCCCAATAGATAGTGCCTCCATAGCTTAAGAGCAAATACAACCACAAGAAGCTCTAAATCGTGAGTTGCATAATTTGCTTCATGGGTCTTTAACTGACGACCCGCATAGGCACTAACCTTTCCTTTCTGCATTAAGACTGCTCCTAATCCATCCCGGCAAGCATCAGTATAGATAGTCAATCCTTCGCTACCATCAATAACTATAAGAACTGGGGCAGATGTCAATCTTCGCTTCATCTCATTGAAAGCTGCTTCGCACTTTTCACTCCAAATAAATTTCACATTCTTTCTGGTCAGTGCGGTAAGTGGGGCAGCAATAGGAGCAAAGTTTTCTATGAATCTGCGATAATAGCCAGTCAAACGCAAGAAACTGCGGATATCTGTAGGAGTTTTGGGAGTCTCCCAATCCTGTAAATTTCAAGGATTCGAATTTAGATATTGATAAGTTGTTTAGATAGAATTGACGAGTAAGAATAGAACTTACATTGATTACGGCGATCTTAGCTGGATCGACCGAAATCCATTTCTCCGAAACAATATGGCCAAGAAAACAAACTTCATCTCGCCAAAAGTGGCATTTCAAAAATTTGGCTTTAAGCTGGTGTCTACGAAGAGTTTCAAGAACAAAAGCCAAATGTGACCTATGCTCTTTCTCATCTTTAGAGAAGACGAGAGTATCATCGATGAAAACAAGAACGAATTTGTTAAGAACATCATGGAAAACTCTATTCATCAAGTCAACAAAATAAGCTGGAGAATTAGTGAGACCAAACGGCATAATTAACCATTCATAGAAACCATTTTCAGTGCGGAATGCTGATTTAGGAATACTATCCTCAGCAATTCCGAGTTGGTGAAAGCCAGTAGCCAAATCAAGTTGAGAGAAGACTTTAGCTCCATGAAGCTGGTCGAATAGATCGTTGATGCGGGGCATCGGATACTTGTTCTTGTGTGTGAGCTTATTTAGCTCTCTATAGTCCACACACATTCTGAGTGAGCCATCGGATTTGGTGACAAATACAACTGCAGCACCCCATTCTGAATGACTGCGTCGAATCAAGCCTTTAGAAAATAAGTCTTCAATTTGAACATTCAACTCTTCTTTTTCTTTAGGAGCCATTCTCCTTGGAGGAAGAACTACTGGTCGTGCACCAGGAATAAGGTCGATGCAGAATTCGATTTCCCGCGGAGGTGGTAGAGAATTGACTTCTCCAAATACATCATAAAAGAATTAGACCACTGGAGTAGAGCTTAGTTCAATTGGATGGGAGTCAAGTGAGAATATAAAACTCCCAGCATATTCTTAAGGTGATTTGCCTTTAGTGACTAAAGGTAAGATCTTGCCGTCAATAAGAGAGACGGTTCGATCTTTGCAAGAGATAACGGCTTCAAACTTTCGCAGTCAATCAATGCCTAATAGAATATCAAATGCCTCGAATCCAAGGACATAGAAATCCCAAGTGAAGCGGTGAATGCCATGCATAAGAGTGACATATTTGCAAACCCTTTTGAGGTTAGAAGGCCCTCCAATAGGGTTAGATACACATAAGGAAATAGATGCAAGAGTGGGTTTCAAACCTAGTTTATTACATAAATCAATAGATATGAAGCTGTGTGTTGCTTCGGTGTCAAATAGAACTCTAACAGGCAAGGTATGTAACATAAAAGTACTTTGCAAAGTACCTTGATAATCTGGAACTTCCGGAGCAGGAACTTCCAGGGCAGGTGTGGAAAGAGCAAAGACTTCAGATGGTGTACCTCTCTTCTGTGTTGGGTAGTCTTTCTTGAACTGTCCAGGTTGTAAGCAGATATTACACACATCCCTCCTAGTCATCTGTGCTGGTGGCGGAACAGCTGCGTCCTTTGGAGATGGGAAGCTACTACCATAATGACCTTTTTGGTTGCAGTTGAAGCAAGTAATAGATGATATGTCAATGGGCTTCTTCTGAGAATAGCCAAGCCCGAACTTTTCTGCCAGTTCTTCTTCTGTTGTGCAAAATTTGGCTTTCTCTTCCCAGTCTGACTAGAGGATGGATGAGTAGCTAGAACCTTGGTGACTGAAGTTCCCTTTGGCTTTCCCTCATATCGAAGAGCAAAATCCATCAACTCGGTGAAAGTTCCATGGACATGAGCGGTGAGGAGCTCGTAATACTCAGGGCGTGCGCCATGTATGAACTTCTCATTCTTAAGCAGAGGTGTGTCAATCAAGCCAGGTCCGAACTTAGATAGTTCTTTGAATTTCCTTTCATACTCAGTAAAGGTCATGTTGCCTTGCTTTTGATCCATAAATGACCGATAGAGTTGGGCCTTCCTAGCAGCTGGCATCCACTGAGCCATAAAGGAATCCCTAGTTACAAGTGATAAGAAGACGAGTCAATATTTGCTGAGATAAAAGAAATTTTATTTAGTTGAAATTTTAGATAGATTACTAGCTAAACTGGGCCCAAGTGATGGTTTCCTCATCAGTACGAGAAGTGACTGACTCCCACCAATCCTGTGCAACGTCCTGAAGCTGCCAAGCGGCCAACTTACGCTTCTGAGCGTCAGTGATCTCTAAGCCAGTAAAGATCCTCTCCAAACTCTTTAGCCATTGCTGTGCTTCGATGATACTTTCGGAGCCAGTGAATTTGACTCCGCCAAGCTGAGCGTACTCCTTGCTAAGAGTGGAGAATCTGACTGCGGGAGTAGGGCATATGGTTCGGGAGCGTTTCCCCTACCCCTGCCTCTAACATTTCTTCTGGTAGCCATCTTGGAATACCAAAAGTGATTTTAGAATCAAAGATAGAACTTATGGAACTAAAAGAAATTCAAATCAAACGAATTCAATAAGAAGAATGAAATCAAAGGATATGGATTCTGAGATGATTCTCCTCATTCTAAGGTATGTTTACCCTATCTCTAATGAGCTTAAACTCCACAGGTTAAGGTTATCGGGAACCAAGGCTTTGATACCAACTGTAACAACCCGTATATTTGTACCATTTAAATTGACGATATTCCAACTTGTCAACTTAAATAATACAAAACACGAATCATTAATGGAGTATAAATATATAAATGAGAATCATCAAAGAATCACAGAAATATAACATCACAGAATAGTGCAGCGGAAATACAACACAGACATAAGAGTAGTTCATGAAGCTACCCATAAATACAACAATGTCTCAGATAAATAAAATGGAACAACATAGATGTCCAAATAGTCTGAATAGAAAGAGCAATATTGATAAGATAAGATAATGATAGTCTTCGGTCTTCAGCTCCAAGTAGAAACAGCAACAGCAATCCTCAGTCTGATTCGAGCATATGCACAAACAAACACTCGAATCAGGACATATATTCTTATACAGATAATACAATCCAAAATCAAAATAACAATAACTCAAAGATGAATGGAATAACATCTTTAAGGATCCTTTAAACTATTTATACATAGTAATGTACGATACATAAATAATGTCTAACAGTAAAGTAAAATATCAAAATAATGTTAAGGCGTTACCATTGCCCCCTTTAAAAATTTCATATAGCATTATAGACTATACAGCACTGTAAACTCCACCGTAAACTAGTGGGATATCAGGGAGTACTCCATAGGTATAATACAAAACAAATTCGTAGTGGTCGCGTATATGGGAAGACAAGTATGACAAGGCACATGAGGCAATACCAAAGGTAATGAAACTACCGTTTGCCTGATCCGGACTGGTGAGAACGCATCGCCGCAACGATCGCAACACCGCGAAACAACACTCCAAATTCAAGGGTGCGCACCAATCAATCACAAAAGTAAATGTGTAGTTTACGAAGAAGGGTGTTCGCTCGAGGTAGCTAACCCTATTTTGCCCGGCACGGCTCATGTTTTAGTCATTTCCAATTTGACACAAGTGTCAAGGCTATCCACTATCGTTCACTTTCTTCAATCATCAACGTTCGTCAATCCAACCACTTCATTCTGGATCACACTCCGCGTATAGTTATTAAAGTGGTTTTCGGTTTAGACAGTGAGTATGTCCCTAACCGATTCCGGTTCCTTTAATAACCTTCGTAATTAATTTACCGATTTTTCGTTTAATATATTTCAAAACCGAATCAATTTCAATTTCAATTATAATTCGTAAATCAACATTTCTTTAGTCATTCTAAATCAAGTTCCAAAATTTACGCTTCATCACTTTCAATTTCATTTCAAAATTCCATAATTCAATTTCAAGTTCAAATTCAACAACTCAAATATTCATTTAATTTCGTATAAGTTTCATTCCAAAGTCATTTATTGTTCAAATCGATTTAACCCAATTATCGACTTCATTCGATATTCATTAAACTAAATTATCATAAAACAATTTCAATTAAATTTCCAATTCATTACATTTACTTCTTAAGTTCAACTCATTATCCAAGCTTACAAATTTAATTTAAATTAAATTTATCAAATCCAATTCTTTAATTTCCAATCTTTCGTTTCTTTCGATAAAACGCATTCTATTTCTTGTTAAAGAAATTCATCTCATTCATTTATTATCTTCGTTATCAATTTCAAAACACAGTTAAAGAAATTAGTTTCCCTTATTCAAAAATTAAATTTCACTTAATGAAGAATATTCAATTTAATTTAATTATTAAATAATTCCCCCTCATCAATTTATCACAAATTTCAAATCTTAATTATTACATTTCAAACTCATTTATTAATAATTCCAAACTTAATTACTAATAAATTCAAACTTAATTATTAATTATTTCAACTTCGTTATTAATAATTTCACAATTTAACTATTAATAATTTCAAAACTTAATTATTAGTAATTTCAAAATTTAATTATTAATAATTTCAAAAATACTTAATTATTATTAATTCTAAAATCAATTATCAAATAAACAAGCAATAGCATCCATTCACAACAATTTAACAATTTTATTAAATAATCCCGAAATAATCGTATTAATTTACATTTTTTATTTATGTAAATTAATATAAATATTTCTAGAATATACACTATCCTTTCATGTAGATCAAAGATTATTATATTACGGTTTTTCACTTGTCGTTCAATTCAATTTCAAATTTACACTACAACAATTAATCTGATATACTTTTAATGGTTCAAAGTGAAATTTATCAAGTTATACGTGTCAATTAATCTTAACAATTAAAAGAGGTCATATTTAACTAGTCCATATTCAACATATAAAGAGGTCAAGTTAATCAACATTCAACATATATAGTTCACTTAATATGGTTAAATATCCTATATCGCTTTCAACTTGCATATTTTATCACTTAACAATAGCAAACAACATTCAATTTAATTCACATTGCAATCAGTTATCAACCAAACTAGCATAAGAGTATATGTCGTGAAAATTTATTTCACCTTTCGTGGATAAAGAAATGGACCCAAAGCAAGAATAAGCACGAATAGAAGTCGGTACACACGAACAACGAACACTGTAATATCGACAAAAGAAAACGATATTAATACAATGAACGTTTGTATAAAATTTATAAATTCATATAAATGCGCTTACCGACGACAGAGACAAGAACGAAAGCTGAAGATCGGTGTTGCTGCAACAAGAAGCTCACTTGGTTGCTTCTGCACACAACAAGCAAAGGAAAACTGGTTACTATTTGGAAACAGTAGATATTTACTTAAATACTTTTCAGTAAAATCTAAAACTATTAGCCAATCTCAGTTTCATTTATTTATTTTTTCTAGCCGAGACTTCACGCAACGTCCACGTGTTCACGTCTACATTCTCAACTCCTTTTATTCACACCTTCATTTACAAACGTCAATTATAACCCCAGCATGCTATAACACACACAGCACTTTGCCTTCTCTTATTTTTATTTTTCCTTCAACACAAACTCACACGCAATAAACTCCACCCATTTCAACTTCCAATTTTTTTTACTCAAATAGTTCCAGCCTTCCTCCTTGATGCACATACACAGCCTAATCCAATTTGCATATTTCCCTTCAACATGCGTACCCACGCATTCTTTTTTTTTCTTATAACACGCAACTTCATAGTTTAAATATTCCTTTCCATCTTCCTACAGCAAGCTACACACATGCTCCTCCCACTTCCTTTGCATACAATACACGCACAGCTCCACATTGATACGCACACACTTCTTTTTTTTTCAACACATGCATGTGTCCTTACGTGCACACCTCTTGCGTGCACAGGTCTGGGTGTAGCCGGGGTTCCGAAGGGCGTGTGAGGTGGTGAACACATGGCCGAGGGGTGGTACAGGTGACGTCTTATGATAGTTTCAATAGCCGAGGCGAAGTCAATGGGTGCGGGGTTCGAGTTTAGGTGGAGGGTGGCTCGGTGTTGAGAGGCGGTGGACAGTGCGGTTTCAGGAGGCGGTGAGTGGAGTGCGTAGTGACGGGAACGGTGGTGAATGGGAAGGGTGTTCTGGAGATCGGCCATGCACCATTTCCTTTATATTTGCAGGAAGGAGAAACTAGGGAGAAGAAATGGGACGTATGGTGTGGGTTTGCAGTGGGTGAGGTGTAGAGTACGCTTTGCTTTCGACCATGTTTGTTTCATGTTTTTTATATTTACAGAAAGAAACATAAGAAGAAGAACAGAGAAGAGGGGTGTATTACCTGGAAAGAATTCGAATGGAAAGAATGCAACAGTGAAATGATACGTTTCTTACTTATATTTTATAAATTTAGGTGCAGTAAATTTCATTTTTGAATTCCGAAAAGCCATCCCAATTTCCAAGTCAACATCTATCTTCCAACTACCATATTGAATGCATTTCAGCTATAATTTTTATATTTTTAAATTTTGAATGGGTACGGGCTACACATTTGGGCAGAAATTAGTTTAATCGGTTCGTCCGGATCCGTTAAATCAACGCGACGGATTATGCCAGACTCCGATTCGCGTAAATAAATATACTGTTATGATTAGTGTGACGATGCTCTTCCAACGGTACACAGATTATTGCAATACGATGGTTTTATAAAATTCGCATTTACGCCGCTTAAATTGTACGTTTTGCAAAACAATTTAAACGAAGCAGGCGATGACAGTTTTTTACGAGACGAACTACATAATCTTGATCAGAAATTTTTTTACAACATAACTGTGAAAAATATTTGGATTTGGAAGATAAATTTTACGCGGCTTTATATGGACTGATATACAGTAAAACGGGAACGAAGTTTACTGTAATAATTTGCGACGAAACTTTTCTATGTCCATATCTAACTAGACATATGTCATAAATAAAGTTTGAATGTTAATCGAGATCGTTTATAAATTTTAAAATTTTTATATTAAACGATGGATTTTAAAATTTAAATTGGGATGAAAAAAAATCAGGGTCGTTACATGATTATTGTTAATATGTGATCAAGATTTTTAAACCATTCTTTTCTTTTAAAAGCTGTACAAAAATAAATGATAAGAAAAGTATGAACGTGAAATGTATAAAAATATATGTATATTAAAATCTTGAACTAAATTAAAATTGTAATGTGAAGTATAATTGAGATAAGGATTATTATTTGTGTTAATATAAATATAAAAGAAGATATAAACATTTAAAATAAAAACATATGTTGTATATGAAATGGATTTTAATTTGGAATTTGATTATAAATAAATATTGGATTTATCAAACTTTATATTTCAAAGACAAGTAGGATATGTGTTTGTTATAAATAAGAATTTGATTTGAACTTTAAAATAAATAGATGATAAATGGAATATAAAAATATATTTATAAAAAGGTATTTGATTATTTATTCATTTATGAATACTAATTGATTGTATATTAAATTTTGAATTTGGAAATTTAAAAATAAATTGTTTTTAATTCATTTTCTTTTAAAAAGTTATGTATATATAAAAAAATAGAAAATTCTATGAATTAAATATGAACATTCCTAACAACTTGAATTTAAGATGTAAAATTAGATTTGATAAAAAGATTTAAAACACATTTTCTTTTGAAATAAATAAATATATTTTGTATATTCATGAATTTAAAATGTAAAACATTTACATATGTTAAGTTATAAAAATATAAATAATTAAAAGTTTTAAATAAAATAAAAAACGAGGGTTATAAAAAAAATTTATAAATGAATTAACAAAGAGGATTTAAACATGAAAGTATTTATTTTGACAATTGTACAATTGGAAAACAAGCATTTTAACAAGTGTAAATGTTTTATAATACAATTTGACAAATGTAGGTAAATGACAACATGCATTAAACAAGTGGCATTGATTTTGTTTAAAATGAATTAAATTTTATATTGAAAAAAATATAAAAACTAAATTACATTACTTTTTTCATATCTTCAATCTGAAAACATTGAATAAAATAAGAAAAAACCTGAGAAAATCCAAGCAAAATTCAGATTTTGTAAAAAAAAAACTGGAAAAGCAAGATCAAAACAGAATACAAGTCTGAAGCAACTACTCAACTCAACATAATCAAGTTGAAATCAAAAGCATGCAACAGACCAGTTCAACATCAATCTCAGCCTGAAGCAAATTTAAAAACAAAACTATAAAAGCATCTCAACCTAAAGAAATTGAAAACAAAAATCAAAATCAAGCAAAACAGGAAATGCAAAAGAAACAAAGATCTGAAGCAACTCAACAATCCAGATCAAAGGAAAAGATTAAAGCAAAACCTGAGGGATTCAGAGCAAAACAAAGTTTAAGCATTCAAAACTAAAGTAAATCAAAATAGCAAATTCAAATTTCAAGTCCCAGGCCTAAATTTTGTCTTTGTTCTGCCCATACTTCCAGATGAGCAAATTTTTATTTTAAAACCTTTAATCTATAACTAAAATGCCTGTGGTTGATTCATGAAGCAAGATAGTTGCATGAATGTGAATGTATTTATGTATGTATTTACACATATATGAAATGGTTGCATGTCTGTATATGTATATGTAATTCTGTTTTCAAATTCATAAGTTTTAAAATCAAGGTTTAAAACTCAATATCTCTTCCATTAATCGGATTCAAGCTATAATTTCTGAAAATAAGATGATTGTAACAAAGCAACACAAATGTTAAAAATAGTTTTAAAGATTTACATTGAAAAATCATTTCAATAATATAGAATTTACTGTAAATTCATTTTTAAGTTAGGAAATCAATAAATTTAATTTCGTGATTTGATTCCATAATGGGATTAGCGTTATCAAATAATGAATTTTAGTACAAATATCTCAATTTTTAATGATTAGATTGATGAGGAAAATTAAGTTGAACGGGAAATACGTTTCGATCGAATTCTGGCAACCCAGGAGTTGATGGTGGTCGGGGTTTGGGCTGGTGGTAGCTTGGAAATCAGGCGTTCGAGGAAAATGGATGGTGAATTTCCTGGTGATCAAGTCGTTAGGGCCATGGCGAACTAGGGTTTTAGCCTGGTTCGAAAACAATGTTGAAAATTTAGTTCGGGCGACGTCGTCGAGAAAATTTGGTCTCGCGCCAATGGTAATGGAACCGTAGGAGGTAAACAGAGCTTTGACCAAAATTTCGAGGTCGCTGGTGGTCGTGATCGTCTGGACGAAGCAACAATTGGTCAGAGCATTTTGTTCCAATGGGATCGATTGTATCGAAATTCGATTTCATGGTAGATTGAGGGAGCTAGGTGGTCACGAAGTTTTAATGGGTTATCGGCGACGTGGTGGTGATCACGGTGATGGCTGGATCGTCGTCGTCGCCTTGTACATGTGCACGTGAAGTTCGTGTATCAGGGAATGATGTGGATTGGGGAAGAAGATGGGGACTCGGGTTCGAGTTCGAGAAATTCGTGAATTGGCTCGGAGTTGCTGTGGGTTGCGATTGTGTCGAGTTTGGCTCGAAGAAGTTGTTGAAGGGCTCGGGTATTATCTTGATACAGTAGCAGGTGTCTATTTTTGTAAAATAAATAAGTTCTAAGTTTAAATTATGATGAAAATAAGTTTTTTTTTAAAAAAGTTTACCTAAAAGAATAAATTTTCAAAAGATTGTTTTCCAAAGTAAGAACATTTAACAAGACTTTAAAACAAGTTTTCAAAACTAGATTTTAAAATTTAAATGTGATTTGAAAATAGTTCGATTTGGTTTTGAAAATATTCTTAGATTAGGTAAATTATTATTTAAATCTCTAAGTGGTTTCCAAACATAATTATTTAATAATAATTAAAGGTTAATTACTTTAATGTAATTAAAGGTTCATTTGT
Source organism: Allium cepa (assembly GCA_030765085.1). Classification (NCBI taxonomy): domain Eukaryota; kingdom Viridiplantae; phylum Streptophyta; class Magnoliopsida; order Asparagales; family Amaryllidaceae; genus Allium; species Allium cepa. Next base: position 390,520,116 of record CM060946.1, read on the forward strand.
TAACTTGTTATCAAAAGTTAATTAATAATCAATTAATTAATGTTTAATTACTTCAAGGATATTAAATAATTAAAGGTTAATTAAAAAAGGGAAAAGTAATTAAGAGTAATTAGTTACTTAAAAATAATTAATTAATTAATGATTAAAGTTGAGTAATCAAATGATTAAAGAAAAATTACCCAATGTAATTAAATTGTGATTTAATTAATTAAATTAATTAAGGATGGATAATTTATGATTAAAGATTGATTAATCAAGTTTTTAAATGTTAATTAATTTAAAGAATAATTAATTAATGTTATTAATTAATTAAGGTAATTAATTTGAGAATAATTAATTAATTAAAGGCTAACTAATTAATTAGTAATTAAAGGCTAATTAATAAATTAGTAATTAAAGGTGGATTAGTTTCTAATTTATTAAGGTAATTAATTAAGGTAAAATTAATTGCTAGTTAATTTATGATTAAAGATGATTAAATAATTAAGAATAATCACTTATTATAATTAATTAAGGGTAATTAATTAATGTGATAAATTAATTAAAGGTTAATTAATTAATGTAGGTGATTAAGGGATGATTATTAATTAAGGGTTAATTAATTATTGTAATTAATTAAGAATAATTAATTAAATGGTTTGTAATTAATTAACATTAATTAACCAAGATTGGTGACTAATTTGATTTAAATTAATCAGATAATTAATTCATATTACTTATGGATGTTTGGATTGGATGATTTAATTATTTGATATCCCTGATATATGATGCTTTGCATTATGAATTATCCTGATTTGTGCTGCGATCTATAATGTAATTTATTTATCTGTGATGTAATTTATTATCTGCGATGAACTTATATTATTCATCCATGATCTGTAAATAAAGATAAGCGTTATATATTATACCGCTTATCGATACTTCTGTGTTTGAATCTGTAATGGTTGATGTTGTTGCACTATTGTGTGTAAAACCCCAGCACCACACTATACACACACAAATATGGATTTCACGAGGAAATCGGTTAAATCATAGATATTTGAATTTAATATTTTGAAATGGTTTTAAAGTTTGAATTTTGAATCCAAATGATTTTGGAAATGAAATTAGGTTGAAATAGAAAAGTATTTGAATAGGAGTTTTGAAGATAAAAGTTATTACAAATAACTTGATTTAGTTTGAAATTTGAAATATTTTGATTTGAGTTTGAATTCATTATTTGAAATTGAATTCAATGATTTGGAAATTTTGGTTTAAAAAGACTATACAAGTTATAAAGGTGTTTATATGGGTTTTTAACCATTTAAAAAGTATTGTTTGGGAATTTAAATTTAAACCCAAGTTTATACTTGAATGGCTTTAACCTAGGTAAATGTAATCATTTTTCCCCAAAACTGAACTATTTGTTTCAATTAATAATAGCTTTCATATAAGGAAATGGTTTTCAATTTGTGTCAAAAAAATTTGAAACGAAATTGTTTTGAAAGCTATGAACGAACCTTTGTGAAAGATTATTAAACCTTGTTTGGAAATCAAAGAAGATTTTAAATGGTGTATCTTTTATATAAAAGATTTGAATTGGAAATGAGTTTGAAAGCTATTAAACCTTTGATTTAAAGATTGAATGAGTTAGTCCAAACTGAAATGGAAATTGTTTTGAAAATCTGTGAATGAATCTTTGCGAAATGGGAGAACTTTGTGAATTGAATCTTTTTGTTCAAAAGATTTGAAATGGTAATTTGTTTAAACCATTTGGAAGAAAAGTTTTGGGTTTAAGTTGTGACTTAACTGAAATCCCAATATCCATATGCTTTTAAATATTGCGCTCATTATTTGGTTTAGCCGGGAGAGGACCTTGTGTCATATAACCCATTCCGAATAATGGTACGACGTTATGGATAGCATTTGAAGACCGGTGGTGAAGACCGGATATTTTCAAAAGCGAAAGGATAACTCGTCGAATGTCTCTACACCGAATGGCCCCGGTATAGGGACTCCATATGTGATGGGAAGTCCGGACGTGATTAGGGATTATCCGAATTTGCAAGGGCTTCCTCGGAAGTGCCTTCGGTTCTGTTCGAACCCGGAACAGACTTGTATGGATGTGTGTCTGACATTACACTTTGAGATGTAAAACCGGTTTCTATCAAATACATTTCTGTTTGGTGGCGGAGATTTATTCTCTTAGCTTAACACCCTTCACTGAGACATACGAGCTCAGAGGTTATGTAGTTGATGGTTACTAGTGATACATTCCCAATTTGGTAATGTGGCATATGAAGTGCTGCTGATCATTTGTTGATCAAAACATGAATTTGTGAAAAAAGTGTAGCATTGTGGACGAGACCTCATCGAGCCTCACAACCCGGTAATGGTCAAAATATGAAAGATGCGACAAGTTTTCAGCGGTATCTCCCCTAGGGTATGTCCATTCCTTTTGGAAAAGGGTGGTATTATGGTATGGAGCCCAGATACTTACTCATGTGGACACTATATTTATTACTGTGTGATGTTGTTGGTGAGAGGATCATCGTATAACGGTCGCAAACGACTGGGGGTGGCATATCTTAGGTTTTACTTCCCGGGAAGGGGGTAACCGGCCTTCTGTTGGCAGAGAGCCGGGTAGGTTCTCGGGGCGTCCCTCCAGAGGCGTACCTATGTGGCAATAGGAAGTTCCTTAGCCTGACCATTTGTTGGAAATCCAATCGAACAGTACGAGACCTTTACGATTGCAGTTGTATTACCTGCCACCTCAGGTGGTAGATATAGCAGGCATAGTATAATGGTACCTATGTTGGCAAAGATTAATATTACACTTTCGAAATGTTTTCCACTCTGCACTAATAATAATGTCAAAAAGGATTTTGCATAGTAAGCATGTTTGACTATCATAAGGAGAAATCTCCCCCAAGTGTGCGATTGCGTGGTGTGTGTGCCGGGAGGCCTTATGGTAGTTTCATTCTCCAAAAACCATTGCGGATTTCAAATTTAAATTCTTTTGTTTGATTTTAAAAATAAGCTGTTTTTGTTTGCTCATACCAGTTTCATGACTGACCCAAAGTTTATTGTTCCCTTCCTCAACTATAGGTGCCCATAATTTTCCACACGGGCAGTCTAGAGTTTAGTTTTTCAGATAGTCAGATAGTAGATATCGATTTGGAAGCTTTCAGCTTTCTCTTTGGTATTCTTTAGAGACCTTGGATATTGGAGTCTTTGGATTCATGGACTGCACTTGCTTAGCTTTGTGCAACATGATGGTGGTTCGAGCTAGTGGTTTGGAGTTTTGGCTTTGGAGCATTGGATTGGAGTTGCAGTTTGATATTGGAGTTATCTCTTTTGCTATTCGTTTTTCGCTGTTGTTTATTGTCTCTGATATTCTTGTATCATATTGGTAGCATTGTTGTATATCATTGGATATTGTATTCATTAGAGTTGTATATGATATTCATTCTTTTTCTTCCGCTGTGTTGTTATACTTAATGTGTTATAAGCTCCGGTACGAGTCAAATTTCAACGGTTGAATCTGCGGTATTCAAGTACAATTGAAGTATGGGTGTCGATTTTCGAACGCTGAAATTTGGAACGTGACATCTTGGTATCAGAGCTGAAGGTTGAAACTTTAGCTCAGGAGTATAACACATTAGGTAACTCATTAGAGATAGGGTGAAGTATACCCTAGAATGAGTATCCCTAAGATATCCATCTGTATGCCTCAGTGAATTCTCTTACTATCCACCAATAGTGAGTGTGAGTGCAAGAAGAGGACGAGATAGGAAACAGGGAAGTACCACTTCATATGGTCAATGCCCTATAACAACAACGGAAACAACCTTTCTCTATCAATCTTCTTTAATCATCATCTGATTTTCAATTCTTTAATGATTCCTGGCAGCTCCAGGAAGAAGCTTTGATTTTGCATGGGACATAAACTTCGGATGGGTCAGAATTGTTAGTTTGGACGAATTGTTTGCTTTGGTTGCTATGGTTGATAGGTGTACTTCGTTTAAACTAAAAACTTTGGGATTGTATCCACATATCTGTCTATTCTTCGGGGTCTAGATATGTTCTACAAACGGTTAGTTATCCCTTCGAACTAACCAATACCCCTGTATATTTCGTAGATCTAGATAACCCGAGTACTTTGTGAAATATTGAATGAGTTTGTTCTCGTATCTATTGTTGAAATTCTGATTTGGTAAGCCAAATACAGAATAGATATCCAATTTGTTCTGAAAAGATAATTCTCTATCTTTTATCTGCTCTTTGTTATCTCCCTGGAAAATTTCGGGGATGAAATTTTCTTAAGGAGGGGAATCTGTAACATCCATGAAGTTTTAGTTAAGATAATTTGATAATTAATTTAATTTTTAAAATTAAATTATGAATTTAATTATGAATTAATTAGAAAATTTCTAGAATAAATATTTTTTTTTGGATTATAAATAGAATTTGGTTTGGAATTTAAGAATAAGTATTTATAAATAAATGAATTGGATTTAAAAATAAATGGGTTGAAGGTAAAATAGAATTAAAAGCTTTAAATTAATAAAAAGTTTGGTTTCTAAATTTTTAAATATATTGATATTTGAAAACTGTAATTTAAGAATTAACGTAATCATTTTCAAAAGGTTATTTTTAAAATAAATTATTTCATATAGATAAATATGATTATTGTTAATATGTGATCAAGATTTTTAAACCATTCTTTTCTTTTAAAAGTTGTACAAAAATAAATGATAAGAAAAGTATGAAGGTGAAATGTATAAAAATATCTGTATATTAAAATCTTGAACTAAATTAAAATTGTAATGTGAACAATAATTGAGATAAGGATTTTTATTTGTGTTAATATAAATATAAAAGAAGATATAAACATTTTAAAAATAAAAACATATGTTGTATATGAAATGGATTTTAATTTGGAATTTGATTATAAATAAATATTGGATTTATCAAACTTTATATTTCAAAGTTAAATAGGATATGTGTTTGTTATAAATAAGAATGTGATTTGAACTTTAAAATAAATAGATGATAATGGAATATAAAAATATATTTATAAAAAGGTATTTGATCATTTATTCATTTATAAATACAAATTGATTGTATATTAAATTTTGAATTTGGAAATTTAAAAATAAATTGTTTTTAATTCATTTTCTTTTAAAAAGTTATATAAGTATAAAAAATAGAAAATTCTATGAATTAAATATGAACATTCCTAATAACTTGAATTTAAGATGTAAAATTAGATTTGATAAAAAGATTTAAAACACATTTTCTTTTCAAATAAATAAATATATTTTGTATATTCATGAATTTAAAATGTAAAACATTTACATATGTTAAGTTATAAAATATAAATAATTAAAAGTTTAAAAATAAAATAAAAAACAAGGGTTATACAAAAATTTATAAATGAATCAACAAAGAGGGTTTAAACATGAAAGTATTTATTTTGACATTTGTAAAATTGGAAAATAAGCATTTTAACAAGTGTAAATGTTTTATAATACAATTTGACAAATGTAGGTAAATGACAACATGCATTAAACAAGTGGCATCGATTTTGTTTAAAATGAATTAAATTTTATATTTAAAAAGAAATATAAAAACTAAATTAAATTCCTTTTCTCATATCTTCAATCTGAAAACATTGAATAAAAGAAAAAAAACCTGAGAAAATCCAAGCAAAATTCAGATTTTTTTTTTTAAATAACTGGAAAAGCAAGATCAACACAGAATACAAGTCTGAAGCAACTACCCAACTCAACATAATCGAGTTGAAATCAAAAGCATGCAATAAACCAGTTCAACATCAATCTCAGCCTGAAGCAAATTTAAAAATAAAACTACAAAAGCATCTCAACCTGAAGAAATTGAAAACAAAAATTAGAATCAAGCAAAACAGGAAATGCAAAAGAAACAAAGATCTGAAGCAACTATACAATCCAGATCAAAGGAAAAGATTAAAGCAAAGCCCGAGGGATTCAGAGCAAAACAAAGTTTAAGCATTCAAAACTAAAGTAAATCAAAATAGCAAATTCAAATTTCAAGTCCCAGGCCTAAATTCTTTCTCTGTTCTGCCCATACTTCAAGGTGAGCAAATTTTTATTTTAAAACCTTTAATCTATAACTAAAATGCCTGTGGTTTATTCCTGAAGCAAGATAGTTGCATGAATGTGAATGTGTTTATGTATGTATGTACATATATATGAAATGGTTGCATGTCTGTATATGTATATGTAATTCTGTTTTCAAATTCACAGGTTTTAAGATCAAGGTTTAAAACTCAATATCTCTTCCATTAATCGGATTCAAGCTATAATTTCTGAAAATAAGATGATTGTAACAAAGCAACACAAATGTTAAAAATAGTTTTAAAGGTTTACATTGAAAAATCATTTCAATAATATATAATTTACTGTAAATTCATTTTTAAGTTAGGAAATCAATAAATTTAATTTCGTGATTTGATTCCATAATGGGATTAGTGTTATCAAATAATGAATTTTAGTACAAATATCTCGATTTTCGATGATTGGATTGATGAGAAAAATTAAGTTGAATGGGAAATACATTTCGATCGAATTCTGGCAACCCAAGTGTTGATGGTGGTCGGGGTTTGGGCTGGTGGTAGCTTGGAAGTCAGGCGTTGGGGAAAAATGGATGGTGAATTTTCTGGTGATCGAGTCGTCAAGGCCATGGCAAACTAGGGCTTTAGCCTGGTTCGAAAACAATGTTGAAAATTTAGTTTGTGCAGCGTCGTCGAGAAAATTTGGTCAATCGCGCCAATGTAAATTGAACCGTGGGAGGTAAACGGAGCTTTGACCAAAATTTCGAGGTCGCTGGTGGTCGTGATCGTCTCGACGAACAACAATTGGTCAGAGCATTTTGTTCCGATGGGATCGATTGTATCGAAATTCGATTTCATGATAGATTAAAGGAGTTGGGTGGTCGGGAAGTTTTTATGGGTTATCGACGATGTGGTTGTGATCACGACGATGGATGGATCGTCATCGTCGCCTTGTACATGTGCATATGAAGTTCGTGTATCAGGGAATGATGTGGATTGGGGAGGAAGATGGGGACTCGGGTTCGAGTTTGAGAAATTCGTGAATTGGTTCGGAGTTGCTGTGGGTTGCGATTATGTCGAGTTTGGCTCGAAGAAGTTGTTGAAGGGCTTGGGTATTATTTTGATCCAGTAGGAGGTGTCTATTTTTGTAAAATAAATTAGTTCAAAGTTTAAATTAAGACGAAAACAAGTTTTTTTTTTAAAAAAGTTTATCTAAAAAAATAAATTTTCAAAAGATTGTTTTCCAAAGTAAGAATATTTAACAAGACTTTAAAACAAGCTTTCAAAACTAAATTTTAAAATTTAAACGTGATTTGAAAATAATTCGATTTGGTTTTGAAAATATTCTTATATTAGGTAAATTATTATTTAAATATCTAAGTGGTTTTCAAACATAATTATTTAATAATAATTAAAGGTTAATTACTTTAATGTAATTAAAGGTTGATTGTTAACTTGTTATCAAAAGTTAATTAATAATCAAGTAATTAAAGTTTAATTACTTCAAGGATATTAAATAATTAAAGGTTAATTAAAAAAGGGAAAAGTAATTAAGGTTAATTAATTACTTAAAAATAATTACTTAATTAATTAATGATTAATGTTGATTAATCAAATGATTAAAGTTGATTAATTAAATGATTAAAGAAAAATTACCCAATGTAATTAAATAGTGATTTAATTAATTAAAGTAATTAAGGATGGATAATTTATGATTAAAGATTGATTAATCAAGTGTTTAAAGGTTAATTAATTTAAAGAATAATTAATTAATTTAAAGAATAATTAATTAATGTGATTAATTAATTAAGGTAATTAATTTGAGAATAATTAATTAATTAAAGGTTAATTAATTAAGGAAGTTAATTAAAGGCTAATTAATAAATTAATAATTAAAGGTGGATTAATTTCTAATTTATTAAGGTAATTAATTAAGATAAAGTAACTGCTAGTTAATTTATGGTTAAAGATGACTAAGTGATTTAGAATAATCACTTATTATAGTTAATTAAGGGTAATTAATTAATGTGATAAATTAATTAAAGGTTAATTAATTAATGAAGGTAATTAAGGGATGATTATTAATTAAGGGTTAATTAATTATTGTAATTAATTAAGAATAATTAATTAAATGGTTTGTAATTAATTAACATTAATTAACCAAGATTGGTGACTAATTTGATTTAAATTAATCAGATAATTAATTCATATTACTTATGGATGTTTGGATTGGATGATTTAATTATTTGATATCCCTGATATATGATGCTTTGCATTATGAATTATCCTGATTTGTGCTGCGATCTATAATGTAATTTATTTATCTGTGATGTAATTTATTATCTGCGATGAACTTATATTATTCATCCATGATCTGTAAATAAAGATAAGCGTTATATATTATACCGCTTATCGATACTTCTGTGTTTGAATCTGTAATGGTTGATGTTGTTGCACTATTGTGTGTAAAACCCCAGCACCACACTATACACACACAAATATGGATTTCACGAGGAAATCGGTTAAATCATAGATATTTGAATTTAATATTTTGAAATGGTTTTAAAGTTTGAATTTTGAATCCAAATGATTTTGGAAATGAAATTAGGTTGAAATAGAAAAGTATTTGAATAGGAGTTTTGAAGATAAAAGTTATTACAAATAACTTGATTTAGTTTGAAATTTGAAATATTTTGATTTGAGTTTGAATTCATTATTTGAAATTGAATTCAATGATTTGGAAATTTTGGTTTAAAAAGACTATACAAGTTATAAAGGTGTTTATATGGGTTTTTAACCATTTAAAAAGTATTGTTTGGGAATTTAAATTTAAACCCAAGTTTATACTTGAATGGCTTTAACCTAGGTAAATGTAATCATTTTTCCCCAAAACTGAACTATTTGTTTCAATTAATAATAGCTTTCATATAAGGAAATGGTTTTCAATTTGTGTCAAAAAAATTTGAAACGAAATTGTTTTGAAAGCTATGAACGAACCTTTGTGAAAGATTATTAAACCTTGTTTGGAAATCAAAGAAGATTTTAAATGGTGTATCTTTTATATAAAAGATTTGAATTGGAAATGAGTTTGAAAGCTATTAAACCTTTGATTTAAAGATTGAATGAGTTAGTCCAAACTGAAATGGAAATTGTTTTGAAAATCTGTGAATGAATCTTTGCGAAATGGGAGAACTTTGTGAATTGAATCTTTTTGTTCAAAAGATTTGAAATGGTAATTTGTTTAAACCATTTGGAAGAAAATTTTTGGGTTTAAGTTGTGACTTAACTGAAATCCCAATATCCATATGCTTTTAAATATTGCGCTCATTATTTGGTTTAGCCGGGAGAGGACCTTGTGTCATATAACCCATTTCGAATAATGGTACGACGTTATGGATAGCATTTGAAGACCGGTGGTGAAGACCGGATATTTTCAAAAGCGAAAGGATAACTCATCGAATGTCTCTGCACCGCATGGCCCCGATATGGGGACTTCATATGTGATGGGAAGTCCGGACGTGATTAGGGATTATCCGGATTTGCAAGGGCTTCCTTGGAAGTGCCTTCGGCTCTGTTCGAACCTGGAACAGACTTGTATGATGTATGTCTGACATTACACTTTGAGATGTAAAGCCGGTTTCTATCAAATACATTTCTGTTTGGTGGCGAAGATTTATTCTCTTAGCTTAACACCCTTCTCTGAGATATACGAGCTCAGAGGTTATGTAGTTGATGGTTACTAGTGATACATTCCCAATTTGGTAATGTGGCATATGAAGTGCTACTAATCATTTGTTGATCAAAATATGAATTTGTGAAAAAAGTGTAGCTTTGTGGACGAGACCTCATCGAGCCTCACAACGCGGTAATGGTCAAAATAGGAAAGATGCGACAAGTTTTCAGCGGTAACTCCCCTAAGGTATGTCCATTCCTTTTGGAAAAGGGTGGTATTTTGGTATGGAGCCCAGATACTTATCATGTGGACACTATATATTTATTACTGTGTGATGTTTTTGGTGTAGAGGATCATCGGATAAAGGTCGCAAACGACTGGGGGTGGCATATCTTACGTTTTACTTCCCGGGAAGGGGGTAACCGGCCTTCTGTTGGCAGAGAGCCTGGTAGGTTCTCGAGGCGTCCCTCCAGAGGCATACCCATGTGGCAATATGAAGTTCCTTAGCCTGACCATTTGTTGGAAATCCAATCAAACAATACTAGCCCTTTACGATTGCAGTTGTATTACCTGCCACCTCAGGTGGTAGCTATAGTAGGCATAGTACAATGGTACCTATGCTGGCTAAGATTAATATTATACTTTCGAAATGTTTTCCACTATGCACTAACAATAATAATATCAAAAAGGAATTTGCGAAGTAAGCATGTTTGACTATCATAAGGAGAAATCTCCCTCAAGTGTGCGATTGCATGGAGTGTGTGCCGGGAGGCCTTATGGTAGTTTCATTTTCCAAAAAGCATTGTGGGTTTCAAATTTAAATTCTTTTGTTTATTTTTAAAAATAAACTGTTTTTGTTTGCTCATACCAGTTCCATGACTGACCCGGAGTTTATTTTTCCCTTCCCAAACTATGGGTGCCTACAATTTTCCACACGGGCAGTCTAGAGTTTGGTTTTTCAGATAGTCGGATAGTAGATATCGATTTGGTAGCTTTTAGCTTGCTCTTTGGTATTCTTTGGAGACCTTGTGTATTGGAGTCTTGGATTCACAAACTGCACTTGCTTAGCTTTGTGCAACGTGATGGTGGTTCGAGCTAGTGGTTTGGAGTTTTGGCTTTGGAGCATTGGATTGGAGTTGAAGTTTGATATTGGAGTTATCTCTATTCGTTTTGCGCTGTTGTTTATTGTCTCTGATATTCTTGTATCATATTGATAGCATTGTTGTATATCATTGGATATTGTATTCATTGGAGTTGTATATGATATTCATTTCTTTTTCTTCCGCTATGTTGTTATACTTAATGTGTTATATGCTCCGGCACGAGTCAAATTTCAACGGTTGAATCTGCGGCATTCAAGTACAAGTGAAGTACGGGTGTCAATTTTCGAACGCTGAAATTTGGAACGTGATAAATACTTAGAAAAATTGTAGGAATCCATCCATGGACCAAAGGCGATAATTATTCAAGGGCGGCTCTGTGATCCGCACTACACTAGTTGAAGACATGTCATTAGATCACTTGTAACTGATCAGTGGTTATCTCCTTTCGGGTTGTTGGAAGAGGGTCGCAATATTGGATTTCCAGGAAGCATTGCACTGCAATGTAATGTGGTCGGACAGAAAGGCGACATTGATAGCCCTATTATGCCCCTAGTCGAGGAGGATCAGGATGATGCCGAAGAAGGCAAAATTAGAGGTGATGATGCCAATAAGACTGGCAATGATGATGTAGGTTTAGGCAATGCACCTACGGCCGAATCATCACAAGGCAAACTGTAATGACCCGGGTTTTTCTAGCATCAATTGCAAATATTTAAATGGTTTTAAATATTAAAACTGAATTATAGATTGATTTTTAAGTATGAAAGTTTGGTCTTATTTGGTAAAATGGATTTAGAATTTAAATACAGCAATTTGTTGAATAATTTAATTATTAAAGTTTATAATTGAACAATGGATAACATACTGAATCTGAAGTTTTAAGCTTGCTAAAAATATTTTAAAGGCTTGTAAAATTTATATTGATAGTAGTAAAGGTAATGGAAGTTTTAAAATCAAACTGGAAAGTGATTTGTTCAGTTTTAAAAATATATCGTCTAAATCGATATTTAAAAATTAGCCTTCTGAGGCACAGTCTCGGAATTTGACGAAATAGTTCCATTAGATCCATAATATTGTATTATTAACGGATTTTAAATTTCTTAACATTTGGAGTTATCGTGGCCGTATGGTTTGTAAACGCGCTGAAATTTATATCGAAAATTCAATATAATAACCGGGTCAAAAAAGCTATCTTCTCCATACGATCGAATTAGGACTCAAAACCTTTTCCATTGCGTACGGAATAGGGATACAACATTATGAACGCTAAACGGCATGCCTCGATAGGGGTTGGTAATTTTAAGCTATGCAAATCGAGACAATTTGTATTTAATTAATATATAAATTCATATACCCTAATCAACAGCTGTAATTCTTTCCCATCAGCTACGTTTTCTTTTTCCCATCAGCCTACTTTCTTTCACCATCAAAACTTTTACCCTGAACCTCTGAATACTATAGCTCATAAGCTACATGCAATTATGTTTTCCTATCTCCCGTTTAAGGCCGACAACTCCCCTTATTAATGTCGTGTTTCTTTCCTCTTCCATTCCTCAATTCAAATCGCAGAACGAATAATCTTACAAAATTAAAAAATGGTGGCCGTAGAATTTAAAATTGTGTTCGTTTCCTACTTTTTCCCCATTTCCAAATTTAATTCATGAAAATCCCTCCTATTCCCTTCAAAATCGAAACCTGGCCTATTCCTCAGTTCCATTCGAATGTTTATAAAAAAAGGAGAGTCGCGTTGATTTTTTTTGTGGCTTGCGAGTTGGATGGTCGCGATGGTGGAATCGCGCACGACAACGCGATCGCATACGATGAAGGGTGAGTCGTGAGCTCAAGATGAGCTAGGTTAGGACGCGTAGCGGCTCGGGTTCGTGCATCGTGATGCTCAGGAGGCTGAGGGTGAGGTCGAGGTGGCTGCTAGCGTTGTGGAATGCGTCGCGATCTTCAGTGACATGGTGGGGGATGTAGTGATGAGGTGATGATGACTTGGGGTCTCGAATGGAGGAAGATGGTGGCGGCGTTGGGTGTTGCGAAGAGGACAAACTGGAGTGTAGTGTGATCGAGCTTGTCCTAGGGATGGATTCGGAGGAAGATTCAATGGCCGAGCAATAGAGAAGGGTGGGACTGGTTTTAGCAGTAAGGTATAAGAAATCTATTTCAATTTAGCATATACATACATACATATATACATACATACATACATAAATATATATATACATATATATATATATATATGCATGTACTATATAGGAAAACAGAATAGAAAAAAATATTACTCAGCATTTGATTTTACAGTAAGGTGAAAAGAAAATTATTTTTATTTACTGAAAATAGATAGGATTGAAACATGATTTTTAAAACGTTTATTTGGAAAGTTTACTTTAAAAATGGGACTTTTGTTTTATAAAGATTATTTTTATAAGATACGTAATTTCAAAGGGAAAGAAAATAAAATAAATCTACATACCCATTTTAAATCTACTAGTTAGCATGGAGATTAATTTATTCAATAAACTTATTTAATTATTTTAGTTACTAAGAATTATTTATTACAGGAAAATTAGTTTAAAATTAAATTATTAGTTTGAAACCAAATTATTTAGTTTAAATAAATAAGTTGTAATTAATTGTTCGATCAGTTCAAATGTTAATAAACCATATGATATTTATACAAGGTCAAAGATCATGAAATAAGCCGAGATTGAAGTGAGTGGCAAAACAAAAATAAAGGTGATATCTTCTCACTCATTTGGACTACCTGGGTAAAATTAAATGTTAAATTTAAATTATTGTATGCCTGGCTTGGTTGATAAATTTATAATTTATCTATTGGATGTTATATATATATATATATATATTAGAGTGATTGATATTCCCACATTATATAGCGGATGAGACCCTATGTGCTCCGCATAATATCGGATGACCCTATATTCTGCAATATCCCCCTCGAAGTGGAATTGGTATTTTATTTATTGACTAACATCTATGGATGCAGGAAAAATAGGTTGGAGGGATCCCACTGGATTCCTAAAAAATATTTATTGTTTATATACATATGTATATTGATATATGATATGATGGATAAATTGATATGGATTGTGTGTGAATTGAATTATTAAATGTTAAATAGCTGAGAATTGAATTTGGCATTTTTAAATATCATAAATAATTAAATTGATGGAATTTAAAAGGAAATTTGAAAGAAATTACCTATATTAAAAAGTGGATTTATTCTAAGGGAGATTAAGTAGAACAAAAATGTATGAACTAACTTGGGTTATAATTAAGTATGTGTAAACTGGTTTAAGTAAAAATTTGAAATTAAAATATATTAAGGGCTTGAATAGATATTGGAATCGATGAATGGATTTGAAATATAATGGAGTTTTATTAAGGGATAAATTATAATATGGATATATAAATATAATTTGTTTTGTAAAATGAAAAAAAGCTCAAAGGAGTATATAAATTTATAAACGGGGTTTATAAATAAGATAAAATGATATGAATGGATATGTGAAAAATATAAGTTGATGTCGCAAACTTATATCGGGAAATGGGAATTATTTTGAAAGGAAATAATGGTATGTATCCCAAATAAGAGAACTTGTGATTAGTTTGGGTATAGTCGATGTGATACGAATCAAGATGAATTCATGAATTGAATTGGTGAATATTGGATTTTCTAAAAAAAATAGACTTTTGTTGAGTAAAAAGAAATTGTTTAAAAGGAATTTTTAAAGTCTACTATACTATATAATTTTAAACTATTATTTGAATTTAGAACGTTCCAAAAGTTAGTTATTATAATACTAAATATTTATTGAAATAAGTTCTAATTTTATAATCAGCTTTGTAGATTCAATTATAAAATCCTCTCGAGATGGAAAGCGAAGTTTAATAAAAACGAATAAGACTTTAGAGGTAAGATTCTTATAGAGCCATTATGGAAACTTAAATAGAATCCAAGCATAAGTTAAGTAAACTGCAGAAGGTGAAATAGAATTCACAAGGGGAGTAGAAGTGAAACTGGAATTTTAAATAAGCGTAAATGGCTTTGAAATATTAAAGGAAATTGACTAAGGAATTCTAGGATTTATAGAATTCGTGTGAAACGAGTTGGGATCTACAAATGAAGTTATAAATGATTTTTGAGGAAAGAAATAGAAAATAAATGAATATTTCCTAGTGTTAAGTAACCAATGAAGTTGGGAAAATATGCTAAGTATTGGACAAAGGTAGAAATTTGTTCCATTACAATAAAAAGAAATTTGAAAAATATTTTCAAAATGTGAAGTATGAAAATAATATCATGTGAAGGTATTTTGAGATAAATAATTTGAAGAATTATTTGAGGCCCGATGATTGCTTGTGAGTGTCATTTGATAGTTAAATAACCGATTATCAATATTGGCCAATGCGCTGATCATTTCGAAGAGACTGGGATCGGATTTAATTATCCGAAAACCACTTCGATCCGGTTTGAATGTTAGCGAATAAAGACCATGAAGATGATGAAGACGGTGACTCGGTTTGTCCAGACCCAAGGCAACTTATATGGACGAATGCTATTAGACCATCGTCGGGAGGACGATGAACATTCTAAGTGAAATGTGTTCTAAAAAGGTAACACATATCCTCAAGCCTCATCAACCGAGAATGGCTAAAATAGCGGACGTGCGGCAAGGCTAAGTGGGTAGCACCCAGTTGAGTAAGGTTTTCCCTGTTTAGATGTCCCTTTATTTTTCGGCTATGTGGGCGGTTGCAGATCCCAACCGTAGGATGATCTTATTCGAACTATCCAGTAAGGGGTAGCTCCACCTTGTGTTGCAGGGGATCGGGAGTGATCCTCAGTACTTTGATTTAGACCAGGTACTATGACAGGCGGTACCCCAGTAGCCCTGCCATTGTATGGAAACCCAATCTCCAATAAGTGCCTTCGGACTTGTTTGTATACCTATTATGCTGGAATTTAATGAATGTAACAATCTCGGCTATTTGAGTAAGTATTTTTAGATAGACGCTATTATAATATCAGACGGATTTGATAAAAATGTTTTGGTTATTGTAAGGTAAAAACCCGGCATATTTATTTATGGCATGGTCTTACGAGATACCTTTGTTTTAAAGGATTTTTGAAAATATAATAATCCAATTGAGTGCAGTTTTCTCACGTTGGTTTTCCAGACTGACTCGGGTGTTGTTTTATTATGATGCTCGGGTGAGACCGAGTTGAACAGATCCAGGATAATATGCTATGGAGCTAAGGAGAAGAGCTGGACGATAAAGACCTATCTCCCTACTTGGCTATTATTTCTGTCGTGTAAGGACAATTATTAAGCTATCCAAATAAATGGATGATTGTAATACTCTGGTATGGTATGTATATATAACAGTACGGAACTTTTTTGTATTTTAAAGCTGTTATTATATATTGTATTTTATTCCGTTACGATTGTGAGATTCTGATGTTGTTTTCTATTTTCTTCTTCTACCTCTTTCTTCTTTTTCCTAAGTTATTCGCTCTTTCATACACTTTAGGTTGAACGAGGAAGAATTATTATCAACTCAAGGGGTACAGAATTGCGGGTCGCTACATACAAAATCTCATGCACCAAAAAGGAAAAGGAAAGGGCTCGCTTACAAACTCCATAGGAGAAAACCTGCTAAAAAGCCTAAGTTTACTATCACCTCTGTTGAAGAAGGGTCTTCCTCCCAGCCTCTACAGAATTCGATGGAAGGATTTTCAAGTCTCTCAATCCTTGACGACATCAAATCTTCGAATTTCCCAATTTATGCATTGGGGGCTTAATTATCCTACCAGGACTGGTAATGACATTCCTCCTACTAGCAAAGGGGAAATCACTCCTATGAGCAAGGCCACAGTAACTGGTCCATCGGGAGGACAGTACAAAACTCACAATCACGCGCACTTTTCTACATATTTTTGATTATCTTTTATTTGTTTGTCACTTATACATTTTTCTTTATTTTGTAGGTGCTATATCTCATTCTCATGCCTTTAATCGCTTGAGGTGCTCCTCAGCACATTATGGATCCAGTCGTGGTCCAGACTCGGGTAGGCATCGAGAATGGGGTAATAGTCGGGAAAGGATCCATCGTTCAAGGGAATCTTCATCCTCCAAGCACAAGTCAAAATCTCCATCATTTCCTCGCCAAGAAGCTCAGCCCAATCCTTCTGTATATATTGATGATTATACGTCTTTTCATGTTCCCCCAACTACAGTGCTACCCTAGCATCATTCTCCTTCATTTAGGTCTCAACAGCCTCGTGACCACTGGTCGAACAAACATCCCATTGTTTCATCTGAGCCTACTTTAACTACTACAGTTCCTGCGGTCTCTACAGTTGAACGGTTGGTCGAACTTAAGGTTAAATTTTCAAAAATCTACATCGAAGGAATATCCATACAATCCCGAGAAATATCAAAGTGAGTTCATTTGCATGCGTTATGTGACGACCCGCCCTCCTACTACCAGAAAGACGTATCGTCATTAAGAAAGAAAGGGATGAGAAAATAGAAAAGATAGAGAAGAAAGAACAACAACATCAGAATCTCACAGCGGAACGAATAAATTATAATAATCACATAAGTATTTACATAATATACAACATCAATCAGAGTTATACAGATAATACATCACATACTAGACAGTTATAAACACCTGTCTAGTTAATACAACATAACTCAAACAATAAGACTCAGAGATACCAACACAGCGGAACTATATATATATCTACAACGCTGAAGCCTCCTGCTCCATTGCTCCTCCAGAATTCTTCAAAGCCAACCTGAATCCCTTGGCTACCCGTAAAAATTTGGGTACCCGAGAGTTTATGAAAAGCAAAAATAAAATCCGGGTCAGACATGGGTCTGGTATGAGTAACAGGTTAAAGTTGCTTAACTTTGAAAATCTTTTGAAAACAAAAGGTATCACGTAAGACTTCCCACACATAAACATGGGTAAGTTTTTACCTTACGCTAACCAAAACATTTGATAAGAAATTCTGTGATATTATAATAGGTCTAGGGTTTTCAAGTAAATAGAAAATAGCCAAAATTGTTACATTCATTAAATTCCAGCTACTAGCCACAAAAGTGGGTAATACAATCAAAACCGTGGGCACTTATTGGATTGTGGATTCCATACAATGGCAGGGCTACTGGGGTACCGCCCGTCACAGTACATGGCCTAGATCAACGTACCGAGGATCACTCCCGACCCCCCGCAACACAAGACCGGAGCCATTCCTTATTGAACAGTCCCGAACAAGATAAACCCCGGCAGTTGTTGCAATCAACCGCCCACACAGCCGAAAATAAAGGGACATCTAGACAGGGGAATATCCTTGTCCTGCTTGGGCATGACCCACCTAACCTTGATGCACCTCCCCTGTTTTAGCCATTCCCGGTTGATGAGGCTTGAGGTTACGATTACCTTCAAAGAATATAATTCTTAGAATGCTCATCGTCCTCCTGACGATGTGTTGAAAGCATTCAATCCATACAAGTTCGTTCGGGGTTCGAACGAAACCGAAGGCATTATCTCGTTACACTCATTTTGGAATCACCCTCAGAGTTAATGACGATAAACCTTGCATTCTGAATCTCCATCTTCACTTCAATTTCACGACCTATCGTTAATTTGGAATCGATGTGGTTTGCGGATATTCCTAATGCGGAAACCCGATCCCGATCTCATCAAAATCCAAAACGTGTCTTTTAAGGCCAAGTTGTCTATTTAGTCTTAACAGTTTAATTCAATAAAATTAATATGCACACAGATAGAATATTCATAACATCACATTAGATAATCACATCATCATCGTAATCAGATAATCAATATTATCATCCAAACAGATAATTAAATATTATCATACCTAAACCATACATCCATATCACATAGATATTATTCATGTCATATCTAAATTCAACATCATCAAATGAGATATCAATATCATACATCCATAACCAATAATTTATAATCATATCATTTGTAATTAATTTAAAATGAATTAAATTAACTACTTCTATATCTAATTAATTTAAAATAAATTAAATTAATTACTTCATCTATAAATCCTGCTTATACAACCATTAATTAATTATAAATCAAATTAATTAACCATCTTCTAAATATCCATCTTGATTAAACACCTTTGATTAATCATTTTCTAATTACAATAAGTAATTAGTCTTTAATTAATTCACAAATTAATTATCCTAAATCATTTATAGTAATTAACATTAAATTACTTCATTTAGAATTGATTACATTTATTCTTAATTAATTACATAAATTAATCTCCACATTATTAATTATTCCTTAATTAACCAATTCTTAATTACATCATTAATTATATTAATTAATGATCTCTAATTTGGATTTAAATTAATTACTTTGGTTAAATTAATTACATTAAGTAATTAATCTTTAATTAAACACAATTATCAATCGCCTTCGATTAATATCAACCAGTAATTAACTACCCTTAATTACTCATATAAATAAATTAATTATCCCATAATTTATTATCTCCATTTATTAATCCCCTGATTATTTACAAAAGTAATTATCCAAATTATTTCATTAACACATCATCTTTCATTAATTACATTCAGTAATTAACATTCATTACTTTCTTAAGTAATTGTGCTCCATTGCATACACTAAGTAATTACACTTATCAATTTATCAAATGATTTTCTTATATTAATTAAACTTAATTAATTAACTTAAATTAATCATTTATCAAAATTAATTACAATAAGTAATTAATCTCTTAATTACTTTTATTAAGTAATTACATTTAACCCCTTACAATAGATTATCTAATTAATCTGATTAATTACCAAGATTAATCACATTAATTAATTAATTAGTAATCTTTAGTTAATTATCTTTATGAACTAATATCATCTCTTAATTTACTTCTCACTTTATCTTTATTTATAAATTAATCTAATTTATTAATTTATAAATTCAATAAATTCATTCCTTTATTATCTTATTAATTAAATCATTTAATATCTTAATTATTCTTAAGATAATTTATTTCTTATTTAATGACTTAATTAATACAAATGTGTATTAGAACATCACACTTTTTAAATTTAGATTCAAATTCCAATTTGAATTCAAGATTCAAAAGAGATTATTTTAAATATTTACCAAATTCAAATTCTATTTGAAACAAATTTACTTTTCAAAACTATTTTATTTAAACTGGTTTCATATATTTAAATTTAAAAACTGATTCAAATGTCAGATTTGAATTCGAGAAAACTTGAACTCATTGGTTTAACCTTAAATTTAAAACTTTGGTTTTTACTTGCTTTTGAAAAACTTGGTTTTCAAATCTTGATTTAAAATTCAAATTCGTTTTCTTTTTACCTTAGATTCAAAAGTCTATTTGAACCTATACTTTAAACTTTGAATTTAACCCTCTGTTTAAAATTTCTGTTTTCAAATTTTAAATTAAATTTTATTTTAAAAAAAACTGAAAACTGTCAGGTTTGTAAACCTGAAATCCCCATTTAAATATTTAAAATCTTAATCTCATTTCAGATTTGAATTCAAAAAAAAAAGTTTGAATTCACATTCCAACTGATTTTACACTTTGTTTTAAAGCTGGTATGCAAACCTAAAGTTTCATTTAAGTTTGTTTAAAAACAAATCTGCTGCCAGTTTACAAAAGCCTGGACAAACCAATGACTCGAGTCAACAAAACTTACTTCGAGTCCCATCTTCTCCTGCTTCGAGTCAAGCACTCGAACGACTCGAGTATGTCCCGAGTTTTCCCAGCTAAAAAAAACAGCACACAGGAAAATCCCCAAATCACTTTAATGGCACGGTGCACGTGCACCGTGGCCCCAACCAACGCCGGCCATCCACACGAACCCCAATACGTCGCCAACTACCCCCAGATAACTCCACGGCCACCCAAAATCCATCACCACGCCCAAAACAAAAATGAACAGTTCAAAGCAAAACCTGGAAAACATAAACAGGCTTCCCCCTCGAACCTGTCAACACCTCCTCCTCGCTACTCCGATCGCCAGACCACCAGGAACTCCGGCATAAGCTTCGACCATCACACCTCTAGCCACCTCCAAGACCCCATAACACTCGGTCACCAATTCAAGGCGTACGCGACCCAAAACCGAAACAAAGTAAAACAAGGTTTACAAACTTTAAACCGTCGCCACTGCTTCTATGGTCATTGGTCGACCATCTCATTATTTTTCCCTTACTTCCTGTTCACTCCTCTTCCTCCTCAGAAAGCCATGACCTCACTTAACATCGAGATCACCAGAAATTCCCAAATAAGCATTTTTAGTTCAAACCAGAACTGTACATAACCCCTAGTGTTAAAAATCTTGATTTAAGTTTTATAATTCATATTTTGTTACAGAGATTCAAAGTATATTCTTGAATTTATAAATTAAAAGGTTTGGTTTTTCTCTTGTTCAACATTTCGCTGTTGTATTTGAATTTCCTGAACAATATTAAATTTTTATTCAACTTAAATAAAACTTAAACTCTATATCATGTCGAGGCAAACAATTCCTGTTTGTATCGTAAATCCTAAAAGCTATTGGATCAAGTGATTAAAAATAGTTTGAATCAATTGGAAACAAAATAAATAGGTTTGTTTACAGAGACTTAAATATATACTCAGACACATCCATATGTACAGTAAAAAAAACATACATACAAACCACACTCATTTCTGATTTTGCAACAAGTTTACATACTTAAGTTTTAGTAACTAAAGTTACTCACAGCAAATGAAAGACAGAACAAATTCAATGAAGGCAGTTTGAATTTTGCAGGTTTGAACTATACAAAATTTCCATCACACAAACACCAGAGAAAAAGGATTAAATAATTATTCACACCATATACTTAAACATCCAAATATCAACATGTATCAGCTTTTAAAACTTAAGTAATTAGAAGAAAAATGTTACTCACAGCAAATTTGAAGAACAGAGCCTTCTTTTGTTTGAAACAACTTGCACTTTAAAAACTGGGGATTGCTTTGCTTTGATATTCCTAATCTCTTGCTTATGTTAAGTTGTATAAAGCTTCAGTTGTAAATATTACTAAGTTTGTATAATTGAAAATGTTTGCCATTTTTCTTTGTTTCGGGCTTTTAATGAACGAACTAAAACAGTATGCATATATAAAGAAGTTCACAAGTGTAGGTGATACCTGGGTTTGGATCTTTCTTTGATCAGAGATATTTTTTATAAATGGAGGCTGAGTTGATGATAACATAAATTCGAAAAGACTATTGTTATGTGCTAAGAAATGAAAGCATTAAATGCAAATGTACTATATGTTTACACTAATCTTATCCTATGTGTACAAAGATATTTTTTTGCTTTGCATTTCTTACAGGTTGACTATACTTTCCTTATGCCTGCATATTTTAGTTTTAGCTACTTGCATATGTTTGTTTCATTTGCCAACATAATTATTGTATAGACATGATTACATGTTCCTGTATTTTACATACACATTTCAAAATTTGTTTTAGCTATTTGTTTTCTTAACTATGCTTTGCATTCCTTTCTCTAACCTGCATATGTTTAGATATTTTATTTATTTACTTTGTTTCAATATTTCTTGTGAATTTTTAACTTATGTACTTATGTATTAAGTTTTATTTCTAGTTCAAGTGCTTGTTATTATTACACTTATTATTTTAAACTTATGTAAATCATGGTATAAGAATTTTAAACTTAAAAATCTTAGTTTTCCAAAATACATGTATATAAATAAATTTAAAATAACAAATTTTTTTTATATTAAAATTTATTTGTAAAGATATTGCATTATTAATGTTGTTTAAATATAACTCATTATTAATTTAAAATGATTCATAAATGAAATCACTACATAAATGAATTACTTATTTTATAAAGTTGAAGTAAAAAGACAAAACAATCTTTTATTTAAATTTTAAACCTATGCTAGCATACTTTTAAACAAATTAAATTTATCTTGAGTATTTTTAAGATCATATTATTATTTATTCAATACAAAATTTCCAAATTATCTAAAATAATAGAATTAGAAAACATAGCTTTATCTATTTAAATTTAAAAACAAAACTGATCTATTTATAATATATACCAATATATACATATATACATTATAAATAGAAACAATTTAAATTAGCTTTTAAAAGATAAATTATTAGTTAAATATCTGTTTAAAGGAAGATAATTAAATCAATTCAATTATTATCAAATTAATCTAATTTTTAATGCAGATTATTAAATAGATATTGCCCCAAATTTCCGGGATATCACATTCTTCCCCCTTAAAAGAATTTCGTCCCCGAAATTTAAAACAAAGGTAATTTAATAATCTACTTAAATATTTAATTTTAAAAACACAAGCATATATTAATTATATGCTAACAACTATAGCAACCAATTCATCCAAACAATCCAATCTAACTATCCAGACAAAATCAGGATAGAATTTTCTTGAGTTTCCCCAAGTATAAATACCGGGTTACTCGCTCTATAGAATCCAATCAATCAATACTACTAAGCTACAGAACTTCTACTCGTCTAGATCTACAAAACAAGACAGGATATCAGACTATAGACAAGTCTGAATCAACATCCAAAACTCCATGAACTGCTGATTCTACAACCAGAGATAGATCTTACACGTACTCCCTCGGAGATACGTGAAACACAACGAATTCCAGTTATCCAAAGTGACAATTCAATCCTGAAGACCAAACACTTATCCAAAATTGAATCTCCGATTTCGGAATCCAAATTCCTCCGTCTCTTATCCACAAAACTCCTCGGACGATCCTGGGCTTCCTTAATTCTTACAGATCTGCTCAACTCTTGCTGATGCTTCTAGAAACAAACTGAACCAAAGACAGTCCAACAAAATGATCTTTCCAAGATCAACCAAACTTAGAACACAAACTCTACTCCAAAACAGGAAACAGAACTCACTTCTCTCATCCGGAAAAGATAAAACAGGTGCACTCCAAACTGGCCTTAAGATGCTGAAAAATCTCCTGTAGAACTCTCTAATCCAAACATTGCAACATCCCATAGCTTCCCGACTAAACAGCTGCCACCATGCTTCCACTGCGCAACTCTGATTAAACAGATGAAAATGCTGAAGTCGAACACAAACTGGACAACACATTCCAAAATAAAGTTCACATATCCAAAAATAAAATTCCGAGATTCCTCCAAAATCTGAGCTACTTCACCAAACTCAAAAACCATCCTATTACTAAGCTGATCTATCGGTTCCACTTCTGGAATCCAGTCGATACCAAACTCAATCTCCAGATGCTGACCAAATTCTGATTTCTTGAAGACATTTAGAAAAATCTATGAAACACAAAAGAACACTCAAACTATCGCAAGTCACTTTTGCGATCTATCCAGCCTAATTCCAAAGATACTGCTCTCTCTTTACCAAATCGAACAGCTTATGCTTATGTGTTCAATCCATCAAAGAAATGGAACTACTCTGCAGCTTCTAAACTCCACTGCTTCTGAAGTTACCCCAAGAAAAACTGCTAAGCCAGAAGACTTCCTAACCCAAAGCTCTTCGAAAAACTCGGACCTCAAAGCAAACCGAACCACTTAGCTACAATGCCGAAGCAGACACACTTCCTTAACTTGTTCCAAAGAAATATCTTCGGAGACATCCATAGTCATTGTGTCTCATCACACAGCTACTATACCTTGATGTATCAAAATATCATGACTTTCTTCTGCCCAGCCGACAGATCCAAACTCTAGCTCAATCAAATTACACTTCAAAAATGAACTCCGAGCCTTAATAGGTTTCCTTCAGAGATCAATGAAATCCTTACACCACCCAAAGTTTACTCGAGACGGTATTAGGTCTACAGTCTCGACAAATACACTTCCAACCTCAAACATACAAACTCCAACCATTGGTAGTTGTGTTACATACACCACTACCCAATCCACCTTTATAGCTCGTTGGAAAACCTGAATAGGTAACCCAATAATAGGTAGAAATAAATAAATATATATATTATATATATCAAAATTACAAATACGCTCTGTCAAGAAAGAAAATACTCAAGAGCCTAGGTATTCACTCAACCTAGCGCTCTGATACCAACTGTAGGCATTTCAACCATCCCAGCCCCGCTGTGGCTCACAGTGATACCTCATATTTGCTTTTACGGCCACCCTAGCGAGTCGCAACCAACCCCGCAAGACCTTATACTATCCCCGGGGGCATGTAGGGGTAGGAGTCTCCCGTTCGCCACCTAACGCAAAGCGAGAACCCCCTATCACGCTGTAATGTAGCAAACCCGATCTCGGTCTCATCGAAATCCAAAACGTGTCTTTTAAGGCCAAGTTGTCTATTTAGTCTTAACAGTTTAATTCAATAAAATTAATATGCACACAGATAGAATATTCATAACATCACATTAGATAATCACATCATCATCGTAATCAGATAATCAATATTATCATCCAAACGGATAATTAAATATTATCATACCTAAACCATACATGCATATCACATAGATATTATTCATGTCATATCTAAATTCAACATCATCAAATGAGATATCAATATCATACATCCATAACCAATAATTTATAATCATATCATTTGTAATTAATTTAAAATGAATTAAATTAACTACTTCTATATCTAATTAATTTAAAATAGATTAAATTAATTACTTCATCTATAAATCCTGCTTATACAACCATTAATTAATTATAAATCAAATTAATTAACCATCTTCTAAATATCCATCTTGATTAAACACCTTTGATTAATCATTTTCTAATTACAATAAGTAATTAGTCTTTAATTAATTCACAAATTAATTATCCTAAATCATTTATAGTAATTAACATTAAATTACTTCATTTAGAATTGATTACATTTATCCTTAATTAATTACATAAATTAATCTCCACATTATTAATTATTCCTTAATTAACCAATTCTTAATTACATCATTAATTATATTAATTAAGGATCTCTAATTTGGATTTAAATTAATTTACTTTGGTTAAATTAATTACATTAAGTAATTAATCTTTAATTAAACACAATTATCAATCGCCTTCGATTAATATCAACCAGTAATTAACTACCCTTAATTACTCATATAAATAAATTAATTATCCCATAATTAATTATCTCCATTTATTAATCCCCTGATTATTTACAAAAGTAATTATCCAAATTACTTCATTAACACATCATCTTTCATTAATTACATTCAGTAATTAACATTCATTACTTTCTTAAGTAATTGTGCTCCATTGCATACACTAAGTAATTACACTTATCAATTTATCAAATGATTTTCTTAAATTAATTAAACTTAATTAATTAACTTAAATTAATCATTTATCAAAATTAATTACAATAAGTAATTAATCTCTTAATTACTTTTATTAATTAATTACATTTAACCCCTTACAATAGATTATCTAATTAATCTGATTAATTACCAAGATTAATCACATTAATTAATTAATTAGTAATCTTTAGTTAATTATCTTTATGAACTAATATCATCTCTTAATTTACTTCTCACTTTATCTTTATTTATAAATTAATCTAATTTATTAATTTATAAATTTAATAAATTCATTCCTTTATTATCTTATTAATTAAATCATTTAATACCTTAATTATTCTTAAGATAATTTATTTCTTATTTAATGACTTAATTAATATAAATGTGTATTAGAACATCACACTTTTTAAATTTAGATTCAAATTCCATTTTGAATTCAAGATTCAAAAGAGATTATTTTAAATATTTACCAAATTCAAATTCTATTTGAAACAAATTTACTTTTCAAAACTATTTTATTTAAACTGGTTTCATATATTTAAATTTAAAAACTGATTCAAATGTCAGATTTGAATTCGAGAAAACTTGAACTCATTGGTTTAACCTTAAATTTAAAACTTTGGTTTCTACTTGCTTTTGAAAAACTTGGTTTTAGAATCTTGATTTAAAATTCAAATTCGTTTTCTTTTTACCTTAGATTCAAAAGTCTATTTGAACCTATACTTTAAACTATGAATTTAACCCTCTGTTTAAAATTTCTATTTTCAAATTTTAAATTAAATTTTATTTTAAGAAAAAACTGAAAACTGTCAGGTTTGTAAACCTGAAATCCCCATTTAAATATTTAAAATCTTAATCTCATTTCAGATTTGAATTCAAAAAAAAAAGTTTGAATTCACATTCCAACTGATTTTACACTTTGTTTTAAAGCTGGTATGCAAATCTAAAGTTTCATTTAAGTTTGTTTAAAGACAAATCTGCTGCCAGTTTACAAATGCCTGGACAAACCAATGACTCGAGTCAACAAAACTTACTTCGAGTCCCATCTTCTCCTGCTTCGAGTCAAGCACTCGAACAACTCGAGTATGTCCCAAGTTTTCCCAGCTAAAAAAAAACTGCACACAGGAAAATCCCCAAATCACTTTAATGGCACGGTGCACGTGCACCGTGGCCCCAACCAACGCCGGCCATCCACACGAACCCCAATACGTCGCCAACTACTTCCAAATAACTCCACGGCCACCCAAAATCCATCACCACGCCCAAAACAAAAATGAACAGTCCAAAGCAAAACCTGGAAAACATAAACAGGCTTCCCCCTCGAACCTGTCAACACCTCCTCCTCGTTGCTCCGACCGCCAGACCACCAGGAACTCTGGCATAAGCTTCGACCATCACACCTCTAGCCACCTCCAAGACCCTATAACACTAGGTCACCAATTCAAGGCGTACGCGACCCAAAACCGAAACAAAGTAAAACTAGGTTTACAAACTTTAAACCATCGCCGCTGCTTCTATGGTCATTGGTCGACCATCTCATCATTTTTCCCTTACTCCCTGTTCGCTCCTCTTCCCCCTCAGAAAGCCACGACCTCACTTAACATCAAGATCACCAGAAATTCCCAAATAAGCATTTTTAGTTCAGACCAGAACTGTACATAACCCCTAGTGTTAAAAATCTTGATTTAAGTTTTATAATTCATATTTTGTTACAGAGATTCAAAGTATATTCTTGAATTTATAAATTAAAAGGTTTGGTTTTTCTCTTGTTCAAGATTTCACTGTTGTATTTGAATTTCCTGAACAATATTAAATTTTTATTCAACTTAAATAAAACTTAAACTCTATATCATGTTGAGGCAAACAATTCCTGTTTGTATCGTAAATCCTAAAAGCTATTGGATCAAGTGATTAAAAATAGTTTGAATCAACTGGAAACAAAATAAATAGGTTTGTTTACAGAGACTTAAATATATACTCAGACACATCCATATGTACAGTAAAAAAAAAACGTACATACAAACCACACTCATTTCTGATTTTGCAACAAGTTTACATACTTAAGTTTTAGTAATTAAAGTTACTCACAGCAAATGAAAGACAGAACAAATTCGATGAAGGCAGTTTGAATTTTGCAGGTTCGAACTATACAAAATTTCCATCACACAAACACCAGAGAAAAAGGATTAAATAATTATTCACACCATATACTTAAACATCCAAATATCAACATGTATCAGCTTTTAAAACTTAAGTAATTAGAAGAAAAATGTTACTCACAGCAAATTTGAAGAACAGAGCCTTCTTTTGTTTGAAACAACTTGCACTTTAAAAACTGGGGATTGCTTTGCTTTGATATTCCTAATCTCTTGCTTATGTTCAGTTGTATAAAGCTTCAGTTGTAAATATTACTAAGTTTGTATAATTGAAAATGTTTGCCATTTTTCTTTGTTTCAGGCTTTTAATGAACGAACTAAAACAGTATGCATATATAAAGAAGTTCACAAGTGTAGGTGATACCTGGGTTTGGATCTTTCTTTGATCAGAGATATTTTTTATAAATGGAGGCTGAGTTGATGATAACATAAATTCGAAAAGACTATTGTTATGTGCTAAGAAATGAAAGCATTAAATGCAAACGTACTATATGTTTACACTAATCTTATCTTATGTGTACAAAGATATTTTTTTTTGCTTTGCATTTCTTACAGGTTGACTATACTTTCCTTATGCCTGCATATTTTAGTTTTAGCTACTTGCATATGTTTGTTTTATTTGCCAACATAATTATTGTATAGACATGATTACATGTTCCTGTATTTTACATACACATTTCAAAATTTGTTTTAGCTATTTGTTTTCTTAACTATGCTTTGCATTCCTTTCTCTAACCTGCATATGTTTAGATATTTTATTTATTTACTTTGTTTCAATATTTCTTGTGAATTTTTAACTTATGTACTTATGTATTAAGTTTTATTTCTAGTTCAAGTGCTTGTTATTATTACACTTATTATTTTAAACTTATGTAAATCATGGTATAAGAATTTTAAACTTACAAATCTTAGTTTTCCAAAATACATGTATATAAATAAATTTAAAATAACAAATTCTTTTTATATTAAAATTTATTTGTAAAGATATTGCATTATTATTGTTGTTTAAATATAACTCATTATTAATTTAAAATGATTCATAAATGAAATCACTACATAAATGAATTACTTATTTTATAAAGTTGAAGTAAAAAGACAAAACAATCTTTTATTTAAATTTTAAACCTATGCTAGAATACTTTTAAACAAATTGAATTTATCTTGAGTATTTTTAAGATCATATTATTATTTATTCAATACAAAATTTCCAAATTATCTAAAATAATAGAATTAGAAAACATAGCTTTATCTATTTAAATTTAAAAACAAAATTGATCTATTTATAATATATACCAATATATACATATATACATTATAAATAGTAACAATTTAAATTAGCTTTTAAAAGATAAATTATTAGTTAAATATCTGTTTAAAGGAAGATTATTAAATCAATTCAATTATTATCAAATTAATCTAATTTTTAATGCAGATTATTAAATAGATATTGCTTCAAATTTCCGGGATATCACACGTTAGCAATGTTTTTGTGCAGCATGAAACATTCCAGCAATCAGTTGAGAAAATCACCGAGGTGTATGTTGAAAGGAAACATGAAATCGATCGCCTTAAGCTAGAAGCGATTCGTGATAAAGATATGATTAAACATCAAGATGACGAGATTACAGAGTTGACCATGAAGTTAAACACGGTAGAGAAAAATACTAAAGAAAAGTCTGAAGCAGTTAATCGTCTAGAAATGGCTCACAAGAAGGAATTAGACACTACTGTTCAACGCAACGATGCAAATGCCTTAGAGAAAGATGATTTTTAGATAAAGAAAGAGGCTTTGGCCCTTCGCGTTAAAGAGCTCAAAGAACCTGTTTAAAACGAGAAGGATGATAAATATAATTTATATTTCAAAAAACTATTTTAAAACATACACACACACACAAATGTATATTAGAATAATATTTTAAAACTATATATATATATTTAATGTAAATTAATAGTTAAATATATACGTATTCGGCCATAACAAATTCCTTTTCTTTTAAAATTTTCTTAATTAAAAACACCTTTCTTTTAGTATTGATCTCCGTATGGAAATTAACAAAAATTATTTTTATTAATTTCCAAAAACAATCCTTAACTTATACATATTAATTTTAAATGCTTATGTACAGATGTTTTATAACATGCACACACACATATAACTAGGTGCAATATTTAAATTGAATAATATATATGTGTGTGTGTATAAAATATTCTCTATATATGTATATATATGCATACACGCATACATACTCGAAAATTATAAACATATCCACACACGTTAATAAAATATAAAACATACTTCATATATTAATGTTTGTATTAAAATCAATTTTATTTTAAAATCATTTTAATATTGTTATATTCGAAAAAAAAAATTATCAGGCCACGAGCAATATATATGGGATTAATACATATACATTTTTTTATTATACATATCTAATGAAGACAACACTAATAAATATAGATTCATGATAATTGAAGTATTATTTAAGCATATAATGACATATGAACAATTATATATGAATGTGTATGTAAATAAATAATTTACCTATCTGTAGGTTGTGAAACACCTTAAAATGTTGAATCTAATAACACCTTGAATTAGTATTCAAATCTTTTGAACAAGCTACAAGATTGCGAATTACAACCACCGACCTACATAATGTATTTGAATTTTTTTGGAAGTACTTGAAAATGATAAGGAGGGCAAGGGGGATTCAGTCAGAAATATGGTGGAAAGGAGGCAAAAGTCAAGTGATAAAATGAAGGGGTTATGAGTGTTTAAATAACAATGGAGGAGAGTAGCAAAAAGTGGATCTGGATCTACTTATCTCGCTTACTATTTCAAAACTCACTTTAATTATTTAACCCCGCTTTTCTATCCTAGTGTGGCTAGTCATGCTTGCCTCTATATGGTTTCTTCAAATTACTTCAAGCTCGATCAGAAAAATATGCATTTAAATCCAATTCAAATGCACGCTGATACTGTATATTGATACGTGTGTCTATAGCTATTACATATTCATTATTAATATTTATCAACACAAATTAAGTAAAATTTTATAATTAATATTTCATAAATATTAATTATTTAGTCAATTCATAACAGTATTAATTAATTAAATCAGGTGGTAGTAGGAGTATTAAATATTTCGGTTGTGCGACTCTTAGATGTATATTCGATTAGTGATTAATATTAAACAATTTGAAGATTAATGTTCACACGTTACATAGTGATGCAGCTCAGACCAGGGTTGAAAAATTACAAGTTATCGACATGAGTCGTTCACGACTTAGTGGGAGTTTAAGTCGTTCACAACTTAACAGATCAGAAGGAAAGCCATGAGTCGTACACGACTCAAGTTGTTACGGATAAGGAGCAGCGCTTTAAGTTGAGTGGAAGGATTGAGTCGTCCACGACTCAACATGGAGGAGTTGAACCATACACGACTCAACTGGAGACCAGAGGGGACACGGAGAAAGAGACGCGAGTTAAAGAAAGAGATTTGAGTCGTATCCGAGTTAACAAGAGCAGAGAAGTGGAAGTAGATGAGTCGTTCGGAGTTGACTCGGTTGAAGGGATATGCCACAAGTAAGCATGGGAGCTTGAGTCGTTGGAAGTATGTTGAGTCGTGACCTATGTTGAGTCGGGTGGTATGCATAAGTTGTTGAGTCGTATGTCGTACACATTGTGTTGTATTTTGAGTCGTTTGTGTTGTCTGAAGCTGTAAATATTTTAAGTCGTAAGTCATATGTCGTGTACTATGTTCTGTGAGATGTAAGTATGTGTCGCATTATAGTATGAGTCGTGAATCGGTTGAGTCGTAAGTCATTGAGCCGGCATGGTGTTGTAAGTGTTAAACCGTGTGTATTGAGTCGCCGCCGATTTATAGTGAGTCGTAAGTCGTATGCGACTTAAGGGTAAGGGTCAAAACTCTATAAATAGGGGGGGTGCGTTGTACATTGGAAAAAAGTTGATTTGGAAATAAAATTTCTTGTTGATTGCTTTGTGCTTTCTTCTCCAATTGGTAGTTGAGTGTAATCTCCTATCTCCACTTACGTCATTCGAGTGCGCTCGAATCCACGTTTGTTGAAGCCGATTCACGGAATCTAGTGCGCTAGATCAACGTGCGAAGAATCGTAGATCTTTGAACACGGTATAGTGCGCTATCAACGTGTTTGAGATAGCTAGAATTCGGTATCTTCGGATCAACGAATTTGGGCATTTTCAGTATCTTCATTCCATCGATCGCTACTTTCACCGATTGAAGTTTGTTTCGAATTATCCGCTGCGTCAGTTTTTTTGGTATCAGAGCCATACTTAGCCAATCATAGCTAAGTTGATTCTTGGAGCCAAGTATTTGAAGTTGTGTTCATTGTGTTCTTATTGAAGTTGCAACAATTTTGGAATATTTGATCCATAGCCTTGTGGATCAAAGGGTGCAAAGGAGTTTGAATTTGTGGGGAGATTTTTGCGCGCCAAGTGTTTGAAGTATTGAGACCGAGCTAGTGATTGGAGTCGTGCCTTGTTGTTGTTTGCATTAAGGAGTTAAGCCGTATAGAGCAAGCCGAGACAAGTGTTGAGGCCGTGATTTGTTTACTTGTGTTGAAGCTTGTGTTCGACTTGTTGAAGTCTTATTGGAACTTGAAGATTTTTGAAGTGACTTATTGTTGCTTTGTGAAGTGTTGTGTTGATTCAATCATGCCGCCAAGGAGAGCTAATCGCCATCAAAATGTTGAAGCATTATATAGACGAGAAGAGGCCGATCAAATGGAACAACGTATGCATGAGAAGATTGATGAAGGCATTGGTAGGTTGGAGAAGCTTATGATTGATATGAATCAAAGTAGAAGAAGAAATTCACCTGAATCCATTCGTGGAGGAAGTAGAGTTTCACATCATTCAGATCGGGAGAGGAGAGAGAGTCAGGATCAACGGAGTGTTGATAATCGAAGTAGGAGGAATGATGATGGTCGTGATCGAAGAGATATGGGTAGTAGGAGTGGTGGTAGAGATGTTGGAGGGCGTGAAAGACAACGATATGCATCAGACTTTGATGAGGAGTTTGACGGTGAGAGGGGAAGTATTCATTTCAGAGACCGAGATCAAGGACAACGTCAGCATCGGGTTATTGATGATGATCGACGTTGGGAATCGGGAATAAAGATGGAGATTCCAGAATTTAAAGGAGGGATGGTAGCAGAAGAATTTCTTGATTGGTTATCTAATGTTGAAGAGATCTTTGATTTTAAGGAGGTTCCTGAGCATAGGAGAGTGAAGTTGGTTGCTACTAGGTTGAGGGGAAGAGCTTTGGCGTGGTGGCAGCAAACTAAACTTACCAGAGAGAGAATGGGAAAGTCAAAGATAGAATCTTGGGAAAAGATGAAGAAGTTGATGAGAGCTACATTTTTACCTTACAACTATCAATCACTCATGTACCAGAGGTTGCAGAATCTGAGGCAAGGGACGAAGTCTGTTAGTGATTATGCTGATGAATTTTACCAACTCATTGCCAGAAATGATATCATGAAAACGGAAGAACAGCTAACTACTAGATTCATTGGGGGATTGAGAATGCAGATCCAGGATATGGTTAATATGTTTGATCCAAGATCAGTGGCAGAGTCACATCAGAAAGCGTTGGCTTGGGAGAAGCAGGGAAGGCGTGGAGGTGGTATGTTTACTAATTCCAATAATCAAGCGAGGGGTGTTAGTGGAGGTTCTAATGTACCTAAACCTGTCAATAAGCCAGTGGTGAAGGAGGCTGAGAAGGCGAAGGTTAGCAGTGGTTTCAAATGTTATAATTGTCTGGAGTTGGGTCATAAAAGCAATGAATGTCCGAAGCCGAAGAAGAGAGCAATGGTTGCAGAAGTTGAGGAGGATGATGATGAGAAGGCAGAATGTTCAAATACACCTTATGTTGAGGAGGAAGAAGAATTGTCTGGAGATGAAGGTTGTAATCTTATGATGAGGAGGTCATGTCTTACACCAAAGCAAGAGGAGGATTGTAGTTGGTTGAGAAGCAATATTTTTCAGTCGACATGCACTATTCTGGGAAAAATTTGCAAGTTCGTTATTGATGCTGGAAGTTGCGATAATATTATTTCTACCGAGGCTGTGAAGAAGTTGAACTTGAAAACTGAGAAACATCCTAAACCGTACAAGCTAGCATGGTTAAGGAAGGGTGGTGAAGTGAAGGTGTGTCGAAGGGCTTGTGTTAATTTTTCTATTGGAAAGAAGTACAAAGATGAAATTTGGTGTGACGTTGTAGACATGGACGTATGTCATCTGTTGTTGGGCAGACCATGGCAGTTTGATAGAGCAGTACAACATGATGGTCGTGCTAATAGCTATAGTTTCATGTTCGAGGGTACTAAAATCACTTTGGTTCCCAAGAAGCAACAACAGAAGGAGAGCAAGCTAGAGGAGATTGAGGAATTGAAAACTCTGTTGACTTTGAAGGAGTTTGTTAAAGAAGTTGAAGAGGAGCCTGAAGTCTATTTGTTGATTGGGCGAGAGAGCGGTGAAGAGGTTGAAATTCCTGAAGAAGCAAAGCCAGTTTTGAAAGAGTTTGAAGATGTGTTTCCAGAGGAGTTGCCTAAGGAGTTACCACCATTGAGGGACATTCAACATCAAATTGATCTTGTTCCAGGAGCAGTATTACCACATAGACCACATTACCGAATGAGTCCGAAGGAACATGAAGAGTTGAGAAGGCAGGTGGAAGAATTACTTGAGCAGGGACGTGTTCAGGAAAGCTTGAGTCCTTGTGCAGTACCAGCTCTATTGGTGCCGAAGAAGGATGGAACATGGAGGATGTGCACAGATAGTAGAGCTTTGAACAAGATAACTGTACGTTACAGATTTCCTATGCCAAGGTTGGATGACTTGCTGGATCAGTTGAGTGGGGCAACTATCATTTCGAAGATTGATTTGAAGAGTGGTTATCACTAGATTCGAATTAGACCAGGTGACGAATGGAAGACAGCTTTCAAGACAAGAGAGGGGTTATACGAATGGTTGGTTATGC
This sequence comes from Allium cepa, assembly GCA_030765085.1. Taxonomy (NCBI): domain Eukaryota; kingdom Viridiplantae; phylum Streptophyta; class Magnoliopsida; order Asparagales; family Amaryllidaceae; genus Allium; species Allium cepa. The sequence goes on from CM060946.1 coordinate 390,555,555, forward strand.
CATTTGGTTTGTCAAATGCACCTAGTACATTCATGCGGGTGATGAATCAAATCTTTAGACCATTCATTGGAAAGTTCGTGGTGGTTTATTTCGATGATATTCTGATATATAGCAGGAGTATGGAGGAGCATGTTCTACATTTGAGGGAAGTGTTGATTATTCTTCGTGAAGAACAATTTTATGCTGCTACGAAGAAATGTGTGTTTATGACAAGAAGTGTTTTATTTCTGGGTTATGTTGTTTCGGAGGAAGGTATTCAAGTTGATCAGAATAAAGTTGAAGCAATCAGGAATTGGCCACAGCCAAAGACAATTACGGAAGTGAGAAGTTTTCATGGGCTAGCGTCATTCTACCGGAGATTCATTCCACACTTCAGTAGCGTGATGGCTCCAGTTACTGATTGCATGAAGGGGAAGCAGTTTGTATGGTCAGAGGAAGCGGGAGTTGCTTTTGAACGAATCAAAGAACTGTTGACGACAGCGCCAATTCTTGTTTTACCGAATTTTCAGTTGTTGTTTGAATTGCAAACTAATGCTTCGAAAGTTGGTATTGGAGGAGTTCTGAGTCAGAATGGGAAGCCAGTTGCTTATTTCAGTGAGAAGTTGTCAGGGGCAAAGATGAGATACAGTACATATGACGTTGAATTCTATGCTGTTATGCAAACAATTAAACATTGGAGACATTATCTATTTCAGAAGGAGTTTGTTCTGTACACTGATCATGAGGCGTTGAAGCATTTGCAGGGGCAGGACAAGATTTTAGCGAGACATGCGTCATGGATTGCGTATTTACAGCAGTTTACCTTTGTTGTTAAGCACAAATCTGGGGTGACGAATCGGGTAGCTGATGCTTTGAGTAGAAGGAGTCATTTGTTAACAACATTGAAGGTTGAAGTGACGGGGTTTGAATTACTGCCAGAGATGATTGAAGAAGATCCTTACTTTGTGAAACATGTTGAAAAAGTGAAGGATGGGAGTACCGATGAATTTATGTTGGTTGATGGATTCTTGTTTAAAGGAAATCAGTTATGTATTCCAGAGGGCAGCTTGAGAATGCAAATTATCAAGGAGTTGCATGAAGAAGGCCATGTGGGCCGTGATCGTACTTTGCAATTGATTTCACAGTCTTACTTTTGGCCGTCGATGAGGAAAGAAGTGGGGAGGTTTGTGGAGCGATGTCATATTTGCCAAGTGTCGAAAGGAACCGCGACCAATGCTGGGTTGTATATGCCGTTGCCTGTACCGGCTAGACCATGGGTTGATGTGAGTATGGACTTTGTATTGGGATTGCCGAGAACGCAGCGTGGTAATGATTCTATATATGTAGTGGTTGACAGATTTTCTAAAATGGCACATTTTATTGCTTGCAAGAAGACGACGGATGCTGTTCGTGTTGCTCAGATATTTTTCAAGGAGATCTATCGACTTCATGGATTGCCAGAGTCTATTGTGTCGGATAGAGATACTCGTTTTCTGAGTCACTTTTGGTTAAGTTTGTGGAAGATGGTGGGAACGAAACTGAAATTTAGTAGTGCTTATCATCCGCAAACTGATGGACAGACAGAAGTTGTTAACAGGTCATTGGGAAATTTGTTGCGATGTCTTGTACAGGATAATTTGAGAAGTTGGGACATGAAGCTATGCCAAGCAGAGTTTGCTCATAATCATGCCATGAATCGTAGTACGGGATTCGGTCCATTTCAGATTGTATACTCCAATTTACCCAGAGGACCGTTGGATTTGGCAGTGGTACCACAACCGAAGGGGACAGTTAAACGAGCTGTTGATTTTGTTGAAGGATTGACAGAATGCCATAAAATCGTTCAGGAACGATTGGAAAGGTCAAATGAAAAATATAAGAAATTTGCAGATTTGAAGCGACGAAATGTTGAATTTAATGAAGGTGATTTGGTTTACGCTGTGTTAACGAAGGATCGTTTTCCAGTAGGCGCTTATAACAAGTTGAAAGCCAGAAAAATTGGTCCTGTCAAAGTTGTGAAACGGATTAATGAAAATGCTTATAAGTTGAAATTACCGGAGGATGTTTATACTTCTGACGTGTTCAATGTTAAACATCTCGTACCATATTATGGAGATGAACAATCTAATGGGGAGGAATTTACAAATTCGAGGTCGAATTTTTCTCAACCAGGGGAGAATGATGCAGCTCAGACCAGGGTTGAAAAATTACAAGTTATCGACATGAGTCGTTCACGACTTAGTGGGAGTTTAAGTCGTTCACAACTTAACAGATCAGAAGGAGAAGCCATGAGTCGTACACGACTCAAGTTGTTACGAGATAAGGAGCAGCGCTTTAAGTTGAGTGGAAGGATTGAGTCGTCCACGACTCAACATGGAGGAGTTGAACCATACACGACTCAACTGGAGACCAGAGGGGACACGGAGAAAGAGACGTGAGTTAAAGAAAGAGATTTGAGTCGTATCCGAGTTAACAAGAGTAGAGAAGTGGAAGTAGATGAGTCGTTCGGAGTTGACTCGGTTGAAGGGATATGCCGCAAGTAAGCATGGGAGCTTGAGTCGTTGGAAGTATGTTGAGTCGTGACCTATGTTGAGTCGGGTGGTATGCATAAGTTGTTGAGTCGTATGTCGTACACATTGTGTTGTATTTTGAGTCGTTTGTGTTGTCTGAAGCTGTAAATATTTTAAGTCGTAAGTCGTATGTCGTGTACTATGTTCTGTGAGATGTAAGTATGTGTCGCATTATAGTATGAGTCGTGAATCGGTTGAGTCGTAAGTCATTGAGCCGGCATGGTGTTGTAAGTGTTAAACCGTGTGTATTGAGTCGCCGCCGACTTATAGTGAGTCGTAAGTCGTATGCGACTTAAGGGTCAGGGTCAAAACTCTATAAATAGGGGGGGTGCGTTGTACATTGGAAAAAAGTTGATTTGGAAATAAAATTTCTTGTTGATTGCTTTGTGCTTTCTTCTCCAATTGGTAGTTGAGTGTAATCTCCTATCTCCACTTACGTCATTCGAGTGCGCTCGAATCCACGTTTGCTGAAGTCGATTCACGGAATCTAGTGCGCTAGATCAACGTGCGAAGAATCGTAGATCTTTAAACACGGTATAGTGCGCTATCAACGTGTTTGAGATAGATATAATTCGGTATTTTCGGATCAACGAATTTGGGCATTTTCAGTATCTTCATTCCATCGATCGCTACTTTCACCGATTGAAGTTTGTTTCGAATTATCCGCTGCGTCTTACATAGCAAGTCGTGTGATATTATGACAAAATTCATCGCTTACATAGCTTCGGTAAAATCCAATTTTATTTTATTTAAGTGTTACCTAGTAGTGACAATTATTTACACTTATTTTCTTCGTCAAAACTATATCACATTAGGACTTATGAAATTTGATAATGCCTAAGATTCCGGTATCGCTATATTCAACTTTATAATCCAAATACAGAATCTTTGGTTCAATAATAACAATTATTATTAATCAACTACTCTGGCAAGAGAATTTAACGTTGAGTAGACATCAACTGACCGTGATAATAACCTCATATAATTGAGGATACAAATTCTCTATTGAATATTGTTTCACTTTCAACGGACCCAACTATAATTGTTCGTTGGACGTCATGCCACAATTTAATTACAATTAAAGTAGAGCTTCTATATTGAAGAACAATGGTATTCTCAAGTCAATAGAACTATGTACTATGGTCATATCGATATTTTTTGTATGACCTTGTCAATTAACCAACAGAAAGCTATCGAGCAAGTCATTCCAGAATTATCCAATAATTATTAATACGTAACCTCTAGAGGCTTCCAACAATCATGTATAGTACACTACCCAACATTTGGAGAGCGTTACGTATTCTAGTCTTAATGGATGCATTGATATCTAGTCTCGATATACATTAACTAGGAATATTTAAAATAACATGTTTGTTAAATTATGATAAAATATCAGTGATTACAATAATTGCAATTACTAGCACAAAACACACCATTTATGGATTTTTGTTAAATACATATAAATTAAATGATTAATTAGTTACAACACATTATAAGAAGCACATAACAAAAGAAAAACACCTTTACTTTGAACGAGAGTTTATTACAAAGTAATAATTTACAATAAATTACAAAATTGCTTCTAAGGCATACCACTAACCCTATCACCATTAAGGATAATACTACTTAAATTTGTTGATTCAAAATTACGGAAACGTATAATATCATAATTGCTTCATAAGTAGTTTGGTGTTGTGAGACGAAAAATCTCAATAACATTCAAGTTGTTCAGATTATTTGTTCTAGGCTTCTATTACGTTTGTATATTTAGTAATTTTGCTACTGTAACGATAAATTTACCATTACGATAACAATACCAAGCAATTAGTAACAAATATTGAACTACATCTATATACCAATGAGACAATGCTACCGTTATGGTAATGATAGATTTACCATTGGTAATGATATTGTAAGGAAAGGTCAAAACCAATGTAACTGTAAATTTTCTAATCATGTTAATATTTTTTACCACTTAAATCAATTCTAACCATGTACTTTTTCGAGGGTATATCAGTTTTTAAGAAGATGTTTACAACATTTTTATGATGGTGTTTCTTTTCTTAGTTTTATTAAGTTCAAAGTCTGAGATTAGTAAAGTTATTATTTCATATCACAGTAAACAATTTGTGATGAACTAAGAACATTTTCCATGTTAACTAAAATATGTTTATGTGTGTGTGTGTGTGTTTGTTGAGAGGGAAATAGGAACAAAATTTTGACGACCACCATCTTGAGTGATAAGTTGCATGACGCCATAGATTCAGTCCGCAGAGGTCATGAGTTCGAACTCGATATATCTAAGTGGGTGCTCTACTTGAATGAAGTAGCACTTTTAGTTATAATTTTAGTGTTTTATATTAATTAATGTTTTATCAGTAGTCACTTTTGACTTAACAATATACGCAGGGGTTTTGGATCAAAATTCTCAATTCTCAAATCTCATACACACAAGGTCCCTACTAATAAACTCATGTAAATTAGGTCCCTGTTTTGTTATTTTGTATCAGATTGTCACCTTTTAGAAAATCGGTCCAGCATTTATATCAGAGGCAAAAGTGACATAGGTTAGTCAAAAACTAAAAATAGGGATCAAATTTTTATAATTTTTTCGAAAGAGACTTTTTTCTATTATCTTTCAATTCTACGGACTTGATAGTCGTTTCTTGTATATATATATATATGGTATATGTGCAATAACGGTAATATTCTTATATTTTGACTATTTTGTGTTTCTTAATGATTAAATTGACAAACCAAATATTTGATAGAAAAACTATGTCACTCCTAATTACGAAGAAAAATGTGAATTAATGAAGCAATTATATGCGTGAATCTAGGTATGTTAATCAAAGGGCCTACGAGCAATGAGAAAATCACGCTCAATATTCTTTTGTTTATTTAGTTCTGTGTAAGTTCTGATTATGGAAATCAAAGTCAAAAGTAGTTAGTTTAATGTTAACAGATAGCTAACAGTTATACTAATGGGTAATTTAAAAAATAAGTGGCATTAAAAGGTTTATTAGTGTAATTTAATAACATTAATGTGCCGTCATGGCACATTTTCCATATTAATATTTAAAAATCAGCGTTTATTCACAGTATACAGATATAATCATTTACTGTCAATTCTTATACGTTGTTTTATGAAATTATTTAGCTGACTGCAAATAAAACATTTGTTATTCATACAACTTTCTAAAAGGTTGGTTTATGTATGAAATTCAAATGCAAATTGAACTTGTATAAATATCTCGAACGAAAATATGGTTTTACTATTTATTTACAGCTTAACATGCGTGTGCATGGCTCATCAATGGCCTCGGTACTATGATAACACAATAATTAGCTCATTAATTAATTTAGCTCACATCACACCTTTTCAATACAGCTCGAATAATTCCGAGTTAAATCTCGGCCGTTTGCAATTCTATTGAAATACGAAAATGATACATGTCAAACTAATTTGATCCAAATAAAATTTAAATATTTTGGATGTGGATTATAATTCAAACATTGCGAAGCAAAAAACAAAGTAAACGAAAGGCAACGAAACATATTAAATAGATCAACGGGGCGGCAATTTAAATCATATATCTAATTGTTGGTTTTGACTCAAACACTCGCTATGAACTCTCGAATTACAGGCAGATATTCACATCCTATTCCATCATGTTAACAAAAGATGAAATATATTATCTGAACCAAGATAATATAGATTATATGCATATTGTCGTACCCAATATAAAACCTACTAGAGATATATGTAACAAATATGCACTCTGTGTACAAATATTAGATGATGAACAACAGTATATACACCTAATAAGATTGACCATGTGCAGTCCATGACCTTGGCTTGAAAAATCTGCATGAATAAAGAAGAAGAAGAAGAAGAAGAAGAAGAAGAAGAAGAAGAAGAAGAAGAGGAAATCTGTTAAAGAAAATAAAAAACGAAAAAACGAAGTAGGTTAACGTAAAGTAAATGCTTGACTCCTCGCACGCCACGCACAATAGCCAGCCCAAACAAACATATACAGGTTGAGTCTACGCGAGTGGCATACAGGGAGCCAGGCATTGTTTCATATTTCTTCTCTTCCGTAAAATCACTATATTAAACATAAATAGTATAAGAAAATTGATGAAGAATGGTGTAGTAAATGGATAGTTAATTAAATGTAGTTGAGAATGTGCAATGGAGAAACAACACACACACATATATAGAGAGAGAGGAGAAGAAAAAGGCAAGGTAAAGAAGCTGATGATATTTCAAAAAATAGGACAAGATGCTAAATAAACTAACCGGTTGCACTTTAAACTCACCGCCCACTCAATAATTTACATCTTAATCATTGTTTAACATAATTGATTAAGATCATTGGGAGGGTAATTAGTAGGTAAGCATTTATAATATAAGCAATAAAGATAAAGGAGGAGAAAATGGTATTTTGTACTTGATGGAATGTGAACTTTTTTTTTGCTTTTTTTTGAACTTAGGTTTGTATGAATGTGCTTGGATCACACGAGATTCTATTCCTTAACTTTACCTACCTTATGTTTGAATAATTGATTTTGAACCATCATAGCCTGAATCACATGTTAACTGTCCCTCTTTCACGTACCAATCATACATAATAAATAAATAAGAAATGAGAAGTTTTATGATATGATCACTAGATTATTTTGTTTTACAATAAACATAAACCTTTATTTTTAGGAATTTATAATATTAATTGGGTTGAGCATTGCAATCAATCTATGATAATTTTTGTTGAAATGTGTCCCGGCCACTTGCAAATTTTCTTTTAAAATTCAAACTTAAGATTCAATCATGAACATGAGAGGACTTAAAGTTTGCACTTTTTCATCGTCAGTTTAGTGCTTTTTGCATAGATGTCTGGATGATGTACTTGTAGATGGACCAGCTTGCATAAACTTGGACTTTGCTTTAAATAAGTTGAAAGAAAAGCATTAAGAGAGACAAGAGTGCTGAGGAATACAAGTAAATCAACATAACCTGCATTTCATAACATGTAATATGTCCTTTTGAATCTTGTTGTTTGTTCTGTGTATCTCTTAACAACAATGTTCAAACTTATATTTTACGCACCACATCGGTTCAAATATTTTATAAGACATGACACGAAATATACCAATGTTCGGTATAGTCCGTTTAATCTCTTAGAGCAATACACACACATACCTTATGTCCATCCACGACCTTTCATTTAGATTCATTTATTTTTCAAGAACATTGCCCAAACGGGGAAAGTTTTACATGAAAGATCACTCATTCTTTGAATGCCAAGTAGGTGAGAGTTGAGACTTTTCCATCTCATCTTGATTGCTTGTCTAGTAATTTTAATGCGGATTGATTAGACACTATTTGCAAATTTTTGATGAAATATGTTGTGATGGTTTCCTAGATAAGTAGCACATGTGTCGGTGCATGCCCACGCATTTAAAATGCTTACCAATATTATAGCGGTGAAGGTGTCAAAAGTTACAGTGGAGATAAAGTGGAGATCCATAAAGCAGACTGCGGAGGTGCAAAATGCTTTATTAAATATAAAACCAAATATTTAAAGTTAATTTATTGTCATTATTATATCATTTGTGTAGAAAAAAGAATTATTATTTAATCTTATATAACTAAATTGAAAAATATCATGATTTATGCAGCTCAAATTTGATGACTGCAGTACATTTCTAACTTATGTTGAGCATTATACCTTAAAATTAGGTCTTGCTACCCTAACTATGTTGATGATTGGTTCAAAGAAGAACTAGCTAAATCAAACTTTTTATATTATTGTGCTAAAGCGGATGCTAAAATGCCTTAATTTAGCAGATGTAGCAAAAAATAGCGGAGCTTAAGGCGGATCTACTGTTTATTAGCGCTATATTAAAAAGCTTAGCGGTCGAAGAGCATTACGCGCTATAACGGGAATTTTGCGGGGCTTTAGCTACACAGATTCATGGATGCATGCCATACGCATACACACACATATACATACATACATACACACACATATGTGCATGTATGGAGGTTCACGAACACCTCTATTTTGAAACACTACTTTAGCACCCTTATCATATTTTGATTTACATGATTTTAAATGTTATGATATTTTATAGATGTTTAATTTGCATCATGAATATCAACTATACAAAATATGATATCGTTTTAAAATTTCTGACCCTATCAAAATAATAAGTCGATATTAACCATGGACACATTTAATTTATCCCTTGGTTTGACGCGTCAACTTTATCATGTTATATCTATTCAAATATGCTAAAATTTATGGAGATTATATATTTTGAGTATGATATGAACATATTTATAAAATTTCATAATATTTTAAATCGTGTAATCCAAAATATGATAGGGATGCTAAAGAGATGCTCAAAAGAAGGGTGCGTGAATCCCACTCTGTGTTAGTCCCTCTAAATTCCCTACTTTATCTTTTTGTACTGGACAATAGCAAATCTAAAGTGACTATATATGTTACGTTAATTAATAAGATCATCTATGCAAAATTGAAATCATTCAAAAACTTTGATTTTCTCCTAAATTAAACTTTGAATTGACCAATAAAATAAATAGTTCGATTTGTTCATATTAATTTATGATTTTGTAGGAGTTTAAATCAACCAATTAATATGCTAATGAGAGTTCTTTTCCACATTATTTATCGTAGACCCAAATTTCAACATCTAATTAAACTATGAATCTGTTTGGTAAAATTATTAGTTCAATTTGCAATTACAGGTTTGTCTCTCAACCATAATATCTATAATTTTTATAATCATCTATTTCTGATACACTTTCTCTCATGAATTCTTTATTGGAAGAAATAATGAATAGTTATTGCATATGTGGATGTAGGCATTAGCCGAATCACATTAAATTTTGTGTTTCCTATTTTATTTCTGTTATTGTTTATCATTCATATTATTGTTTGTGTTTGATATTATTGTTGGTTGAATTGCATATTGGAACATACAAACATAATTTATATTTACTTAAAATTAATATTTAATTAAATGCCAACAGGGTTGGCGCAGTTGGTTGATGGTCCGGACTGCGTGATCGATGGTCACGAGTTCGAGCCCCGAAACTGACAACCCTTTAACAAGTACCCGAAGTATGTGTTTGGCAGGCACATACTTCCCTAGAGTTTACAAGCGAAGCTTGGTTCTCTAGGCAATTCAAAAAGAAAATATACTAATTAAATTTGAACTGTGAGATATTCACTATGTAAATCTATATCTAAGATCTAGCATTTGAATTTTATTTCAGTTTGAATTTATAGCTACTTATATTAGATTGTAATCATAAAATATTATAATGTCAATTATTTACACACACAGAGATATATATGTATGTATGTATGTATGTATAAACTTATATATATATATATATATATATATATATATATATATATATTAAAAATATTATTTTATAATTTATACACTTGCACACATACATAGAGCACATATGTATATGAATGGGATAATATGTTTGTTGCGGTGTAAACCCCAACATCTATACATGGACATGTTAAACCATATACATCTTTTATATTGCACATGCATGTACATACATATATGTATATGATACACATATTATATTATATATTAATTGTAATATTAATCTAATAATGCTTTATTATAAATAAAATAAAATATTTTTTTAATTTAAAAATAAATTTAGATAAGATCTAAAGAAATTTAAACTTCGTAGGTCATTAAGATCCAAATGAAAGAACTTTTTTAAAATTTACCAATTTATTCCGTTGCGTGGTGATCCATTTCGAACAACATCCCCAATTTTTCTCAAATTGTACATAATAAGGTATGAGTGTAGTTTTGTTTTGGTTTAATTGATTGTGGTGCTTAGTATGCATGCTTGTGAGTGTAAGTGTGTATAGGTGTATGTGTGTTTCTTAGTCTGTATGCTTTGTTTTAATGTTTGTTGTGTGCATGGTGGATGTGCTGATATTGGTTAGGAAGTAAATTGTTATAGAATTCTTCTTTTAAACTGCGAGAACACGGTTTATTTAAGGATGGGTCTGTAACATCCCAATAAAGCCCTAAATTTCTATTTAAATACAATTTAGGAAATGATTTATGAATAATTATAGGAAAATTATTGGGCTAGGAAATTTAAGTAAAATTGAATCATAGTAAATCTTGTTGTTTTTACCAAAATTCTAGTAAGGTCCGATCAACCCTATTTGCCTTAGCATTGAAAAGTAGAATATTTCATAAATAGGTTAAAATGGAATGTTAGAGTTATATTGATATTAAATTTAAAAACACAAATAAGTGAATATATAATTGTTAAAACAATAAAGGAATGAAATAAATGTAAAATATTGTTCTAATTTTTTTAATATATGGGATAAAACCATGGTTTAATGACAAAAATAATATTTTTGATAAAAAGTGATCCTCGAAAAAAGAAGAGCACTCTTTGTTATTATATTAAATTGAATTTTCAAAAATCATCAACATGTCTATTGGGTTACTATACAAAATTACATAGATCGAAAGAAAAATAGATCATTGCCTAAATGATCAACTAGGTGCTTAAGGAAAAGTAATAGGTAAATAACTAGCAATAATTAGGCTATGCCAATTGAGCAATGAGTCTAGTGCAAAATGTTAGAAGTAGGTACAGAGCTGAAATATCTGAGTGAAAAAATCAAGCAGCATAATCTATGAAGCGCGGTACCGAATGTATACCAGAACAAAGGAATAAGTGGTGAAGTGTTCTACTGATACATAGAGACCCCTACACAAACATGAAATTATTCGAATCTCCAATAGTCTCTAATGTTATTTTTAGAAGAAGGAGAGGGGCTGCCGAGTGATGGAGTGATTCTCATAATATGATCCAGATGGAATCTCCATTCCGTTCATCATCTATAGACCCCTGTCCAAAGAGATATATCATAAGCAATAAAGTATAAAATATCAGATGAATTTTTGTTCAAATTGTTAAAAAGCACTGATTATTGATTCTAAAGACCCCAACATGTAATAGAAAGAAACATGCCCTGAAAATTCCTAAGTGAATGGTTGTTAAATTTAAAATAAGTCCAATATCAGAATGGGGGGGCCGGGAACCGGGAGTTAATCTCAAGTTCAAAAATAGGAAGTACATTTCTTACTATATGCGGAGTAATATGGCATTCAAAGAAAAAATGTGGTGGTTTCAAATGTATATTGCAAATATGACAAAGATTAATGTTGAAATTATTTATAAGCTAGTGTTTATCCTAGTAATGGTGTTTGTTTTTTAATGTAATACAATCCACATATGAATTTTATGAATTTTAACATTAGGCAGTGCGTTAGTTTTCCAACTATGTTTAAAGTATCTTAGGGTTGGGTTTTTAGAAATGGTAAAAACCTAAACACAGATTTTACTGTGTACTTTTCCATTTTATCTCGATACCAAACCGGTTTGTCAACATATTCATCCATAATGATTTTATCAGTAATGTCAATAAGTATTTGGAATTGCCTTAACACATTCCCTAATAAATTTTTATTGAATGAGGTATTCCATTTAAATATATCTTATGGTCTAAACAAAACTATGATAAGAACAATTTTGTTGTTAGATGGCAAAAAAAGTTTAGGAAATTCGTATCTCAAGGCGATTGGGGAAGCTTAGGGATTTTTCCAGAAAGATGTTTTGTTTTTGAGTGTGTATTAAACAGTAGACCAAATTTGAACATGTGAAATAGATTAAAAATATTTTTTCAAAAGTAGGTGAAACATTGTGCATTGGCTTTGCTTAAATTTTAAAGACCATGTTATGAAAGTTAGTAATAATTCTTTCCATGTAGTTATATCTGTAGAGTTAGGAGTATGCCATAGGGGCAATTATGTTGTTACATATACCCAACTCCGTAAGCAATCTTGTTCAAAATAAAAGGTGTTTTCTTTCGATTATATACTTTATATAATGTGTTGTATTAATTAATTAAAATTATATTTAATAGAAAATCCATAAATGGTATGTTTTGCGATAGTAGTTACAAAGTGTAATAACTGTGAGTAATTTATCACAATGAAAACAAATATACGATTTTAAATGTTCCCAGTCAAGATACATCGAGCTAGCTATCAATGTATTCATTGAGACTAGAGTACATAATGCTCTTCAAATGTTGGATAGTGTACTCAAGATTGTTAAGGGCACCTAGAGGTTGCGTACTGATAGTTATTAAATAACTATAGAATGACCGTGCGGTAATTTTCTATTGGTTAATATAACTAAGGTCAAAATAAAATATTGATATGACTGATTTACACAATTCTCTCGACTTAAGAATATTATCGATCTTCAATATGAAGTTCTGCTTTGATGATAGTCAAATCATGGCACGACGTCCATTGAGTGACTATAGTTGGGTCGAGTGGAAGTATTAGAAGTGAACCACTATTCAAAAGGGGATCCCTTTCCTCAGTTATATGAGGTTAGTATCACGGTCAACTCGAGTCAAATCAAAGTCAAATCTCTACCTAGAGCATTATGGTTAATAATAATTGTTATTATTGAACTAAGAACTTTGTGCTTGGACCATAGAGTTGAATGTAGGGGTGGACGTGGGTCGATTTGGTGCGATTTAGAGCCCAAACTTCTTTTGCACTGCATCAAATGGTTAATCAAAAATACAAATCATTATACTAATCTTTTAAACAGTTTGGTTTAATTTAACACAGTTCGATGTTGGTCAGGTCTAGTTTGAAGCCATTATTAAATATGAAATAGGAGAATTACTTCCACCAACAATCAACTTAAGAAGGCAACTGTGTAAAGCTTTGATACTTAAAGGTTAAAACAAAAAATGTTATAATGAAATGAAAAACTAGTTCTTAATTGTATAAATATTTCATTTTGACATTTAGCTATAAGTGAGATTTTTTTAGTAAACTAACCAAACATCAACATTAATCAATGCATAACCATCAAGTAAAATTACTAGTATAAGATTATGATTATCATTTATCCAAAAAACGAGATGAAACATATTATACTAAAACTACAACTTCTTCCTTTATGACAACTATTATTATTAATATAACAACACAAGTTGAAAATTGAACATACATCGTTAGAATCTAAAACGAGATAAAAGTGGCTTATGTTAGTATCATAAGGTTACTAGTATAAATTTTCGGTTCGATAAGGTTTAATATTGCCGGTTCAATCGTCCAAACCACAACCTAATCATATTGATAAAGATCGATCCAGTTTAGGGTATTTGCTTTGGTTAGAAGATTCAGTGTGGATTTCCACACCATTTTTACAGTCCGTTGCGAGACGTTTCATGTAGTGGTGTGCTTTATGTCCACCACTAGTTTAATGTGGACGATATTGAAATTTTGACTATTACCAATTTCCATAAGTTCAAAGCGATATAGTATTGACAATGAGAACTAATGTAAATAAAAGTCAAAACCGGTTCGTATTTAATAAAGTAAAATCGAATTTTAACGAAACCAAGAAAGCAAAAAATTTGGCCAAAATTTCACACCACCTACTAAGTGAATTGTAAATATTAATATTCGAATAGTACGACATTAAATACTGGCCGAATTTACACTTGACGAGTCACACAACCGAAATGATGAATTCTCCTTTGCCTAAACAATTGAATTAATTTATAATTTTTATAAATTAATTAATATTTAGGAAATATTACTTATAAAATTTGATTATGATTTGATGAATAAATACTATATATATATATATATATATACATACATATATGTATGTATGTATGACAGTTATAAATATACCAATTGATATACGATATCGATAAATGATTAAATTGGATTTAATTGTATAAAATTTTATTTAGGTTCTGAATGGCTTTAAAAGACCATGAAGAGGGCTGGAAAATTCAGCAATGATGAGGGGTTAATGTGGCCATAAGATGGCGCAATATAGACTTTGAAATAGAGGGCTAAGATGGAAGTAGGCCTATCAACAGATGCTTTCGGATGCAGATAGTGCCATAACCACATCCGCATCTAAAATCATTTTCAAATATTGGATATCATCATCCGCGGATACGGACGTATTTCAAATAATTATCCTATCCGCTAATGACCGATAAATCAAGAATTATAAAAGGAAAATTTTAGTATAACATTGTTTGTGTCAAAATTGGGCACAACACTCTTCGGAAGTTTTTGAAGAGATAATAAATGAAAAAGGCAAATTAAAATGAGGATTATCTAACAAAAACTCCAAGCAACAGAAAGTAAATTGCACAGAAGACAACAATTTAGAGTGGTTCGGCGATGCGCCTACGTCCACTATGAAGCTTTGTTATTTTATTGCTCGATATTCGGAGAATACAACTTTTATATGGCTAAGTACAGCAGTTCTTAAGCAAAAATTCGAAGTCAAAGGCAGCGGCGGTGCTCTGAAGTAATTCTGGCGGCGTCCGGGCGTGCTTTATCTCTACAAATTCTCCGATCCCCTTTCTGAATGACCAGGGGCTCTATTTATAGGTGCTAGAGGCTGATATTTCTCCTAAAATTTGGGAAGACCACTTCTGACACGTGCAGGGGGCCCACATGGCTGAATTCTGGAGATCCGGGCCTGCTTTTGGATCGATTCGACCCTTGGTTCGAATCGATCAAAAAAGTGTCCTATCGGGATGAAACTTGGCGTGGCCATTCTTCTATGTACGTGCAAGCTCCTGTGAAAATTTCATAGCATTTGGACTTGTAGATCTCAAGTTATGATCGATTCAAGATTGCATTTTTAATTGACATACGTGCTTCGAATCCATGTTCTTCGAATCGATAGGGTCGAGCCTTTGACTTCAGCTGCTACAACTTGATGGATTCGATATGTTGTATTCGAGGGTTATCTTCCTTCGAATCGATGGTGTTGGTATTTGTTCGAATCGATCGTTGTTAGCTACTGCAGATCGATTCGAAGTTGCTTTCAGTATGTTGGATTCGATGAACTCTTGCTTGATGGATCCGAAGACAGGAGCACCGTGATGGATTCGAAGACAGGAGGCGTTGATGGATTCGAAGACAGGAGCGCCTTGATGGATTCGAAGACAGGAGCGCCTTGATGGACTCGAAGACAGGAGCGCCGTGATGGATTCGAAGACAGGAGCGCCGTGATGGATTCGAAACAAGACGTGCCCTCAATGGATTCGAACCTAAATTCTTTGGATGGAGTCGAACCGAGACATACTTAGATGGATTTGAACGTATACATGTGAGATGGGTTCGAAGCAAGGGCTCGCCCCTGGGTTCGAAGCTACGCGTGCTCTGAGGGATTCGAACTCTGATCGATTCGACCCTGGGTCTCTCTGATGGATTCGAAATAAGGCCTGCCCTCCTTATTTTCTCTTGGCGACATCTTGAGTATACGAACTCGGATCTCCCCGAAATTTGGAACGCTGGTTTCTACAGCTTTGCTTGACGTGTCTTACCAATCGTAGCCCGATCCAGACTTGGATAAAATTCATCGATACCTGTAGTTGCCCAACAATCATCCGGAGCTGAAGACGTATGATCCTGTTTCTTTCTGGTCCGTTCCTTGGTATCTCGGCCTTGCCAAAAGGCGGGATAACATTTGCCCCCAAAGTACGTCTTGTGTAAACATGACGTGCTTTTAAAAGCTAAAATCTGACGCCGGACAATTAGGACGCGCTCTACTGAAAGCTGTATTCTTTATTGCTGTTATCAACTGTCGTATGATTGTGATCGGTCGTTCGTCGTTGAAACCATGATAAGGTGGATGTCTGATCCCTGTGAATGATAAAGATCAAATTTTAGTCAAACATGTGCGCATACGTGTATCACCTTGATTCTGGTTAGTATTGCGTGATTGTAAGTTGTTGCCGGTTTGGTTTGTTATTGAATTCTGCATCGGCCCTCTCCTGAACCGATTTGAGATTAGGGTTAACGTTTTGTTGTTATTGCCATCTATGATCATCCTTTGGTATCGACCCTCTAGTTATCTCTTCATGTCGAAGTGTTGCATTCATTCTCATCAACGGTGCTAAATGGATTCGAAGCATGCTTGTTTGAATCGATAGGGTTTCGAATTGATTGAATTGCTGGTTATGGAATAGGTTGTCGGAGTCGATAATATTTTTCAACTCAGTCCTTATTCAAGTGCTTCGAATCGATGTTGTCCTAGTGGATTCGAAGTCATGTATTTCCGAACCAATGGTCTTACCTTTGCTCAGTGTTTCATCGAATCGATGGTGCCTCACATCGATTAACCTGGGATGGATTCGATGGTGTAAAAGATCGGAAGGTAATGGGTTCGAAGTGGAATATGGATTCGGCCACGTGATGGATTCGAAATCATGACTTTACACTGTGATGGATTCGAATGCAATGGGTTATCGAATGCTTGTTCGAATCGATGGGGTTTGGCTAGTGACCGGCAGTAGGGGGTAAACACAACCGGGAGTCGAAAAGCCACGCGTTTTCTGTGGAATCCATATAAATATCCAAGGCTGTCTTCATTTTTAACTTCTTACTTTTCACTTTTTACTGTAGTTCTACCTACGAATCGGTCCTCCAACGTCAGATACAGCTGCATTCTGCACGAATCGATCCAATTTTTCCAAGTTTTTTACCGTAATCG
Organism: Allium cepa; assembly: GCA_030765085.1. NCBI lineage: Eukaryota > Viridiplantae > Streptophyta > Magnoliopsida > Asparagales > Amaryllidaceae > Allium > Allium cepa. Next base: position 390,572,763 of record CM060946.1, read on the forward strand.
AATCCAATCAGGTAAGCCAAGGGATCGATCCGAGTATAGAACAATGAAAACTGAAAATTTGACATCGATTTCAATCTTTTCTTTCGAAAACCATGAGTGATAGTGAGATCTGAAATGGGTTGACTCGATGGATCTGGGGATCGAAGCCATTCAAGTCGTATCGATTCTGAGCGTCATCAGGGAGAAGTGTAGGCAACGTTGGTTGTCATCCTCCTTCCTTGCTTCGCATCGATTAGGGCATAAGTAGTTCGAACCGATCAAGCAGGCGAGACTTCGAATCGATGTAGGAATAGGTAGTTCGAATCGATCAAGATTGCGAGATTTCGAACCGATGGATTCGAAGGACCGTGCTGATCGATTCGAAGTGATAATACCCTGATCGATTCGAAGATGTTCAGTGTTGATCGATTCGAAGTTACGCGAAGCTAATGGATTCGAAGTACCTTCTCCACCCTAAAGCTGCATCGAGTCGACCTTCCTGGCTTCGAGGCGCATGGATTCGAACGTCTTCGATTCGACTCGTATCGATTCGAGTCGATCGATTTGAACGTTCGAACATATGAAACTTCTAACTCTATGATTGGCTCCAACTTCTGAGCTATGACCAATTTCAAGTTTGAACTTTTTGTCGAGCTTAATGAACTTTAGCATACTTGACCTCGACAAGCTTCGGCCTTGCATAATCGAATCTAACTTGTCATCTCCGTTGAAGCTCGTCGATGGCACCATGACTTAAACAAAATACAACGAATTTATTACTTGAATTGGCCAATAGCTTCTGGGCGGCGTGAAAGTGACGGTCAGCGATGACGATCGTTTTCATTCTCAAATTCCAAAATTTCGTAGTTCGGACACCTCGTTTCATCTTTGTAAAGTCTGCTTAAAATTTTTTCCTAGCACTTGCATTGCACAACATATTCATACACTTTGCACCGCGGGAATGCTTGGGTTTTTTACGTTTTTAACGCCACTTTCTGGTAAGTTAGTTAATTATGGAGTCTTCGAGTTCTCAACAACAAGAAGCACAAAGCTCGCCCTTTCCAATGCTTGAGATTCCGGACATCCCTCCTGAAGTCGTAGATCCGACTCCGGATGAATTGCCGGAGGCCATATTTATCGAAGATCCGGTTGATTCTGTTCAATCCAATATCTCAGAGTCTCTGTTGGGCCGGTTATGTTCGAAACACAACATATCTCTGGACGATGTTCTATTACCCAGTGCCAGCGATAGACCACACAACCCTCCTGAGGGATATACTGCCTTTTACCGCCATGCCTGTGCGGCTGGATCTCTTCCTCCTTTTAACCAATATATCAGAGAGATGTTGTCGTACTTAGGAATCACTCCTTCACAGCTTCATCCCAACGGGCATGCACTACTAAACAGCGTCTTCGTCATATTTATGGATTGCCTTTTTCGCCCGCCAAGACCTAACGAGATCAGGCACATCTTCAATTTTAAGAGTAGGGGTGATAGCCCGTCTTTCACTTTTCTGGAGGCGGTCAGGAACTGTCAGGTCGTGACTGGGGCCTGGACTAGGCTTAGTTATTTCAAGAACGAGTGTTTTTTTGTTCGTTGCCCCCCAGGGTTTGCCAGGAGATGGTTATCCAGACGTAAGCATCATAATTCGTTATTGAGTGGTCACTCTTAATACTTTACATTAATATTCTGCTACTCTTGCAGCCATCATTTCAAGACCTGCTGGTGGGCATTATAGGGGTGTCGTTCAAAGCTTGCAAAGGATTCCCCATGACTTAAGGCACATAGATTTGCTATTGACCGATGATAACTTAAGGACACTGGGTTTGATTGAGGTGGGCCAGAGTATTGTGATTGAAGGTTTGGTGAAATCGGCCTCGAGGAAGAAGAAAAAAGTAGCAAAAAGAAAACCTGGCGTTGTAATAAGAGAAATGAGCGATGATGAAAGAACGCCCACAGACACTGATATAGCAGCCGACCTTTCCCGAATAGAAGAGGGTCAGAAAGGCAAGGCTGTTGTACCTAAGCTTAAGAGATGGAAGTCTGTAGTCGTAACCCGTTCCCAACCTGGGGTTACTGTTTCCAGCGCTTCTCCTTGTCAGTCCGGAGACCTCTTCACCGGGTTGGACGATATTCCCATTCCGGACTACGTATCTCTCCATCACGGGTCCGGGTTGGAAGAGCTTCGGGGAGCGCTTGACATAAGCGATTCTTTACCCGTTAGTGTAATCGACGCTTCTGGTTGGTCGGGGGGTTTGCGCATTTATTCACTTTTCACAACACTTCACGACGTCCACACGCATTGCAGTGTTTTTTCTTGGTACTTAATCCAATTGTTCCTTTTTTACAGGCACCATGTCGAATCGTCCTTCTACACTTGACAAACTTCGGCGAGTACACCATTCTTCATCCTACTATGAGTCCCGCCTTAGGGATTCTGACCGAGATCGTGAGCGGAGGTATTATGAGCAGGAGCACCGTGATAGGGACCATTCCCGACACTACTCCAGCCAGGAGCATTCTGATAGGGACCGAAGGTATCGTTCACCCTCTCGTTCTCCTCCGTCATCCAGGGGCCAAGTACCTGCAGTTGAAACTTCGTGGCAACAATCATCTCAGCAAATTTCTAAACCCGGTCCACATCGCTCAAGGACCGATACAGCCACGACCGTAACCGTAGAGGAAGCACCTCTTGAACCGTATGGTGAAGGGGCTATTAGAATTGCTCAGTTGAAAAAAGACTTTCCAGAGATATGCTTTGACGCCTATATCTTTCCACCCAACCTTAAGAGAATTCCCGAAGAGGCCGTGCACACTGCCCTCAGCTATACTCGGGATTTTTATGCTCAGTATAAAGAATGGTACAGGGCAGCTGTTAAAGCCTCAAAAGTAGCCTTCGAACGAGCCAAAGTTATTGAGAACTTGGAAGCAGACTTGGCTCAGAAGAACCGTATTGTTGACGTTCTTCAATCTGAAACGGAATCTTCTCGCAAGGCTGAACTGGAGTCGTTACAGAAGGTCGATGAGACATTAGCTGAGATGGCGAAAATGCAACAAGCGCATTGTACTTTAGTTGAGGATTTAGGCCATCGGTACAAAAACGTTGAGGCCGAACGAGATGCGGCGGTCAGGGAACTTGAGGAGTTAAAAGCTAAATTCGCCAGTTTAAACAAGGAAAAAGATGACGCTAATGAAGGTGCACAGGAGGCGTGTGAGCAAGCTGTGTCTCTTCGAGCTGAGCGAGACGCGGCGTTTGCTAAGGTTGGAGCGGTGGAAGCAGAGGTAGAAGGGAGAGTTCAAGCGGAGATATTCAGAGTGGAAGCTGAATTTGACGATCTTCTCGACACTTATAATGCTAATGTACTTGAGCATAGGAATCTCTCGTGGCTCGGAGATTATTCTATGCTTCTGCTCAGTGCTTGGAAAAAACTGGTGGCGAATAAAAGAGCATCTCTCCCTGAAGGCGCCGTAGATGAGTTTGAACTTGAATCTCGCTTATTGAACGAAGAGGAAAGGAAACTCCTCCATGATGCGATGATCTCCGCTGAGAGGGAGAGACTTGGGTTTCATCATGTAGAAACGGGTGAGGGTTCTGGAGCCGCACATGACAGTGAGAATTTTTCAGTTGATGCCCCAACCTCATCTGGAGTCGTTACTACAGCTGGTCCACCGGTTATCCCTGCTTATAATCCGGATCGACCGGAATTGTCTCTCGGTACATCTACCGTTTCTGAACCTGTTCTATCACCGAGCCGCAGCAAAGAAGGTATTATAAATGTTGCTTAAGTGTTTCTGGAATTTCGAACTTGTAGTAGATCTTTTGACCAATCCTCTTTTTTTTTTCGGTTTAATCAGTGACTGAAAGCGATGCGCTAGCACTTCCAATTCCACAAGTTTCGCAGCCAATGCTAGGAGCCGTTGTTACTGAGGCCATCACGACCACTGTTTTTACCAGCGAGATGGGAGGAGGGAGCTCGATGTCGTTTGATGTTCAGATGATCGAGGAGCTTCTCAAGCAACCGTGTGAACCTTTCCCTGACCCTTCCTTTACAATGGGTGGTGTTGCCTCTTCTTTTAGCTCATTTATACCGACCGCCCCTGTTTCCAGTGCTGATCGATCTATCGAGAAGAAGAAATTCTTGCTGAGATAAGCGCTGAAATGGCTACGGCAGTTGGTGGTTCTGGAGGTGATGTCGCTCCACCAAGCTTAACTTCTTCAATCATTACTTCTCTCACCAGCACTGTTATAACTTCTAGTGTTGAAGCTTCGCCACCCGCTACGGCTCCTCCGCCTTCGGTTCGCCCTCTAAAAAGGATCTCTGTCCCTTCTAGTTCTGAGGAAGACGTAGATATCATGCCAGACCCTGAGGACGCTCCAAAGAAGGACAAGAAATCTCGTAAGAAGACGGGTAGCGGGTCTAGCGGCTCAACTCCAAAGAAGAGACATCGGAAGAAGAAGGACTGAACTTCTTGTTTTGTCATGCAGTTGCGAAGTAGAACTTCTTTTTACTTCTCTTTTTGTTGGCCGTGTATGAGTGTGGATCCGGCACCCACTTTATGAGTTGTTTTTGGTTTTATCATGTAATCAAACTCTTTTTTCGTTTGTTAATAAAATAGAAAACAGCTCTTTTCTTATTTGCTTAAGTATTGCATTGATTAGCTTATGCCCACATATGCCATAAGCCTTGTATACTTGTCCACACTTCAGGGACTTAACATAATCTGCAGTTAACGGTTTGGTGTACTTGTGGTGTTTTCACTGTCAAGTAGAGTTTGTTTTTATTTGCCGAGTTTGAGAATCTTGGTCGCGAGTTGTGATCGATGAATAACCGAACCTCGGACATTGTCTCACTTTGGTCAGTGATTAACACTTAGCTTTTTCGCCCCCTAGTCTCGGGGAACGACATTTGCATTTTTGTGGTCGAGTGCGTTTACTGCAAACTTTAAACACGTGTCCGCATTCTGGGGACTTAAGACAATCTGAGATCGATAATCCGGTTCGCACTCTGGGAACGAATTATTTGATGTCTATACTCCAATCCGCGTTCTGGGAAGTTGGAGTCCATTCGCACTTTAGGAACGAATCGTTTTAATGTTTATACTCCAATTCACGCTCCGGGAAGTTGGAGTCCGTTCGCACTCTGGGAACGAATTGTTTAATGTTTATACTCCAATTCGCGCTAAGGAAAGTTGGAGTCCGTTCGCACTCTGGGAACGAATTGTTTAATGTTTATACTCCAATTCACGCTACGGGAAGTTGGAGTCCGTTCGCACTCTGGGAACGAATTGTTTAATGTTTATACTCCAATTCGCGCTTCGGGAAGTTGGAGTCCGTTTGCACTCTGGGAACGAATTGTTTAACGTTTATACTCCAACTCGCGCTCTGGGAAGTTGGAGTCCGTTCGCACTCTGGGAACGAATTGTTTAACGTTTATACTCCAACTCGCGCTTTGGGAACCGAGAGTTGAAGTTTATACTCCAATTCACACTATGGGAATTTGGAGTTGGCGGGGGGATTGTCGTGTGTCAATCCCCGTGAACGTTGATGTAGTGTTCTGTCCTCGAGCTCGGGTTTCACTTAGTGAGTGACTGGTCGTATCACAATCACTCCCTACTTGAATAAGTCCTTCCTCGTGATGGGAGTTAGCCCTTCGTGCATTGTAATATAGTGCGTCATATTCAGTAAATCACAGCTCTGGCTCGAAGAGATGGCATTTTATTGCTGAAACAAAAGAATACGGCAAAGTCAGTTGCCTTATTACAAATTTAAGTCTCAAAATACTAGAATAAAATGCAAAGGAGTAAATTGACAGAAAATAAATAAGTAAAATCTTTCATATGTAGTAGCGACGAAGACTTTCTCTATTCCAAGCTCTCGGCAAGGTAAAACCGTCAACTGTTGATAATTTGAACGTGCCATCTCCGAGCTTTTGTGAAATCACATACGGCCCTTCCCAATTTGGCTTCATGTGTGAAGGGACCGGATAAACTCTTTTGAGTACGAGATCGCCGAGTTTGAAGGTTCGCGGACGGACCTTGGCGTTGTACAGTCGGGCGACTTGATTACGATATGCGGCTGCCCTCAAATCAGCCTCTTTGCGCTTTTCATCGAGTAAATCCAAAGATTCAGCAAGTAATATGGCGTTTGTTTTTGGATCGTAATACGTTACACGATGAGAATGCACTTCCATTTCGACCGGAATAACGGCTTCAGAACCATAAGATAAGGAAAACGGGGTATGACCGGTTGCAGTTTTATGGGTCGTTCGATAGGCCCATAATGCCATAGGAAGTTCGTCGACCCATTTGCCCCCAGCTTTTTCCAGTCGCTTCTTTAGAATGGATTTGATAACTTTATTAACAGCTTCAACCTGACCATTTGCTTGTGGGTGCGCTACTGCAGAGAATTTCTTATGGATGTGAAATCGTTGACAGAAATTTTTGAATTCAGCACTGTCGAATTGAGTTCCGTTATCGGTAATGATAGTATGTGGGAGACCGAAACGGCAGATGATGTTACGCACTACAAGTTGATTACTTTCTTTGTTGTGATTGTCGCAAGGGGTTCAGCTTCAGCCCATTTGGTGAAATAATCAACCGCGACGATGACGTACTTCGCGCCACCTTTGGCCAGAGGCAATGTGCCGATGATATCCATTCCCCACACCGCAAATAGCCAAGGACTGACCATTTGGGTTATCTCAGTAAGCGGGGCTCTTGAGATTCGAGCATGTTTCTGGCATTTGTCACATTTTCTAGCGTAGTCTGCAGCATCGCGATTAACGGTAGGCCAATAATACCCATATCGAAGTATCTTCTTTGCTAGTGCTTGCCCCCCAGTGTGATCACCACATTCTCCTTCGTGTACATCGTGTAACACTCGTTTGATTTCATCGTGTGCGATACACCGGAGGAGAGGAATAGAGTATCCTCTCCGATACATGACTCCATTCTGAATAACAAACCGTGAGGCCTTTCGCAGAACTTGTCTTTTCTCGCTTCGCCGCTCGTGCAATACACCGCGTTCGATATAATCTTGATAAGGAGTCATCCACGACTCCTTGGCGGAGGTAGCTTCAAATGCGAAATCAGTCTTCCTTCGATCAATGCTCGGAGATGATAGGGTTTCAATCGGAACAACCCCCAACTGTTGAGCCTCACCCGTGCTTGCTAACTTTGCCAATGAATCAGCTTTCTGATTGTGCTCTCGGGGTATGTAGAAAATGGCATAGTAATCGAATTGATTAAGTATCTCTAGAACTTGAATTAGATAAGCGGCCAGTCTTCGATCTTTGGCTTGATATTCACCTCGAACTTGACACACTATCAATTGGGAATCACAGTAGATCTCTACAGCGATGATTTTCAGATCACGGGCAAGTTTTAGTCCGGTAAGTAGAGCTTCGTACTCGGCTTAATTGTTGGTTGCGCGGAACTCGAATTTTAAAGCATAACATATGGATCGTCCTTCGGGGGTCTCAAGCACTATCCCAGCTCCTGAGCACCGATCGTTTGACGCACCATCGGTGTACATCTTCCAGATGTATTTGGGAGACATGCTGGTTTCGGGCAAGTCTTCAGGAATAGTGAATTCGGCTATAAAATCTGCTAGGACTTGGCCGTGAATGGCTCTCCTTGGAGTATAAGTGATGTCGAATTGACTCAGTTCGATGTTCCACTTTAGTAACCTACCAGACGTCTCAGGCCGCGTAAGGACCTGTCGTAACGGCTGATCGGTGTATACAGTAATAGGATGAGCCTGGAAATATGGCCGGAGCTTCCTTGAGGCAATGACTAGGCAATATGCCAACTTTTCAAGCTTTGGATAATTTCTCTCGGCTCCGGTCAATCGTTTACTCACGTAGTAGACTGGCTTTTTCACTCGGTCTTCCTCCCGAATCAATGCAGCACTGATCGCATTCTCTGATACTGCCAGGTAAAGATATAACTGTTCATGATCTACAGGCTTTGAGAGGATTGGTGGTACGGAAAGATGCTGGATTAGTGATTGAAATGCGCCCTCACGGTCTGTGTTCCATTCGAAGTTTCGTTTTCCCTTTCGAATTAAATCGAAAAATGGAAGGCATTTGTCGGTCGATTTCGAGATAAACCTGCTCAGTGCTGCCACTTTTCCGTTAAGACTTTGAACTTGCTTTATGGTTTTCGGAGTTTGTAGATTTCTGATTGCCCAAATCTTTTCGGGGTTGGCCTCTATTCCTCGGGCATTGACAATGAACCCAAGAAATTTTCCGGATGCGACCCCGAAATGACACTTGAGTGGATTAAGCTTCATTCCTATTTCCGGAGGATGTCGAACATTGACTCCAGGTCCTTGACATGATCCCCAGAGTACGGTGACTTCACCAACATGTCATCTACATAGACCTCCATAGTCTTTTCAATCTGATTGGCAAACATTCGGTTGACTAAGCGTTGATAGGTCGCGCCAGCATTCTTTAATCCAAAAGGCATGACTTTGTAGCAGTACAACCCCAAGTCGGTTACGAAGCTTGTGTGTTCTTGATCCGGTACATGCATGGGTATCTGGTTGTAACCTGAGTAAGCATCCATGAAAGATAACAATTCATGTCCAGCGGTTGAATCTACCAGTTGATCGATCCAGGGGAGTGGAAAGCTGTCTTTCGGGCAGGCTTTATTCAGGTTAGAGTAATCGATACACGTTCTCCATTTTCCATTCGGTTTTCGGACAAGTACAGGATTGGACACCCATTCTGGGTATAAAGCGTCTCTAATGAACCCATTTGAATTCAACTTATCGACCTCTTCTTTCAGGGCAGCAGATCTCTCTGGATCCATACTACGCCTTTTCTGCTTGACCGGGATATATCGCGGGTCAATGTTCAAGGTGTGGCTCGCGATGTCAGGCGAGATTCCGCACATATCAGAGTGTGTCCAGGCGAACACGTCAAGATTCGCCCGGAGAAAATCAACCAATTCCTGTTGTGTCTTTCGGTCAAGTTGAGACCCAACCTTCAATATTCTCGAGTCATTGTGATCATCATCAATCGGGACATCAATGGTCAGCTCGGTCGGATAAGCCTGACTTTCCGTAGATTCTTCTTTATTATCATTATCCCTTGGATCAAGATCCTTTTGGAATTGGCTGTGGTGCCCAGGCTGGAGCCCAGGCGCTAGTTGTCAATCGTCAGTAAAATGGACGCAGAGAGATTCCTCTACGCCTTTTCCTTTCTCTTTCCGCTGCGCCTCCCGCAGCTCAGCAACATAACAGGCTCTTCCAGCAGCCTGATCCCCTTGTAAAACTCCTATTCCGTGGTCAGTAGGGAACTTCAGAGTTAAACACCATGGGGCAATAGCAGCCCTAAATTCGGCAAGGGCCGGTCGGCCCAAAAAAGCATTGTACGGGGAAGGAATATCTAAGACAACAAATTGCAACATCCGAACTCTTCGGCGTTCTCCCGCTCCCAACTCTACTGGCAATTCGACTATTCCAGTTGGTACTGTTGCACTCCCATTGAAGCCGTGGACTCGTGATTGACAAGGCTTTAAGTCCTTAGCTTCCATTTTCATTAAATCATATGCTCTTTTAAATAAGATATTTACGGAACTCCCGCTGTCTACCAGGATCCTCTTCATCCAAGCAGGACCAACTTGAGCGGATATAACCAATGGGTCAATTGTGGGAGCTTCGACTTTATCAGCATCTCGATTTCTAAACACGATTTCATCAGCCATTGTCTTTTGTTGCTTAGCCGGTGTTCCTTCTTCCGAGTTGCTGTAGCATTCAAAGTCTACATGTCTGATTGAGCTAGCATATGACTCCATTTCTCTCCAACTTCTGTCAGCCGGATGAGGACCACCACTTATCGTATTGATAACCAACCTTCCGCCTGTGCGAGCAGGTTTACCTTGTCTTTCCTGATTTTGCGTTCGATTTTGATTAGATGGGCCTGCTCCACCAGACTGCGGCGCCCGAACAAACTGATCCAACTTTCTTTCTCTGATCAACTTTTCAATGAGGTCTTGCAAATGTCTACACTCATTGGTATTATGCCCATAACTTTCACGAAACCTACAGAACTTCCCTGTCTGAATTTGCTTCTCCGATGAAGGCTTCGGAGCAGGCTTCTTGTATTGCATAGTATTACAAGTCTGTAAGTATACATTTTCCAGCGACGTGTTAAGCGGTGTATAATTGTCAAACATTGCGGCCCTACGTCTCGGACCACGATTCTGATCTTGCTTCTTGCTTCGGTTATCACCATTTCTTGATCGCTGGGCCTGTTTATTTTAAATATTCAATTCGACTTTTCCCGAATTTTCTCCGGACTGTTTAACCGCAACATTACTCTGAATCCCTTCACTGTTGGGCCTTGCATCGTCCTGCTTCCTAGACTGTTTCGCATCCTCTCGCCTCAAGAATTGAGCAGCTTTGGACTAGAAACGGTCCAACGATGCGGGAGGTTTCCCGGCTAGCCAATTTCCAAATTCGGAATCAGGGTCGATTCCTTTAGTCAGGGCCATCAGAATGGAATTATCATTAGGGTTGGTGATCTCTGCGCATGCAGCATTGAATCTCTCCAAATATCGTCTAAGTGTTTCTCCGGGAGCTTGAGTGACACTTGATAGGGTATTAACATCTTTAGGTCGGGCAATATGCATGCGAAATTGTTCAACAAATTTAGTAGCTAACTGGTCAAACGAAGAAATAGATCGTGGCGGTAATCGGGTGAACCACATTGTCGCAATTCCCACTAAGGAAATAGGAAAACTGCGGCACTTTACTGCATCATCAGCTCTCGCAGCAGTCATTGACCATTCATATTTCAGAACATGTTGATTTGGGTCGGAATTTCCTTCATACATGGGAAGGGTTGGCATTCTGAATCGGCGAGGAGGTTCAGCATACAATATGTCATCAGTAAATGGGGTATGACTCTGGGAGATTTCCCAATCTTCATTTGTTAGGCCTTGACTCTCGCGAATCATTCGCCGCACCATGGCTGAGAAGTCTGGTATTGGAAAATTCTGTGGGTGGTGAGCCAAAGTATGGTCGGGTTCCCTAGTGCGAGGTGGGATCGGACGCTGTCGACGATCCTCATCCCGCCTCCTTGGCTCGATATCTTTTGGGATATATGGCTCTGGATCCTGTCCCTGCTGATGATAATTTTGATTGGAGTGATCTCGAGCATCAACTCCTATGTCAACTGCAGTGGCTGTAGCAGCTCGATCATCTGCAGTGTACTGAGGAATAGTGCCTCCTCGGGAGGAGGGTCCGGTATGGAAGCTGGTAGAAGGGCCAACCCTTATTTGCCCAACGGTTACCGCCTGTTGACAGTCAGCGGCTTGCGTATGATTTCCGTCTAGCCTGGGACGGATAGATCGGGTATTGTAATCTGAGGAAGCGGAGCTTTCGGTGGAAGAACGAGGAGCTTGATCCCTTCTGGATCTTCTTCGTTTTTGGCGATTTAGTTGATTGGTCAACTCAGCATTAGCGCGCAATTGCTCAGTTAGCTGTTGTCTGCTTTGGGTTAATTCTTGAAGTAGTGCTTGGAACTCTTGCCTCGTGACCGGACCTGACTGATCCGTATGCCCAACAGCATCTTGGTTAGTGGACTGTAGTTATGTGGGGTTTTGCCTATCCCGGCCTTCCTGATCACCAATGTTGGAAGTGGTTCTTGTACTCACCATTTTGAAACGTTGAATTCTTTCCTAGACTTTTGACAAATCTGAGTAGAATGGAAGGAGTTTGAATATGAAATCTGGATCTCTCTCTTAGATTTATGCAATCCGGTATCGAAGATAGATCCAAGGAGCGGAGAAAAAATCGGGTTTTTTCTCAGTGAAAGCACCAAAGTGTTTGTGTCAAAATTGGGGACAACACTCTTCGGAAGTTTTTGAAGAGATAATAAATGAAAAAGGAAAATTAAAATGAGGATTATCTAACAAAAACTCCAAGCAACAGAAAGTAAATTGCACAGAAGACAACAATTTAGAGTGGTTCGGCGATGCGCCTACGTCCACTATGAAGCTTTGTTATTTTATTGCTCGATATTCGGAGAATACAACTTTTATATGGCTAAGTACAGCAGTTCTTAAGCAAAAATTCGAAGTCAAAGGCAGCGGCGGTGCTCTGAAGTAATTCTGGCGGCGTCCGGGCGTGCTTTATCTCTAGAAATTCTCCGATCCCCTTTCTGAATGACCAGGGGCTCTATTTATAGGTGCTGGAGGCTGATATTTCTCCTAAAATTTGGGAAGACCACTTCTGACACGTGCAGGGGCCCACATGGCTGAATTCTGGAGATCCGGGCCCGCTTTTGGATCGATTCGACCCTTGGTTCGAATCGATCAAAAAAGTGTCCAATCGGGATGAAACTTGGCATGGCCATTCTTCTATGTACGTGCAAGCTCCTGTGAAAATTTCATAGCATTTGGACTTGTAGATCTCAAGTTATGATCGATTCAAGATTGCATTTTTAATTGACATACGCGCTTCGAATCCATGTTCTTCGAATCGATAGGGTCGAGCCTTTGACTTCAGCTGCTACAACTTGATGGATTTGATGTGTTGTATTCGAGGGTTATCTTCCTTCGAATCGATGGTGTTGGTATTTGTTCGAATCGATCGTTGTTAGCTACTGCAGATCGATTCGAAGTTGCTTTCAGTATGTTGGATTCGATGAACTCTTGCTTAATGGATCCGAGGACAGGAGCGCCGTGATGGATTCGAAGACAGGAGGCGTTGATGGATTCGAAGACAGGAGCGCCTTGATGGATTCAAAGACAGGAGCGCCTTGATGGACTCGAAGACAGGAGCGCCTTGATGGATTCGAAGACAGGAGCGCCGTGATGGATTCGAAGAGAGGAGCGCCATGATGGATTCGAAACAAGACGTGCCCTCAATGGATTCGAACCTAAATTCTTTGGATGGAGTCAAACCGAGACATACTTAGATGGATTCGAACGTATACATGTGAGATGGGTTCGAAGCAAGGGCTCACCCCTGGGTTCGAAGCTACGCGTGCTCTGAGGGATTCGAACTCTGATCGATTCGACCCTGGGTCTCTCTGATGGATTCGAAATAAGGCATGCCCTCCTTATTTTCTCTTGGCGACATCTTCAGTATACGAACTCGGATCTCCCCGAAATTTGGAACGCTGGTTTCTACAGCTTTGCTTGACGTGTCTTACCAATCGTAGCCCGATCCGGACTTGGATAAAATTCATCGATACCTGTAGTTGCCCAACGATCATCCGGAGCTGAAGACGTATGATCCTGTTTCTTTCTGGTCCGTTCCTTGGTATCTCGGCCTTGCCAAAAGGTGGGATAACAAACATAAATATTTTTCAATCCCATTGATTATAAAAGTGTTAAAAATTAACAAATATGATGATAATAAATAGTTTCGAGCAGTTAAAAAGCATAAGTGCATATAATGTAAACTACAAACTTAATAAAATGGTAAACTATATATTTCACTGCACTAAAATATACATAATTTAAACTATAATCTTGACAAAACCGGATAGATAATTTTCGGATGTGGATGTCTTCGTATCCACATCCACATCCGTTTTTCCAAATATCGGATATTTGTCCGCTTTATGGATGCAGATGCAGACGGATGTCAAATTTTTCGAGTATCCATTGACAGCCCTAGATGGAAGAGAATTGGTAAGAGATGATATAAGATCTTGATCCTAAACTATTTCTTGGTTCTCCTCTATATAAGCATCTCTATCCTTAATCTTTAGAGTAAGTTTGGAAGCCTCCAGCCTGATCTATTGCTAGTTGAATTACTCTCTTCCACCTTCCTAATTTCTCAAGTGCAAATCAAATCGATTGCTATTCAATAGTGGGTGGTCAATGATTTGAGGACTAACACTCTGTTGAACCAAAAAAGGTTTCAAAAGGGAGAAATCATCTTTTCAAAGTGTACTTCGAGGATTCAGGATTCAGGTATGGTTTTTATCATATAATAATTATTAACTCTCAATATAATGTTTTACTATGTGTATGTACGTATGTACGTACGTACCTATGTATGTATATTATATTTTTATTTAGGTGATGATTCGAATATGCAAGTGATGTTATCACAAAGTAGTTTGGTTATATACATGTGTATGTATATATGTGCGTGTGCGTGTGTTAATATAAAAAAAGATTATATATATATATATATATCAGGTTATTACATCTATGAATGAAAAATGTATTTCATTATATCAAATATATATATATATATATATATATATATATATATATTACAACATATTACTATAGTTAAAGATAGTCATATAATTATATAGATAAAGTATTAAGGTAATAATAATTTTCAAAGGTGAAAAAATATATTTTAAATGTTTTATTATTATATTGTATTATTTAAATCAATATATCACATAAATAAATTATTTTAATTTAAATATGTTATAAAAAATTATTTTATATTTTATAAAATTATATTACATCAGAGGAGCTCTTGAAAAAACATTTATTTTTAAACTAATTATTTAATTTCACCCCAAAATAGAGAAAATCGTATTAAAATTAATTTACAGCAGAAAAACTGTAAAAGAACTTCAAATTTCAAAATTTATTGAAGACATACTGGAAATTTAAAATTTGAATAAGGTTTCAAAATTAATTTGTAATTAATATTTTATTATTTTCAAATGGATATTTAACTAAAATATACTTTGAATTAAAAAAAAATTAAGTTAATTATTTGATGAGCTATGCGTAAGACAGGTATTTTATATTTATCTGAAAAAATTATTAATATATATATATGTATGTATGTTTATATATGTATGTATATTTTGTTTTGAATATATTTGTGTGTGCATATATTTAAATTAAAAAAATATTTAAAAAATTTATATGTATATATATAAATATATCACTCAAGATTTAAAAATAATTATTTTATGTTTATTTATATAAATCTACCACATAATACGTACATATTATATTAGAATTTTATTCGTATGATTATAAACACACACACACATATATACTTATATAATTAATAAAAGCATTTAAAATAAACTAACATATATATATATATATATTTGAAATATTTATATATAAATAATACTGTGTGTATACATACATACATATATTTGGACAATATGTATTTACATATTGACGAGCTAACGTATCTGTTGCGGTGTAAGTCCCAACTTCTATACATAGACTTATTATACCTTGCACGGATTGATATGCCACACAGACACACACACATGTATATATAAGTATATTATACACACACATATATTTATATATATCGTAGCATAAATTAATTAAAGTTATATAAAAATGAAATAAAAGATTTTATTTAAATAAAATTTATAAATGTTCTAAATAAATTGAACTTCATTGGCCCAATAAAGACCGAATAACAGAATTTTTCTAAAACAACCATAACTTACACTGCATGCTGGCATAGTTCCAATAATATCATTGCCCAAAAATTCCCAAAGTTGTTAATTTGGTAGGGAGGTGTTCAGGACTTTTAGGTTATGATTCCAAGACTGTCCTAGGTTTGGGATTGTGCATTAGATCCCATTTGATGAGCAATTTTACATTGGAGCCTTCTGAGCCCCTTTCTAATTATTGTTTTGATTCTGATGGTATAGATTTTGTTAATCGCCTAATTTGGGAAATGGTAAAACGAGAGCTAGTATATTGGAATTGTCGATAAAACCGAGTAAATAAGAACCATTCTTCCCACCCTTGAAAGACAATTGGTTTTCCAAGAAGGTAATCTTTTGCTAACATTATCAATGACAATGTTCTAGTCTTTATTGAAAAATTTAATGGGTAGGAACAATAAAGAAAAAGTGTTGGGAGTAGTATTGTGGTGGATGATGCTACTGCCTTAACAGCGAATTTGGCATGACTATGATGCAATCGATAATTGTTGTCTACTCTCTAAGATTAATAAAACCGTCCTTCAAACTTGTGCACTCAAGGTTGAAGGATTTGAAGATTTGAAAAATCACCGCATAGGATTTTAAGTATTTTGAATGATAGGTTTAAATTTAGAGAAAGTAGTTAAGAGAGGAGAATGAAGAAGATAATTTTTTCTGTGGATTTTCTCTTTTTTTCTAAGAAGAGAAAAATGAGAGAGAATCCGATAAATGTAAAATCATCCTCTCTTAAGCTTATGAATCTCAATAAATAAGCATCTCATAAATAAAAATGTTTCTTAATAATAAAGAATGCAAGACAAGTTTTCGTAAAAATTCTATACAGAAGCCCTAGCCGCCGGCCTCTCTTCAGCACCTCTTCCTCCTATTCATGATGTCTATCTCCAACCCTAGTAGCCACCAGGCCTCTCCGCCTCCTTATCCACCGCCTACTGCCCCCATCGGCTCATCTAAGCCTATCCCCAATCCGGATGAAGGCTTCATCCCAGTTGTTCGGCGTAAATGGAAAAGACAACCCAATTTGGCTTCCTACTCTCGATCTCACAATATTGCTGCTTGTGCCGCTACTATATCCACACCGTCCTCGCCTTTCATTCCATCTTCTCAGAGTCAGTCTGTAAAGATCCTGATTTTCCTATCTGAAAATTCCAAATAGTTAGGAAAAAGAAGAAAGAGATAGAAGGAGAAGAAACAGAAAACACAGCAAAAATTCTCACATTCGCAGCGGATCAAGATATAATATCAAATAATAATAGTTTACAAAGGAATACTATATCCGTCGATTACATTTTAATACATCCGAGTTACACACATACTCAATTACAGGACATATACAAATCAACATATCTCAGATAATCAGAAATATATTACAGCAGAAACACTCCATACGATCCTGCCATCCAGCTCGTCTACTATGCTTCAGAACGTCCTTACCTGAAAATCTGTAATACCCGATCTGACCCGAGCATTACATCAAAGTAACCCCCGGGTCAGGCTGGAAACCAGCATGAGTAAACCCATCAACATGGAACACTAAAACATACAACTTATATAAACCCGGGTATTTGAATAAATTTACAACTTCACAAGTTGTTATTAATATCATTTATTTCACACATCAATTTCTAAGTACCAAAAACTTGGATTAAAAGATCCAATTCACTTAGATCATCCCATTCCAGTTTATTGATTTCAAATATCAATCTATAAAGAATTGAAGTGGTTTCGGGAACTTACGAATACCCGACTCCGGTCTCTTCGAATCCGACGTCATCTTAACCCAAATTATTCAAGTAGATACAATTTAAATTTAAATACTAGAAGTCACTTTTTACACCGCAATTTATCATCGATATATAACCGCATTATCACTGTTTTCCCAAAACATATTATATCACAAAACATTTCATATCAGAGATATCAACCAATTCAAGACATTCAATCATTCATAAGTAAGATGGATCATTTCTAAAATTAATTTAATTTATCTCTAATTAATTTAATTACTAATATTTTAGTCACCTAGATTATCTTTACTTAACCATTAATTAATTACGAATCAAAAGATCAACCATCTTTTGATTATCCATCTGAATTTATCACCCTTGACTAATTATCCTTTAATTTCAATAAGAAATTAACTCTCAACTAATTTCACAAATTAATTAACCTTTACCCATCACATCAATCATAATGATTCTTAAATAATTATTCAATTAATTACTTTCTAACCACTTACATTGATTAATTATTCCTTAATTAATCATACACATTAATTGACTAACCCTTAATTAATTAATTAATCCTTAAATAAATTACACTAAGTAATTAATCTTTAATTACTTCCTTTAAGTAATCACTTTTAATTACTTTTATCAAGTAATTACTCCATTGGTTAATTATCCTCAATTAATTAATCTTAATCATTAATTTATTTAACCTTTAATTACCACTTAGATAAATTAGCCTTAATTATTCACATTTATTAACTTTTAATTAATCCCCTTATTAATGACCCCCTAATCACTTCCAGCAATTAATACTTTTAATTAATTACATTTAACAAATAATCTTTAATCACATCATTAATTAATCTCAATTTATCTCATTCAGAAATTTTACTATCCTTTATTTACTTTCATAATTAATAAATCACTAATTACTTAAGACCTTAATTTATTTAAAAGATAACCCATTTTATCTTTATTAGTTTCTCTAATAATCTTCTAAATCCTTATCAAATAAAATTTAGAAAATAATTATCACCATTATTTACTTAAACCTTAAAAGTTAGATTAAGGATTAAAAAAAATCACTTCATCTTCTAATCATTTCTTAATTACAATATCAAGTTTTTATTTAAAATAAACTTCCAAACAAAGGTTTTATATATTATAAATATACTTTGAATTAATTAGGATCCATATCTCAAAATTTTGATTTTAAACTTTGTTTGAAATCAGGTTTCAAAACTAATCATTTAAATTCAAACAATTTAAAATATATTTTATATCTTAAACATTCAAACTTATTCAACATTTTGATTTTTATCAACTTACTTTATTTTCAAAACTAGGATACAAAAGTAAATTTAGATCCCTCTTTCAAAAATCTGATTTTAAACTTTATATAAAAATCTGGTTTTAAATTCAAATTCTGTTTAAAATTTTAAATAGACAGGTTTCACTAAAAACCTGTAACAAACTCCACTGATCCGAGGCCAGCATCAACTCCTTCGAGTCACAAACCTCACAACTTCGGGCCAACTACTCAAACTACTCGAGTAAAACTCGAGTTCCTTACCCAGCTAACCCAAAATTCATCAGAAAAGCGAAAGTGTACGGTGCACATGCACCGTGACTACATCCACCTTCGATCAACTTCGACAACCTTCCCTCAATTGCGATCGATCCCCAAACTTATTCCGATAATCAAAGCGATGATAAAATCATCAAATCAAAATCGAGCATTCAAGCTCGATACTGGAACCAGAAACACAACCTGGAAACTGCCTCGACCAAGCTCCTCTGATCATCAGAACACCAGCACCTCCGGCCATAACTTCGTCCATGCTCCATCTTCCATATCCCAGAGTATAGCGGCACTCGATCCACCATAGGATACGCGCCGATCAAAACAACCTGACCTAGTCAAAACTAGGTTTAGCAACCAAATCGAGCCACTATCATCACCACCGTCCACTGACCATCCTCCTACCATTTTTGCTCTAAGCTCCGACCGTACCTCGACCTCCAGCAACGATCATGGCCTCTCCGTCCACTGGGATCACCAGAAATTCACAAAAACCCCCAAAACAGTGCAACCCAGAAATGCACTTACATTTCTAATCTAAAAATTGTGATTTAGATCTTAAAAATCATGATTTAGTTTAGGGTTTCAGTTTATATTACTGAATTGTTAAATTTACATATTTGAATTTTCACAAATTCAAACTTCCCTGTTCCTTTTTGGTTTTCAGAGAAATTCCTATTTTATTTATTCCTATTTTATTTTAACTTAAATAAAATTTAAATCTAAATCTTCAAGTCAAACAAACAAATCTTGTTTAAATCCTAGGTACTAACAGTAAATAGATCAAAAGATATTAGATTCTTTTGTTTAGAATCTAATTTTAAACTAAGAACAGGCATAAACAAGATTCAACAGCAAACATCATGTATTCATTCATATATACGCATGAAATTTCAAATATATACACACAATTTAAACTTCATCTCAGAAAAACTAGCATGCAACCCAATTATTCAAATATCTAAGCTTTTTAAAATAATGTTACTCACCTGAAAAGATTTGTGAACTGAGAGCAGTTCTGTGTTTAAAAACTGCAGTTTTGATCTTCCTTTAAATCTTTTTTTAGTTGAATGATGTTTTAGTTTGTAAGATTAGTTTTTGAAATGCTCAATTTTTTATGAACGAACTGAAATAAGAGGAATGATGTACATATATAGAGAGAAAAGGTGTTTACAGGGAAGGCTTGCAGTACACGATTTTTTTTTTACTTTGACCAGGAAGATTTTTTTTTTAAAACCTGAAATGATTTTTTTATGGAAAATAAATTGACTTGTATTGTGCTTGAATTGATAGCATTAAATGTAATTGTCTTGTTTCATGTTACATACTTATCCCCTTTGATTTTTGTTGTACATAGATATTTTTTTGTTTTGTTTTTGTTTTCTTGCCTTGCATATACAAAATTTACATACATTCATACTTGTCTGGTTTTGCTTTGCTTAATATAAAATTGTTATAGTTATTATTATTTTTATAATTTTAACTTATGTATTTACTTTATGTTTTCATAATTCCATAGAAGTTACCTTATATACTTATTTCTATTTCTAACATAAATTCTTGTTTTTATTTTTATTTTAAGCTTAACTATTAAACACTTTATTTATATTCATATGCTTTCATACTTATATTTAATATTGATAAGATTAATTTTATTTTAAACATTATTATTTAGATTACATCCATATATATATTTAGATTAAATGTAAGGTAGAGCTTTTAATTAAATTGAACAAGATAGATTTTATTGTAAATATTTTTGAAAGATTTTATTTTAAATGTTCAAATCATGGCTGTCTTTCAAAATGCATATATATGTATGTAAATTTATGGTAGAGGCTAAAAATCTTATTTATTAGTTATTTTGTTTTTAAAATGATGAGTTGTATTCTAATTAATTAGATTAAATTCTTAGTAAAAAATATTGCCAAAATCCCGGGTTGTCACATTCCTCCCCCCTTTGAATCTTTTCGTCCTCGAAAAGGAACGAAGCCAGAATTATTAAAATGCTTAAAATCAGATAAAGTTTCTTTGATCATTTTTAAATTACTTTAAAAATCTATATAATATTACTAAAATAGTTTTTATAAAATACTTTTATAACTCGATGATTCGACAAGTCCATCCTTGTTCTCACAGAAATTCGGTCATACGTTGATCAAGCGTACGACTGAAAATCTATAAGTGCTTGGCGGACCCGTTTCCAACATCCAGTGAAAATATTTTGAAAAAAATAATTTTATTGAAACTATAGAAAACAGTTTTTGAAAATAGAGGAAATATCTTTGGTGAGAATGCTCTGGAAATCATCAACCCCATCCATGGTCATAGTTACATCCTAGGTTACGTTGCCATCGCAACAAAAGTCCATGTAACTATAGGCACTCCGTGCCCCTCGATTACGCCATGGAACCTACAACAGATCGCAGTTACATTTCAGGGTTACGTTGCTATCGCAGCAAAAGTCTATGTAACTGTAGGCATCAACGCCCTCGATTTTCGCTGTCAAAATGAAACTTCTCCGCTCCTACATAGGTCGTAGTCTACCGATGTAAAATCAAAAGTAGATTGTTGGCTCTCAGCGGCACACATGACTTTCGCTATGTTACCATAGGTCCCAGTCTACCGATGTAAAATCAAACGCAGACTATTGGCTCTCAGCGGCACACACGACTTTTGCTATGGTCTGCAGTAGATCGCAGTGACATCGATTTACAATGTCGTCACAGTATAACCCAAATGCCTCTGTAGGCATCATCGCCCCTCGACTTTCGCTATACACTACTCATAATCTTCAGGAACTAGTTTTGTCCAGACTCCTCACAGGATAAACTTTAGAAACCCCCCCTTAGGGTTCAAGGTAGTACCACCCTGCGGCACTCCTGAGAAGTTCATTTCAAGGAAGCGCCTTTTTCCCCAGAGCCATTATCAAAACACTTTATACTATATACATATAGTATCTTTCAAATCATACACCTAGTATGAATCTCATATAAATCTCCTTTCTTAAATCGATTATCCCAAAATCGATAATTCTCAAATAAGGCTTTCCAAACTCAATATTAATTTTGCCCAAAAATCAAAAGCCTTTCCAAATCCAAAGGTTCCCAAAACCTTTTTCCAAAATCCTCATAAGATCCTTTATATATATATACATATATAATTTTTTTTAAAAACCTTAGATCATTTCAAACTTGTATAAGACCCTTTTTATACTTCAAATACTTCCACAAACCATTTTCTTCCTGCCATAGATTCAACAAGGAAAACTTTATCTTATATAACAAAGATATATAACTTTGTTTATTCTAAATCAAATATTCAAATTTGATTACCCTACATATAACATACCAAATTACTTACTTCCAAAAAGTAAGTTATTACCATAGAAATATCAAATTTCCACTTTACTTCATCATATATTTCACAAAATATACCTTTCATTTCAAAAACCATTTCACACTTCTTATTCACAAATTCCCAGTATCAATTTCATTCACACCCGTACGGTGTACACATGTCATCCGTATGCTATACCCATCTAATCGCTCACTCGATCACACAATTTCACTTCCGAACTAGTATCGTCCACCCGACTTCCTAGTGCGGACTCAGATCTGGTTTCTTGATCAGAAACCGTCATTCTCCTTGTATAGCCATAACTATGATAGAGAACATCCCGAACCAATCAACAATCCATATCCAGGTTCGCCGTCGAAAATCGAGTGAAAAATCCTAACTCGGATCGATAAACTATCTCGAAATTCTATGCTCGAATCTGGATCAAATCACTATGCGAATAGAATAATATACGTACATCCTACATATTTATCTTCATTGATTATTAGACAAATCAATTTCCTTTTCTATTCACATTCACTTATGGTTTCTATACACTTATTTACAATTTCCTTAATCCCCATTTGGATTATCACTTCAATTCTTACCTCAGTTGGGTATTTAATCAATAACAGTTTGAACTCCGACCAGTTTATCTTTGGAAAATAGCTTGAAAATTATAAAAATAGATAAGTAGTTGAAAAGTAATTATTAGTTTGCAAAATAGCTGCAAAATAGTTAACTAATTGTACAATAGTGGAAAATAATTAAATAGTTTCATAGATTTTTATAATTACAAAATAGTTGTAAAATAGTAATTAATTTGTAAAGTTGTTGAAAAAATAGTAATTAGTTTATAAAACAGTTGAAAAATTGTTAAATAGTTCCAAAAATAATTGTAGAATAAATATAAAATAATTTGGCTTTGAAAAAGAAAGGCTGTATATATTAAATAGCTTGGAAAAAATAAGTTTATATGAAAACAATTTATATTGAAATTAGTCTAGAGTCAAAATTGTTCACTTCCCCATCAATTCAATTTAAATTTCCTCTTCCATTTAAATTGACTCAATTCCAATTTGAATAATTTCAAGTTCCATTGAAATTGGTTTAACCCCAATTCAAGTTGAATCTATCCTGATTTCTTTCCCAATTTAAATCAAATTCCATTTGATTTTAAACCTATTCAACTTTAATTATAATTTCAAATTATTCCAATCAATTTGGAGTAATATCAATTGAACCCACTTCAATTTCTGCTTGAATTAATCCCAATTCCCATTTGACTTTGAACTTATTTATTTTCAACTTCATTTCAAATCAATCCAATTCAAATTTCCCTTTGAATTTTATAATTATCCATCTTCAATTCAAATTAATTTAAACCAAATTCATTTTGAACTAACGCAATTTAAATCTCAACTTTAAACCATTTCGAATTATATACATTTGAGTTAAAGCTTTAAATGTTGATTTAATCCTTTTAATCAATTTAACCTTTACTTCTTCATAAACCTATTTCTAGGTTCAAATAATAATTCAAATCCAATTCACAATTTAAAGATTATTATTATCTGAATTATTTTAAAACACCCATATATTTCAAATTTACAGATCTCAAACCCATTTTGAGATCACACAAACTCCCAATTAAATTAACCATTTAACTTTCCAAGTTAAATCCCAATTTCACCTTGAAATTCCCAAATCAGGTTGTTTATTAGTCTATTTAACTTTCCCAAAGTTAGATTCAATTGGCTTAATCCAGCCAACCTTACCTAATTTGAATTCCCATTTCAAATTTTAAACTTTGCATTAATAATTTTATAAGTTCAAAAACTTACCACCTTGGGATATCACATCACATTCCAAATTTAAAACTCAACGTTTAGAGTTTATTTCAAACCATCCTCGATATTACGTATATTCCTCGTATATATATATATATATATATATATATATATATATATATATATATATATATATATATATATTAATTTCC
Organism: Allium cepa; assembly: GCA_030765085.1. Taxonomy (NCBI): domain Eukaryota; kingdom Viridiplantae; phylum Streptophyta; class Magnoliopsida; order Asparagales; family Amaryllidaceae; genus Allium; species Allium cepa. The sequence goes on from CM060946.1 coordinate 390,596,812, forward strand.
TTTACACACCACGTTATACTTAAAATTTTAAACCACCCTGGTTTCAATTCAAATCAAATTCCTTTAAATTTTCAAACAATTCTTGTTTGAAATAGGACCCTTTCATTCAAATATATAATATTATTTATTATTCCTTTATCACTTTGAAACAATTTCAAATTCTGGACCGGATTTAAAACTTCACAATTTAGATCATCCTCAGTTCGAATTTATAAGTCATATTTACCTAAATATTTAACTTCCCTAAACATTTCATTTTGCTTACTCATTGATACACATCTTATTAATCATTTACGATAATACCAAGGATTATCGTATCTAAAAGCTAATTCATTATTATCTTATTTCAGAAATTTCTTAAATTCAAGACTTTAATTTTAGTTTGAATCCATTTCAAACTTACCTTTATTTAATTTCAATTTGATTGTATTTCTATTACCACTTAATTTAATTCCAATAATTTAACAACCAATTACCTTAATATTTATTAGAAAGAAATATTGCTTTTTGTATATATAAAAATATATTCTCATATAAAATCATTTAAAAAATTTATATAAGAAATAACAAGTACACTCTCATATATATATATATATATATATATATATATATATATATATATATATATATATATATATGCTCACTCATTCTAGGGTACCGTCGACCCTATCCTTAATGAGTATCCCCACAAGAGCCAAGGTTCTCGCTTAACCTTTCAGCTCTGATACCAACTGTAACGACCCGAGCATTTTCCCATCCGAAAATTCCAGATAGTTAGGAAAAAGAAGAAAGAGACAGAAGGAGAAGAAACAGAAAACATAGCACAAATTCTCACATTCACAGTAGATCAAGATATAATATCGAATAATAACAGTTTACAAAGGAATACTATATCTGTCGATTACATTTTAATACATCCGAGTTACACACATACTCAATTATGGGACATATACAAATCAACATATCTCAGATAATCAGAAATATATTATAGCGGAAACACTCCATACGTTCCTACCATCCAGCTCGTCTCCTATGCTTCAGAACATCCTTATCTGAATATCTGTAATACTCGGTCTGACCCGAGCATTACATCAAAGTAACACCCGGGTCAGGCTGGAAACCAACGTGAGTAAACCCATCAACACGGAACACTAAAACATACAACTTATAAACCCGGGTATTTGTATAAATTTACAACTTCACAAGTTGTTATTTATATCATTTATTTCACACATCAATTTCTAAGTACCAAAAACATAGATTAAAAGATCCAATTCACTTAGATCATCCCATTCTAGTTTATTGATTTCACATATCAATCTATAAAGAACTAAAGTGGTTTCGGGTATTTACTAATACCCGACACCGGTCTCTTCCAATCCGACGTCATCTTAACCCAAATTATTCAAGTAAATACAATTTAAATTTAAATACTAAATGCCACTTTTTACACTGCAATTTATCATCGATATATAACCACATTATCATTGTTTTTCCAAAACATATTATATCACAAAACATTTCATATCAGAGATATCAACCAATTCAAGACATTCAATCATTCATAAGTAAGATGGATCATTTCTAAAATTAATTTAATTTATCTCTAATTAATTTAATTACTAATCTTGGTCACTTAGATTATCTTTACTTAACCATTAATTAATTATGAATCAATAGATCAACCATCTTTTGATTATCCATCTTAATTTATCACCCTTGACTAATTATCCTTTAATTTCAAAAAGAAATTAACTCTCAATTAATTTCACAAATTAATTAACCTTTACCCATCACATTAATCATAATGATTCTTAAATAATTATTCAATTAATTACTTTATAACCACTTACATTGATTAATTATTCCTTAATTAATCATACACATTAATTGACTAACCCTTAATTAATTAATCAATCCTTAAATAAATTACACTAAGTAATTAATCTTTAATTGCTTCCTTTAAGTAATCACTTTTAATTACTTTTATCAAGTAATTACTCCATTGGTTAATTATCCTCAATTAATTAATCTTGATCATTAATTTATTTAACCTTTAATTACCACTTAGATAAATTAGCCTTAATTATTCACATTTATTAACTTTTAATTAATCCCCTTATTAATGACCCCCTAATCACTTCCAGCAATTAATACTTTTAATTAATTACATTTAACAAATAATCTTTAATCACATCATTAATTAATCTCAATTAATCTCATTCAAAATTTTTACTATCCTTTATTTACTTTCATAATTAATAAATCACTAATTACTTAAGACCTTAATTTATTTAAAAGATAACCCATTTTATCTTTATTAGTTTCTCTAATAATTTTCTAAATCCTTATCAAATAAAATTTAGAAAATAATCTATCACCATTATTTACTTAAACCTTAAAAGTTCGATTAAGGATTAAAAAAAATCACTTCATCTTCTAATCATTTCTTAATTACAATATCAAGTTTTTATTTAAAATAAACTTCCAAACAAAGGTTGTATATATTATAAATATACTTTGAATTAATTAGGATCCATATCTCAAAATTTTGATTTTAAACTTTGTCTAAAATCGGGTTTCAAAACTAATCATTTAAATTCAAACAATTTAAAATATATTTTATATCTTAAACATTCAAACTTATTCAACATTTTGATTTTTATAAACTTACTTTATTTTCAAAATTAGGATACAAAAGTAAATTTAGATCCCTCTTTCAAAAATCTGATTTTAAACTTTATATAAAAATCTGGTTTTAAATTCAAATTCTGTTTAAAATTTTAAACAGACAGGTTTCACTAAAAACCTGTAACAAACTCCACTGACCCGAGGCCAGCATCAACTCCTTCGAGTCACAAACCCCACAACTTCAGGCCAACTACTCAAACTACTCGAGTAAAACTCGAGTCCCTCACCCAGCTAACCCAAAATTCATCAAAAAAGCAAAAGTGTACGGTTTGTAGTACAAGTTTTTTTTCTACTTTGACCTGGTAGATTTTTTTTTTGAAATTGAAATGATTTTTTCTATGGAAAATGAAATGACTTTTTTTGTGCTTGAATTAATAGCATTAAATGTAATTGTCTTGTTTCATGTTACATACTTATCCCCTTTGGTTTTTGTTGTACATAGATATTTTTTTGTTTTGTTTTTGTTTTCTTGCCTTGCATATACAAAATTTACATACATTCATACTTGTCTGGTTTTGCTTTGCTTAACACAAAATTGTTATAGTTATTATTTTTTTATTTTTTTATAATTTTAACTTATGTATTTACTTTATGTTTTCATAATTCCACAGAAGTTACCTTATATACTTATTTCTATTTCTAACATAAATTCTTGTTTTTGTTTTTATTTTAAGCTTAACTATTAAACACTTTATTTATATTCATATACTTTCACTTATATTTAATATTGATAAGATTAATTTTATTTTGAACAATATTATTTAGATTACATCCATATATATATTTAGATTAAATGTAAGGTAGAGCTTTTAATTAAATTGAATAAGATAGATTTTATTGTAAATATTTTAGAAAGATTTTATTTTAAATGTTCAAACCATAACTGTCTTTCAAAATGCATATATATGTATATAAATTTATGGTAAGGCTAAAAATCTTATTTATTAGTTATTTTGTTTTTAAAATGATGAGTTGTATTCTAATTAATTAGATTAAATGCTTAGTAAAAAATATTGCCAAAATCCTAGGTCGTCACACGGTCTCATAACCCAACTGATTCTACTGCCCACCCTAACCCTTCGATCAACAAATCTGTTTCTAATAAATGGACATTTGCTTCTTCTTCTAGTAGAGCATGGAACGAGGTTGTAAAAGGCAATAATATTCCAGTTTCTGTTCCATTGAAATTTTATCGCCCGCGCGAAGTCAACTCATTGAAATGCACTAAAATGTCTTCCAAAGTGATTTTGGATGCGTAAAAATAATGGAATAATGCCATCATATTTTATGTAGTTGGCCCTAAACCGTACTACCCATATTTCAAGGACTACATCTTAAGAGTTTGCAAACCGATTGAGGATTTCTCGATTTACTCTATGGAAAACGGTTTTTATGTGATTAGATTCAACAAAGAACAAGACTGTGTTAATGTTCTGGAAGGGCGACCCTCCTATTATAACAAGAAACTTATGATGATAAAAAGATGGTCTCCCGAAATGTAGCTTAACCAAGAGCTTCTTCATACCATTTCGATTTGGATCCGTCTTCCCAACCTGCCTCTTGATTTTTGGATAGAGGAGGGAATTAGCCGAATCGCCTCCGTGCTTAAATCTTCTATCAAACTTGATAAATTCATTGAAGTTGTGATTAAGATTGCTTATGCTAGAGTGCTTATAGAAATTGAAAACTCTTTCAAATTCTCGAACAAAATTCCTATCTTAAATGAAAAAGATGAGATTACTTGACAATAAGTAGTTTATGAATGGAAACCAAGCACGTGTTCAAATTGTTCTAGTTTCGGACATGTGGATATTCATTGTCATTTTAGCAAAGTTTGGTTGCCTAAAGCTAACCAAAATTCAGTGAATGATAACGCAGATATGCATATTGATTCTAGTTTGCCCACTTCGAATTTTAATGTGAGAAATAATAATCAGGACAACCAACCAAATATAATCACTAAATCTACCACTGAGAGCATCCAATGCTCATTGGTTCGGGTCAAAAATCCTCTTATAATTCCAAATCAGATGATAATATATAAGTTCTAATCAAATTTCTGAGTGCAAAACCCAAATAACCCAGTTGACTATTTCTAGTCCGACTCTTAATACAGCTATGCCTCTTGAACCATATGATAAATTAAATACAGTGCACGACACTAATAATAATGAGATAGTTATTGCATTACAATCTCCAAACAACAATTACAACTCTCTCAATGAGGAATCAGATAATATGACAGTTGATAACCTGGATTCCACTTCGAATCAAAGGGCTGCATCTTCCAATCTAGAGCTTGCTTCCACAGCCAGAGTGAAGTCTACACGCAAAACTAGAACAGAGGAAACGCCATTTGAATTTAGAGCATCTTTGAACTCTGATGTAGTGGAAAATCCTGCATGGTCGAGTATAGTTAATCAGTTGAAAGGTAAAAGAAAAAAATCCAAAAAAGCTAAGATTATGGGGAAAATTACTATCCCGGAAGGAAGTAACACTACTGATACTAACAGTTAATGGAGTTCCTTATTTGGAACATTAGGGGGATGAATGCCCCCTCCATACAATTGGAAGTTCTATAAATTCTTAATTCTAACAGATTCTCTTTTATTGGAATTCTTGAAAATAAACTCTCTCTGGATTCTATTACTAGTTATATGCTAAAGTTTCTAAGGACTGGAAATTTTCTCATAACATAAATGCAGATCAAAAACGTCGTATCCTTATTATTTGGGACTCTACTCAGTGGTCCACTATTATTCTTCACACAAATGAACAATTTATATCTTGTATTCTTCACAACGCTAATGGCATTAGTGTTTTGTGCACAATTGTCTACGCATTTAATGAGGAAGTGAAATGTAAGGAATTATGGCAATATATCATTAACCAATCAAAGAGAATGAACCTTCCGTGGCTCATGGCAGGTGATTTTAATGCTATTCTTTATAGTAAGGAAAGAATGAATAATGGTAGATTTAATTCTGTTGGTGATCAAGATTTCATTGATTGCATGTTTCACGTGAATCTGATGGAACCTGACTTTTCAGGCCATTTTTTCACATAGAGAGGAGGTAATTAGTTTTCTACTCATAGTAAGATAGACCATGTGTTTGCTAACTCTCTATGGATTGATAAATTTGATCATTTTGGCATTAATTTTGGTAATAATTCTTTGAGTGATCATACTCGGATCTTAATTAGCCTAAATGTGCATATTAAAAGAAATAAAAGAATGCCTTTTAAATACAAGAATTCTTGGCATTTGCAAAAAAAACTATTATCTCTCCATCAATGAAGCTCTGGAGCTAGTCTACACCAAGAGTCCTCTTCATGTGCTGCTATGTAAGCTGAAAAGAGTAAAATCTTTCCTAAAGAGCTGGGCAAGAAACATGACCAATTTATTGTCTGTGGTTGATAGATTAAAAGAACATAATAATAATATTTATCATAAATTGTTATGCAATCCCTTTGATGATAATCTATTGGATTTATGTTCTACTAACTGTGATCAGCTGCATAATATGCTAAGGAATTTAGCCATTGATAATGAACAAAAAATGAAAATTAATTGGCTTACAAAAGGGGACAAACCTACGGAATTCTTTTTCAGTAAAATCAATGATTTCAAACCTAATCGAAGGAGTAATTTTAATATTAATAATCAGGGATTGTGGATATCAGCATCAGATACTATTGCCCAAGAAGCTATTTTGTACTTCTCGGATTTATTTCAATCATCTCAAGCCACAGTTCAATTTCCAGACAATACATGCAAGAAAATTCTAACGGATAATGCAAGAATTAATCCGTGCAAACCATTTCAGATTGAGGAAATTAAAGAGGCAATTTTTCAGATTAATGATAATAGCTCTCCTGGTCCTGATGTTTTTAACTCTAAATTTTATAAAGTTCATTGGGAGCGGCTTAAAATGGATATTTGGAAAGCTATGAATAGTATTCTACGATCAAGAAAAATTATTAGAGAAATCAATCATACATTCATTTGCCTTATACCAAAAATTCCTGATGCTACTAATATTTCTGATTTTTGACCAATTTCTCTTTGCAATGTTTCCTACAAAATATTAGCCCGTTTTCTTTGCAATCGAATGAAAGTTTATATGAATGACTTAATCTCATAAGATCAAAATGCATTCATCCCAGGTAGAGTTATTTCAGAAATTCCCTTTTAGCTTATGAAACGGTAAGGGGTTTTAACAGGAAAAATGGTAACAATGTCTGTCTGAAAATGGAATTACACAAGGCTAATGACAAATTATTAGATAATTTATTCATCAGATGCTGATTTCAATGGGATTTCCTTAATCTTTTGCTGATCTCATATATGAATGTATTTCTACTCCTTCGTTTTCGGTGTTAGTAGATGGTTCCACTTATGGTTTCTTTAATATCTCGAGAGGAGTTAGGCAAGGGGATCCTCTCTCTCTCCTTACCTTTTTTCTATTACAATGGAATATTGACAACTAAGTTTGGATCTGGAATTCCTTAATGGTAATATCAGTCCCATATATCAAGTTGAGCCCATGATTACACACTTGCTTTATGCTGATGATATTTTAATCTTGGCTGAAGCCACTACAAAAAATGCTAATACTATTCATCATATTTTCGATATAATCAAAAGTTTTAATGGCCTTGAACTAAACATAGATAAATCTAGTTTGTTTTTCAGTAAAGGTGCAAAATATAAGAAGCAAATTACTGATATTTTTAAAATCAAGCCTATGAACCTGCCTATAATATATTTGGGCATTCCTCTATCCTCCAACTCTTTAAAAGCTAGAGATTTTGGTTGGCTCATTGACAAAATCAATAAAAAATTCAGTAATTGGCAAAACGGATTCCTCAACATCAGTGGGAGAGTTGAGCTCATAAAAACTGTAATTTATCGTATGCTTCACTTCTGGCTTCAGGTGACTCAATTTCTTGTTTCAATTGTTTAGAAAATAAATTCCCTATGTGCAAATTTTCTATGGAAGTCAAGAGCTCATAAAATAAGCCGGGATGAGGTGTGAAAAACAAAAGGTGAAGGAGGTTTGGGTATTAGGAAAATAGAAGACATTTCCAAAGCTATTGCAACTAATTTATTACGGAAATATATCAATGGTGACTCCCTTTGGTCTATGTGCATGCATAATAAGTATTGCAGTAGGGTTAATTTTTGGACTGCCAAAATGGACAACAATGCCACTCATACTTGGAAGACCATTATACGAGCTAGACAATGGTGTAAGGGGTTAATAGACATAAAATTAGTTGATTGTGCAAATACAGATATCTGGTTTGATCCATGGTTGAAAGGCTCATCCCTGGTTGATAAATATGGTTCGAATAACATATATATTTCAAGTGGATGACACAAAAAAGTTGCTATGCTTATTTCAGATAATAAATGGAAAAAATCTAATTATATTCCCACAAAATTGCAACTTTCTGTTAAAAAAGTTATCATTTACATTTGAAACAGGATTTCTGGTGGTAGCTCCCTAACAATCAAGGTCGGTTTTCTTTAAAATCTACATGGAATACTTTTAGAGACAGACACAATGAGTTTGAATGGGCCAAAATTATATAGGACAAAGGATGTGCTCCTAAAATGTCTGCGTGCTCTCTATTTGTCATTCGAAACAAAGTAAATATCAAGGCCAAAATTAGTAAATGTTACCCTAATATAGATCAAAAATATGTCTTATGTGCTAATAATATCGAGGACAGAGATCACCTCTTCTTTAATTGCTCGTATTCTAAGAGGATTCTGGATGATATTATGCCCAAGCTCAAGATTAATTTCTGTTCCAACTATGACCTTAACGATTTGCTGGTTACTATTACTCAAGCTCAGAATAATAATAATAATAATAGTAACCTGAGTAATAATCGTATCATTAGCATCATCTTTACTTCCATTATCTGGAATATATGGAGTGAACGTAATAGCCGAGTTTTTAAAGGTATTGAACAACCTCACAAGTGGAGAATTACACATATTTTGCAAGATAGCAAGCAGCTCATTCATCATAATATTCAGTCACAAAAGTTAAACTGGGAAGGAAAACTTATCTTAATTGATCTAAACATCTTGTCCGATCTTTATGATAGCTTTCGTCCTCCTTGAGCTTTGTCCAATTTGGTGATCTGAACTTGAATCATCTATCTGCTTTCTCCTGGTGGCTATTACTTCGGCCATTTTTTATTTTCTGCTGGTTCGAGAACATAGTTTTGTGCTAATTTGGGAATTGGCTCTTTCTCTCTCTTCCAGATGGTTTTGGTGTAAAGACATGCCCGACTTTTCTGTTCTCTCTTTGTTTTATTGTTATTATGTTATTCTCGGGTTTGTTGTTGTGTTGGTTGTCTGGATTTTCTGTTTTCTTTCTGCTCCAAGCTGCTCGTATGGATGGTTTTGAGTGTGTTCTCATGTTTGTTTACTCCTCCTTCTGTTTGACAGCTTGGCTCAGATTTAGTTTTGATGTACTATTAATATATGAAAATGATATGTACTGTTTTCCCTTACAACATTTAGGTTGGGGGGGTTGTAAGGTTTTAACGAGGCATATCACGAAAGTATATGATTCTTTTCTTTTGTTTCGTTTATAAAGTACCTTTTTCCAAAAAAAAAAAGAATGTAAGAGATCAAGCAATGAAAAGATTTTGGTTTTTGTTGTAATTATCTAACAATCCCCTACTAACTAAAACAAAAACCAAAGAGGATTAATGAAAATAATCCGGGCAAGAAGAACGTTCATACATAAGTATCAAAGTTTTTCGATTGAATTGATACCTAAAGAAGTGAGTTCAAAACTTAATCTAAGTAGTTAATTTCTTCTTAAACTACCAAGATTTAGGTTGAGATCTCACAAAACGCACTACACTTTCAATTTCTACAAACTCCACGATAAATATGCACTTTTAATGGCCATGCATCTACTTTGGGAACTCATGAGTTCTCTAGAGAGCTCAAGTCTCTCATAGAAGGCGACCCACCTTCACATCCAAGTAGGCGAGTCCATCAAGTGCTCTACTATAGCACCACCACTTATGGCCATGGACTCACTAAGAGAAAAAGGCTCAACCTTACAAAATAAATAAACCTAATTCATCAAGTGTGTCTCAAGAGCACCACCAATACTGGCTATGAATTATGCATAAGCAATAAGGCTTTTTCTCAAATTAATTAATGAAATCCATCAAGTGCATCTCAAAAGCACCTAATGCTAGTTATGGATTTGAAAAGAGCAAAAAGGCTCAAACTAAGACAAATCAATATATCCATCAAGTGCGTCTTAAAAGCACAACCAAAAACTAGTTATAGAAAATACAAAGCAAAGTAGCTAAAGCTCAAAACAAATAGTAGAATCCATTAAGTGCATCTCAAAAGCACCACAAAAAACTGGCTATGGATTATAAACATAAAGGAGCAAAAACTCATAACAAATAATAGAATCCATCAAGTGCATCTCAGAAGCACCATCAAAAACTGGTTATGGATTATATAAAAACAAAGAAGCTCAAACTTATAGAAAATTTTAAAATCCATCAAGTACATCTCAAAAGCACCACCAAAAACTGGTTATGGATTATATGAAAGAAAAGAAGCTTAAGTTCATATCAAATATGTAACGTTTACGATTTTTCGACGCTCGAAAACCGACATCAATACGTCCATTGTATCAATTGCCGAGCAATCGAATGCCGGAAAACCGAAATGTTATGGTTAAAGAAGAAGAAAAAGATAGAAGAAGAGAGAAAAAGATAGGACAGAACAGAAAGAAACAACAGAACAATATCAGAATCTCACAATCGCAGCGGAACAACATATAATAGATAAATGAATAATCTTTAAAAAAAGAACTATATCAGTTATTTCATTATATCACAGTGAAAAGTGTGATAGTGTACGAGTGCACGTACTAATATAGTACACACGGATCGTGTAATATGGAATATAATATAAATGCGGAAATAGATGATAGTAGCAAAGTAAATAAAAATAGAAAAATCACACCAGAGATTTTTATACTGGTTCGGAGCACCGTCCTACGTCCAGTCCCAGACTTCTATCTGGATTTTCAATATTAACTACCTCGCTTCACGCGGAGGAACAGGTTTACAACACCTGAGCAAACGAACGGGATTTCACGCCTCTAATACACTGAGGACTTCAACACTTGCCTCTTACAACATCGAGGACTTCAACAACGATGAATATAATTGTTTGTTGACAGTATGTGTTCTTGCTAACACAGTTTTGTCACTTGTAGTACAAACTTCCTATAATCTTATCCTCAAAATATGTGAATGATGTTTTGTGAAGATTAAGGGAAGTATATTACTTATTGAATCAAAAGATATGAAATAATTTCAATGATTCAATAAGCAATTAAAATAATTGAGAGCTTTTAGAATGCAGGAGTATTTAGAAAGTAAGATCAGAAATTAGAGTAAAAAAAAAAATATTTTAATGTATGTTGAATCAATGATTTAGATGAGTTTATATAGAGAAAAATGGTTGTAACTCTTTGTGAATGGTAGCCATTAATAGATATGATCATTGATGAAAGGTAAGAGATGCAACCATTGAAGAAAGAAGTGTCTTTTGGAAAAGGTTCCTCTCTGTTTAAAAAACGGTCGACAGGTCAAAAAATGGCTAGTAGACAGGATTTTAAATATATAGTCGTTATGTGCATGTGTGCACGTTCATTGTGCATTTGACACAGAAACGGTCGACCGCCTGATTTATTACCGGTCGACCGGTCCCTGTTAATTTGCTCAATGAATGTGCAATGCTATTCAAACGTATATATATCGATTATATTGAGGTGCAAGATTATTTGAGGATAGATTTTAACAAGTTTATCACTATTACAATATCAAATAATCAACCTATAATCTAGAGTACCATATGTCTTTATAGCCATGATGTCTGTGTTTTGTCGATCGCCTTTATTTCTTTGTCAGAAATCAAAAACTTCATAGAACCTGTGACTCAACATTCTCCCCCTTTTTGATTGATGACAACGTATATCTGAAGTTCTGAATCTCCCCCTGAATATGTGATCTCCCCCTGAGATTTTGTTTGTATTCTTTATATATATATATATATATATATACCTGCAAATAATTGTTAGCACTTTCTCCCCCTTTGTCATCGACAAAAAGGAATAATAGATAATGGAATAATGTAGGAGTATATCAACCAGAATATTCATGCATAGCAAACAATATAACATATCCAAACATACCAGAGTATCATACACACCATAATATCATACGAATAAAAGTAACGACACTATTTAGTACAAGTGTCGAATGATGTTTTAAATTACTAAACCAAAATATAGAGATAGAAAACAGAATCTAGGATGAGTCAGATGTTGTCTCCTCTTGGTCATCTTCTTCCTCATCATCATCATCATCATCATCATCTTCCTCATCATCGTCCTCTCTAGATGATTCTCCACGACCATGTCCACTAGTACCAGCAGACTCCTCGGTTGATGACCAGTTGAAAATAGGAGGAGCAGGACGTTTGCCTGGGTCCTGATCTTGAGCAGAGATGGATGTGCTACATGAAATAGCATCCCATAAAATACCAAAGAATGACTTGACTTTGTTGAAGCGTTTATCAATTTTTGTGTCCATGCGCTTGAGTCTTGATTCAAGCAAGAATTGATTACGCGCAATAGTTTCAAGTGATTCTTTTGTGGTGGATTTTGATTTCAACATTTTAACTTCTTCGGAACGAGGTCGAGAGGAAGTAGCTTTTTGTTTTGTTGGACCTCTTTGTTGCCATTGTTCAAACAGCATAATCTGAAGGTAAGGAGGAGGAAGCTTCATGCGTTTGATGGTTACGGAATCAATACATTTTGGTTTCGAGGTGGCAGAGTCAGGAGGTCTTACGCCACAAGCTAGCAAAATACGCATAATATATTCATTGAAGAAAAAGTGAGGTCTCGTAGAGTTGTTCACCTTGATAATCTCGTCAAACAGCATATGAACCCAATTGATTTGGATATCTCCATAAATAACATAAATGGCCTTGAAGTTTTCTTTGTATACAGCGTCATAGTTTCCTAGTCTAGGAAACAAAGAAAACATCAAGACGCGATGTAGTAGTTTGGCGGTGGGTCGAAGTCCAATTGATTTTGTGCCATCACTGTTGTCCTCCATGAATTGATGGCTGATGCTATTGCGAGTGAAGACTTCACAGAAATGTGATGAAAACTCACCGCCTTGATTTGGAATACCCAGTATAGAAGCTATCCTATCATGAGTGATAAAAATTTGTTTGCCACATACGACAGACCAAATGACTCCGTTCGGATCATCAGGTTTGTACTCGTCCAGGTTCATGTTGGCATAGAACAATTTTATCATCAAGTGATTTATTTCCACATTGTTATCTGAAAAATCGATCAATGGAGTAAGATTGGAGTTATTTGCTAACCTACGGATTCCATAAGATGTGAAATCATCAAATTTGATGTAAGAACCCGGATGAAATTTGTAGTTAGTCATTTGATTCCATCTTGTGATAGCTACCAGATTTTCGAGCCATTTCTTAGCGGAGATATTGAGTGATGAAGTTCCGGAGGATGACCCTCTCTTGGGTTTCTTTTGCGGAGGAGCCAATTTTAGAAAATTTTGAAGAATTGGAATTTGAAATTGAGAGAGTAGGGTTTTTGGAATTTAGGGATAAATAACCGGTTGAACAAATGAGGAGGAGGAAGGAAAAAAAATGACGCAATGTATATATAAAAACTAAATCTACGTATACCGGTCGACCGCTTATAATATACCGGTCGACCGTTTTCATCCAGAGGCTAAACGGTCGACCGGTTCTATCATAGGTGGTCGACCGGTTTTGTTGCCTGATGAAAAGCAGTCTGTTTTGCAGTTTTTTTGAGAATATGTCGAGCTATATAATTCATATTTCACTCTTATTATAAAATACAAACGTTATTACATGAGTGATAGAGAGAAAACGTTACAACATGTATATATATATATATATATATAAATCTAATGAGGAGTGGAAGAATCGTCATTAGAATTTTCTTTATTATCTTTAATACGATGTGTCCATGGACTCCAGTTTTTCTGAGCACCTTCATTACTGTTATAATTCCTATCCTAAGAGTTAGGACTCCAAGATGTTGACGGCCTAGACGGTATTGGTTCATGCACATCATGCTTGTTTGAACCACAAAAGAATGATGCCATTTTTTCTAAAACAGATAAACGTGCTGATGTCCGTTGTTGTTCATGATAAAGCTGGCTTTGCCCATAATGGAGCTGTCTTTGAAGATCTATTTGATGTTTCTGATAGTGGTGAATCTCGTCGATCTGTGCTTTGGTACGAGGAGAACAAAACAGCGCCTTCTTTACTCGTTTTGAGGTTGGTGTACTGCCAGGAGTACGAATGCATTGGTGATGATACTTCGGTTTTTGTTTTGGTGTTTCAAGAGAATAATACTCCTCTGGTTTAGAACTTGTAACGGAAATGTGTGATTTTTTAGCACACTCATCACAAATGTGGGCCATAGAAAATTATGTATAGAGCCTTATGCTCAGATAAGAAAAGATGAATAAAGAGAGAAATTTTGACAAGCTTATAAAGAAATTCCTTATACATAAGCCTGTGGATGAGAGTGAGTAAAGAAATTTGACCGTGAAAGCAAGCAAAGGCTCTTATTCAAAGAAAATAAATAGCTTTTCTTAGAAAAAATGCTATAGTTAAAATATAACCAAAGGAAAAGACAATCATTAGTAATTACTAGTCAAGATCTTTTGTTGAAATTAAACCAAGCTCTCTTCGTAATCTAATAAAACTAGATTCGAGCAGAGGCTTAGTAAAAATATCCGCTAATTGATTATCAGTTTGGACATAACATATATATCCTTTTTCAATATTATCTCTAAGGAAATGATGACGGATATCAATGTGTTTGGTTCTAGAATGATTCACTGGATTCTTAGAGAGATTTATAGCACTTGTGCTATCACAGTATATAATAGAATTTGATAAATGAATATCAAAATCTTGAAGTGTTTGTTGCATATATAGTACTTGAGTACAAGCGAGAGCTGCTGATATATATATTCAGCTTCACATGTTGATAGTGAAACACAATTTTGTTTCTTACTAAACCAAGAGACAAGTTATTTTCCAATAAAATGGCACGTACCACTTGTACTTTTTCTATCCGTTCGCGAGCCGCCAAAATCAGCATCACTATATGATACTAATTCAAATGGACATTCTTTTGGATAAAAAGACCGAAATCTTTGGTACTATTAAGATAACGAATTATACGTTTCACTGCTCGTAGATGTGATTCCTTTGGGTCTGCCTGAAAGCGTGCACATAGACAAACACTCATCATTATATCTGGACGACTAGCTGTAAGATAAAGAAGAGAACCAATCATGCTTCGATATAATTTCTATTCAACACTCTTACCATTTTCATCTTTTTCAAAATGTGTAGTTGTACTCATAGGAGTTGGTTTACCAGATGTATTTTCTAATCCGAAGCGTTTGATAAGATTTCCGCAATATTTTTCTTGATTGATAAAGACACCACTCGGAAGTTGTTTGATTTGAAGTCCAAGAAAATATGACAGTTCTCCCATATGAGACATTTCGAACTCTTTGGTCATAATACTTGCAAATTCCTTGCAGAGTTTATCGTTTGTTGAACCAAAGATGATGTCGTCTACATATATCTGGATAACTAGAATATCCTTTTGAGAATGTTTAATAAACAAAGTTTGATCGACTTTGCCTATTTGAAATCCTGAGTTAATAAGATAGCTACGTAATCGCTCATACCAAGCACGAGGTGCTTGTTTTAAACCATACAGAGCTTTCTTAAGTTTGAACACATGGTCAGGATATTTTTCATGTACGAACAAAGGAGGTTGTTCGACATAGAAATTCTCTTTGATAAATCCATTGAGAAAAGCACTTTTGACATCCATCTGATAAAGTTTGAAATTATGGTTACAAGCAAAAGATAATAGGATTCTAATAGCTTCTAGTCGAGCAACTGGTGCATAAGTTTCTTCATAATCGATACCTTCTTCCTGATTATACCCTTGTGCGACTAATCTTGCTTTATTTTTGGTGATATTTCCTTGTTCGTCAGCCTTATTTTTATAGACCCATTTAGTACCAATAACTGACTGATCAGTTGGTCTTGGAACAAGTTTCCAAACGTCATTGCGCTCGAACTGATTTAGTTCTTCCTGCATGGCAATGATCCAGTAATCGTCTGTAGCAGCTTCTTTTGGATTCTTAGGTTCGATATTTGAGAGAAAAGCGACATAACCCATTTGATTGAGTTGACTCCTTGTTCTGACATGTGATGTTACTTCGCCGATTATATTTTGGGCCGGATGGTCTCTTTATATCCTTGGTGGTGATTGTAACTCACATATTTGAGGAATATTCTCAATAATTATTTCCGAGTCAGAATCAATATTCATGATAATTGGATTGTCAGTGACTATTGATTCGTCATCATCTGATATAGTGTGAGGATGCTGATAGAATTCATCAAAAGAGACATGAAGTGATTCTTCAATAGTTTTGGTTCGTTTATTAAATATACGATAGGCCTTACTTCGTTCCGAATAACCGACAAATATTCCTTCATCGGCTTTTGGATCGAATTTGCCAAGCTGGTCTTTCGTATTTAAAATAAAACACTTGGAACCAAAAACTTTGAAGTATGAGATTTTAGGCTTTCTTTTGTTAAATAATTCATAAGGAGTATTCTTGGTAAGAGGTCTTATGGACACACGATTTAAAACATAACAGGCAGTTGCGACGGCTTCTGCCCAGAAATGTTTTGGTAAGGTGGTTCCATTCAATAATGTTCTTGCACATTCTTGTAAAGTTCGGTTCTTCCGTTCTACAACTCCGTTCTGTTGTGGAGTTCTGGGAAAGAAAAATTATGATATATACCTTTCCTTGTACAAAAATGTTCAAATTCATTATTTTCAAACTCTCCGCCATAATCACTTCTTATATTTTTAACTTTAATCCCTTTTGATTTTTGAATTCTTTTGACGAAAGATTTGAAATGGTCGAAAGTGTCACTTTTATTTTTTAAGAAAAATGTCTATGTGTAACGAGAGAAATCATCAACAATTACAAGCACATATCGACTGTGATTTATTGACTGAACCCTAGTAGGTCCAAATAAATCCATGTGTAGTAACTCAAGTGGTTGTAATGTTGATATGACTTTCTTGGATTTAAAAGATGATTTGGTCAATTTTCCTAATTGACATGCATCACAAATGTTGTTAACCTTAAAACTCATTTTGGGTAGTCCTCTAACTAGATTGTTTTTGGCTAGCTTGTCAATAGTTCTGAAGTTTATATGGCAGAAGCGTTTGTGCCATAGCCATGGATCATTATCATTAGCCACAAGACAAATATCTGAATTATGATTAATATTCATATTTAGAATATATATATTTCTGTCTCTATAACCTTCGAAAACTAAATTATGGTCTTTATCTAAAATACTACACTTATTATTTGAAAAGGAAATTGTAAAACCCTTTTCACATAACTGACTAATACTAAGTAAATTGTGTTTTAAATTTCTAACTAGCATGACATTAGTAATAAGAGGTAAGTTAGATGTACCGTAATTGCTCACATCTCCTTTGCCGATGATATAGCCTTTTGAATTATCTCCAAAAGTGACGGAGCCACCATCTGAGTATGTAATATTTGTTAATAAGCTCTTGTCTCCAGTCATGTGCTTCGAGCAACCACTGTCCAATATCCACTTTCCTCTTTTCTTAAGTGGGACCTGTAAAAAAATAAAATTAAGTCCATGGTACCCACTTTTTATGGGGTCCTAAGAGTTAGGTCTTAGGAGTCCAAACCCATACGGGTCTGGTATCCCCTTTATATACATAATTAGTATTATGATGCACAGTATTCATGAAATTCTGAATATATTTGTTCCTAATCAAATTGTTATTTGTTTTAGGAACCCATATTTTGATAGTCTTGATATTTTTCTTTTGAAATTTCACAATAGGTTTTGGTTTGGAGTATAATAAACTAAGATTTTTCTTAGCTTCAGTTTTTTGTACTTTCTTCTTCCTTTTATTTCCAAGATGTTTCTTGGTTTCTTGTTTCTTATATCCTAAACCTTGTTTATCCGAAATAGATTGTGAAATTTCAATGGTTTTTGTCAAATTTTCTCGACCTTTGTTAAAGTTAGAAACATTTTGAGTAATGTTATCTAACTTAGTTTGTAAACTAGCCTTTTCTAGGTCCAGAATTTTGACTTTTGCCTCAAGCTCATGATTTTTAGTAGTGAGAGTATCATTTTTCTCTTTTTGAGTTTCAATTTCTTGACTCAAAAGAACTAATTGAGAGTCAACATTAGATGATGATTCTTGAAATTTTTGAAGTTCTTCTAATATTTTCTTCTCGTCTTTTAACATATCTCGTTCAAATTCTGCCCTACTCAAATCTGCTTTGGCTTCTTTTAGCTGTCGTTTTATGTCTTTATATTTGACTATCAATTCAGCATTAATATCAAGCATTTCATCGAATGTAGGAATTTGTACCTCATCTTCTGTTGCCATGAAACATACATTAGCTTGTTCATTCTCCGAATCACTTTCACTTTCTGATGAAGATGAGTCTGAATCATCCCATGTTACTGAGAAGGCTCGTTTCTTTGACTTGTCCTTCTTATATTTGAATTTATCATTTTCTAACTTCTTCTTTTGTTCTGGACAATCCTTCTGCGTGTGCCCCTTTTTGTGGCAGTTGAAACATTCTATAGAGGATGATATTGGTTTATTCGATCCAGATTTCTTTCTGTTATAACGACTGGCTTTTCGCTGTTTTAGGAATTTTTTGAAACCTTTTGCTATGAATGCCAGATCTTCGTCTTCAGATTCTGATTCATTTTCGTCTTTTTCAGCATGGAATGCCATGTTTTTCTTTTCTTCTTTTTGTTCCTTTCTAGTCTGCAAGTTAGCTTCGTAGGACATTAGATTTCCTATCAATTCATCTGGCTTTATGACAGAAAGGTCATTAGCTTCTTCAATTGCTAATACTTTTCCTTCCCATTCACTAGTCAGAGAATGTAGGACTGTTGAAACAACATCAAAATCAGAATACTTTTGTCCTAAGCCAATAAGTGCATGGTGGATAGTTTGAAACCGTGAATACATATCATTGATTGTCTCATTTGGTTTCATTTTGAAATTTTGAAATTGACTTTTCAGCATGGCTATTTTGGCTATTTTAATCTTGTTAGTACCTTTATGAGTGATTTTTAGCGTTTGCCAAATTTGATATGCAGTAGTGCAGATACTAACACGGTTATATTCATTTTGATCTAATGCAGAAAACAACATATTTATTGCTTTTGCATTTACAGCTGCTGCCGTTTTCTCAGCCGCAGTCCATTCTGAATAATCAGTTGTTGGATTCACTATTTCTTTTTGAGTTTCATTCCAAGCATCATAACTATTTGATTGCATAAAGAATGACATACGTGTTGCCCAATAACTATAGTTAAGACCATTGAAAAATGGAGGTCTTTGTGTCGATTGACCTTCTATGTAAGTGGTGTTTTGAGTGCTAGTACTTGCGTTATTTGCCATATTACAAGAATATATCAAATAACTGTGTTACGTTTATATGATAACCGCGCTCTGATACCAAATGAAAAGTGTGATAGTGTACGAGTGCACGTACTAATATAGTACACACGCATCGTGTAATATGGAATATAATATAAATGTGGAAATAGATGATAGTAGCAAAGTAAATAAAAATAGAAAAATCACACCAGAGATTTTTATACAGGTTCGGAGCACTGTCCTACGTCCAGTCCCAGACTTCTATCTGGATTTTCAATATTAACTACCTCGCTTCACCCGGAGGAACAAGTTTACAACACCCGATCAAACGAACGGGATTTCACGCCTCTAATACACTGAGGACTTCAACACTTGCCTCTTACAACACCGAAGACTTCAACAACGATGAATATAATTATTTGTTGACGGTATGTGTTCTTGCTAACACAGTTTTGTCACTTGTAGTACAAACTTCCTATAATCTTATCCTCAAAATATGTGAATGATGTTTTGTGAAGATTAAGGGAAGTATATTACTTATTGAATCAAAAGATATGAAATAATTTCAATGATTCAATAAGCAATTAAAATAATTGAGAGCTTTTAGAATGCAGGAGTATTTAGAAAGTAAGATCAGAAATTAGAGTAAAAAAATATATTTTCATGTATGTTGAATCAATGATTTAGATGAGTTTATATAGAGAAAAATGGTTGTAACACTTTGTGAACAGTAGCCATTAATAGATATGATCATTGATGAAAGGGAAGAAATGCAACCATTGGAGAAAGAAGTGTCTTTTGGAAAAGGTTCCTCTCTGTTTAAAAAACGGTCGACAGGTCAAAAAATGGCTAGTAGACAGGATTTCAAATATATAGTCGATATGTGCATGTGTGCACGTTCATTGTGCATTTGACACAGAAACGGTCGATCGCCTGATTTATTACCGGTCGACCGGTCCCTGTTAATTTGCTCAATGAATGTGCAATGCTATTCAAACGTATATATATCGATTATATTGAGGTGCAAGATTATTTGAGGATAGAATTTAACAAGTTTATCACTATTACAATATCAAATAATCAACCTATAATCTAGAGTACCATATGTCTTTATAGCCATGATGTCTGTGTTTTGTCGATCGCCTTTATTTCTTTGTCAGAAATCAAAAACTTCATAGAACCTGTGACTCAACACACAATACATTACATTACATCATCAGAGTTTACAACAACAAACAGCGGGATTGGTGTGAGAACTTAAAACAGTTTATCTTTTAAAACAAACAAAGGGATATTTTAAAATAGATTTGTAATGCTTTTTGGAAAATGAGACTACCATAAGGCCTCCCGCACACACACACACAATGCAAACACAGAATCGGAGGAGATTTCTCCTTATGATAGTCAAAGATGTTTGATACGCATTAAAAATAAACATTTGATATTATTACTAGTGCATAGTGTAGGAAAAATCATTTCGAAAGTAAAGATATAAATCTTAGCCAGCATAGGCATTCTGCACTTATGCCTACCATAGCTACCATCCAAACAGTAGGGCGCCACCATAAGTGAATGATAGGTTCCACAACTAAAACCGTACAAGATCGTATTGTTTCTTTGGATTTCCAACAAATGGTCAGGCCAAGGAACTTCCCATTGCCACATGGGTACGCCTTTGGAAAGACGACCCGAGAACTAACCTAACATTACGGTTAGATCTCTACCAACACAAGGCCGGGTTACCCTTCAAACTGGGTAACTACTGACACGAATGTGTCATTCCCCGATCGTAACCGATCTATATCTGAGGATCCTCGATTCCAATAACCACAAAGTAATAAATTTGCAGCAACAACATAGGTTAAATATCTGGGCTCCATACCATGACACCACCTCTATCCAGAAGAAATGACATACACTAAAGGGGCGCTACCCCCTAATAACCTTGCTGCATCCTTCCTGTTTTGACCATTTCCCGGGTGTGAGGTCCGACGAAGTCTCGTCCACAAAGCCATGCTTTATACAAAAGCTGTGCATTGATTCAACAAATGCTCAACAGCACTTCGTATGTGACATTACCAATTTTGAGAATGTATCACTAGTAACCATCAACTACATAACCTCTAAGCTCGTACGTCTTAGAGAAGAGTGTTAAGCTAAGAGAATAAATTCTCCGCCACCAACAGAAATATATTTGATAGAAACCAACTTTACATCTCAAATTGTAACGTCAGACACACATCCATACAAGTCCGTTCCGGGATCGAACGGAACCCAAGGCACTTACAAAGAAGCCCTTGCAATCCGGATATTCGCTAATCACGTCCGAACTTCCCATCACTAAGGGTGATAAAAACTCTATATCGGAGATCAATGGATGCAGAGCCATTCGACGGTAATCCTTCCGTTTTCAAAAATATCCGGTCTTCAACACCGGTCTTCAAATGCAATCCATAACGACGTATCACATATTCGGAATGGGTTATACGACACAAAGGGCCTTTCCCGGCTAACCCGAATAGTGAGCGCTTATTTTAAAAATAAGTGTAGCATTCAAATTCAAGCAAATCACAACAAATACCCATTTAAAGGTAAATATTGATAGTCGGTTATTTAACTATCAATAGATATGCACAACATCACCAAGTTTCAAATAATTTTCCAAATTATTTGTTTTCCAAAAATATCTTTACAAGATATATATAATTTCCACACTTCAACATTTGAAAACAAATTTCAAATCATTTTTCACCTTTACAACTTTTGAAAATAAATTTCAAACATTTTCCTTACGCAGAAATACTTTCATTTCAAAATGGTTCATTTAAACCAATTAAATAAATCCTTAACGATTTACTTTATATTTACGTTCCAAATCCGTAAAATTCATTTCCCTTTCTTTTATAAATTCCATAGTGAATTTACAATTCCAAAATATCTATGAATATTAGATTTCCAAATCGATTTCTAATATTCATTTTCAATTTATCTTTAAAAGATAAAATCTCAAAATATTCACTTCATATTGGAAAACATTGCCATACTTATTAATAATAAGTAATTCACAAATCCATTTATTTTCAACACTTGGAAAATATTCAATATACTTAAATCGAAATTAAGTATATATTTCATTCTTTAAAGAAAACATTCTTTCAAACACATTTATTTGGGTCAAAACGAATGTTGCGTAAAACATCGTTATGATGACCCAAAATCACTAGTATTACGGATTCGAAATTAAGATAGATATATAAATCCCAATACTATATAAAACATTTCCTTTCAGAAATCATTTACTATAACAACAGCGTTATAGTCCACTATTTCCTTCTATTTCTCGAAAACGTCTATTTCAACAATAAATGTTGAAATCTATGTATTCGATACTTAACGCATTTTAAAACATCTTTAAATCATTTTAATTCTATTTAAAACATCACTTCCCAAAACATATCCATTTTATTTAATAATATATTCATTGTCCAAAGTCGTGAATATACTTTCCTAACCAAACTCTTATTATTACAACATTTAACTTAAAGAATAATTCGCTGTCCAAAATCACGAATATCTCTCCTTTAATAAACTTCTATGTTTAATTCGTCAAATTCAATTGATTTCGGATTTATAAAACAACGTTTATAAATTCCATTTCTATTTATAAAAACTTCGATTTATAAATCTCCTTTATTAACCACTTCAATTCATAACTCAATTTTATACCAAAAAAATAAATCTAATTTACAAGTTAATTACTTATAAGTCCTTAATTTTATAAAAATCTATTCGTTTTATAACTTCACAATTTATAAATCGATAATTTCATTCACTTAAGAAATCCAATCATTCTCCATTTTAACACTTACAAAAACTCGTTTTATAATTCCTATATTTTTAATTTATAAATATCAAGTTTATAAATCTTTTATATAAATCGTTTATAGTAATTCAAAAATCCCAATTTAAACCATCTTATAAATTTATCAACTATGTATTTCAAAAATCACATTTAGGTTATATTTTACAAAAATCACCATTTTTATAACATTAAAAATTATAACGTTTATTTATTTAAAATAAATCAATTCCAAAATTTAATAAAACGTATATTTTCAAAAATCACTTTAAAATCTTTTTAAATTCAAAATTGTTACTTTTATATTTTTTAAAATAGGCCAAATGATGCAACAGCACCAAATGATCAATCACAGCATCCAAACGTCATATATCAATATGATAACAGAATATATAACCATATCTGTAAATAAATCAATACAGTTGAGGAATCCAGTTGGATCCCTCCAACCTGTTTCCCTGCATCCACAGATGTTAGCACAATACCAATTCCGTTCCAATACGGAATATCGCGGTATATGGGATTTATAAAATATTATCCGCTATTATGCGGCACAATAGGTTCTCATCCGTTATATAATGCGGGAAAATCAACTCCAAATACATATATAATACCAATTCCATACAATTTGGAATTATCGCGGTATATGTTTTTAATAAATAACCTCCGCTTAATATACGTCGTATAATGTCTATTTTAACATTCAATAGATAGCAATCATCATTCAAACGTACAATCAAGCAATTATAAATTTAACTATTTAAAATTTAAATCGAAACAGTTCGATTGAGTGAGAAGTTCTCACCTTGGTTTCCAATCTCCAGCGTTTTATTTCGAATAAAATTGAACGTACGTTTAATTTTACTCGAAATTTTCACTAGCCCCAAACGACTCCAATCTAGTTCCACAGCATAGTGCTCGACAAAACGAAGCCAACGCAATTCGTTTCGTCGAAACCCGACCTCGTATGAAAAAGTTACATCATTTTAAAGTTCGAACGAATTATAGTATAATTAATTTTACATTTTCTTTTTAATTTTCAAACCCTATTCAATATCGGCCGTCCAATTTCCATCAAGCAAGATCTGGCCGTCCCTCCCTTTCTTCCCTCTCCGGTTAGTTCACGCGCAAGAAACCCAAACTAGCCGCCACCTAGGGTTAAACGCCACGGCCTCCACGAGCATCGAGAAGTTGATCAGCACCCACCATTTGAAGGCCCACTGCTAGCTCTACACTCGGCTTGAAGGGCACGAAGCTCGGCCCCCTCCCTGACATTGAAACGCGCGCACACATGAGCATGAACGCGGCCAAAAATCTCCACCATCGTCGCACCATACCTCATCATCTCCGTATGGATTGAAAGATCGTGTCGAGCTCTATGTTTTTCGTTTAGATGTCGAAGCCTAATTGTGAACGGATCGTGAGATATTGAGGAAGAAAGGTCGAAAGATTCTGGCCATTGAAATGCTAATGGCGGCCTGACCTAATTTCTAGGGTTTGAGTGAAAAATGTGAATTATGTGGTCCTTTTATAGAAAAATAACGAAACACTATTCACTCGAAATTTCTCGAACTCCAAACGAAGCATGCCGGCTGGCGTTTCTAGGGTTTACCCCGCGTTCCAAACATAATGGAACATATTTCGGAGGCTAATTCGATCATATGTGCGAGTTACGGAAATAAACGATCAGATTTAAATTAAATCGATTTAAACCAATTTCTATGCGATTTAGCTTGCCCCGGACAAACCGTAAATCCGATTGACACGAAATTTGAAACCATACAATAATATCACATTACGGATCCGATGAAACTAGTTTCATCGAAATCCGAGACTGTTTGAAAAATGGCTATTTTTTTTTGGCAAAGCCAGCGGGGTTAACTGGGCCCCTACTAGTTTTATTGCAAACAATAAAAAGGGTACATTAAAAGGAAAAGGAAAAAAACAAGGAAAAAGCAAGAAAAACAACAAACTCAGACCCAAGCATCAACTAGTGTTTGGGGGAAAACGCTAGCACAGTACTTCAGTTGTCTATGAATTCGGGTCAGACCTCATTCCAAATCAATTCATCATTTCTTCTAAACTTATCAAAGACTATGGCATTCCTCTTTGTCCATATCACAGTCATACATATTTTCAAGCAAACAGCTAACACCCTTCGTTGATCCTTTCTCCACCTAGTAGCTTTAAAAATTATACTCCAGAGAATGCTAGAAGTAGAACAACATAACTTAGCACCAGTGATACAACTAATTCTGACTAATAAGAAGTGTAGGGCAGGACAGTCAAAAAATAGATGCTTCGAAGTTTCATCATGGAGATGACAGAACAAACACTGAGATGAACAAGCTAAGCCATACCTATTAATTAAACTTCTGGTAAGTAAAGCCTGATTGATAACTTTCCACATCATTAAGTTGTCTTTTGGAACAGAATCAGAAGTCCAAATGACAGTGAACCATTTTGTAGCAGGCAGAGGGACACTGGCAGTAACAAAATTGTAAACAGCTTTAACAGTGTGAGTTTTCATTTGCCAAGAAACATAGGCATCTTGATGAGCACTGAAATTTTTTTGTTGTATATCACCCCATAGTTGCCTAATCACCTGGTTGCTGTTGAAAGGCAACAGGATTTTACCATTATGTAAAAAATCATTTGCTTTAGCATCAAAGTGTATTCCAGACTGCAAAATCTGAGAATGATCACATATTTTAGATAGGATATGACCATTACTGATCCATGGATCATGCCAAAAGCTAGCAACAAATCTAGCATTAACAGGATATTGTATCATAGGGAGGAAGACTTGTCTGAGCTTCAACATACTTCTCCATATCCAACTGCAATTCTATGGGTATCCATGGTCCAGAAGTGTTTGTTCTTAATACTGTATTTCCATGTCCAGCTAACCCATAAGCTACCTTTTTTATTAATGAGGACATCAAATTGTTTACTTATTGCAGCAATATTCCACATCCTTACATCAATAACTCCTAGACCTCCCATTCTCAAAGGTGTCTCAATTTTAGAAAATGAACATGGCACTATCTTCCTATTGTGAATACTACCAGACCAAAAAAATCTAATCACGGCAGACCTAATAAGTTGCAACAGTTTCACAGGAAGGATGAGAGTACGAGCTCAATAAACAATAGAGGAAAAGACAACATATTTAATAATAACTAGCCTACCACTCTGAGTCAAATTCCTATTGTCCCAAGCAGTCATAACAGAGGTGATTTTATTGAAAAGAGGTAAGCAGTCAGCCTTAGTTATTCTTTTTGATATTAAAGGGAGACCAAGATACTTCATATCATTATTCATGCTAGAGAAACCAGTATGTTGATGTAGAGCAGCAGCCTGCAATTCATTAACTCCAGTAACTAGTAAAGAAGATTTGGCTTGATTTATGGAAAGACTAGTCATACTGTGAAAAGCCCGCAATGTTTCCAATATACCATTCAAAGAAGGTAACTCAGGTTTGGTAAACAACATGACATCATCAGCGAACATAATAGATGTTATATGAAGATGTGAGCACTTTGGGTGATAATTATCTTATGATTGTAACTAGTTCTGAGAATAACTGTTAAAACTTCCATAACCATCAAAAATATGTAAGATGATATAGGGTCTCCCTGTCGTATACCTTTACTACCTCTGAAAAATCCCACAGGTCTGCCATTTAATACTACAGAGTATGAAGGGGTGGAAATACAAATATATATCCAAGACACAAAAGTTTTGGGGAATCCCATCACTGCCATTATCCTAACAATTGGGACCCATTGAATAGTGTCATAAGCCTTGGAAATATCCAATTTAAGAGCAGCTGCAGGGGGCACATTACTTCTGCCATATCCCTTAAGTAATTCCTGAGCAAGAAGAACATTATCAATTATGTCCCTTGAAGGAATAAAGGCAGATTGATTTTTTGATACAACAGTAGGTAGTACTCTGACTAAACGTGTTGCTAGAATTTTAGAGATACACTTGTAGACAACATTACAGCATGATATAGGCCTGAATGAAGTTACACTAGTAGGTGGAGTGACTTTAGGGATAAGAGCAATGTTGGTGCTGTTGACTTCCCTAAGCAACTGACATTTATTGAAAAAATTGTGTATTGCTTTACAAAACTCACCACCTAAAACACTCCAGGTTGAGATAAAAAATGTGACATTTAGCCCATCAGGGCCTCCAGATGATTGCTTGTTCATGGAGAACAGGGTGGCCTTGATTTCTTCATCAGTAACAGGCATAATAAGAGAGGAAGCTTCCAGGGAAGAAATGCAACGAAGAGCAAGAGTAGAAATAAGGTCCAAATCAGAAAAGAAGCCATTAGTATTGCCAAGCAAATTGGTGAAGTATTGAATAAAAGCATGATCAACAGTATCAGCAGTAGTATAAAGAGAACCATGTTCATCAGTAATACTAAAAATATTTTCTCTTGCCTGCTTAACCTTAAGAGATTCATGATAAAACTTTGTGTTTTTATCCCCATCATCCATCCATCTTTTGTGCAGTTGCTGCCTCTTCATGCTAGCTTCCAGGGTTAGGGCATTGTTAACCTCCTTGTATAATTTCCCCTCTTCAGCAGATGCTTGAATATCAAGTGGATGCTCCATCATATAGTCTTGCTTTATCTTTAATTGTTCTTTTAGAGTAGTAGACAAAAGGCTACTCATACCAAAAGTTGTAGAAACCCATAGTTTGATTGCTAGCTTGATATTTTTTAATTTCCTGCAAAACTTATACATAGGGTTACCATAACATGTAAATATAGAATTAACTTGTGTGACAATGTTTAGAAATTGCTCATGCTTAGCCCATGCATTAAAAAATTTAAAACTTCTCTTTTCCCTTCTAAAATGGTTCCCAAAAGATAAAATTGGAGGGGAGTGATCAGACATTATTGGTTGAGGAAGGAAGACTGAGAGAGAAGGCCATTGATTGAGAGCTTGAAAGTTACTAAAGGAATGATCAATTGTTGTGAAAGTACGAACACCACTTCTACTTCTATTATTCCATGCATATTTGGTTCCTGACTTATTAACCAAGATCAACTCAGAATCATAAACAACATGATTGATTGAATCAAGATCTCTAGGAAGAAGAGGAGATCCACCAAATTTGTCATCATAGCCATAGCATGAGTTGAAGTCACCCAAGACAAGCCAGGGGTGAGAAGATTGTCTTAATGGAGGCAAAGAATTGAAGAAAGCATTTCTAGAGTTGACAGAATTATCAGCATAAACAAAAGTTAAATAGAAGGATGATTGATTTTGGGAAACAAGAACATGAAAATGAATAAACTGCCTAGATGACAGTATGGGAGAAAGAGTCAAAACAGCAGGGTCATAGATGACAAGAATTCTACCATATGCCGCAGAGTCAAGATTATGTTGGAAAGACCATTTTGGGTTAATGTAGGAAGCAGCTTTGTGGGAAAAGGAAAGATTAAGCTTAGTTTCTAGAAGGCCAAAAATACAAATATTATGCTCTGAGATGAAACTTTTGACTTGATCAAGTTTCAAATTATTATGGGCTCCTCTTATATTCCAAGATGCAATTTTTTTAATCATTAAAAATTATTGAGATTGGGAGGTGTTATTCCTTCTCTGAGCTGACAGAGATCTTGTTTCAATTTTCCTTCTTGGCAAGGTAGAGGGGGAGGAAGGTTGTGAATTAGTATGGGATGTGGAAGGTTGTGAATTAGTATAGGATGAGGATGGGACATGAGGTAAAGCTGATTGAGATTGGGAGATAGGAATGGTAGAAGGCCATCCTGGTAGCTGAATTGAGAAGTTATAATAAGGAGGAGGAGCAGGTTGAATGTGTTCAGCAGATACATGCATTGTGGTTATTAATTGAGTGATTTGTGTTTCAAAAGTTTTACACCAACTTAATTCAAAATCAGAAGCAGGAGAATTAGTGTGTGCATTTACTTCAAGTGTATCCTTTCCAACTACCTTGTTACTCATACTTGGGGTAGTATCCTTATTAATAACTTCCAGCACACCAGGTTTTGTTGACAAAACTTGTATATCTGTTTCATTGTGGTCAACAATTGTAACAATATTCTTGGTTGACACATTGTGTTGCTCTCTACAATTAACCTCAACTGTTATCTCTCCTTCCTCCTCATCATACATTTCCAATGTAAAGCATTCATTGTCTGCATTTTGGAGCAAGCTGTACTTATTTTGTGTGCTTATAGCACAAACATGTTCATCACTGTGAGTTTTACTCTCATTATCATTATCCTTTATGTTTTGTTCAAAAACATCATGAAGTGTTACTCCATTAGCACCTATTTTCTTCAGGGAAATTTCTTCTTGCTCTTCACAATTAATCACTTTTTTTCCTTTATTCTTAATAACTTTTTGCCAAATCTGTTTCATCTTGTCTTGTTTAACTATGTTTTGCCCCCTCTTCATCTTGCTTCTTCCCACATCACCAGTTATCTGCTGCTCATTAGCTACACATTGTTCTGCATTGCCTTCACAATCAACTTTCTTGCAATTGCTCACTAAATGACCAAACTCTTTACATATAGTACATATCTCTGGTTTCCACAAGTAAGCAACTTTAATAATCTGCTCTGTACCATCTAACAATCTAACTGAAAAATTGTCAGGCAATTCTTGATTTGGATTTACTTCAACTAAACATTTCGTAAAATTTTTACAAATTTACTTTTAATTCGATTTTAAAAGTTCTATAACATCATTCTAACTCCAATATGATGAAATAAAATTTTACAAATCAATTTTAATCATATTAAACCCAATTTTCAATTATTTCTGTAATTTCAACTATTAAATTATCGATTAAATTATTCAATTAAATCTAGATATTCAAAATAAAATTTATTCGACTTACAATTCTTACTTGTTAATATTTAAAATCAATTAAATATACAGATTTCAATTGACAGAAATTCTGGGTCGTGACAAACTTCCCCAACAAAAAGAATTTTGTCCTCGAAATTACCAAGTAAGAAAAAGTTACAGAATCCATTAATTTTTCAAAACAAATCATTCAAATTGGATTTTTTTTCAAATCCCTTAAGTGTTTAACTTACCCAAAATTCATAGTTAAACTTCTTACAAAATCTTTACTATGTTTCCAAATCCAACTTAGTTTTCAAAAAAATTCCAATTTTCTCAAAAATATTCAAACGCCTTAAATTTTCGGAAAATTTTGCCATAGTCTCCTTTGCACGGCTCGATCCAAAAAAAAATGACAATATATATATCACAGATATACATCTCATCAAGTGATGAGGCATCCCGCAGGGAAAAAAGTGTAAAAGTACGATATGTAATCCGAGATATGTACCTTATATATTATTAGCGAGCATATATGGCTAATATAGCGCGAAAGCGAGCTCCAAATGCGAAGCAAGCGCAATCTGCACCTACTAAACACTCAACAAACAAATGAGAAACATGTATATATGAAAATAATATCAATATACATCATATAGTGACATAGCAACTACATGTGCCAACATAACAATGCATTCAATCAACAAATGCAACCATCAAACAACTATCAAACCAATAAACATCCAACAAATCCATAACCAAATCAATATAAATTCACTTCTCATTAATATTCAATGAATTGGTTTTCCAATTTAAATCACATTTGATTCATTAACATTGGATTTACTAACATTCATTCATATTCAATTTCAATTCCTCTGCATTCACTAATTTACATTCAAGTTGGTTCACTTCCATATTCAAATCAATTTCACTTAACTTCCAATTTGATTTATAGCTTTCATCTTTCCTTAATTCAATTTCATTAACACTTAATGAATTATATAAAATCAATTAACAACCATATAACAACCAATGTATATTCAGCATAACCAAATTATTTAATTTACATTCAATTTAGTCCAACACTTTTAATTCCAATTGGTTCATATTAAATTGACTTCCATTCAATTTATTCAATTTCTCAACTTCATTAGCTTCTAATGGATTTACACTTACATTCATTATTCCATTTACACGCCAAAATCCATATTATATGTAAATTTAACTATAAATCTTTTATTTTACAAAATCTATTTATTTTACATTCGATTGATTAACATTCAATCCATTTATTAATTCAATTGCTAATTTATTTAACAAATAAGGTTAAATTTCATTTATATAACTCAAGTTCATATTCATCACTTCTCTTGATTAATTTACTTCGATACCAAAATCAACTTCATTCAACATCACTTAAGTTGTATTCCATTTCAACCATAATTTGTTTAACTTAAGTTTCCACTTATAAATTCAATTCAGATTCCAATTCTGAAGAAAATTTTATTTAACCTTTAGCAAGTCAAATTTATTATCTCATATCCCTATCAAATTCAGATTTTGTTTTGCTTAACAAATTGTTTAACCATTTTAATAATTGGTTACACTTACATTTTCTCATTTTATAAGTTATACAACTTATATTCAACAATTACCACTTGGATTTTATTGATTTACTTATACTTACTTTAATTTAACTCCATCCTTTAAGTTAAATTTATTCTATTAAAACTCAAATTGTATAAGTTATCAACTCATTTATCATTCCCATAAATATTTTAAATAGGATTCCATAGTCTTTCCAACCTTTCAAAACCATTTTTGAAATCAATTCAAATTATCTTCTGAATTTCCAAAACCAAATCCAAATTTTCCAAACAACTTTCATTTAAAATAATCTGGCAGCAATTCCTCTTTTGCAAACCCAAAAATGAACAGCGATGATGTCGCGATCATCATCGAAATTATTTTCCAGCGACCGAAAAGAGTTTAGAGCTTTAATTTCTCCAAAACAATTTTCCAAAATATCAAATCCTTTCAAAACACTTCTCTGGAATTTTGTTTTTAGATTATAAATCACATTTACAAATCTTTCACTTATATGAATTCACCATTGAACTTTACTTATACAAGATTATTCACAATGGTAGATCATATAAATTATAATTTCACACTTATAATTCATTTGCTTATACAATTACTCATTCACAAGTGTTGTTTTTATTTAACTTATTCAATAACCAAACAATCAATTCATATATACTTTAATAATTCTGAAAAATTATTCCTTTATATATAAAATATAATCAAGGTAAAATTATTTCATTTACCCTATTTTAAAACGATACTATGTCAGTTTATCTCGTTTAAGAGTTTAGAAACCCTATCGATAATATGGCGTCCCATCTACCGACCAAAATTCACAAACAGCTCAACGGATAAGCAAACACAATATAAAACATTTTTATATTCACTAACAAATACGCGCTCATAGCTATTATTACACTCACACTCATTCTAGAGTACTACTGACTCTATCTCTAATGAGTAATACCCAACAGAGCTAAGGTTGTCGCTTAACCATAAGCTCTGATACCAAATGTAACGTTTGCGAATTTTCGACGCTCAAAAACCGACATCAATACGTCCATTGTATCAACTGCCGAGCAATCGAATGCCGGAAAACCGAAATGTTATGGTTAAAGAAGAAGAAAAAGATAGATGAAGAGAGAAAAAGATAGAACAGAACAGAAAGAAACAATAGAACAATATCAGAATCTCACAATCGCAGCGGAATAACATATAATAGATAAATGAATAATCTTTAAACAAAGAACTATATCGGTTATTTCATTATATCACAGTACATTACATTACATCATCGGAGTTTACAACAACAAACAACGGAAAAGAAATACTATATACTAGTAATACGCCATGCCATCCAGCTTGCCTCCAGATCTCTACAGCAACTCTCGAATTCCAGAATGACATGATAACCTGACTCTAGACTGCCCGTGTGGAAATTGGTGGGCACCCAGAGTTTAGGAAGGAAAACAATAAACTCCAGGTCAGTCATGGAACTGGTGTGAGAACTTAAAACAGTTTATCTTTTAGAACAAACAAAGGGATATTTTAAAATAGATTCGTAATGCTTTTTGGAAAATGAGACTACCATAAGGCCTCTCGCACACACACACAATGCAAACGCAGAACCGGAGGGAGATTTCTCCTTATGATAGTCAAAGATGCATGATACGCATTAAAAAAACACATTTGATATTATTACTAGTGCATAGTGTAGGAAAAATCATTTCGAAAGTAAAGATATAAATCTTAGCCAGCATAGGCATTCCGCACTTATGCCTACTATATCTACCATCCAAACAGTGGGGAGCCACCATAAGTGAATGATTGGTTCTACAACTAAAACCGTACAAGATCGTATTGTTTCTTTGGATTTCCAACAAAAGTTCAGGCCAAGGAACTTCCCATTGCCACATGGTACACCTCTGGAAAGACGACTCGAGAACTAACCTAACTTACGGTTAGATCTCTGCCAACACAAGGTCGGGTTACCCTTCAAACAGGGTAACTACTGACACGAATATGTCAATCCCCAATCGTAACCGATCTATATCCGAGGATCCTCGATTCCAACAACCACAAAGTAATAAATTTGCAGCAACAACATAGGTTAAATATCTGGGCTCCATACCATGATACTACCTCTATCCAGAACGAATGACATACACTAAAGGGGCGCTACCCCTAATAACCTTACTGCATCCTTCCTGTTTTGACCATTTCCGGGGTGTGAGGTCTGACGAAGTCTCGTCCACAAAGCCATGCTTTATACAAAAGCTGTGCTTTGATTCAAAAAATGCTCAACAGCACTTCGTATGCCACATTACCAATTTTGGGAATGTATCACAAGTAACCATAAACTATATAACCTCTAAGCTCGTACGTCTTAGAGAAGGGTGTTAAGCTAAGAGAATAAATTCTCCGTCACCAACAGAAATATATTTGACAGAAACCAGCTTTACATCTCAAATTGTAACGTCAGACACACATCCATACAAGTCCGTTCCGGGATCGAACGGAACCGAAGGCACTTACAAAGAAGCCCTTGCAATCCGGATATTCGCTAATCACGTCCAGACTTCCCGTCACTAAGGGTGATAAAACCTCTATATCGGAGATCAACCGATGCAGAGTCATTCGACGGCAATCCTTCCGTTTTCAAAAATATCCGGTCTTCAACACCGGTCTTCAAATGCAATCCATAACGACGTATCACATATTCGGAATGGGTTATACGACCCAAATGTCCTTTCCCGGCTAACCCGAATAGTGAGCGCTTATTTTAAAAATAAGTGTAGCATTCAAATTCAAGCAAATCACAACAAATACCCATTTAAAGGTAAATATTGATAGTCGGTTATTTAACTATTAATAGATATGCACAACATCACCAAGTTCCAAATAATTTTCCAAATTATTTATTTTCCAAAAATATCTTTACAAGATATATATAATTTCCACACTTAAACATTTGAAAACAAATTTCAAATCACTTTTCACCTTTACAACTTTTGAAAACAAATTTCAAACATTTTCCTTACGCGGAAATACTTTCATTTCAAAATGGTTCATTTAAACCAATTAAATAAATCCTTAACGATTTACTTTATATTTACGTTCCAAATCCGTAAAATTCATTTCCCTTTCTTTTATAAATTCCATAGTGAATTTACAATTCCAAAATGTCTATGAATATACGATTTCCAAATCGATTTCTAATATTCATTTTCAATTTATCTTTAAAAGATAAAATCTCAAAATATTCACTTCATATTGGAAAACATTGCCATACTTATTAATAATAAGTAATTCACAAATCCATTTATTTTCAACACTTGGAAAATATTCAATATACTTAAATCGAAATTAAGTATATATTTCATTCTTTAAAGAAAACATTCTTTCAAACACATTTATTTGGGTCAAAACGAATGTTGCGTAAAACATCGTTACGACGACCCAAAATCACTAGTATTAAGGATTCGAAATTAAGATAGATATATAAATCCCAATACTATATAAAACATTTCCTTTTAGAAATCATTTACTATAACAACAGCGTTATAGTCCACTATTTCCTTCTATTTCTCGAAAACGTCTATTTCAACAATAAATGTTGAAATCTATGTATTCGATACTTAACGCATTTTAAAACATCTTTAAATCGTTTTAATTCTATTTAAAACATCACTTTCCAAAACATATCCATTTTATTTAATAATATATTCACTGTCCAAAATCGTGAATATACTTTCCCAACCAAACTCTTATTATTACAACATTTAACTTAAAGGATAATTCGCTGTCCAAAATCACGAATATCTCTCCTTTAATAAACTTCTATGTTTAATTCATCAAATTCAATTGATTTCGGATTTATAAAACAACGTTTATAAATTCCATTTCTACTTATAAAAACTTCGATTTATAAATATCCTTTATTAACCACTTCAATTCATAACTCAATTTTATACCAAAAAAAACTAATTTACAAGTTAATTACTTATAAGTCCTTTATTTTACAAAAATCTATTCGTTTTATAACTTCACAATTTATAAATCGATAATTTCATTCACTTAAGAAATCCAATCATTCTTCATTTTAACACTTACAAAAACTCGTTTTATAATTCCTATATTTTTAATTTATAAATATCAAGTTTATAAATCTTTTATATAAATCGTTTATAATAATTCAAAAATCCCAATTTAAACCATCTTATAAATTTATCAACTATTTATTTCAAAAATCACATTTCAGTTATATTTTACAAAAATCACAATTTTTATAACATTAAAAATTATAACGTTTATTTATTTAAAATAAATCAATTCCAAAATTTAATAAAACGTATATTTTCAAAAATCACTTTAAAATCCTTTTAAATTCAAAATCGTCACTTTAATATATTTTTAAAACTCCAAAAATAGGCCAAATGATGCAACAGCACCAAATGATCAATCACGGCATCCAAACGTCATATATCAATATGATAATAGAATATATAACCATATCTGTAAATAAATCAATATAGTTGAGGAATCCAGTTGGATCCCTCCAACCTGTTTCCCTGCATCCACAGATGTTAGTACAATACCAATTCGGTTCCAATACGGAATATCGCGGTATATGGGATTTATAAAATATTATCCGCTATTATGCGGCGTAATAGGGTCTCATCTGCTATATAATGTGGGAAAATCAACTCCAAATACATATATAA
The DNA here is from genome assembly GCA_030765085.1 of Allium cepa. Lineage (NCBI taxonomy): Eukaryota > Viridiplantae > Streptophyta > Magnoliopsida > Asparagales > Amaryllidaceae > Allium > Allium cepa. The sequence continues at coordinate 390,633,164 of CM060946.1, forward strand.
TACCAATTCCATACAAGTTGGAATTATCGCGGTATATGTTTTTAATAAATAACCTCCGCTTAATATACGTCGTATAATTTCTTTTTTAACAATCAATAGATGGTAATCATCATTCAAACATACAATCAAGCAATTTTAAATCTAACTATTTAAAATTTAAATCGAAACAATTCGATTGAGTGAGAAGTTCTCACCTTGGTTTCCAATCTCCACCATTTTATTTCGAATAAAATTAAACGTATGTTTAATTTTACCCAAAATTTTCACTATCCCCAAACGACTCCAATCCAGTTCCATAGCGTAGTGCTCGACAAAACGAAGCCAACGCAATTCGTTTCGTCGAAATCCGACCTCGTATGAAAAAGTTACATCATTTTAAAGTTCGAACGAATTATAATATAATTAATTTTACATTTTCTTTCTAATTTTCAAACCCTATTCAATCTCGGCCGTCCAATTTCCATTAAGCAAGATCTGGCCGCCCCTCCCTTTCTTTCCTCTCCAGTTAGTTCATGCGCAAGAAACCCAAACTAGCCGCCATCTAGGGTTAAACGCCACGACCTCCACGAGCATCGGTAAGTTGATCAGCACCCACCATTTGAAGGCCCACTGCTAGCTCTACACTCTGCTTGAAGGGCACGAAGCTCGGCCCCCTCCCTGACCTCGAAACGCACGCACACACGAGCATGAATGCGGCCAAAAATCTCCACCATCGTCGCGCCATACCTCATCATCTCCGTATGGATTGAAAGATCGTGTCGAGCTCTACGTTTTTCGTTTAGATGTCAAAGCCTAATTGTGAACGGATCGTGAGATATTGAGGAAGAAAGGTCGGAAGATTCTGGCCATTGAAATGCTAATGGCGGCCTGACCTAATTTCTAGGGTTTGAGTGAAAAATGTGAATTATGGGGTCCTTTTATAGGAAAATGATGAAACACTATTCACTCGCAATTTTCCGAACTCCAAATGAAGCGTGCCGGCTGGCTTTTCTAGGGTTTACCCCATGTTCCAAACACAATAAAACGTGTTTCGGAGGCTAATTCGATCATATGTGCGAGTTACGGAAATAAATGATCAGATTTAAATTAAATCGATTTAAACCAATTGCTATGTATTTTAGCTTGCCCCGGACAAACCGTAAATCCGATTGACACGAAATTTGAAACCATACAATAATATCACATTACGGATCTGATGAAACTGGTTTTTTCGAAATCCAAGACTGTTTGAAAAATGGCTATTTTTAGTCGTCAATTAAATATTAAAATATTCAATTTTTATAATTTACTTTTAATTCGATTTTAAAAGTTCTGGAACATCATTCTAACTCCAATATGATGAAATAAAATTTTACAAATCAATTTTAATCATATTAAACCCAATTTTCAATTATTTCTGTAATTTCAACTGTTAAATTATCGATTAAATTATCCAATTAAATCTAGATATTCAAAATAAAATTTATCCGACTTACAATCTTACTTGTCAATATTTAAAATCAATTAAATATACAAATTTCAATTGACAGAAATTCTGGGTCGTTACAAAATAGAAAAATCCATCGACTACATTTCAAATGAACAAGCAAAAACTGGTTATACATTATAAAAACTATAAAGCTGAAACTCATACAAAACAATATAAGTCAAGGTTTCAAATCTCCTTTATCTCATTCGAGATAGAAATCCGAGATTTTCGCTAGAGTATGAGATTTGATAGGTCGGTTAATTATTAGAGCATTAAGTCTCTTTTATTTTAGCCAAAATATCAGTCCGGGATTATCTCCTAAATTAGAGGTTTGAAACCTTAGGTAATCGATCAAGTGCATCTTAAAAGCACCAGTAACAATTGGTTATTTATTATCCAAAGGTGAAGAAACTTAAAATCATATCAAGTAACAAAATCCATCAAGTGCGTCTCAAAAACACTAACAAAGATTGGTTATGATCCTAAAAAAGCAAAGAAGCTTAAAATCATATCAAATAGAAAAATCCATTAAGTGCGTCTCAAATGCACCATCAAAATTGGTTATGGATTATATAAAATCAAAGAGGCATAAAATCATATCATATAGCGAAATCCATCAAGTGAATTTAAAAAGCATCACCAAAAAATTAGTTATGGATTGTACAATAGTAATCAAACTCATACATACAAAAAATAGGAAGGAAAAGAGTAATCATGTTGCATTGATAGACCACTAATGAATATTCATCACATTTTTCTCTGCTTTAGGCTCAAGGCATATTCCTATTGAAAATTCAAGGACTAATTTCCTTTTGAAGATAACTTAGAAAGCAAATCCATGAAGTCCTATTTGATCTTATTCATTTTTATGAGATAGCTTCTTTCATTAATTTCTCAATTGCTTTAGATCTGGAATAGATATCTCTCTTCCCACTACACATTCTAGTAGAAATTTCATTGCTTGTCATTAGGGGTATAAATGTATCTTCTTATATCATACGTAATGGTATCATTAATAATTCATGAGAAACATGATGCTTTCTCCAATTTTATCACATTCATTATTTGATTAATCATGTTATTTACTTGTATATATGCAAGAACCATGGAGAGATAACATAAATGTCACATAAAAACATTCAAATCTTTTCATGTTTTTTTGAACATTGGAAGATCAACTTTAAAAAAGAATATTTTTCCTCACATTAGCATTTAGTAAGTCTATTGTCCAATAACAGAAGGACAGTAAGGAATTCAAAATCTACTACGTAATTTCCATTATTGATTTTTCCAAATTGTTTAGACCCACTTTAGATAGATACCCCCACACTTCGGAAAATTTTAGTTTAACACAGTTTCATAATCCAAGAATAACTTTTTCTAGTTTCTCATGAGGAATCATGTTAGTGTGAAATGACCTAAAAAATTAGTTTCCCCTAATACAATCTAACTATCAAAGGTCGGTATATTCAATTTTATATTTTCAATTACATTCAATATTAGTTTGATGTGTTTTGCATTTTCATACATACAAACATAAATCAAAACAATACATGAAATAAAAAAATAGTTATAAAATAAAACCAATCATGAATTAATACAATACTTGATTCAACTCATGACATTCTTATATTTTCATGCAAAAATCATAAAGTATGCACTTATTTAATATGACAAGTAAAATATTGGATCACGCAACTGAGTTAATACAAAGGGAAAAACACATAAATTGTCATGTTTACACATATATTCAATACATATTTCCAGCACAAACAATTAAAATTTTAGTCTCATACATGTATTTGAAATGAGTAATTTCCTCATATTTATAATCCTTGTATTGGTAATCCAAATAAATATTTCCTCAATAAGAATTTTTTTTTAGGCCCGCATTTACCAAAAAACTAGTTTTCAAATATTCAAAAATCATAAAACATGATTGTTCACAAGTATAAGTATCTCATTTTAAAATAATTTATGGTATACTTAAACAAAACTTATTCCCTTTATCCACAAATATTCTTCATAAATATACATCCTTTACTTTTAGTATCCACCATTTGTTTTTTTCTAAAACAAACTAATACCATAGCTCGCTTCTATATAAGTTTTGTGTACATTTACCATCATTAAATTACGAGTGCGAACTCATGCTACGCACACGATATTCTAAAGTTACGTGACTGAAATAGTTGAAATGTGCTATTGATAATTGTAATGGTGATTTCAAATACAAAACTAATCAAATAATTATGATATAAAACTAGTTTTTCACTTTGAGGTTTTAACTTTAAATAGATATCTACACTGATATGGATAAATAAACAAAATATTCTTTATGCTAAAATTTTTCTAACAACAAATTACATAAAACACAAACCTATTTAGTCAAAATTCTTTTAAAAAAAATCCATATTGCACCGGAATGAGAAGATTGAAATGTAGAATGAAGAAATTTTAGAATAATGTTAAAGTGGAGAAAAAATGATTTTTAAGCGCAATATCATAGATTTCAATGGAATATCATGGAAATCCGATCCAATAGAAAAATGTATTTGCAAAATATAATTACATAAAAATTACTCTTAATGTTCCATTTATTGAACTTCAAATTGCTTAATTTACCTCATGTCTAATTACCAGCAAATGATCTGGGAAAAATCAAAGAACAAAAGATTCATAAACAAGCCTTCAAATTGCATAAAAAGTAAATTAGTATAATATAGTTGCATTAGTCTTTGATAAATATATATATATATATATATATATATATAACAATAAACTATTGAAATCATTTTTAGTGTTTTTGAAATAGATGTTACACTTGAATTTACTATAATTTAACAAACAAGTAATTTTATAGTAGAAAACTGCTCAACCAACAAAATTTATACCTTATTTATTTTTATTTATTTCAATATTCAGATATAATTTAGACATTGTCCATAGTTTTTGAAGAGGTTCAACGTAAAGAATTTAACTTTAAACCTTCTTTATCTTCACTGTATCTACCTGCAAGTAGATTCGGCATATTCGAAGAACAAATGATTCATATATAAACCTGCAAATTACCTATAAAAGAAAATTAATTTAATGAGGTTGACATTAATTTAATATTTTTATAACAAACAAAATATTGAATCCACTTTCAATATTCTAATCAAGCACCGAAATCATGATCTAGAATTAATTTATAAAAAATACCTTATATAAACCTTTCTTACATATTTTAGGTAGTAAAAAGAAAAAAAATAAACTATCAACATGTTACACTTCAGATTCTAAATATTGTACCGACTTTTCATAAATGTAATTTAAATAAAAATGTGAATATTTAAGATAGTTTGAAGAAATAGTTTATATATAAGGAACATAACGAATGAATTGTAAATAGTAATATGAATTCTATTTAATTAAGTGGGAAAGAGAGTTAAATATCCTCTGTGTCCAAATCCAAATTACAATCAAATTTTGTGACCATTTACGAAGATGAATTTTGTAATTAAAATTATGACATGATTTTGAGATCTTGAGGAGTCCAAGACTAAAGAGTAAATGAAAATGAAAGAATGAAGCAAATGGGCTAGAGATCCAATTTTAATATATATACAATATAAATCATGTTGCCCTTTTGAGTTCGTGTAAAGCTTGAGAGTAAAGTGAAAAATAAAGTAAAGGAATGGAAGAAAAAGATTAAGGAATTTATTTTAGATCAAAAAATAATATTTTTTTCCTAAGGATTGAAATACATAGATATGTTATATTTTATGGAATAGAATAAATGCAAAATTGGTAAACAAATTAAAGGGAATGGTTAAAGGGGAGTGATTTGGTTTAGGGGAATAAAAGTCATGGAGGTTTCCGTAATGGTCAATAATTGATAGAGGTAGAAACCTTCATTTCATTTAGAATCATTTTCATTATTTTCCTTTTTTGTCACTTCAATCTAAAAACAAATAAAATACTGATATTATTTTTGTCTAAAAAAAATCTTGATTAAATATATAATTTCATACCTTATTTTAAACCTCCATCATGATATAAGATCCAAAATCTCTTTCAAAGACATCACTAAAATATTGAATATAAGAGAAAAAATACTCCTACCATCCTTTCATGGTAGTGGCTTGATTTTATAATGGAAGAATTGATTTTATAATGGAAGAATCAATTGTTCAAGTCTTCTATTTTCAACTCTACTTTAATTAAGAATTTTTTTCTTCATTCCCCTTATCTAAACCGATTCTCCCTCCCTAATCAAAAGGAGAAGCACTCAAAGAAACAACTGCTACGGATGGATTTATTAGAGGTAATTAGTTAGAAATTTTATATCAAAAGTTATTAAACTGCCAAACTCTAATTTGGTTTCTTTAATATTTGAGCACAACGTAAACACCATATATAGATTTTAAACACGTTCAATAAAAATAATTTACTTTGAACGTTCTTTATTCTCAATGCTACTAGTGTTAACGCTTAAAATTGAATGCTAACACCCCGGTGTATGTAGAGATTAAGTGAAAGCACCACCCGTGAATACGGGAATTAGAAACAAGTAAAAGAGTCACAGAGGAAGCAGTAAAAGACAACGGTTTTATAGTGATTCGGCTTCAGGTTAAGCCTACGTCCACTTTAATCTTCTTTATTGTTGAATCAATTATAACTTTTCAATAATCTTCGATTACAACACTGATGGGACAAATAACTAGAACTTCGATGTAGAAGAAGTCTTTGAATCCATGTCGGTTGTGTTAGATTTCCTCTTGAAGTTTGTTGAGATGTCTTTTGTGTTTGAAGTCTCAAGTGAGTCGAGAATTCAGGAGAGTATCGGCGTTCCAGAAATGAGCCAAAAAAGATCCCCTCTCAGTTGGAGTAGACGGGGTATTTATAGGAGAGTTCGGAGTTAGGTCGTAGGTCGCAAGCGACCTTAGATAGGTTGTAGGTCGTCAGCGACCTAGTGGGAGTGGTTTACGGCTTAAACATGGTATACTTGATCATTCTGAACAAACTAACAAGTCATAGACCGTGGACGACCTAGATAGGAAGCGGCATAAGAAGCTCCTTTGGTATGTTTAGGTCGTGAGCGACTTAGGAATAGGTCGTAGGTCGTGGGCGACTTAGGGGAGTAGTTGGCGACTTAGCAATGTTGAGATATCCAATGTAGCGACCTTGACTAGGTCGTTAACTTGCTATGTCGCTTAATCCATTAGGTCGCTAGGTTATAGGAGCCCTTAGGTCGTAAGCTCTTTAGGTCGTTAAGACCACTCCATCTTTAGGTCGCTAGGACTGTTCCATCTTTAGGTCATTAAGTTGCACACTCGTTAGGTCGCTCATCTGCCTAGGTCGCTGAGCTTCTTAGCCCACTGCAGAACTTCTTCCCTGTTAGGTCGCTCCCCTCTTTAACTCGTTAGGCCGTTTCATCTTTAGGTCATTAGGTCGCCTAAAAAGTGGAGTTAACACTTGCCCCTCGAAGTAACACCTAGGTCGTAGGTCGTGTGCTTCGATCTAATCCCGCTAGGTCGTGAGCAACCTAAGAATTAACTTAACCCGTATGCCCATCTGCTTTTGCCTTATATAACTGCTAACTCGTTTCTTCTTCTTTACTTAATTGTTCTAACAACTTGCTCCGCCATTAACGAGTCTTCGAGCTTTCTAGAGCGAATTCGATCTATCCAACCGTCAATCCATCTTCACCATTATATTATGTAAGTGAATTTGATCCTTATCCAATCACGATCATCACCAAACTGCGAATCCCGATTCCCTGACCTCAGACCAACTCTGTGTGTCGCATTTCGCTTTTCAAGTCAAGTTGCGATCGACCTTGATCGCCATCAACTGTGTTATTGCCGCGATTCACGAGAGCACAGCGGCGCATTGGGTCCAGGATGGATCTGAAACGGCTCGAATCAGTGTGGATGATTTGATGTTATGGATGGGTAATGGATTTTATTGAGAGGATGAGGGATTTCGTTGCTTAGATGATAACAGGTTATTGGGTTGCAAGGTGACGAGATAGCGGGCTATTGGGTGGAGAAGAAGTTAGCGAGTCAAGGAAGGCGGGGCATAGTGGCTTTGACAGGAAATGGCTCGGGATTTGTCAGAAGCTATTTAGTGAATTTGAGCGACTTAGAAACCTTTGTGACCTAAGAAACTTGGCTGACCTAACAAACTTGGGATTTAACTTGCATGCGACCTATCACGCTCGCAACTTAACTTAGTGAAACAATACAAAGTTTAAAGCAGAACGACCTAAAAGACCAACGACCTAACTTTGTGCGCATAGGTTTTAGGTCGCGGCCGACCTAGACCTTGGACAATTTTCTGTTTAATTTTGACCTGAAGCTTCATGCCTTGAATTCTTTAGCTTGGACAACGCGACTTGAGATAATTCGACTTATGTTAGGTCGTTGGGCTTGATTGATGAACCTTGACCCATGATCATTCGCTTGAGTTTGTTTAAGATTATATTAACTTTAATGCTAATAACCTGTTAAACACAACATTTGTAGAAAACTCGGGCGAATATACTGCCACTGATCGCCCACAACGAATGACAGATTAGTCGATAAAAGATAATTATCTTAAAGAAATTATATGAAATGCTGTGAATCGACAAATTCAAGTGAAATATTAAAGCAAAGCCATATTAATCAGTCAAAACTGACTTGCTTGCATCAACACTGCCCCTGTATTTGGACTTAAAACAACAAGCCCTGAAACAATAAAATTGGCAATTGCATATTATTTTATTTCAGTTATATTTGCTTGTCGTTTTATTAGTTTTACACAACACTTCTCACATTTAGGAAACGTGCACCTTCATATTTGAATATCCAGTTCCTTGTGTAGAATGTCTTCTCAAGAAGAGATCATAGAGCAATCTGAGGGGGTCTTCCCGATAGCCAGTCCGTTGGATAATCCTCCGGAAAGAACTCCAACTTCTCTGAGTCAGCGGGCATTCAACCAATTACGTATTCAATTTGGTATTGCTGAAGCAGACGCTAGGCTTCCTGGACCAAACGATACCGTTGATAGGCCACCTCTCGGTTTTATCGCCGTCAACCGTCAAATGTGCCTATGGGGTGCCATTCCTCCTTTCAATGACTTTCTTCAACGACTCCTTCTTTGATTAACTATCTCTCCTTTCCAACTGCATCCCAATGGCCACGCCATCTTAATGGGACTTTGTGTGCTGTTCAGGAGGACACTTGATCGTCTTCCGAATGTTAAAGAAATTTGTTACTTGTGCACATTCGCAAAGAACAAAGATCACCCCTCTATCACACTCGTGAGAAGCGCCAGAAATCGTAGATTGATTGTCGATCTTCCGGAAAGCGCTCACGGGTTCTTAAATCAATTCTTCTTCGTTCGTCGCCCTCTAGGATTTTACGCCATCTGGAGAGTAGGAAGTAAGATTTCTCATTCCCAATTTTTCCAATTGAGCTTTTCGAGATCCGAATTGCTAAGCGCTAACTTCATTCTTTTCTTTTACAGCGCTTCCTCCTCCCTCTAGAGATCCCAGTCACAAAACGATTTTTGAAAGATTAAGTGTCGTGCCGGTTGAGGAAAGAAGTATTAAGTTTTTGCTGAAAGATGAACTTCCACACCAATACGGGCTTATGCACCCTTCTCGTTCTACTCAACCTCATGAAGTCCCTGATTCTCCAGTAGATACATCGGATGCCCCGGATTCCGTCGGAGGACTTACACTAAAAGAACATACTGCTGAGGCTTCAGTGGTAAAGTGTTCACTTCTATTGGTGTTGCGGGGTCATCCAGCAAACTTGCACTTGCCCCGGTCATCGAAGCAGAGGAACCTCCCCAACAATCCAGGAAATTTGGTGACGAAGGAACTGAGAGAACAAGTCCCGCCAAGCACAGCGGTGATGATACTTTTGAGGGGTTGAGCGAACTGATGATTACTTCACATGAGCTTTTTAAAGCTGATCCTATCACTGCTAAAGTTACTTCTCCAGCAGTTGAAGCGACATCCATTCTGCAACAAACTCCATCAGCCCAAGAGTTGACACTGGCTGTAAAATCCATCATCACCCCCTAACCCAGGAGTGGTTCGTAGTTTGACGCGCGTAGTTTGCACATTACACACTCTTAGGCTTTTTCAGCACTTATATGCATTCAACTTCCTTGCTTTGAAGATTTCTGAGTTTATTTCTTTTTTATTTTCAGATTCCCCAATGAGACGAAGTGGCTCCTACTACGATGATTTCCAGCGTTATGGGAAGCGCAGTTCTTATGACCCCAGGAGGTATCTTCCTGCCTCTTGGGAAACCGACGAAGAAAGAGCTGCAAGGAAGGCTCGTGAGAAGCGCGCTTATGAAGAACGCTACGGGAGACGGGACGAACAACATGATTCTTCCTAGAGAGAGGATGATTCCCACAAGCGAAAATCCCGTGATGACAAGGGGAAAAGCCATGTCGCTGAGGACCCGAGTAAACGGGCCAAACTTGGTGAAAAACTGACATTTGAACTCTCTGAGAAGTCCAGTGCTCCCGTCTCTTTGGAAATTCCTTCCAGCTCTCCCCCCTTCAAAGAGCTGATATTCAAACAGTCATAAGTAGGCCCCCCTATCAAGTTGGACAGGGTCCGGCTACTCTTCAAAGCCGATTCCCACGCTGGTGCTTAAAGGGAGTACGCTTCGATCTTGACTTGGTCCCGATTGATAAGCAGGCCATGTTGCGAAATCTTGATGCCGTCAAACTCGATATTGAGAGGATGTCTGGTTGGCAGAAACTTGTTGACGAGCTTCAAAGAGTGAATCACATAAACCTTGAAGCCATGCTGACTATGGAAAATGACAAATCCGAGTGGCAGAAAACACTCGATCAGCATGATGCCGAAATGAAGAGTATTGCCGCTTATAATGAAAAGCTTGAAGCGGAAGTTGAAAAACTTAAGGAAGAGCTCACCACTTCTTCCACTTCCTATTCTCAGAGAGAAGAAGTGCTTCAAAAACAAGTGAGAGATGCTCACGCGGCACAAAGACATGCTGAAGCTAAATTTGAAGCACAGCAACAAATTGTAGAAAACTACCGAGCTGACGTTGCTCAACTGCGAGAAAAAACCAACTCCCAGAACTCAAAGATTGAACTGCTCAAAGCTCGACTTTCTGAAGCTGAAAAGGAGCATGATGAAGCTATTGCCGGCAAAGCTGTAGCCGAAGAATCTCATATGGCAACTAAAGCCGAATTCAGCTCCACTCTATTCGAGTTTTACATCCATAGTGTTCTGCGGCGCGGTAGCCTTAAATTTTTGGGATCGTAGTATGAAATCACTTTGGCCAAAGTGTGGGAGCCATACTTGATATGATTGGAGGAGCCGGATATGCCGAAGTAGATTTAATGGCGCACTATCTAGATGATGATGCATGTGTCGCTCTTGCCAGGGGAAAGGAGCAACTCGCCAAAGAGAGAGCCGAAACGACCGAACGAGAACATTTAGGGAAGACAATCTCAACCGTCCCAGTTCAACCTTCGGTTTCAGCCGACATCGATATTGTTGGCTCCAGTTCCCATTCTCCTCCTCCTGCTAAAGCTGTTATTGAAAGTTCCACCGCCCATAGTGGAGATGAGACTCAAGAAAGTGCTGAAGCGCAGGACTTCGAAGTTGACATAGTAAAGCCTACTTCTCCAGGTAACTTCAATGTTGATCTCGCTCAAGTGGACTGCTTGCTTTCTTTACATGAGCTTGATGAACTTTTTGATTATTACTTAAATCTTGATGCACCACTTTCTCCTCTTTTTATGAGAGATTCTGACTTTAACTTCTCTTCTCCTGTAGTGAAAGAGCCAAGTGTCGTTCAGCCTTCCCCTCTTCCAGTTGTTTCCTCTCCGCCTCTTCAGATTACTCCCCCTTCCGTTTCTCAACCGAGGTCACAAGAGGAGCAGATAGAAGCTCTTCAAGGCTTGGATGACCCAGTCGCTTCTCAGGAACAGAAGGCCGAGGAACCTAAAGAAGGCGAAAGAACCCCGGAGCAAACTATTTCTGATGACATAAAGTTGTCTGCACTTTTCACTCCAGGCAGTGAGTCTTCTTCAAGGAAGAAGGGAAAGCGCGGAGTCTCAAAGAAAAGGAGAGAAGCTTTTGCCGGCGAAGAAAAGGCAGAAGAAAGTCCAATTGCACCCCTTCCTCTTTCTTCCCCTACTCTCACAAGCCGGCCCAAAAAGTTAATCATCCGGCCAGGCGAAGGCTCGAAAGGTGGCAGGAAAAAGAAGTGATGGGTTTGGGACTTATGCTTTTCGTCTCGCTTTTTTGCTTTTATATATAAAAATTTGTGTTGATCGGAGATTGTGCGGGTACCGGTCCCCGCCTTCTTCTGTTTTGAAACCGGCATATGTATAAAATTTTCATAGTATGGAATAAAATGATTCTTTTACTTGTACAAACTTCTGTCTGTATTTGAGAATTCATTTATTCTTCTTTTTCATGCAAGTTTCTTTATTTTCTCTGTGTGATGTTGCAATAAACCTATGGTATGTTGCTCGAGCATTGTTTTTATTTTTGCAACTATATTATATTGCCCCCATACCATGGTTTATTGCAATCTCTTTCACATTGGCAAAATTTTGGAGAACAACTGTTATGTTTCGAGAAGACTTGTACTCTTTCTTTAGGGAACAACTTTTCCATTCAAAGGAGGTTTGCATCTGTACTTTATAGAACAATTTTTCCCTTTTAAGGAAATATTTTTCTGATTTAGTAGAATGCGCCTCGTATTGGAGAAGTTACTCTTTCTTTTTTTTGTTGCGAAGTTTTTACACTTCACATTTGGAGAAAGTCACTTTTATTTTTTGGCAAGTGAATTTTCCTTTGTGGTAAAGTGGGCCTCCGAAAAAGGGCTTTGACCTACTTGTGCCTCCGAAGAGGGCTTTTGTTTGATTGTGCCTCTGGGAAGAGGGCTTTTTTGTTTGATTGTGCCTATGGGAAGAGGGCTTTTTTTTGTGTGTGCCTCTGGAAAGAGGGCTTTTTTGTTTCTACCTCTGGGGAGAGGCTTTTATTTTTTCCCTGTCCGCTGGGAAGCGGGCCTCCGAAGAGGGCTTTTCACATTTCGACTCGTGTGAAGTTTTATTTCAGATCGCGGTGAAATGTGTGCCTCCGAAGAGGTCTTTTAGCATTTCAACTTTGGTGAAATGGGCCTCCGAAGAGGGCTTTTCACATTCCAACACTTGTGAAGTTTTATTTCAGATCTCGGTGGAATGCGTGCCTCCGAAGAGGTCTTTTCACCTTTCAACTCGTGTGAAGTTTTATTTCAGATCACGGTGAAATGTGTGCCTCCGAGTAAGGCTTTTTCCTGGAAGTTTCTTTCCCATGGTTGGATGGATTCACGGAGCAGACACAAGTTACTTGGATTGTTTGTTTACACAAATGTTCTCAGCTAGTTAATGAGTGTCCTATGCCACCGGTCATTCCACAACTTTTTGTTGAGAAAGAGAACTTTCTTTTTCTGGCAAGTCCCATTAGAGGTCTTTATCCTCCGAAGAGTTGTGCCTCCGAAGAGGGCTTGCGCCTCCGAAGAGGTCTTTTGCTGCTTGCTGCCTGCTCGCCCATGTCTTTTCGCCATTTGTTCATATTAACGGTTCCCTGTTATCACTTTCAAGCACACATTCCTTTCTTTTGCAAGTAGCTTATTCTATCCAAAGAAGTGTACTTCATTGTTAAATGAGTTCGTAGGGGCGGACACAGGCTAATTAATCGGATGTTTGTACAAACGATCACAATTAGTTAGGAAGGGTCTACCTCTGGCGGAACCACTTAACTGTTTGCTTGAAGCACTTTTTATATAGGATTTGAGTCTGGAATTTTTGTGGCTGAACATTCATTTGTTGAGTGATGTCAGGGATCGCTTGGTCTTATGATGGGTAAGCTTTGTTTTAATGGCCTGCAATATTAAATCAACATTTTAGCAATACAATTGAAGTATTTTATATATCGAAATAAAACAAGCACTTTATAATAGTAGAGAACACAAGATTTATAGTGGTTCGGCCAAGAACTGGGCCTACATCCACTTTATAGTTCTTATTATTCACTTGCACTGGCTTTACAATGGCTTTCAATACAAGAATCATACATTCATAATTCTTTTACAGTATTTCAGTAAAGGTTTTAAGTAAAATATGGGCGCAAGTGATTGCTGTTCCAAGCTCTTGGAATTGGATCTCCTTCGACAGTTGTCAGTTTGAAAGTGCCATCAAGAAGTTTTTTGCCTATGACATATGGCCCTTCCCAGTTTGACGCAAACATTCATGTTGCTGTCATGACCCTTTTCAAGACTAGATCTCCAATCTCAAAGCTGCGTTGGCGAACTTTGGAATTGAAATGCCTGGCAATTCTTTGCTGATGGGCTGCAATTCTGAGTTGAGCCTCTTCCCTTTTTTCATCAAGGAAGTCAAGTGCTTCAAGTTGAAACTCTTCGTTTTCAGCTTGGTTGAAATGAATTCTTCTATGTGAAGGGACTTCTATTTCCACCGGAATCATTGCTTCTGATCCATATGCTAATGAAAATGGAGTGTGCCCAGTCACAGTTTTGTGGGTAGTTCTATATGCCCATAGTGCTAGTGGAAGTTTATCGACTCAACCACCTTTCGCTTTTTCCAACTGTTTTTTGATGGTTGATTTGATAATTTTGTTTACTGCTTCCACTTGCCAGTTTGCCTGCGGATGAGACACTGCTGAGAAGCTTTTCTGGATCTTGAATCGCTTGCAGAAATCTTGGAACTCTTCACTTTCGAATTGGGTTCAATTATCTGTGATTATCTTTTGAGGCACGCCATACCTGCAAATGATATTCTTAGTTACAAAGTTTATCATCTTTTTAGAGGTAATAGTAGCTAATGGTTCAGATTCAGCCCATTTAGTAAAATTATCAACAGCAACAATAACATATCTGATTCCGGATTCGGTGGTTGGCAAAGGCCCAATGAGATCCATTCCCAAATAGCAAATGGCCACGGACTAACCATCTGTGTTATCTCGGTGGAAGGTGCTCTTGGGATTTTTGCAAATCTCTGGCATCGGTCACATTTTCGAGCATAGCTTGCAGCATCACGATTAATATCTGGCCAAAAATACCCATAACAGAGAATTTTCTTTGCTAGAGTTTGACCACCTGAATGGTCTCCACACTCTCCTCTGTGTACTTCAGCTAGAATTGTCTTAGCTTCTTGCTTGGTCACACATCGAAGTAATGGCATTGAGAATCCCCGCCTATACAATCAGCCATCTTGAATTATATATCTAGAGGCTTTTCCTAGCAACTTCTGTCGTTCTTTTGAATTTTCTGGTAGAGAACCGTTGAGCAGATATTCCATTATCGGAGACATCGATGATTCATGCTCCTGAGATATAGTCATGATCCAGTCAGTATCCATCTCATCAGTGCTTGGAGCTGACAGGACTTCCACAGGAACTAATCCCAATAATTGAGCTTCACCGGTGCTTGCGTACTTTGCGAGAGAATCTGCCTTCATGTTCTCTTCGCGGGGTATATGATTTATCGTATAATGGTCAAAATCATCGAGAAGTTCGCAGGCTCTTGACAAGTAAGCAGGCAGATTTCCTCCTTTTGTTTGAAACTCTTTCCTGACTTGACATACAATAAGCTGTGAATCGCTGAAGATCTGCAACACTTTGACATTCAATTCTTTAGCAATTCTTAAGCCGGCGATAAGAGTTTCATATTCTGCTTCATTGTTTGTCAAAGGGAATTCCAATCTCAATGCATAGCACAATGACCGCCCTTCAGGGGTTTCAAGCACAACCCCAGCTCCGGAACAGTAATCGTTTCTTGCACCATCAACATATAATTTCCATCGAATTGGGGTGTTATCAGTCACTTCTTCCTCACTATCACCTTTATCTGTACATTTTGCGATGAAATCTGCTAAAGCTTGTCCATTAATTGCTCTCCGGGGATGATAAGTGATGTCGTATTGGCTGAGTTCAATATTCCACTTCAAGAGGCGACCCGAAGTCTCCGGACGAAACAGGACTTGCTTCAGAGGTTGATCAGTGAGGACTTTGATAGGATGAGCTTGGAAATATGGCCTCAATTTTCTTGATGCAATTAGTAGACAATAGGCAAGCTTTTCCAACTTTGAATAATTCATCTCTGCCCCAGTGAATCTTTTGCTGATATAATAGACCGGGCACTGAATTTTTGCGTCTTCCCGTACCAACGCTGCACTGAGAGCATGAGATGAGATTGCCAAATATACGAAAAGATCTTCACCATTGTCCGGCTTAGAAAGTAGTGGAGGCGTTTCCATATGACGAATCAACTCGTCGAAAGCTTTCTGGCATTCAGGAGTCCAGTCAAAATTTCTCTTTCCTTTTTTCAGAGCATCAAAGAATGGAATGCATTTATCAGTAGCTTTGGAAATGAATCGACTCAAAGCAGCGACTTTTCCATTAAGACTCTGCAGTTCCTTCTTTGTTCTAGGGGCTTTGACTTCTCTTAAGGCAGCAATTTGAGCAGGATTAGCTTCAATGCCCCTAGCACTCATAATGAAACCTAGGAACTTTCCGGACTCCACCCCAAACGAACATTTCAAAGTATTAAGCTTCATTCCGTACTTTCGAAGGATTGCAAACATTTCCGCCAAGTGATCCATATGGTCTACCGCTTTCTTTGATTTCACCGACATATCGTCAACATAAACTTCCATAGTTTTGCCGATCTACGGTTTGAACATAGCGTTGATGAGTCTTTGGTAAGTTTCCCCTGCATTCTTAAGTCCGAAGGGCATGACTCTATAGTAGTAGAGACCAACTTGGTGATGAAGCTTGTGTCCTCCTGATCCGGCTCATGCATCATAATCTGGTTGTATCCAGAGTAAGCATCCATGAAAGATAACAATTCATGCCCCGCAGTTCCATCCACCAACTGATCTATCCTGGGTAACGGGAAGCAGTCTTTGGGGAAGGCTTTGTTTAAATCCGAGAAGTCGATGCATACTCTCCACTTCCCATTATCTTTCTTAACCAGCACTGGATTTGAAACCCAATTCGGATAAGTAGACTCCCTGATGAAACCATTCTCCATAAGCCGGTCTACCTCTTCTTTCAACACTGCTGACCTTTCAGGACCCTGGGTTCTTTTTTTTTACCGGTGTAAACTTCGGATCAATATTCAGAGTATGTACTGCAATTTCTGGGGATGTTCCACACATATCAGCATGAGTCCAAGCGAATACGTCTAGATTTGCTTTCAAGAATGTTACCAAGGAATTTTGAACTGTCACACTAAGTTGAGAACCCACATTCACCACTTTGTTCGGATCTTTCGGGTCAACAGGTACTGGCACCGTTACTTCTACTGGCACCACTCTATTTTCCCCTGCACTAGCTTTTCTAGGATCCATATCTCTTCGTGCCCTGCTATGCTCGCCGGTGCAGCGTCCACCCTATAATTGTTACAAGGTTGGTTCTTTGATGCGGACTGGGGTTGCTGCATCTTTTCCCATCTCTCTCTTCCTTGCTTCACGCAACTCTATTAGATAATATTCTCTCCCAGCATTCTGATCCCCTTTAATAACTCCAACTCCATTATCTGTGGGGAATTTCATAGTGAGGCACCACGGGGCGAGAATTGCCTTAAAAGCCGCAAGAGTTGGTCGGCCTAGGAAGGCGTTGTAGGCAGAAAATTCATCAACAATTACAGAAGTCTATTTTCGAACCACCTTTTTCTGCCCCTCTCCAAGCTCAACGAACAAGTCAATAGTTTCAATTGGCTGTTTCGGTTCCCCAGTAAACCCAACGATCTTCTGAGATGAATCTTGTACATCAGTCATCGGAATTTTCATTTGGTCGAACGTCTTTTTGAAGAGAATATTGCAAGAAGCGCCGCAATGTACAAGCACTCTTCTCACAATAGCCGGCCCAATGCCTGCAGAGATGACCAAGGGATCCATGGTTGGAGCTTCAATACCCATAGAGTCCCTGGCTTTGAACACAATATCATCATTGAAAGTTTTATGCTGCTTCAAAGGTGCATCATTTTCTAGCACAAAAACACTCTCTTCTGCTGGTACATACTTCAAGGCACGGGCATATCTTTCCATCTCGCCCCAGCTTCTGCCTGTTGGGTGAGGACCCCCTGTAATCACATTAATAACAGGCCTTTCTGATTCATGCACGGTATTCCTATCACCCGAGCCAGATGGATGAGCAGGAAGTTGCTGGCCCTTAGTAGATGAAGTTGGGTCATTTCTACTTCTCTTAACATATTGCTGCAACTTGTTCTCTCTCAGCAGTTCTTCAATCAAACTTTTCAGATGGCGACATTCGTTGGTATCATGACCGGGTTGATTATGAAACCGATAGAATCTCCCACTTTGAGCAGCTTTTTTGCTAACTCTCATCTCAGGCGGTTTAGGATATTCTACCACATCTTTGGTAGCAAAAAATATATTCTCCGGGGTGTCAGTCAAAGGGGTGAAATATGAAGGTTTTAAGAAGCGAGGCTTCTTCGGGTCTTTCTGTTTCTTCCCACCGTTATTTTCCCTCTTCTGACTTCCGGATTCCTTTTTGATAGGGGCAACAGTATTATCCTTAACCTCTGTCAATGCCACTTTAACTGGTGCCCGAAGGCTTTCCAAGCGCATGAATTCATCAGCTTTCTTATAGAATTTCTCAAGCGAATTTAGTTCTTTCATCTTCACCCAATTCCCAAATTCGCTTGATTTGTCGATTTCCCTCATCAGGTATGTCAAGACCATTCATGGCTCTGCATTGTCCACTTCAGCCAAAGCTATGTTGAAGCGGTTCAAGAAAGACCTAATGGATTCCCCAGGATTCTGTTCCAGGCTTGACAGTGACATAGTATCCTTTGCCTTTGAAGCATACAACCTGAATTGCTCTTTAAACTTCCGAGTCGAATCGACGAACTGGTTTATGGATCGGACCGGAAGCTTTATGAACCAGAGCAGAGCCACTCCTTCCAAGTATACCGGAAAGTACCGGCATTTGATCTCATCAGACGCTCTAGCACCAGTCATGTGCCAATCATACTTATACAGGAATTGATTAGGGTCGCTTGTTCCCTTATAAGCCAGAATGGTAGGAGGAACAAACTTCCTTGGGAATTCTGCCTTTAGAATCCTTTCAGTGAATGGACTTTTGCTCGGAGCGAATCCCCATTCCTTTTCATCTTCATCCCTCTGCATGCTTTCTTTCATGATTTGTCGCACCATGCTCGAAAGATATTCCTCATCATTTAAAGGATCTGCAGGACAGACTTCGGCCATTTTCTCGGAAGTTTGTCTGGACAAACGTTCGCGGAGAGTTGGCTTTGGTCTCGATCCTCCAGCTTGAGGAGGTATTTCTTTAGCGGGGCTAGCTGTTCTTTGAGGAATATTCCTCTCTTCAGGATTATGAACATCATCTGCAAGGTTTTCTTCATTACTCACCGGTTGACGGTTAGCTCCAATCAATGCATTTAACCTTTCAAGCATCAAAGCATTCTGGGTTTCCATATGTTGGTATAACCTAGATACTGCAGCATCTAACTCCGCTCGTGTAATTCCGGCACTTGGTGCTGCTTGACTTGACAAAGGAGAAGTGGCAGTGTTCTCATGGACATTACTGGTGTATGTAGAGATTAAGTGAAAGCACCACCCGTGAATACGGGAATTAGAAACAAGTAAAAGAGTCACAGAGAAAGCAGTAAAAGACAACGGTTTTATAGTGGTTCGGCTTCGGGTTAAGCCTACGTCCACTTTAATCTTCTTTACTGCTGAATCAATTACAACTTTTCAATAATCTTCAATTACAACACTGATGGGACAAATAACTAGAACTTCGATGTAGAAGAAGTCTTTGAATCCATGTCGGTTGTGTTAGGTTTCCACTTGAAGTTTGTTGAGATGTCTTTTGTGTTTGAAGTGTCAAGTGAGTCGAGAATTCAGCAAAGTATCGGCGTTCCAGAAATGAGCCAAAAAAATCCCCTCTCAGTTGGAGTAGACGGGGTATTTATAGGAGAGTTCGGAGTTAGGTCGTAGGTCGCAAGCGACCTTAGATAGGTCGTAGGTCGTCAGCGACCTAGTGGGAGTGGTTTACAGCTTAAACATGGTATACTTGATCATTCTGAACAAACTAATAAGTCATAGGCCGTGGCCAACCTAGATAGGAAGCGGCATAAGAAGCTCCTTCGGTATGTTTAGGTCATGAGCGACTTAGGAATAGGTCGTAGGTCGTAGGCGACTTAGGGGAGTAGTTGGCGACTTAGCAGTGTTGAGATATCCAATGTAGCGACCTTGACTAGGTCGTTAACTTGCTATGTCGCTTAATCCATTAGGTCGCTAGGTTGTACGAGCCCTTAGGTCGTAAGCTCTTTAGGTCGTTAAGACCGCTCCATCTTTAGGTCGCTAAGACTGTTCCATCTTTAGGTCATTAAGTTGCACACTCGTTAGGTCGCTCATCTGCCTAGGTCGCTGAGCTTCTTAGCCCGCTGTAGAATTTCTTCCCTGTTAGGTCGCTCCCCTCTTTAACTCGTTAGGCCGTTTCATCTTTAGGTCGTTAGGTCGCCTAAAAAGTGGAGTTAACAACTAGTAAGTAGATTATGTGTATATGAATAACAAAAGACCAAAAATAAACTAAGTAGTTAAACAAAAAACCATAAATTGGTTTAATAGTGTTAAGATGTGTTCTTTGAGAAGTAACGAATTAACAAAATAAAATCGCCATTTATACTTTAATTATGCATATAGATTAATGATCTAGACATAATTTATAAAAGGGACAAAATAAAATAAATTCTACAAACTGTAACGACCTGCCATTTTGACTGTCGAAAGTCAACACCGAGCACTACTACCATATTCCAATGTCGTGCATCCAATCGACAAAAGGGCAGATTATTAGGGTAAATAAAAAAGAAATGAGAATAAAGAAAAACAGAATCTCACAGCGGAATGGATAACATATAATACAACAATAATGGTAGAAAATGGCACTCCAAATATACAGGGTATATCAGGGTTAAAACAAAATTTATGGGCTGGACAGTTATAAAATCCCGACCTTACAAATGCCGAATATGTATACTATATAATACAGTGAAAAATAAAACACTACGATAGGTGTACCTTCAACTCCCTGTTGAATATGCGCTTATATGATTTTTGTTTGATGATAATAAACATATATACATTCGTCTAAAAAGTATTTTTTAATGTACTATTTATTTTTCACAGATTAAATAAATATTTGCTGAATAAATTAAATAACAAAGAATTTGAATTCAAACAGAAATTTTATTCAAACAAATATTTATTACATTTTTGAATAGTACAAATTCAAGCTCTCACTATACATATACAATTTTGATTACAATACATCACAATTTCATATTTACATAAATTCCTCACTACATATCACTCACACTCGTAGTTCATCTTCAACTTCATTCCAGTTAGAATCCAGTATCTGAGCAATCTGCAAAAATATTCACTAACGCAGTAAAATTGAAAAATAAATATTTTTGCAATAAAAAATAAAATGTGAATTTTGAAAATGATATTTGCCTCAGTTATTTGGGTTGTTCGTCATCATTTAATTTTGAACCCACTATACACGAACAACTTGTGACATACACAGCGTATCACTGTATATGCCACAAGGCCATGCACACCAATATACACTTGATAATGCTACAGGACAGGTGAGCACAAAGTCAAACCCAAATAAAAAGACGGGTTCAGCTCAGGTGCAACATAAATAAAATCTCGACTTCAGCACAAGGTCAAACCCGAGTTGTGAAACTGGATTTAACTCAAGTGTAATGCACAGTCTACACAAATTCAATAAGGCACCAAACAACAAACAAAATGCAAAGGTCAAGCCATTGCTGCCATGAATCAACTCAAATGCAAAGCCTCGACCAAAATCAAAATAAACCAAAACAAAGTAAAACTGCTCATATACATGAACCAGTGCCAACAGACCGAGAGCTACCAGATAACAATGAAGCATGAAGAAAACATATAGAATAGTGGACAGTGCACTGCAGATAGGACAACTAGGTCCAAAAGAATCACAAAGCAAGTGCACCACCACACAAGTATATACAAGAAACAATGCACTGTAAAACAAGTGATACAAAACCAGAGTATCACAAATACACAAACAATGGAAACACATGAGCTAATGAATGCTACTGGTATGAAGTAGATCAAAGTGTGCAAGCTAGTCTACAATTACAAGATATGAACCAGTAACCAAAGTAACCACAAAGAAAATGCACAAACTCAACTATCAGATGAAATAGTGAAGCTTCCAGATCAGAGATGCAGACCTTAATGAAAAACAAAGAAAAGGTGTTGTACAGAAGAACAAATGAATCAGAATACAAATGCAAGTGAAGCTACACAACTATATACATGTACACAAAGCCAAACTGCAACAAGACCAACTCCAGAATGCATCAGTGTGCAAAGAGCTCGAGCACAAGATTTGGCAACTACACAATGCAAAGACCAGTGATGCAACTCAATGCATATTGCTGTGTGTAACCAAGTCAAAGCCGTGTTTTTAATCAAACAAGTCAACAGAAAAGGAACGGAGTCGAAGCCGTGGTCATCAGAAAAGAAATCAAAATTCCGTTTTGACCAAAGAGATCGCAATTTCAAAATCAAAGCCGTGAATACCAAGTAACCAAAAATATATGAATTGACAAAGTCAGAAATCATCGTCAACATTCAATCAATATCGAACGGCCGAGCTATATCAATTGACAAATTCAACTAACTCCAGATGAATGCAAATACAGGGATTCAATCTCTAAAAATTGCAATAATCATCATCGGCAATATCCATCGAGTTCAAGTACGAAAACACTAAAGCACAAAAGCATAAATTACATACCGAAGCAAGGAAAGAACTCGATCAACGAAGCAGCCGAAGTGAGCAACAAGGAAAACAATCGATCAAGGCTACACGCGAATAATCACCGAATCGATCGATATAAAGTCGGCTCTTCGAAAGCCCTAATTTGGATCAAGGACGAAAGCCCTAATTTCGCAAAGAGGAACGAACGAGAGAACAAAGCCGCCACTAACCAAAATAAAGAGAACGGGCCGAATAATAAACAAAAGGGGTCGGCTTTTTTTTAAGTTTAATAAGGGCTTTTAATTTTAAATAGGGTTATTTTATTTTAAATTGTTTTTTAATTTGTAATTTCTTTTTAAACCATTTAAATTTCTAGTCGTGTTACTATGGGACAAACTACGTGGCGTAGTTTGAGAATTCGCAACTCGGTGGCTGAGTTGTGGAAGGGTTTTGAGCGTAGAGTTAGGTTTAGTCGATAGCGGGTATCGCGAGTTTACGTGTGTAAGCGTCTGACTATCTAATTTCTAGTAGAAACCTTAGGGGCAACACAAAGGCAGGGTTTTGCCGAAGCTGGGTAAATTCTGTGTTGTTCTATTTCTGCATTTTATTATTCTGCTATTTTTCTGTGCTGTTGTTAATCTGTGATCTGTGATGAAATAATTTATAAGCTTCCGCAATTAATTTTTATAATCTATACCATCACCCTATTCACTCCCCCTCTAGGGTGAAATCGATCCTACATTCCCCTTCAAAACCTCCATAACACCATGGATAACCTGGAAAAATACTCGATCTAACCCGAGCATTATAATAAATAATAACCAGATCAGTCTAGAAACACCAGCATGAGATAACTCGAATAATGGGGATCATATAAAAGTTCTATGAGACCACGCGGCTAACGCAGAATGTGTTTTTATCTCATAAGAATAACATCCATACAGGCAAGAGCAGAAATAAATAACATGAAACAAATCTAAATAAAAATAGGCATATATAATATTAAAATCAGAATGGATAGAAGGAAAACAGTCTAACTTGATAGAATGTACCGAATAAGTTAACAATCCAAATATGATCGAATGGACTGAAAACTATAATAAAACATCGTGAAGGGTGGTTGACTCTTCCTGTTGCAATTACAAAAGGTTCGAATCAAATCAGTGAAATGAATTTATCCAACGTAACTAGGAGGGTGCTTCCCCTTTACACGAAAGTATACCTCTAGATAAAAATATAATTGAGAGCACACGCGTCACCCTCGGGAACTTCCAAGATGGACCCCGCTTCACACGAGCATCCAAATATTTCACAACAATGCATGCATGCCGAAACCTCTCTAGATGATGTGAACATACCCTGATGGGTGCGACCCACATGGCTTGACTCCCACTCGCGCCTTGGTTTTATTTTTTCTAATGTTGGATATCAGTGCTCAAAACGAATGATAAATCATCTTAGAATGACGAAGCACAATAATGACTTGGAGGGTGCGGCCCCCCTTTTCATGCCTTGGTTTTAGTCATTTTTCGATAAAGGATAACAAAGCTCAACGGAGCAATAAATCATCTTAAAATGACAATAACAAAGAAGCTGAAGCAACCGATAGCAGAGATGCCGACTATCGAGGATATAAAATGATCATATATGGAAATTAAGTTTTGTATACTTATTGAATTCAAACTTGTACTTTTTCTTGGTTAACAATAATACCAGACAAGTCAACGTAGTGTTACCTCAAAGTCATGCCCAACGATTACTCTTAACTTTTGAAATAGCGACAAGTTTATTTCTTCGATGTTTAGTGCTAATTATACAAGTAAATCGTTTCCATATAAGTGATTCGCTTTACGAAAATAATTCATTTCCACAATTGAATCAAACTTTTACTTTTAAAAACGAACTGAACTTGTGCTTAATTTGCATGTTTTCATATTGGTAAAGCACTTTTAAAATTAATTCATGATTGTTAAAACATTAAGAAAATATTTTTTCCAAGTGCACGATCCCAAAGGGCCTAAACCAACATCAAACCGAACACCCAGAAGATTATCCAACTTAAAATCTCAATAATTGAGTTCCAATTCCTTTCTATAACTTTAAAACAATATTAGTTATCCAGAAAGATAATAATCACATTTAAAATCTCTTTTAAATAAACAAGTCCATTATCATTAATAAAAAAGATAAATGTTTCCAAACATTTATACAACACCTGTAAATTAACTTTAAAAATCTTTATTAAATCATTTCATTAAAGCAATTTTATTATATTAGACAAGTTACTTAAATCACTTTTATTAAATCGATTAATTAACTTTAAATATCATTAATTACAAAAAACAATACAAATAATCATTGGTTAAAACGAATTAGTCATGTCAAACAACATTCATTAAAATGATAAGCAAATTTTAAATTCCATAAATTAAAACAATTAAATAAGTTCAAATAATCATAAATTAATTGAATTAATTAAATTCAGACTCCATTAGGTAAAACGATTAATTAAAACATCATTCGTTAAAATGATTTATTTAATTATAAAATATCATTAATTAAAATAATTTTAACTAAATTCCAATAATCATTACTTAAAATAATTAATTAAACTCAAAATAATTATTAATTAAAATGATCAATAAAATTCAAATATCATTATTTAAAATGATTAATTAATTTTAAATATCATTAATTAAAATGATTATTAATTTCAATTATCATTAATTGAAATAATTAGTTTAATTCCATCATCATTAATTTAAATAATTAATCAAGTTCAATAAATTAGTTAAACTCCATTATCATTAATTAAAATAATTTATTATAATCAAATAATCATTAGCTAAAGCGATTAATTAAGTATAAAACATCATTAGCAAAAATGATTAATTAAATCTTAAGATAACCCAATTTTAATTATCATTTATTATATCGGTTAATAAATCTCAAAATCATTAATTAAAATGATTAATTATTTTAAATTATCATTAGTCAAAATGATTAATGAATTTTAATATTCCGCTTAGTGGAAACACCGGCTCAAGTTCATACGATAGGGTTTTGGGGATGAAATTTAATAATTAACGATATAGTGAAATCATAATAAGGACATTTAAACTATTAGATGGAATATCAGTAATTAATTTCAATTAACCATCAATAACAGCATACGAATTGTTACCCGGTGCCATGACCCGCCTATATTGGACAGATCGCATAGGCCAGACTCTATTATTGATGAGAAGGATGATCATAAGACAACAGCCACATGACCAAGATATAATGTCCTAACAGTTGTATCAAGCCCATGGTGAATAGGGTTAATAGACAGACAATGCAGGATGTCAGAACTATGGAGATTAGTTTGGTTGGAAAAGGGAAAGGCACAACATGATTCGTAAGGGATAGATCGGCATATATTGGAGAACCAGTAGGGATCGACATTTCCTTGACCAAGTTAAGATTCGGACCAAAGTACTGCAAGGATAGGAGCTCCATACGTCCAAACATCTTGATATCTGAAGCACCAATATGTTATGTCATAAGAGAGCTACCATAGGGATAGCTACCCAAATTCGACTCAAGAACGAATCGGTACCGATCCTTATCCATTGAGAGTTGGGCCTAGCCCTTCCTATGGTGCGCCCATATGATTGGGAAGGTCCTACTACTGAAGTTTCAGTCAGATTGGAGGCCGCTTTCATCTATAAATACAAGTACAGGGGGTCATTCTAGGGACTCTTACACTGTTAGTTAAACTCCACCATTATTGTAACTAACTTCCTCCATTCTTTTCTCTTCTCTTACTATTTCTTGTTGTTTGTAATTGTAATCAGATGAATTAAGAACCACATAAATCTTATTGTTTTTACTTTCTGTTGTATTTTTCTTGATATTTTATGATCTTCCTCTATTTTCATTTAATTTTTTCATTTATTCCACTACTTAAATCTATTTTTGGTTGTTTGTGGCCTCTTTGGTTGCAAACATTTTGATGCTTTCACTAAGAACATTGATTCTCAACCTATTAGGATCACCTTTGTTGCTACTGAATTAAGGAAATCCCTTGAAGGAGATCCAGATTCATCTTCATAAGCTTGCAGGTACTACTCAGATTTACCAAGATCTAAGCAAAGAAATATAGAATGGTGAGGTGCACCCGATCTACTTTCTAAAATGTTGATGCCAATGAAACTGCTAGTGTCCAATAAGGGAGCCCAAGCAACCAACCTACTAATGTGAATGTGGAGCCTGTTGCAGTCCAGAACACTGCTGATTCCATAAATAGAACCGAATTCGATGATTTGATGAGAGAGCTGATGGAAATTCGAAGGCAGCAAAATGAGAAAATCCATACTACTGCCAACTTGATGAACCAAATTGCTCAATTGCAGCGCCAAAGTACCATAAGGGATCTCGCTTTGTACTCGACATCAGATAGTTCAACTTTATCAGATGAGCATTACAGGAAAAGGCGTTGCAAAGTTGAAACAGCACGAACAGGGACATTGGAGCAACGCTTGTCTCACCAGCATAGTCTGCCAAGATGGTTCAGTACCGATCCCTTCCTAGAGGTTGGTACCGATCACTCTACCAAGGGGGTTGCTCCTCCACTGCAGTTGGGGAGTCATGCTCGAGTTGGATCTAGGAACTTGGACACTGGGTACGTTTGGATTCCAACCAACTACCTCATGGGAATGATAATAAAGTGAATGCTCAGATTGCACATTAGGAGGATGATAGATCAAGGGGGCGTGAAGTGGCCTGGAGACACCTACCGAAACATTCACACGAGGTGGAGCACGACCACCACTTGGCGCCACCTATCCGGACACCGGATTTATCTGCAATGGTCAAACAATTGGTGAGGGAGAATCAAGTCTTGATAAACGATGGCTAGGGAGTTTCTAGGAGCCACACCCTATTTACTGACCGTGTTTTACATGTGGAGTGTCCTAGAAGGTTTAACATGCCTATGATGCCTACTTATGAGGGGAATACTGACCCCAAGCATCACATCATGAGGTTCGAATGGTTGATGGACTCGGCAAGGGCGAATGATACCACTAAATGTAGATGCTTCCCATAACTCTTTCTGGGATCGCCAAGACGTGGTTCACCGGATTACCTCCACGATCAATCTTAAGATTTGACGAACTAGTAATAAGATCTGTAGAGTTGTTCTGGATTCATGCTACTCGCCTCAAAGATGTGATGTCGTTATCCAGTGTAATTCACACTTCAGGGGAATCACTGAATGACTACTTGCAGAGATTTCATGTTGCTGCCATTGAAGTTAGTAACCCTAATGACCATGCAATACTTATGGATATGATGAGGGGTTGACCTTGAATCCGAGTTCGACGACTGGCTAGGTGGAAAACTGCTAGCCACTTGGAATGTTTCTACTCAAAGGTGCTTAGTTTATAAGGAAGGAAGAGGCTAGGTTGTCTAGAAAGAGCAATAGTACAGGGACAAGGGAGGAAGCGGTACAAATTAACATCGCAATAGTGCAGTCTCACCAGAGTTCCGGGAAGGTTCGAGTTAATTTTCAAAATAAGCGGAATCAATAGAAAAGAAGTAGAGAAGGGAATCGCGACAGAAAGAGGAAGCTTGGAAGGCCGAAGACCAAGTTTCATATGTATGACAGTTATACACCTTTGAATGCATCCCTGGAGAACATTTATCTGTCCGCCTGTAATACTTTCCAACATAAGAAGATGCGTCCGAAAGAATCGACAGAGGCACAAAAGAAAACCAAAAATTATTTTCAATTTCATGATTTTATGACATATTTGGATGAGGTAGGCATCTCCAAGATGCCACTGAGAAATTAATCCGGGAGAAAAAGTTGCAGCAGTTTGTGGAAAATCCGCAGGATAACAGACAGGGGATGTCTGACCCCAATCGTAGGCAGGCTCCACGTAGGGTTGAGGAACCTGCATGGACCGATGGAAGGTTGGTAATAAACACGATAGTTGGTGGACTGGATCCTACAGACATGAGTTGGAAGGAAATGGAGCGCTATGCTAGTTCAATGAGACATGCAGATTTTGTATGTTGTTCGAATACGGAGGATGGAACCTGACAAGCAACATCGCACAATGACGGATGATATAGTATTTAGAAGCAGGGATGCTAATAGAGTAGAGGCCCCTACTATTGATCCGATGGTTATCTCAACCATGATTGGCCCTGCTCTAGTGAGAATAATTTTGATTAGTCGTGGAAGTTCTGTGAACATTATTTTTAAGAAGACGTATGATCAAATGAGGATGGAGACTAAGGATTTGAAACCGTCTAAATCTCGTATATATTGTTTCAATGGTGTAGCTACCTAGGTAGTTGGTTATTTCGAATTGCCGATCAAATTGGGGGAAGGTGAACTTAGGAGGGTGTGCATCCTACCATTCATTGTTTTGGATGTTAATTCATCGTACAATGTTTTTCTAGATCATCCGGCCCTGGTTGAATTTTGAGTGGCTCTTGCCTCATGGTGTTTGACCTTAAAATTTCCGACTGATAATGGAGTAGGTGTTGTGCATGGTGATCAGGCAACTGGATGTGCCTATTATGCGGCTGAGTTGAGAGAGGCTCGGCAAAAAGAGAAGGGAAAGGGTGTGGACAAGTCTATCCGCATCTAAGTTACTGAAGATTGACAAATGGCGCCTAAGCCTTGGCTTAGGCACCACAATCGGGTCTATAGAGATATAAATCTATGGGATGACGAGAAGGAGCCAAAGGAGACCAAGGCAACACCAGTTGAGCTGGCGATTGATATAACAGTCAGCCACGACGACCCATCGTGGTTGTTGAAGATTGGATTGCAACTCAGCCCTTCGATGATGAGAGAACTTACTGATTTCCTCCGAGTGAATCTGGATGTATTTGCTTGGACTTATTCTGAATGTGTGGGATCTCTCCTGCCATCGCAAGCCATGCATTAAACATTAATCTAAAATGTGTCCCAGTGAAACAGAAAAGATGTGGCATGGATCTAGAGAGATTTGTTGCTCTTAAAGAGGAGGTGGATAAACTTAAAGTCAATGGGTTTATTCACGACACCCTCTATTCCGAATGGATTTATAATCCTGTGCTGGCGAAGAATGCAAATGGGAAGTGGATAACCTGTATTGACTATTCGGACTTGAACAAGGTGTGCCTAAAGATAGTTTTCCCCTACCAAGAATTGATTGGCTAGTTGATTCAACTGCGGGGCATGAATTGTTGTTGTTTATGGATGTGTACTTGGGGTATAATCAAATCCCAATGCTTGTACCAGATCAAGAGCATAATAGTTTTATGACGGACTTTGGGTTATGCTGCTATGTAGTGATGCCGTTCGGGTTAAAGAATGTTGGACCAACCTATCAACGTCTGGTTAACTAAATGTTTAAGGATCAGATTGTAAGGATGATGGAAGACTATGTGGATGATATTCTCGTGAAGTCATGAAGATCAAAGGACCACCTTCGGGACTTGGCAGAGATGTTCGATATCCTTTGATTCTATAACAAGAAGATCAGTCCTCCGAAGTGCTCATTTGGCATTGCGTTAGGGAAATTCTTGGGCTTCATTTTCTATTCTGGAGGAATTGAGGTTAATCCAGAAAATATTTAAGCCATTCGGGATATACAGGTGCCTAGAACCATTAAACAAGTACAGAGTTTGAATGGCAAGGTTGCTACTTTGGATCGGTTCATCTCTAGGGAAACCGATAAATGAATTCCTTTCTTTGATATGCTGAAAAAGGAATTTCAAGTGGATGCAAGATTGTGAAGGCTCATTCTGAGCTTTGTGGATCAATTGGAGAGACCCCTGTCTTATCAAAGCTGGTAGATCACGAGGAGTTGTATATTTACTTGGCTGTATCGTCACATGTCCGGCTTGATTCCTGAGGAGAACCGCTTCAGAGACCGGTATATTACATCAGTAAACAGTTAACAGGGGCAGAAAGAAACTACCCGAAGATAGAGAAACTGGCATACTATTTGGTGATCGCATTGCGCAAGCTTTGCTCGTATTTCTAGGCCCATCTAATCAACATTTACGCCTACCAGCCATTATGACAGGTCCTACAACGACCTAAGACGTCTGGAAGATTGCTTAAATGGAACATCGAGCTCAACCAGTTCAACATTACATATCTACCATGGCGACCTATCCAGATACAAGCATTAGCAGACTTCATAGCAGAGTCTACCGTGCTGGACGAGCTTCCGAAGAATGGAGTAATCCCTGCGGCACGAAGGAAGATGTACACCAGTGGAGCATCAAATGATCATTGTTCCGGAGCTGGCATTGTTCTTGAAACTCTAAAACCGATCAATTTTCTATGCTTTGAAGCGTTATTTCCTACTACAAACAATGAATCAGAGTACAAGGCATTGGTCGCTAGACTTAAACTTGCTAGAGAAATTGGAGGTGAAGTCTCTTGAAATCTTTCATGACTCACAACAGGTGGTGTATCAGATTATAGGAGATTATCAAGCTAAGGGGCAACAACTTCCCCTGTATCTTACCTGAGTTCAGGAGTTGTTGGCGGATATCGAATACTATGACATCTCATATATCCCGCGTGAGCAGAATGGGGAAGCCGATTCGTTGGCATAGTTGAATTAAATAAGTTTAAAATTTGATAATTTAAAGTGTTTTTAAATTTGGAAATGATTTATAAATGCTTTCTATTCAAGTAAGATTATTATTATGATTTTGTAAACCAAGTTTAATAATTTGTTTTTGAATTAATAAGATTTAAATAATTCAAATAATTTATTTATGGAAATAAATAAGGTTAAATTATTTGGATAATTAATTTAAGAATACTTATTTAATATGATTTCTTAATAAGTTAAGTTTGATTAAGATTTATGGTTTTCTTAATTTATTAAAGATTTTTCTTTAATATTAGAAGTTAATTAATTAATTGTTTAATTAATTTTAAATAATTAGTTAATTGTTTGTTTAATTTCAATATCACTTAATTATGGATAAATTAAGTGTGATTACTTAATGAAGTAATCAATGGTTAATGTTTGAATATAATTAAGAATGGAAGAAATTAATTATGGAAGTAATTAATAGGAAATTACTCATGGGAGTAATTAAACGGAAGTGATTAATGAATAATCACTTAATGTTATCAATTGAGAAATTGATTAATATAATTGTTTTAAAGTTAATTAGTTATGGAGTAATTAATTAATTAAAGAATTTAGAATTATTTAATAATGAGATTAATTACTTGTTGAGCAATTAATTAGGGAAATAATCAAAATTGATTAATGGAAGTAATTAGAAGTAAATACTTGTGTAAGTAATTAAGAGCTAATTACTTAAATATTTTAGTTAATTAAGTAATTAAGATTAATTACTAAGTATAATTAATTAAAATTGTAATTAATTAATAAAGCAATTAATAAAGGATTTATTTATTTATTTAATTGTTTAATAATTACTTAATAAAGTAATTAAAGATTAATTAATTGGATTAATTAATCAAGGATTAATATAATTAATTTAGAAGTTAATTAATTAATAAGTTAATTAATTAAGATAAGTAATTACAAATTGTTAATTACTGACTATGATTAATGAGTTGATTAATTATAAGTTAATTATTTAATTAATTAAAGTAATTATTAATTAATAAGGATCATTAATTAATGTGATTAATGATATTAATCAAGGTTGATTAATATAAGTGATTAATTTAAGGGTGATTAATTATTGTAATTAATTGAGGTTTAATGCAATTAATTATAGTTAATTACTAGAAGTAAATGAATAATGAAGAAGGATTATGGTAATCCAATTTATTAAGAGATAATCAATTCTGTTTTGGATGATTGATTAATATGGGTTGATTGATTAATATGGGTTAATTGATTGATATTGGATGATCAATATTTGGTGATTGATATTGGATGATTGATATTGGTTGATACTGGATATCTTTGTTATGTGATATGCGGTTGTGAGATGAATGTTGTTATGAATTATCTATTGTGATAATATGATTCATCTATCTGTTTATATATCATCCTGAATATGAGTTTAAAATTGTTTAAACCCTTAAGTACAACTTGGACATTAAAATGGCGTTTGGTTTCGGTGAGACTGGGATCGGGTTTGCTACAGTACAGCGTGATAAGGGGTTCTCGCTTTGCGTTAGGTGGCGAACGGGAGACTCGTACCCTTACATGCCCCCGGGGGTAGTATAAGGCCTTGCGGGGTTGGTTGCGAGTCGAGAGGCTGGTCGTAAAAGCAAACCCGAGGTACCACTGGGAGCCACGGCGGGACTGGGATGGTTGAAAAGCCTACCAGTCGGTGAGCCACTGTTGATGGTTGCAAAGCCTAGACTATCTCATTTGGTATCAGAGCATTAGGTTGAGTGAATACCTAGGCTCTGAAGTGATGTCTTTCTTGAGAGAGCGTACTTGTAATTTTTATATATAACTATATATATATATATGTATGTATGTATGTATATATATCTACCTGATTTGTTGGGTTATCTATTCGGATTTTCCAACATAAGCTTTAGAGGTAGATGGAGCAGTGGGGTGTGTGTGTAACACGACTACCAATGATGGAAGAGGTCCATATGTTTGAGGTTGGAAGTATTTGTCAAGACTGTAGACCTAATACCGTCTCGAGTGAGATTTGTAGTTTGGAGTAATGATTTCTTAGATATCTGAATGAAATCTTTTGAAGATTCGGAGTTCATCTTTGAGGTGTAAGTTTGGATTTCGCTCGGGTGAGCGGGTTTTTCTTGAGTTTGGATTTGTCAGAAGTACAGAAGTAAGTAATGATATCATGATAACTGCGTGATGAGATGCAGTATCCTTTGATATTTTCAGAAGATGCTTTCTTTTGAAGCGGTTTGGAAGTGGTTGAGGAGAAGTCTTTACCTGCCACAGGGAAGACTCGTCTGTATATAAGTTGTCTGGATCTTTGACATGGAGGTTGGCTGTTCTGGGATATGAGACTAAGGTCTATGGGTTGCTTCGCTTTGGCATGGTCTCATTTGTCATTCCCTAAGGAGAGCGAGATGTTGATGCTTGGCTTGGAGTCCGAGTTTCTTGAGAGATTATCTGCCATCTCGGAGGTCCGTTGTGTGGTGTGTTGATGGTTTGGGTTTTGGAGAAGCCTTTGGATTAGAAGTCTTTAGTTAGCTGTGGTAGCAGTTTCAGCTCAAAGTGTTCGGTGTGCTGACGAGAAGGTCTTATAGCTTCGCAGTGTCATCGAGGTAGAGTTTGGAAGCAGCAGTGTGATTGTTTCTCCGATGGTTCAGAAATCTTGTGGTTCATCTTTCAGCAGTCCGGGCAGGTGGTGATGTTTTCT
The DNA here is from genome assembly GCA_030765085.1 of Allium cepa. NCBI lineage: Eukaryota > Viridiplantae > Streptophyta > Magnoliopsida > Asparagales > Amaryllidaceae > Allium > Allium cepa. The sequence continues at coordinate 390,666,829 of CM060946.1, forward strand.
TGAAGGGTTAACCTTGTTTGGAGAAGTTTAGAGCTGTTCTATTTGATAAAGAGAGGACAGTTTCTTTGGAATCCGAATTAGGTAGGATCGCAAAAGTGACTTGCGATTAATTTGGGAATTTTTTCTTGAGCATTCTTTTGTTTGAGACTGAGGGTTCTCACGTGGAAGTAGGAGCAACTGAAGTAATCCGAAGTTTGTCTGCATTTGGAGTTGAGTTCCATTTTGTTTTGGTTCCAGGAGTAATTTTGGTAGTTAGCCTGGAAGAAGGAGAGTTGGTGTAGCAACTCAGAATTTTTTTGAATTGGATTTGGTCTGATCTAGTTTATGAGTTTGGATTTCTGTTATAAGGTTGTGTGACTGAGTCAGATGAGTCACTCAGATTTTTATGGATTTAATGAACAAAGTTTCCGGATATTGGATAAGTTTGTACTCGTGTTCATCAACAGATATTCTTATCTATTTCAGAATCAGAGTTGTGCAGCGGAAGCGAGGTAGCAGCTGTGCAAGGAAGGAAGCAAGTTCTGTTTGCTATTGCCTTTGAAGTAGAGCTTGTGTTCTGGATTTCGACGAATTTTGGAAGACTTTTCTGTTGGATAGGATCCAGAAATTGGTTTTCTTTGGTCTAGTTGTTTCTGGAAGTATCAGCATAGGTTGAGCTGATCAGGAAGAAATTGGCAGTCCAGGATTGTCTGTTGAATTATACAGATATGAGATAAAGAGTTTGGAATTCGAAGTTGGAGACTTCATTGTTGTTGACATTTCTCTGGTTAAGAGAGCAGTAATTGGATAAGATTAGTTGGTTAGTGCTGAGGCATTTGAGATTTCTTATCTGTGTTTGATAGGATAAGATTGAATTGCCAGTTTGGATAGCTGGAATTCATTGTGTATCACGTATCTCTGAGGGAGAACATGTATGATTCATCAATGGTTGTTGAATCTGCAGTTCAGTTGGATCTGGAAGTTGAGCTGGACTTGAGTATAGTCTGATGTTCTGTTCAGATTTATGGATCTGGAGATGAGAGAAGCTCTGGATTTTGGTAGTGTAGTTAGTTTGTTGGCTTTTGTAGAGCGAGTCTTCCGGTGATTTATACTCGGGAAACTCGAGATAGTATTAGAGATTTATTCTGATTTGCATCAGGATAATTAGTTAGGATTGTTTGTTTGATTGATTGCTATGATTGTTAGTAACTGATTGATAAGTATGCTTTGCTGATTTAAATTAAAATCTGTGCTGGGTTATTAAATTACCTTTGCTTTTAAATTTCGGGGACGAAATTCTTTTAAGGGGGAGGATTGTAACGACCCGAAATTTTGGGCAATATAAATTTAATAATCTCTATAAATAATTTAACTGGTTTGATAATTTTTCTCTATAATATTAGTTTAAACTGATAAATTTAATCTTTTTATGGATAATAAATATTTAATCTGATAATTGTAATCAATATCTTTTTAACAATTTAAAATATGGATAAGATTTATTTTTCAAAGCTAATCAAATTTTATTCTGTTTATAATATATACATTTGATATATATTGTGAATAGAATATCTTTTGTTTTAAATTAAAGATGAATTTTCAAATACTAATATATATGTTTGCATATGTTATAATTTGAGTTACTTTGAAATTCAATTAAATCGATTGATAATTTATAATGTATGAATATTGTAGATTGAAGCTTTGTTTTAGAATCAATATTTTCAAAAGTTAATTTAAGCTTAATTTAATTGTTTTCAAAATATACGATAATTGTTTGTTTTTAAATATGATAGTTTAAAAAGGATTTAAAAAAGCTTTGTTTTGTTTTCTTTTAAAATGCTCAAACTAAAGTGGCTATAAATGTATAAAGTTAAATGTTTAGATTTTTAAAATATATGCATAAAGATATATTTGTATCATAACTAGCTTTATAATATTTTCTTTAAAGATTAAACTTATACATTCATATATAGGTATTTATTAATAAAGTAACTTAAATAAGTAAGCTTTCTATTTACATTTTTAAATTAAACAAAAAATTATAAAAAAATACTTAAGTAATATGTGTAAACATACTAACATGTTTGTGACATATGTAAAGCTATTTAGCAAATAAAGTGATAAATGTAAGTTTATGTAAACAAGTGTCATTTACTAATTTTTTATTTCCTTTAATTTTCATAATCTAGTTCATAAAATATATTTTCTTCCTTCTTTCAAATTAATGGCTAAAACCAGAAATTATTCTCAAAACAGTAAACTGCATTTAAAATCTGAAATAAAAATCAAAGGGGCAAAGAGCAAAAGCAAAATTCTGCAAATTAAAGTGGAACTGTGATCAACTCAGCAACTTCAAGATCCATTTCAACTTTTAAAACAACAAATTGATGGCATGCAAAGTTTTTCTTCAGTAAGCATGCAGTAGGATTTCTTATTCAAAGCTTTTCAACATCAATTAGAAGGCCTGAAAATAAATCTGCTCTGCAATCAAAGTATGTGAGTAAATCTTTTAAAAACAGTTTAAAACTTGAAATTTAATTAAATGCATGTGGTTGAATTTGTGTGACAATATTGATTGAATATATTCTGGATGTAAATGCATGCTTGATTATCTGTAGTATCTGTATGTATATATAAAAGTGTGCCTTTGTTATTTTACAGGTTTTAGATAAACTTGTAAATCCAATATCTTCCCTTGTATTAAATTTTAAACTCTGATTTCTAAAAGAGAAATGTGCATAACTAGGTGATGTTAATCATAAAAATGAACTCGGGAAATTATATTATGTTTTTATCTTAAAATTTTATAAGGTACAGTAAGTATTCAAACATGGTTAAAATTCATTCGAGTCAAATCCAATATTTGGTTATAAAATCTGTTTTGTATAACAAAATGATGAATTTTGATGGAAATATTGTGATTTTTAGTTGAGTATTCGTTGAGAAATTTGGGTTTGTGTGTTTTTGGGGGTTTTGTTGATTGCCATTAATTGGCATGCTAATCGGAGCTTGAATTTTGTTTGAAGCATGTTTGTGAATCATAGATCATGGGAAAAATACCCTAAAATTTTTCTAATGGCTGAGGAGTTAGGAATTTAGCAAACTAGGGTTTTTGCCTGCATTTGTTTTTGGCTGGACTGTCACGATGTTTGCGACAAGGGTAGTGTGTCGGGGGTGATCGCGAGTTGATGGAAGGTGGCATGGTGATGTTGCGGTGCTTGGGAAAGGTTACTGGAGCTTACGGAGGTGATGCGATCATCTGAGGTGATGGTTTTTGGGGTCGTAGTTTGCTGCAGTTTTTCCTACAATGGTCGTATTTCAACTTGCGTGATGATGATTAGATCTGGGGATGTTTTTGGATTCGCACGCGACCGTGTGACTGTCGACGGTGGTCGCGATGGCCGTCGCTGGTCGAGGGTAGGGTGCTTGGTGCACCGTGCACATTTTTGTGCACTGGGAAATGGTGGTTTGGGAGTGACGATGGCCAACTCGAAGAAGCTCTCGGGATATTCGCGTGATTGACTCGAAGATTTTTGGGGTTTGGGTCGCTTCGGTGTTGTCTCGGGTGGAATCATTGTTTGCTTTGGGTTTTTGGGTTGCTGTTCTGGTAATAGATATAATTCTAAGTTGCATTATAAACTTGAGTTGAATAATTTAGGAATCAAGCATTATGGAATAAACAAGTTTATAAAGTTAAACTTGTCGTTTAAAAGTGAGGGTAAACCAAACGTTTAAAAGTGAAATTTTAATTTATATTTAAATTTAAAAATGTTTTAAGACGTTTGATTTTAAAAAATAATTATCTTAATTAAGTTTAAAATTTAAATTTAAAAGAGAAATTTGAATTTAATTATTAAATCAAAGATTTAAGTTAAAGTTTTGAAACAATGTTTTAATAACAAAATTTTCAATTCATACTGAATTAAATAAGTTTAAAATTTGATAATTTAAAGTGTTTTTAAATTTGGAAATGATTTATAAATGCTTTTTATTCAAGTAAGATTATTATTATGATTTTGTAAACCAAATTTAATAATTTGTTTTTGAATTAGTAAGATTTAAATAATTCAAATAATTTATTTATGGAAATAAATAAGGTTAAATTATTTGGATAATTAATTTAAGAATACTTATTTAATATGATTTCTTAATAAGTTAAGTTTGATTAAGATTTATGGTTTTCTTAATTTATTAAAGATTTTTCTTTAATATTAGAAGATAATTAATAAACTTTTTAATTAATTTTAAATAATTAGTTAATTGTTTGTTTAATTTTAATATCACTTAATTATGGATAAATTAAGTGTGATTACTTAATGAAGTAATCAATGGTTAATGTTTGAATATAATTAAGAATGGAATAAATTAATTATGGAAGTAATTAATATGAAATTACTCATGGGAGTAATTAAATGGAAGTGATTAATGAATAATCACTTAATGTTATCAATTGAGAAATTGATTAATATAATTGTTTTAAAGTTAATTAATTATGGAGTAATTAATTAATTAAAGAATTTAGAATTATTTAATAATGAGATTAATTACTTGTTGAGCAATTAATTAGGGAAATAATCAAAATTGATTAATGGAAGTAATTAGAAGTAAATACTTATGTAAGTAATTAAGAGTTAATTACTTAAATATTTTAGTTAAATACGTAATTAAGATTAATAACTAAGTATAATTAATTAAAATTGTAATTAATTAATAAAGCAATTAATTAAGGATTTATTTATTTATTTAATTGTTTAATAATTACTTAATGAAGTAATTAAAGATTAATTAATTGGATTAATTAATCAAGGATTAATATAATTAATTTAGAAGTTAATTAATTAAGAAGTTAATTAATTAAGATAAGTATTTACAAATTGTTAATTACTGACTATGATTAATGAGTTGATTAATTATAAGTTAATTATTTAATTAATTAAAGTAATTATTAATTAATAAGGATCATTAATTAATGTGATTAATGATATTGATCAAGGTTGATTAATATAAGTGATTAATTTAAGGGTGATTAATTATTGTAATTAATTGATGTTTAATGCAATTAATTATAGTTAAGTAATAGAAGTAAATGAATGATCATTAATTATTAATGATAGTAATTAAAGGTTAATTACTGCATATGGTTAAGGATAATTACTTAAATGTAATTAAAGATAATTAATCAAGGGAGATTAATTAAGGAAGATCATTAGAGATGATTAATTTGTTTATTTGGAATAATAATTAATGAAGAAGGATTATGGTAATCCAATTTATTAAGAGATAATCAATTCTTTTTGGATGATTGATCAATATGGGTTGATTGATTAATATAGGTTAATTGATTGATATTAGATGATCAATATTTGGTGATTGATATTGGATGATTGATATTGGTTGATATTGGATATCTCTGTTATGTGATATGCTGTTGTGAGATGAATATTGTTATGAATTATGTATTGTGATAATATGATTCATCTATCTGTTTATATATCATCCTGAATATGAGTTTAAAATTGTTTAAACCCTTAAGTACAACTTGGACATTAAAATGGCGTTTGGTTTCGGTGAGACCGGGATCGGGTCTCCATATTTGGGATCCGAAAACCACATCGATTCCAATTAAACGTTAGGTCGTGAATCCAAGTGGAGCAAGTGAAGACTCGAGGTGTAAGAACTATACGTCAGTATAACTCTGTGGGTGATTCCGTAATGGGTTTGACGGAATAGTACTTATAGGTTCGAGATGGTGATTTAGAGTGCAAGGGCTATGGTCGTTGATTCTGAGGGTGATTCCAAAATGAGTGCAACGAGATAGTGCCTTCGGTTTCGTTCGAACCCGGAACGAACTTGTATGAATTGAATGCTTTCAGAACATTGTCAGGTGGACGATGAGCATTGTAAGATAGATGTGTTCTATAAAGGTAATCGTAGCCTCAAGCCTCATCAACCGGGAATGGCTAAAACAGGGGAGGTACAGCAAGGCTTCGTGGGTAGCCCCCATTTGAGAGTGAGATTTACCCCTGTCTAGAGGTCCCTTTTTATTTCGGCTTAGTGTGTGGTTGGTCGCGCCAACTACGGGGTGGTCTTGTTCGGGACTGTCCGATAAGGGATGGTTTCGGCCTTGTGTTGCAGGGGAGTGGGCGTACTCCTCGGTACGTTGATCTAGGCCACGTACTATGACGGACGGTACCCTAGTAGCCCTGCCATTGATGGAAACCCATTCTTCCTACGAGACCATACGTTTTTGATTGTATTACCCACTTTTGTGGCTAGTAGCTGCAATTTAATAGATGTAACAATTTTGGCTATTTCTTATTTACTTGAAAACCCTAGACACTATTATAATATCACTGGATTTCCTATCAAATGTTTTGGTTAGCGTAAGGTAAAAACTTTTCCATGTTTATGTGTGGGAAGTCTTACGTGATACCTTTTCTTTTCAAAGGTTTTTCTAAGTTAAGTAATTTTAAACCGTTTACTCACACCAGACCCCTGTCTGACCCGAGTGTTTATTTTCTGTTTTATTAAACTCTTGGGTACTCATATTATGTATGAGTAGTCAAGTGATTCAGGTTTGCTTGACGAATTCTGGAGGAGATATGGAGCAGGAGGCTTCCACGTGTAGATATATTATGGTTCCGCTGTGTTTATTGGCATCTGTAACTGTTGTACTTGAGTTGTATAGTTAGACAGATGTTTATAACTGTCTAATCTGTGTTGTATATGTTGTGTACTCTGATGTAATTTGATACTATGTAATATTTTATGTGATATATTATATTTCATTCGTTCCACTGTGAGTTATCTGTTGTTGTTATGTTCTTCTTTCTCTTTCTTTTCTTCTTCTATCCCTTTCTTTCTTCAAGATGATGCGATTTCCTGGTGATAGGAAGTCAGGTCGTCTCAAGAGATGATCTAGTTAGATTCAATGGTGATTTCGGCAGAGTAATGGTAAAAATATATGTAAAGAAATGTGGAAGAAGAAGAGGAGTGAAATCAGAGAAAACACGTATATAAATTCGTTTAAAACTGCCCCTATTTATAGTAGAACAACAGCCATGTCCATTCATGAAAGGATATGACGAATAGACACTTCTTTTGAAATTCAAATTTTTGAAATCAACTGCCACCTTGTCGACTAGGGTATGTAGGGGTTGTCGACAGGCCTATGGTATTTTTGGTAATTTATTTTTCTTTGAAAATAACTTCTATCTTGTATTAAAACTATTTTTAAACTTTATAAATATAATTAACTATAGTTAAAATACATAATTAAGTATAGAGAATAATATTTTAGTATATATAAAATTTTAATATAATTTTATATTTAAATCTAAGTATAAATATTAAAATTTAAATATATTAAAAATAGTTTAAAACCAAGGATAATTTGATTTTGAAGATAAAGATTATTTTAGGGCTAAAAGTATTTTAAAATCAGGATAGATGTTTTTGATTCTTTTAAAGGAAGGTTTCAAAATCATTTTGAAAACAAGATATAATTTTGTAAAAAACATTTGAATAAAAGTTAGTGGATACAAAACAATGTTCCACTAGATTTTTCATAGGTTCCATCCTACTTAGGGTTCCATCCCTTTAACGAGCTCAAAGTGGATTCCATTCCATGAATAAATTGGATTTAAGATGTCGGTGCTTTTCTAGGATTTTTAACGAAATTCCTAATTAAATTACTTATTATTGAAATCTTGATAATCTTAATACTCATGAGTCTTCAATCTTGATATCTTCGGTCTTGAATCTTCATACTGTACAGTCTTCATTCTTGGTACCTGCATGGTTAAATCCTGCATATACATATGTATCTGAACTATAATGTTAGTATTTATTTTATAATCTTATTTAAGGTTGTTTCCATCAAAACCATCTTCTTAGGGACTAACAATCTCCCCCTTCTTGATGATGACAACCTTTGTTTATAAAATATTACTTCTATCCTAATAACTCCCCCTAAAACTAATAACTCCCCCTTAATCTATGCCTAACTATCCTATTTTATAGTTCTCCCCCTTTGTCATCAACAAAAACTAACTCTAAACTATATAACTCCCCCTTAATCTAGTACTATTTGACATGTGATTATAATGATAGTGTTATCATAAATAATCATCACTTAATTCTAAAACTAAAACTTAGTCCTTAATAACTAACTATCCTAACTAAGAATTCATATATGATAAAACTTATAATAGTGATAATTATATATAAGAACACAAATGTGAGAAATCAAATGTAAGAACACAAATCATTTACTAAATATATATTGTTATATTTACATTTGCGTAGAAAACATAAGTAAGATCATTTAACGATAAGAATGAGAGAAAAGAAACTAATGTTTATACATATTATGTTTTGCATACCAATTATCAATCCACACCAAACTAAATCAAATCAATCCAAGCAATCAATTCAAATCAAACAAAGCAATCAAATAAATCAAACATTACGAGGAACTTCCAACCATCCTTCTTCTCCAAATATAGGGTCTGCTTTAATGGCATCCCAATTTTCATTTTCATTGGTGAGAGAGACTGGAGGATGTGCTTCGTTATCATCTTTGTGCAGGGAAGAAATCATCCATCGTATCGCATCGAAATGCTTTTCTTGCTCCTTGATCATCTGCATTTGATTCAACTCTAAGCGTCTGCGCGATTACGAAGAATGAAAGAGAGAATATTTTTGAAAGAGTTAAGGGTTTCTTCAAGATTCTCGGCCAAACTATGAATTGGATTGACCATTTTTGAGTTTGCAAGAAGAAATATAGATAACGTAGATAAGAAATGATTTTGAGTGATGAATTCTGGAAGAAATATGTATTGATAGGTGTAGAAATTTGTTTGAAATGAATAGACACAAGATAGTTATTCAAATTTCAAATTTAAAATGAAAAGTCTTTTCTGACCAGTACATGCCGACAGGGTCTAGGGGGGTTGTCGACAGGGGTCAGTTAATTTTGATGACTCATTTTGACTTTGTGAATAATTGTGTGTGTGTGTGTATTTATATAATATACTAACATTTATTCTGGAGATAGGATAAGCTAGATAATAGAAAAGTAATTCAATTTCATTTCGTAACAGAACGATACAATGATTAAACATTAAGAATTACACGAACATTCAAATCAAAAAAAAAAAAACTAATACAACAAGACATGAAAAGGTAGAACTAGTTAGAGGATGACGAAAATGAAGATAATCCAAGCTTCTTGCTAACTTTTGAGAAAAACTTGTTCGTCTTGGATGACATTTTATCCATCTTCTTACTAACAGATCGTTTAAGTGTCCGTTGATTCTCAACTATGATCTTCTGATTTTTGAGTAAGGTTTTGTTGGTTGGATTAGATGGATAGTCAATACTTTCCAAGGATGTTTCACTTTCTTCTTCTTCTATTTCCATTTCATCCCTTCTTCTTCTCCTTCTTCTTCCTCCTTTTCCATCTTCTCATGAGCCAAACACTCTTCCTTTTCGGCAAGAGTTTCATATGGTTGAAAAATGTATGGAATTTTCATAAGAGAAATGTTTGAGTGATTAAAAACTTTTCTTGAAACAAATTATTGTCCTTTGAAATCTACCCCAAAATAATTAAAAATTCGAGTGAGACAGATTCCATGATACAAAGTGTTTTCACCCATTTCAAGATTTTTGGGACGAAATTCATCCAAAATAACTTGCGCCCAATTAATATCATGATTTTCAAAAATAGCAAAAGTGCTTTGCAAACTTTTGAAGTTGGATTTTTAAAACTCCCCGATCTTGGGGTCAAAGTATGTTGTAAAAGAAGCTTTTGGTCGAAAGTTTCGATTTATGAAATCAAAGTTATCTCCTTCGAAAATGTGATGAAATGTCTCACGATCATTTTCATCGATATTAAAACTAGAAAGATCCATTCCCGTGCTCTTGCAATTGAGAATGGCACACAAATGATCACAATTTAAAATGATTCTAGTGCCTTCGACACTACTCCAAATTTCATCATCATTTCCATTATAAAATCCATGGTTGAGATTTTCATAGAAATTTTAACAAGATTTGGATAATAAACAAAATCATTTTGTGAAGCATTAACAAGACTAAGAACTTAATTGTTTGCAAAAAGAGAATCAATTTCATAAGAAGAGAAATCTTGAAATAAAGCAAACTTCCTGGGATGGACTTTTCCATAGTTAGCATAGTTGATATATGCTTTTATAGCCTCCGGATCATTGTAGAGCTGTTCTTTTATCTTTCTGGAAATTCTCGTTGCGGAAGGGTTGCTTGAAGAAACCATTAGAGTAGAGACTAGAGAGCTTGATATTTTGGAATAAGAGTTTGAATTTGTAAATGAAAGTGAAAAGTTGTGATAAGAGATAGTGAATAAAGAGATTCTCAAAGGACATGTTATCTGGTCAAAAAGTGACTTTTCAGAGACTTGAATGAAGTGAAAAGATGGAGGAAAACTCAACATTTGAATTCAAATTTTAAATTTCGAATTTCGACAACATGGTGGGGACCTTGTCAACATGTGTCTCTGAATTTTCGTGATTTATTTCTCTTAATTATTCTAATATATATTTATTATTTTTAATGTCTATGTATATCTGGAATATTACTAGAATTATAGCATATTCCATAAAATATTATGATACTGTTAAAAAGTAAAATGATAGTAAAAAAATAATAAAAATAAAATAATTTAAAATTCAAACAACACACTAATTCAAAATCAACTAATCAAACATTCAATTCTAAGCATTCTATTTCAGCCAATGTATTGTAATGTGTACCTTTTTCTGAGTCCATTTCTCTGAATTCGTCGGAGTCGTAAACAGCCGTAAAATACATATTTGAATTATCTGTCTTCTGATCATCATCGCTTGAAGATGAGTCTGAGTCTTCTAGAGTAGCAGTGAATGCACGTTTTCGTTTCTTTGCGGAATCATTGTTTATAGGAAGATTTTGCCTATCTGGATGCGGACAGTCTCTTTTGATATGGCCTGGTTCGTCACAGTTGAAACATTTGATATTGTTTGGCACTACATTCTAATTACCAGAGTTCTTATAGTTGTTTCTCTTGAGATTATTCATTTTTCTGTATTTCAGGAATTTCCGAAAATTCTTGGTCATAAAGGCTATCTCTTCATCATGATCGTTGTTTGAGTCTGATCCATCGATCAATGCATTGAAAGCCATTGATTTCTTTTCAGATGCTTTGCTTTCTCTTCTCTCAATCATTTGGACTTCAAACAACATTAGATTTCCAAGTAGTTCTTCTATCTTTAAGGTACTGATGTCATTTGCCTCTTCGATCGCAAGTGTCTTTTGATCCCATTCTATAGTAAGAGAATTTAAAAAAATTCTGACTTGATCTTCTTTCGAAAATTCCTTTCCTAAGGATATTAGGGGATGCACAATATTCTGAAATCTACTATACATATCTGAAATAGACTCATTAGAATTCATTTTAAATAATTGAAACTGAGCATGGAAATTTTGGTCTGTTTAACTTTGCTTGTTCCTTTGTGAGTAACTTGCAAAGTTTACAGATTTCATACGTAGACTTACAAACTGACACTCTATTAAATTCATTCCTATCAAGTGAAAAAAACAAAATATTCATAGCTTTAGAGTTGTTTTGTACAACGGTCTTTAGCTCAGCAGTCCACTGTGCAAAATTAGTTGTGGGTTCAAAATATTTAGTCTGTGTGATATTCCAAGTGTCTAGTCCTATAGATTGTAAATATATTTTCATCCTATATGCCCAATATGCATAGTTACTACCATTAGAAAGTGGTGGTATGATAGTAGACTGACCTTCTACAAATGAACTAGTGACAGGGATAATAGAACCAGTGCTGGTAGTATTAACAGTACTAGTGTTGGTAGACATTTTGAAATTTTTTCAAAATTCAGATTATGAAACTTTGAAAACCTCGCTTTGATACCAAATGTGAGAAATGCGGATTATGGATCTTAAGGCTAGAATTAACACTAGAGGGGGGATGAGTAGTGTTTAAAGGAATTACTAAATCTTTTTGAGTTTATATTAATTTGAACACAAATGTATGCAATATTCAGACACAGATATGATCACAGAATCAAACACAGATGCAGAAATAAAGTAAAAGCAATAAAGGAAAGAACACACTAGATTTTATACTGGTTTGGAGTTACCCTACATACAGTCCCGCACACAAGTACGGATTTCCTTTCAAAAGAAATTTATACAATTACACCCTCGATTTCAAGGCCACGGGGTACACCACTCCAGATTCATAATCCTCTGGGTAGAGATACTTGATTTTACGGGCTATATGTTCACCCAATTGATTTCACGAGCTATAATCACACCTTTTCTCGCTTGATTGATTTCATAGGCGACAATCACACCTTTTCTCGCTTAATTTATTACAAAGAAGCCTATAACTCTGAATAACACTGAGATCTTGTTAAGATAGTGATAGAGAATCAAACCAGAAATGATATAGTTAGATTCAATGGTGATTTCAGCAGAGTAATGGTAAAAATATATGTAAAGAAATGTGGAAGAAGAAGAGGAGTGAAATCAGAGAAAATATGTATATAAATTCGTTTAAAACTGCCCCTATTTATAGTAGAACAACAGCCATGTCCATTCGTGAAAGGATATGACGAATATACACTTCTTTTGAAATTCAAAATTTTGAAATCAACTGCCACCGTGTCGACAAGTGTATGTAGGGGTTGTCGACAGGCTTATGGTATTTTCAGTAATTTATTTTTCTTTGAAAATAACTTCTATCTTGTATTAAAACTATTTTTAAACTTTATAAATATACTTAACTATAGTTAAAATACATTATTAAGTATAGAGAATAATATTTTGATATATATAAAATTTTACTATAATTTTATATTTAAATCTAAGTATAAATATTAAAAGTTAAATATATTAAAAGATAGTATAAAACCAAGGATAATTTGATTTTGAAGATAAAGATTATTTTGAGGCTAAAAGTATTTTAAAACCAGGATAGATGTTTTTGATTCTTTTGAAAGGAAGGTTTTGAAAGCATTTTGAAAACAAGATATAATTTTGTAAGAAACATTTGAATAAAAGTTATTGGATACAAAACAATGTTCCACTAGATTTTTCGTAGGTTACATCCTACATAGGGTTCCATCCCTTTAACAAGCTCGAAGTGGATTCCATTCTACGAATAAATTGGATTTTAAGATGCCAGTGCTTTTCTAGGAGTTTTAACTAAATTCCTAATTAAATTACTTATTATTGAAATCTTGAACTCTTGATAATCTTGATACTCATGAGTCTTCAATCTTGACATCTTCAGTCTTGAATCTTTATACTGTACAGTCTTCAATCTTGGTACCTGCATGGTTAAATCTTGCATATACATATATATATATATATATATATATATATATATATATATATATATCCAACTATAATGTTAGTATTTATTTTATAATCTTACTAAGGTTGTTGTCATTAAAACCATCTGCTCATGGACTAAAACTAACCCGTTATTATAAACACATTAACTTATATCAAACAATTGGCAGGTGGACATGTTATTATGAACATAGGATAGTAACATTTATAGTAGTAATAAGTGTGTCACTTGAAAGCTCTCTAATAAAGTAGCTAGAGATTTTCCACTCAAAAAAATACTGAATTTATCCACGTCAAGCATATAACAATATTTCCACCCCTAAGAAATCAACATCATAACTATTTAAACCATTATAAACCAAAAACTAATGATATACTACAACTTAATTGTCTATATCTAATTAAAAGAAAAGGATATAGTCACAGCTGAGTGATAAGCACCATGCAACAATGAACTAACTCGTAAGTAGATAAACCGAATCGTGTCATAAAATGAACCTTAAATGCATATTTAAAATTTGTTCTATTTGAATTTCAATCGAGAAAATAAGGTGAGAGAAACATGAATCAACTTCTTATTTGCACAAAGCAATACTTATAACATAGAAACAAATGAAGGATCAATTAACGGAGGTTTCTTTTAGTAATGTTAAACCTAAGTGATTGCTTATTGTCCAAACAAATAATTCAACTTTAGACAATCAAGTTATTGGTTTCCTGTCACATTTAAAACATATAATAGTGTACGCAGATGTACAAAAGATAAACCATAAAGACAACCTTAGTTTTCATCTTTTGGGTGTCTACTGATACTTTTTTGTAGATTTAAGCAATTGATGGTGCAAAACTGACCTTGTGGTTACCTTCATATCAAAATCAGTTAATGAAAGAATGGAGAAAACAATATAACCAATCATTTTGATGAAGTAAAGTTTGTACGGTATCTCCTTTATAGTGTGTACTTACCAAGCTGGAAACTTCACGGTGAGTACATCCCTACATAGAAATATTTAAGCTGAAAATAACATTATTAAGTAAAGGAGCAAAAATAAAGAATCATGATTGTAAACCATGGTTAGAGCATTTATCAAACCAAATAGTGAGAAAATAAAAGTTTAAAAAGATGGACCAAACTCGTTGAAATCAACAAAGGATGATGAGAACTGAAAGCTTCCACTGTGATTTTGACATTCTTTTCACCAACACTCTGTTACCTTCTTCTGCATAAGCCATGGAAGTTGGTTCATTAATGTTTCTCATCGTATTGAGACCAGCAATGACGCCATTATTATCTTTTAGGGCCTGACATGGTGAATCATTAAAAAAAGCTGGGATAAAAAAGGACAATGTTCTTATAGTTTTCCCAAGATTTGCTACCAGATCATGATGTCTTGAATTTTGCATTCCATTACAACTAACTTTTATCAAATGCTTTATGTATATCAACCACTGAATTTGAGAACTCTTCGAGAATACTAACATTGATAACAAAATTGGTTTCTTTAACCACTTAGATCAACAAACATATTTGTAGTATAATCAAACATCATACTTCCATGGATCAGATCTCTCTCATGTAATTCATTGAACATTTTTAGTGCATAAACCAACTATTCAATACAAAATTGATTTGACATAAGTGTTTACTCCAAGTATTAATTCATCTTGGGTGTACTCTTTCACACCACGATATACTCTCTGACATGATTTCATGATACGTTACACATTAACATTCGTTTTACACCATACTCATACCTCAAAGTATTAAAATGAAACACCTCTAATCTAAATCCCTTCCCAATCATTTTTGTGAATATATTATTTGTATCAACCATCTTTTATTCCTTACAAAATTCATCCACTCAAGGTTTGTAAGTCACCAAAGTTGGCCCATTATTATTACTTTTCTTTAACTTCTTTGGCCGCAAGCTAGCACATTTGTATTGGTAACCATTGTTGTTTCAAATATATTAGCAGACCAAATATCTTCTACGTTTGAGCCACATTCGATCATTACTATAAACGTAGATTTATCCATCCTCCTATCTTTATGATTTTTCATTATTTTCTTTGACTGTTTCAAGCTTACATATTTTCTTCGGAATAAAATCTCATTTGATCCATCCACTTTTTCCATATTATACCAAAGCAAAGTTCAAATCTCATTCATATTTGCTCAGATCTAATTCATTTACACTCAGATCGTAGTGATGTTAGCAAACAACTGAGAATTGGTCTTATCTTGCCAAAGTCACTACTGATCCTTTATAGAAAGGCTCTGATAGCAGTCATGAGACGCCAGTCCGAGTTTTCCTCTGAATCTTAAACAGCCTTACCAATTAAGAAAATAAGAGATGAAAATAAGAGGAGGCAAGAACAAAAAACCGACTGAATATTTAAAATTAGTAATAATAATAACTTCATTAATACTTTATATTATCAGTATTAAAGTAGTTCTACATGGAAACTGATTAATTTTAATTAGTCTCGCATCATTAAAAATATCTTAGTTGTTAGTGTATATCAGCTAAGAGAGGAAGTAGTAGGTTGTCTCATTGTGCAGAGCCTGCAAGATTATGATGAGCCAGGGAGGGTAAGTGAAGTTAAGAAGTTAACTTGATTGTATGGTAGTTGGAAAATGATACCTACGTTTTTGAACCTTTAATGATGTAAAGGGCATTTTGAGAATTTCAAAAAGATATGATTGAAACTAATGGATTGAATTCTCATTATCAATAGTAGAGATGAAAATAAGGAGAATAGATATTTACTTCTAATGACAACAAAGAAAATTTTCTTATGCTTAAAGTTTATAGATATACAAAATAGATTTGAACAAAATGAGTAAAACCAATAAATAGAAAAGTCAAAGAGATAAATCATTAAGGTTGAGTATACTAAACCTTGTTAAATGAGAAATTTCAAAGCATTAAATGTTTAAATATACACATGAATCATAAAAAAAGGAGGATTTAAATTTTAAAATTATGCGATAAAAAGCAAAAGAATTAGGATAAATCCAACATTAAAACATACATGCATACATATATACATACACACACACATACGTATATATAATTAGATTATATGAAGTTAATGGTTGAATTACAAAAAAATTATGATAAAATTATCCTTCATTATCACAAAAATTAGATTTTTGGACAAAATTATCAAGAAAATTTCCATTATCACCCTTCATTTCATTTAGAATCGTTTTCATCATTTTCCTTTTGTGTCATTTCAATTTGAAAAAAATAAAGCATTGACATTAGTTTTATTTGAACAAATAAAAAAATCTTAATTAAATAGATAATTGCATACCCTATTTTGAACCTACATCAAGATATAAGATCCTAAATATCTTCCAAAAACATCAGTAAAATATTGAATATAAGGAAAAAAATTAATCATATTATCTTTTTTTGTAGTGATTTGATTTTACAACGGAAAATCAATTGTTTAAGTCTTCCTTTTTCAACTTTATTTTAATTAAGGGAATGTTATTCTTCATTCTCCTTATATGAATGATTCTTCCTCCTTAATCAAAAGGAGAAGACAAAGAAACAACTATCATAGCTGGATTTATTGAAAGTAATTTATTAGAAATTTTAGACCAAAAGTTATTCAACTACCAATTCTAATTTAATTTCTTTTAATATTTAAGCACAATATAGACATCATCCATATAAATAATTAATTCTCTATGTTCTTTATTCTCAATGCTACCAGCAATTAGATTGTGTATACTTGAAGAACAAAAGAACCAAAAATAAACTTGCCAATTAAAAAAAGTTATAAATTGGTTTCATAAAGTTAAGATTCTTTTAAGAAGTAACTAATTAACAAAATGAAATCACTATTTGTACTTTAATTATGCATACAGATTCATGATCTAAACATATTTTATAAAATAACAAAATAAAATACCTTCTACAAACTAATGCTTACTTATATATAGGGAAAATGGAAATAAAATATTATATAGTTAACTTCAGGGATAATAAATGACATTTCAAGGAAAAGTGAAAACCTACAATAATTAAAGTTTTTTTGTAGATATGGTATTTAAAAAATGTATAAAACATAGAGTAAGAAAAAATCAGGTGAATTGATAAGGAAATTTAGTAAAATATCATCAAATTAAAAACTATATTATTTGATTCTTTCTGATGATTTAATTTGAAATTCAAGTCTGATGTCATTTTGAGTTCTCAAGGAACTTGAGATAAAAGAGACAGTACAATGAAATATAAAAACAAAGAGAGTAAAGATTTTATTTTTGATCAGAGAAAAACTCCTTCTTAGGGATGGTTTAACTTCAGTTTGAAATAAAATTGAATTAAGTACAATGAGTAAAAATAATAGATGGGATAGTTAAAGAGGCATGCTATTACAGTTGAATATATTGAAACTTGATAAATGAGAAACTTTAGGGGGGTAAATTGAAAATATAAAGATGAATCATGTAGAAATAAGGATTTTAATCTAAAATTATGAGAAAAAGACAACGATTAGGAGAGGTTTGATTTTAATATGCACGCGGATGAAAATTAAGAACGTTAAATAAAATACTTTATATAAACTAATTCTTACCTATCTATAGGAAAAGGGAGAATAATGTAAACTCTTATGTTATACTTTGATAGTAAAATATTATACGGACCTTACCATTCAAGATAATAAATGCAATTTCAAGGAAACATGAAGGCCTGCGGTGATTTAAAGAGAATTGTCTATAAATATGGAATGTATAAAATGAACTATATGTAGGGTGAAAACAAAAATCAAGTGAATGGCTGGGAAAGAGAGTTTACTATCATCAAATTTTAAACCTACTATAATATTATACGCTGATTTTGATGATTGAATTGTGCAATCGAAATTTGATATCATTTTGAGTTATTACGGAGTTTGAGAATAAAGAGAACTATAATGAAAGATGGACATCAGGAGAATAGATATTTAATTCTAATGATAATAAAGAAAATTTTCCTTTGTTCAAAGTTTACATATATATAAAATTGACATGAACAAAAAAAGTAAAACCAATAAATAGGAAAGTCGAAGAGATATGCTATTAAGGTTGACTGTACTAAATCTTGTTACATGAGAAATTTTAATGCGTTAATGTTTGAATACGCACATTAATCATAGAGAAATATGGATTTAAACTGTAAAAATATTTGATAAAGCAAAAGAATTATGATAATCCGACATTAAAACATGCAGGCATGCGTGCATACACGCACACGCACACACACACACATATATATATATATACACACACACACACATATACATACATACATACAACTATATATATAATTAGATTACATGAAGTTAATGGTTGAATTACAAAAAAAATTGTGATAAAATTATAGGTATTAAACTAAGTATATGTTTATAGACTTCTTGTTTGTTATACTTATGATTTCCTTAATTGTTTTATTGTTATAATAAGTGTTTATTGAAGGCACTTGTTAAAAACATTATATTTTAAAAAACTGAACAAACCAAATTTGAATAAAGATCATGCTTATCAATGTAGCTGGAAAGTATAAAACTGTACAACATGAGATTTGATTTAGAATGCAGTTTATATGTTGCAGGTAACCTAATAGAAAAATAAATATTTTTAAATGAATTAAGTGATTCTAAAATTTATTGGATAAATTGAGAGCCGGGTTTGAACCGACATGTTTGAGCTAAACTAAACCAATGCAAATAAGTTATTGCAAGATAATAAAATATAGGAGTGGCTAGTGGGAATTGAACTTGTGACCTTCTTCACAAAATTCTCAATCAAGGAGAGATAAGTATTTAAATTTAAAATTACGAAAAAGAAAAGAAAAAATAGCAAGTGAGATCCAACTTTAAGGTATATAGTATAAGATGCATAACTTGTATCATTATTCCTCCACTTTCAATAAATTCATCTATGTCCACGAAGTGAATATTTCAAATCCTTTCAGAATATATTTCAATTGTATCGTCAAATAAATGTTTGTATAATAAACATGAATGAGTTTAATATCAAAATAGCCATTAAATTCTGTAATATACTCATGTCATTGAAATGATAACATTCTTTCTTCTTTTTTAAAGACCAGTACATGAATTAAGTATTCAAAATTTCTCCAATCTCGTAATTGACATAGTACAAAATTTTGATATATGTAACATATATGTTCAACCACAAAATTTTATACACAAACAACCTCTTAACTTTAACATTAAAATTCATAATAATCGTTTTCCAAAATAGGATTATGATGAACCTGATATTATTAAAAACTCCTAATCTTTATATTTGAAATAATTAGATTTATGTTCTTTTCATAATAAATTAAACTCTATAAATCAATAAATATAAAATCTCTCCTTAGTCTATTTCATTATATTTTATAATGATTTGTCAACCAAATTCACTTTTCATTCAAACATTAAATAAATCATTAAATATTCTTAATTTACTTCAATAAACAAGTCATAAATCAATTTCATGATTTAAAAATTCAAATCTCATGCCTTTACTGTTCATAAATTATTGGTACAAATAATTAAAGCAAATCAATATTTTTTCCAATTGCTTATATTTTATTTATCATTTGTACATTTGCAATAAAGGCCTAACATATAGGTTAACTCCATTTGATAAATAGATGGTTGTCGTTTTATTTCAAATCTCAAATTTATTAAAAATAATTCATACAAATTCATTTGAAAGTCTAATCATTTGGATACTTAAACCTTATTATAAGAAAAACGATAATGAATGCTCAAGAAAATAGAGTAAATTGTTAAATTAGCAATGTTATATTTACAAGCATTATGATTTGTAAATTTTGGTTTAATACTTTTTAGAAATGGAAGGACGAAATTTATATTTTTTATGAAGAATTTCATCAGCTCATAATTATAAAGGTTTCATACTATTAATTTCTCATTATATGCTTACATTTCTAATTAATGGTCCAATTCCTACCTCCAACTTCGGCCCCGGTATAGACTAAGAAAAATAGGGGCACAAGAAGGGTTGAAAGACATTGATCCATCATTAGAAAAACAGGCAACAATCATGAGCACGAAGGATCCTAATTCTACCACCATGGTAAACAAGCTAAAGTGCGACTTCAATTTAATCAAAGTTATGATGGAGTCGACAACAGAGAAGCCCCCAGCCAGTTCTATCAAGTCTACACCTACCCTAAAGATTCCCCTTCTAAGATCATACCTCCTTAAGGTCGCGGTGCTGGTGCCTAGAAGACTTCTGATCCTACCTCTGGAAAACCTAAAGAGCCTTTTAATTAGATAACCGAGGAGGAAGAGGAAACAAAGATCATGAGGCAGTACCCTGCTAAATTATCAACATGGAGCACCAAGCGGGGGAGAGGGAAGTAAGTAATCACCTTGGTTTTTGAAGACCTTTCCTTTATGTCTTTCCTTTATTCTTCCTTTTTTGTATTTTATGTAAATAGGCCATCTTTATGCGAGAGCAATTCCTACAACACTTCCACAAAAGGTTTATGTAAATAAAAGACTATTTTCTGTTCAACCTTTTTCATGTTTACATTTTTTCATCTTTTGTTTTGCTTGCCTATATAACTACCTTCATGTATAATATAATCATCTGTAATTCAAATACGCTTAATTAATACATACCTGTGTCCATGCAATGCCATTATTTACTATAGCTCTATACGCATGAATAAATTTCTACAACTGCTTAGTATTATTTCATGATTTAATTCTATTTATACACGGCTAAACAAAACTATATTTCTTCGGCTAATTCTGTTGGAAACTCTATTTATCTCCGGCTGGACGTTTTATGTTCGACCGTAAATGAAGTTGTATTCATGAAGTTTTTAACTTCGCACTACTTCTTGTCTCTAGAAAATGATGTCTGAATGTCTATCTCTAGACATGCATCTTTGATTTCGCCTATCTTGGGCATTGATCGAAAATATCCATTGACCATCTTCACTTATCTTTGGCCAAGCATGTCTCGTTGGGCCGCACACGTGGTCATTCCTGCAAAAGACTCAATCATACATTGTTCTATCTCTAGGATCCAATGCCTCGGATTCCTATCTCGGGGCATCAATCTTTGACTTTGCCTATCCTCGAATTAAGATTAGAAGTATATGGGTGAATCATCCAATCAACCCCAGTATGATTATACTTATCATGGATCGAAACAATTCATTGATATCCATCTCTGGATACCTAAACATCCAGCTTTTCAAAACACAAAATGCCTAATTCTATTGTTGGTCACACGGCAATAAAGAAGAATTTTAAGAATACGTTTCCATTGATTCTAAAAGCCAACTTTATTTATAAACGAAAAGATGGACCCTATTACATCTCATCCGGTAAACTAG
Source organism: Allium cepa (assembly GCA_030765085.1). Classification (NCBI taxonomy): domain Eukaryota; kingdom Viridiplantae; phylum Streptophyta; class Magnoliopsida; order Asparagales; family Amaryllidaceae; genus Allium; species Allium cepa. Next base: position 390,688,594 of record CM060946.1, read on the forward strand.
GATGTCTTATTTGTAAAAAATAAATATATCCAAGTGAAATAGCCTCGTAGATGCTTGTTGCTCCAATAACTTGAAATTTCCATCTCTAAGCTTCTATTTAATTACATAGGGACCTTCCCAATTTGGAACAAGTGCCCCAATACCATGAAAAACCCATTTCGAAATGAGATCAATGGTGCGAAGGTATAGTTTCTATACTTGGCATTGAAATGTATTATTATTCTTTTCTTATGAGCACCTACTCTTAATTCAACCTCTTCTCATTTCTCCTTAACCAAGTTGAGTGAGTCAAGTAAGAGCTCATTGTTTACCTTTAGATCATAATGCATTCTTCGGTGAGAATGGACTTCCAATTCAATTGGAATCATAGCTTCAGCTTCATAAAACAAAGTGAATGAAGTATACCTGGTTGTAGACTTATGGGTCGTCCTATAAGCTCACAATGCACGTTGTAACTCATCGACCCAGTTTCCTTTAGCTTTTGTCAATCATTTCTTCAGGATGGATTTGATAATCTGTTCACCACCTTCACCTATCCATTCATTTATGCACGATGTATTAGAAAAAAGATCTTTCCAATTTGGTACCAGTTGCAGAAGTCTTTGAACTCATCACTCTCAAACTGAGTTATGTTGCCAGCAATGTTCTTCGGTGGAAATCATATCTACATAGGATGCTCCATACCAAAAATTTGATCGCTTAATTCATAGCAATCATGGCTAATGCTTCTGCTTCAGCCCACTTTTGTGAAGTAGTCCACAACTACAATAGCATACTTTGCTTTGCCTTTTCACATCGATTGTATCAATCGGACAACCATAACTGTTGGCTCATTTAGAGTAATGGAAGCCATAACCAATCAAAACGAAGCTCCTTGTAAGTGCTACGACTTTGATTGCTTTAAGCCATCAATGGATATTTCATACCCAAAAAAAGACTATCCGAACCTCAATCGGGTCTCGGAAGTTTTTTACCCTTCATTTTTTCTTCACGTACATTTTTGCGTTAAAAAGGGATCACCTTTGGCCTGTCTTCGATTTACCATTGCTGGAGAGTAGTGCACCATGGTACTGTTCGGTTTCAAATCCATGCACCTATTTCGTAAAGTCGTACGACCCTTTTTTGGCATTTGGGATGGATGTTGCAACTTGCACCGTAGATGTTGCACCCTGTGAATATTGATTCTTCGGACGACTATAATTGTTGGCTCGTTTATAGTTACGGGAGCCATAACCTAAACGAAGCTCTCTCTGAGTTCTACGGCTTTGACAGCTTTAAGCCGTTAATGAATAGTTTCATACCCAAAAAAAAGGCTATCCGAACCTCAATCGGGTCTCGAAAGTTTTTTACCCTTCGTTATTTCGTCATGTGAATTTTTATGTTAAAACGCGATCACCATGGTTGGTCTTCGATTTATCATCGCTGGAGAGTGGTGCACCATGGTACTATTCCATTTCAAATCCATGCACCCATTTTTAAACGTCGTACAACACTGTTTTGGCATTTGGGACGGATGTTGCATCTTGCACCGTAGATGTTGCAACCTGTGGATATCGATTCTTCGGACGACCATAACTGTTGGCTCATTTAGAGTTACGGGAGCCATAACCAGTCAAAACGAAGCTCTCGGTGAGTTCTACGTCTTTGACTGCTTTAAGCCGTCACCTTTTTCATAAGCTCTATGGATGGGGATCTTGGTATCTTTGCAAACATTTGGTATCTACCACATCATTTTGTGTATTCAACTGCAACTTGGTTGATCGCTGGCCAAAAATATCCACAGCGAAGAACCTTCTTTGCCAAAGTTTGTCCCCCGTATGATCACCATAGCTACCTTCGTGTACATCCGTAAGGTCTTTTCTTCATATTTGGTGACATACCATAGTAGTGGAGTTGAGAACCCTCTCCTAGAGATTACTCCTTCTTGCATGATTTTATGTAGGAGCTTTGCTGTCCATTTCTTCCATTTGGAAGAGTTCCCTTCAGCAAATGTTCTTGAAGTCATCCACGACTCCTTTTCTTCCTCGGCCTCCAAGTTCTAATCAACATCCATTTATTCGGTGTTTAGAGCCGTTAAAACTTCTACTAGAACACATTCCATAAGTTGCACATCCTTGGAGCTGGAAAATTTAGTCAGTGAATCAACCTTTGTATTCTCTTTTTTACGAATTTGTGTTATCATATAATGCTCAATATCGTTCGGTAGCTCCAAAAATTTTGTGAGGTAAGCGGCAAGTCCCTCTCCCTTAGCCTGAAATTTCTTCTTAACTTGATAGACCACCAACTGAGAGTTGTTGAATATATGTAGTGCTACTGCATTAATTCCTAGTTCTTCCGCTATATTAAGTCCCACAGTCAATGCTTCATATTCAGCTTCATTGTTTGTCTCTGAGAACTCTAGCTTAAATTGGTAGAATATTTTTCATCCTTTCGTAGTTACAAGAATTACTTCTACTCTAAAACTACATTTATTAGAAGTTCCATCTATGTACAATTTCCATTGGGAGAGTTGGACCACATCTCCATCCCGGATGGTAAATTCGACAATGAAATCATCTAATGCTTGTCCTCATATTACCCTCTTATGATGCTATGCTATATTGTACCGGCTTAGCTCGATATTTCACTTCTACTTTAATAATCCGATAAAAGTCTTGGATCGATGTAGCACTTGTATTAGTGCCTAGTCAGTCGGTACTTTTATCAAGTAAGCCTGAAAGTACGGTTATATTTTCCTTAAAGAAATCAACTAGTAGTACGCCAGCTTCTTAAAATTTGGATAGTTCTTTTCTACTTCGGTTGATCGCTTTCTAATACAACACGTGGGCCTTTCGATTATGGACTCCTCACATACCTGGCTACGCTAAGTGCATAAGCATATGCAACTAAGTGAACAAATAGTTCTTTTTCTTCCAAAGGCTTCAATAAAATTGATGATCTCTTCATATGCTTTAGTAGATTCTAGAAAGCTTACCAACATTCCTTTGTCTAGACAAACTTTTTTTCTTTCTTGAAAGCATCAAAGGATAACATACAATTATTTGTCACTTTCGAAATAAATCGACTCAATGTAGCAACCTTCCCATTCCAGCTCTCTATTTCCTTCCATGTCTTTAGGGCAGTAACTTCTTTCAATGCTTTTATCTGCTCTGGAATAGCTTCGATGCCCCTTGAGTTTGTAATGAAAGCCAAAGGCGTGCTTGGTACGACTAAGAAAGAACATTTCAGTGGATTAACCTTCACCCATAATTTCAAAACACATCGAACATCTTTCAGAGATCATCTATATGATTCATAGATCATTATGACTTCGCAAGCATGTCATCCACATGAACCTCCACTGTCCATCTGATTTGATCTTTAAACGTTATATTTTTTACCAATCGCTGTTAAGTAGCTCTAGCGCTCTTAAACTGAACAACATCACTTTGTAATAGTACATCCCCATATTAGCGATGAAATTCGTATGCTCCTGAGGCATTGTTATCTGACTGTAGATGAAGTACGCATCCACGAATGATAGCATTTCATGTCCGATGGTTTCGTCAACAAGTTGTTCGATTCTAGGCAGAGGGAAGTTGTCCTTCGGGCATGCTTTATTCAAATCCAAATAATCGATGTATGTCCACCATTTTCCGTTTTGCTTCTTAACTATCACTGGATTTGTTACCCATTTGGGTACAATGCATCGTAGATAAAAATATTTGCCTTTAGGTTATTCATTCTTCCTTCAGTGTAGAGGATCGCTTTGGCCCAAAGCTCCGTCTTTTCTGTTGGATCCGGGCCAGCACGCAATTGGGTAAATTGGTAGATTTGAGAATTTTTATTCTAGATCCTATTGGGTCTATAAAGTCAAAATTTATTTAGATTTGATCTAGATTAAATTTAAATAAATTCAGTACTTTACTTAATTTGTAAATAATGTTTAATTTTAATATTATATTTATAAAATATAATATAACATGTATATCTTATACACATGTGTGCATATGCACATGTAACATATACAATGTACAAGGTTTAACATGCTTGTGTATAATGTTGTGATTTACACCAGGTTATATTATCCCCTTCATATATACATATATAAATATATCTATATGTTTATGTATGTACATACATACATACATATATATATATATATATATATATATATACGAAATTTAAAATTTAATTTAATTTTTTCAAAAATTTCATATGCATATAATTTTATATACATAGTAAATTAATATTTTAAATTCAATATGGATATATGTGTGTGTGTGTGTGTGTGTTTTTATGTAGATAAATAATTAGATAAATATATATATATATATATATATATATATAAATGTGTATATATATTTAGCCATTATCATATTTTATAAAATAATTTTCTTCTTTTATTAAAATATCGCAGCTTTGAAAACTATATTTCTGAATAAAGATTTCGTATGGAAATCTATTGAAAAAAATGTCTTAAAAAAATATATTTCAAAGCATGCACATAATTGTTATTAAATATTTATATGTATATTTTACAACATATTCATATAAAGACCTTATACAAAAGTAATAAAATATATTTAATATAAATTATATTAATATATGGTTTTTAATATGACTATATAAAATATTTTCAAAAAACTTACTATGTATATAGATTGAAAAAAAATATTTATGTAGATTTTATGTAATGTATATATTTTAAAACTAATTTTTTTTAAAAATATTTTTAAATTATTAATTAATTTCTAAAGTCAAAAATAATTTTTTTAATTGCTAGCTGAATGATCTATATGCATACACACACACACACACATACACACATACATACGTTTTTTCATTACATACACACACACACATTCATTTAATGAAGACAGCATAAACATATGTGGATTTGTGACAATTCATATACTATCTAATGTATATAAATTATATATTGAACAACTATATATATAGACATAATATTTACTCGACAATGCCTAGTTCTAACAGGCTCAAGCGTTGAATCGATGAACTCCTTGAGTTTTATAACTTCCAAAACGAGCTATTAGACTGAAAGCAGCAACCATCGGTCTACTATTTGTGTTTTATTTAGCTTGAAATGGATAAAGATGATGAGGGGGTCAACTAAAATTGAAGAGGATGGAAGCCAAAATTAAAAGGTGGAAAAATGGAGTTTGAGGTGTTTAAATAGTGGAGATTCATAGAAGCAAAAGGAGGGTCCAGACCCACGTTTTCCTCTTACTATTTCACACCTTTTGAATCAATATTCAACCTCAATTAACCCCTTATACGGCCGGCCACTTAACCCATATTTTGGCTTTCAAAATATTTCAAGCCCAATCAAAAAATATGCATATTATTCTAATTCAAATGCACATGAATATCATACATCAATATGTGTGTATACAAGTTTTATATATGCACTATTTTCAATACAAATTAAACAAAAAAATTATTATAATTTCATAAATGCAAATCAATTTAATTAATTTATAATAACTATAATTAATTAGATCAGATTGTGGTAAGAGTAGTTAACGTTTTGCTTGTGAGACTCTTAAGTGTGAAGTTAGTCAGCGATTAATATCGAACAATTCAAATATTAACGTTCATTAGTTACCTTAGCTAGTGGTGTGATATCATGGCTAATTCTAACTATTACCAAATTCTAACAATTATGTACACCAATTCTCTTTACCGAAACTATATTACATTAGGACTTATGGAATTTGGTAATGGTCAAAATTTCAACATCATCCATATTTAACTTTATAATCCAAACACAAAGTCATTGGTTTAGTAATAACAATTATTATTAACCGAGCTACTTAAGACATAAATTTTGACCTTGAGTCGAATTTAGTTGATGGTGATTCTAAGCATGTATAACTAAGAGGACAAATCCTCTATTGAACAGTGTTTCACTTCCAAAGCTTCCATTCAACCTAATTATAGTTATTTGATGGATGTCGTGCCATCATTTAACTATGAATAAAGTGAAGTTTCATTATCCTTAAGTCAGAGAAGTGTGTAATATTTTCACATTGATATTTTCTATTTGACCTTAGTTATATTAACTAACAAAAAACTATCAAGTGAGCCAATCCATAGTTATCCAATAACTATCAGTATATACCCCTTGTTGTCCCCCAGCAATCATGGGTAATACACTGCCCAACCTTTGCAGAGGTTTACGTACTCTAATCTCAATGGATGCATCGATATTCAACCTCGATACATCTTGATTAGGAATATTTAAAACAGTTTATTATATAAACAGTAATAAAATACTCATATTTACAATAATTGTAATTACTATCACAAACAAAGCATTTAAGGATTGTTTTGTTAAATATACTAAATTAAATAATTAATTAGTTATAACACATTACAACAAGTATATAATAGAATGAAAACACTTTTTATTTCGAATGAGATTTTATAGAGTTAACAATTTACAATAAATTAATGAATTGCTCCAAGGGCATATCCCTAACTCTATCAATCACCCATTTGCACTTCGAGCCAATTATATAATCTTAATGTCGTCCTTTCGATCGGCTTGACGAGAACCAAATGAACTAGTCCCTTTGTATGGATCCAATATGTTCTCCTTGGTATCTACCCTTCGTATCATAACCTCTTTCTTTTGAATGAATTCTCTAGTTATGTGGAACTTTCGAAGAATATATCATGAATTCTTATACACTTTATGCTCCTTTGCGATTTGCATCACTACGTTATTGTCACAAAACAATGCAATTGGGTTCTCTATATCGGGAATCACTACAAGCTCACATAAAAACTTACACATCCAGACCATTACTTTAGCTACTTCAATAAGGGCGATGTACTTGGCCTCCATCGTGGAATCACCTACCGTTTCCTATTTTGGAACTTTTCCAATTTACTATCCACCATTAATAATAAAGACATAACCCGACACTGACTTACTATCATTGATATCACTTTGAAAGTTAGAGTCAATATACCCATTCATAAAGAGGTCGACATTCCCATATATTAGGAATAAGTCCTTAGGATTTCTCAAATACTTAAATATACACTTTACAGTATCCCGAGTTTTTATCCAGGACTACACTAGCATCGGCTTACGCATCCTAATATGTTTGCCGCATCTGGCCTAATATATTGCATAACGTACATTATGGAACCAATCACCAAAGAAAACGACATCATCTTCATATGCTCTTTCTCTTCATCATTCTAAGAACCGTCTTTCTTAGACAGGTTAATTCCAGATTGCATTGGAATATTTCTATGCTTAGAATTCTTCATAATGAACCTTTTCAATATGGTATCCATGTACAGGGATTAGGACAATCCCGACAGCCTCTTAGATCTATCTATATAGATTTTTATACATAGTATATAGGCCACTTCACCCAAATTCTATATGGAGAAGTTGTTGGAAAGCCAAACTTTTAATGATTACAATGACAAAATGTCATTGCCAATCGGCAGATGACCATCAAGATATAACACTAAGAATACAATAACATTTCTGTGCTCCTTTTGGTATATGCACTTTCTTCCTCTATGTTCTAATAAAAACCAAGTTGTCTGATCACTTTATCAAAACATTTATTCCAACTTCTTAAAGCATGTTTAAATTCATAAATGGACTCAAGCAACTTGTAAGTCTTGCCCTTGCTCCCATAGTCTTTAAAACCTTCGTACTACAACATATAGATGGTTTCTTTTAAATCATCATTTAGAAATGCCATCTTTATATCCATTTTCCATATTTCATAGTCATAGAATGTGGCAATAGCAAGCATTATTTGACTGGACTTAAGTATAACTATAGGCGAAATGGTCTAGTCATAATCAATACCCTGAATTTGACGAAATCTTTTCGCAACTAGCCTAGCCTTATGTTTCATTTGTTTATCTGCATTTATTTTTTCTTAAAAATACATTTGCAGCTGATAGGTATTATCCCTTTGGGTATGTCAGACAATGTCCGTTTTCATACATGGAATTCATTTTGAATTTCATTGCTCTAAGCTGAAGTGTAGAATATTTAATTTGTAATATTTGTTGGAATGATGGAGGAATGTTGTAGTCTAAGACACGATCCTCTTTGAGAGAAATGTGCGGTCCTCTATATGACACGATCCTTTTTTTCTGTCCATATGAAAACTATAGTATCTCTCTAGTGCATGAAATTCCATACTAGACCTTCTAATAGGTTGCATGTTTTCGTATACGGATGAATTTGGTTCTTGTAACAACCTACACCCAATGGGCTTGAATTCTTGCTAAATCGAAAACCAAGTCTCCTAAAGTATGGATCGTTGGTTTAGTATCCTATAAATGAATAAGTAAAGGCATATCAGAGCACTATCAATATAACTCATAGTGGAATAGTAAAGTGTAATAGAACATATAGTTATTGATCAAGATTGACACTTAAAATGTTTAGCATCTTTGTTAATGTTGAGCATGCCAAAGGAACCTATCTATCTAAGCTATCACTTAGGTTGTAATGAGGAAGGTGTTAGAACAATATTCTGGTGACTAGTATATTATACACTTTGTACATAACACTAGTTTATGCTGATTGTCATCCATTAAATGTTATGTCTTTTAATTTTACTAATCCGTCTCATCTACCCATAGTAGATTATAACTACGTTTATATATATAAATACATAAGTACCACGGTCCCCCGTTGGACCTAGATATTATCCCCGCTAGTATTCGTAAATCTATACCCCTTAGGATCCATCACCCTTGACGTATCACAATCTTATCGCCTCGTATATCGAGGGAATTCCGTAGTGCCTAATGATGGCTTTTCAAATATTTTACTATCTTCTATCTCGCTTTGGGGATTTACTACTTGTCTACTTCCTATTATGGACTTAGCTCCATGGACTACCTAATTCATTTTGAAAGATCTCCTTATGGGTTAACTAGCCTTGTCCTAACAAACAAACTAGCAAACAACTGCGGCGATGCATTACCAAACTTGGCCTACCCTAGTAAGAGGTGTAGCTCAGTTAGGTGTAACCCTGCCTTTCCAGTTGATCGCTAAGGACCGATGAATTTCTCGACCTATGACATCCCTACTCATTCTTTAGTACTAACGCATGCCATCATAGTGCCATATCCTGCTCATCATCCCATTTAGATTTCCTATTGCTATCAAGACAATACTCCCTCTTTTTTAGTTTTGAAGCAGATTCCTCTATCTATTGGAGGTATTCCTTCATCTATACGCAAGCATATACTCTTTATGGGTCTTATGGTTAGATATGTATCACATCAGTATAATGTACACGTAATTACTAGTAACCTTGCGATAGGCAGGCTTCTATTATATAAACTACTGACCTCGAATCTCAACCCATTCTAATGACTATGTCATTCTTATCCGTTTAAGTTGTTTACTTATTTATGTAATTCACACCCATCATAATGCATACTTTAGGCTACACGGGGGTGTGTGTGTGTGTGTGTGTGTGTGTATATATTTCCATTCATTCATGTTTAACTATTGTGCCTCTATAATTTATTATCAACAATACTTCTCTACTTCTTTATGTGCTTGGAGTTTATTTTATTTAAGGTCATCTACCGCTTTCTTTTAAATCGCCTTTCATTACTTTCAATCATTGGTGTCCAATAAATCTTATAAAACTTACATTTGATTTATTCTAGTCGGTTGCTATCATTGGTTATCCATTTGACTTAACTATCAATTATTATTTCCCATCCATCTAACATGATTGGATGAAATCTCATTTTTCCTTTTTAACTAATATTTCCTTTAATTGCCTATTTAGACTTATTACTTCCCTATTCATTTAACTGTATCTTCTTTGTTTGCCGTTTGTTTTCTACACCATTTTAAATTATATACTTCAGGTTTCCCATTTAAATTGTTTTTATTATTCCTACTTAAATTCTCTTAATTATACTTAAGGAATTTTATGCATTGGAATTACTTCTTTCCCAAAAGGAAATTTTAAACACTATAATTCTCTATAAGTAGCATAAAAGAGGTTCTGCATTATGTGTGAAATAACAAGGAATCATCTTTTATTTTTCTATTGGAGTAGACTGTACAAAATATGGTGATTTCCTAATTTGTACATCTCTTCCTTTTTGTTTATGTTCCTTGATATTTCAAACACTACACTGTCATTTGTATTTTTGGACAATTTATAAAATTTCACATTATTAAACAATTCATTCCAATACATTAAAATATTGTCTAATCCCAATTTAATTTGTAAGCAATTCTTATTTATGCTCAACTATATGTATAGGTATATTTTTCGTAATCATTATGCGCATACAATTAAATATCCAAATTGTGAGTTATATCTAGGCATAAGTGAAATAGATCTACAATGATATAAATCAAAATATTATTACAATATGTAATTTCTCACTCGCCTCTTTTTAGTTCCATTTCTCCAGATCTAGATCCATTCTCTTTCTATTTGAATCCCTCTTATTTTAAATCAAAAATATAAAAAGAATACACACTTATTAGAACTCCAAATATAGAGAAAAGGTTGAATTAAATTATATTTTAGTATATAAACCATAATTTACCTTTGTTTTTGTGTTCTGAATCGATCCCATTCTTCTCTTCTCTTCTTCTCTACTTTTCTCAACTTATATATCTATAATACAATAGTTTCACTACTTCTAGAATTTAAGAATTTAGAGGAGAAGAGAAAATGGTAGGGTTTTAGCACGCAATAAATTTTCCAAGTAAATTAGGGTTGGGTTGGCTGTTAATTTATAGGGGTAAGGGATTAATTTGGAGCGCTAGATTGTCTAGGAATTCTTTAGATCCATCTTAAACACACACCGGTAACTTGGAAGCATAGACGGTTAATTAGATCAATGAAAGTCATTCGATTGCACACAGTTCACAAATTTTTATAGGCCAACAGTTGACCGTTCGTGACCTTGGATTGATCGTTATTGGTCGACCTGGGTGCATCTTGGGTCAACCGTTGCATTTGTTTTATGATGATTAATTAGAGTTTCTGATTTCTTAATTATACTGCTTGATTTTTGCATCGTTTAATTTAATTTCATTACCATAACAACATATGTAATTATTTCCGATCCAAAAACTTCAAATGTTAATAACTTTTTCGTTTGAACTCCGATCGAAAAACTTTATATACGAAAACTGATCAGAAAATTGCACGACACAACAGTGTAAGTTTCATAGCTAAATTATGACAAGTGTAAAAATTCTATTTTCTATTTTTCTACATTATCGTTTATTAATTTCTATTAATTAATTGTTGTAAAATTTACGGGATGTTACATCTCCCTCCTTAAAAGAATTTCATCCCTGAAATTCCCAAAGGACCGAACAATGTAACATAACGTACAACCATATTAAACTAACAAATCAATTAGTCTGCAATTAATCGTGCACAAGTGCATGGTGTTTCACAATGTATATGATATGCATATTGAGTAATTCTAAATAGACGCCCCCTATATGAATGCATCTTTTTAAAACAGTTTTGAAATATGATGCAAATACCCTAAATATACTAGAAGTTTTATATGCATGCAACTTTTAAAAACCAAAAACTTGATTTTATATCCAATTTTTTCTACACTTCTACGAATAGAAGCATAATTCAATCAATTTTTCATCCAATCCTTGTCATCCAATATCCTAGCACGTCATTGCTAAAAACCAAATTTAGAAAAATCCAATTTTATAAACCTATTTTCTTTATGCCGGAAAAAGAGAGTAGATGGAAAATTGCATATTTTCATCTTTTTTGCTCTTGGATACCCAACTTCCCACTGTACTTTAGAACCTTCTCTTTGCCCCTAATTTTTTTCAACTTTTTCAAGTACCGTTTGCATAGTTAAGTTTTTTTTAAGCTTTAAAAATGGGGCTATTTCAAAATCAACATTTTGTTCGTCCACCGACAAGGTACATAGGAAAAGATTTAGCTAAAATAGCTTCCTCATCACAAACCGAATTTTGTTTTACTACCACTTCTTCTGTACAGTAAAATCAATACTAACCAACATGTTAACCATTTCCTTATGTCAAGTATGTGGCATTTCCAAAATTTGATTTCTTCCTTCTCTACATAAAAATATTTTATATACCTTTTTAAAATATCGGTAAACACTTCTGATTTTAAAAAAATTCATCATAAAATTTTCAAAACTTTTCACAAAGGTATTTTATTTTTCAAAGCCAAGAATTTGGAATAAAATTTTCAGAAGTATATATTATTTTTTTCAAAACAAATTATGCCACACTACATGAAGTCGGGATTTCATTAATTGTTTACTGTCCGTAATGGACTCATCTAACTATGTGGTAAATTTTAACTTTTCAAAAAAAAATCTTTTATTTATAATAACAACCAACACATGAGTTCATTTCTAAATTTTAGCTTTTAATGTACATGGACATTTAGCCATGGCTTTACAACAAATTTTCCTGTCCTTTGCGTGCTGAAATTTGTCTTCCCAAAGCTTTAAGGCTTTTGGGACTTAAATCTTATTTCTTTTACTTTAGTAGCTAATTAAATAAATTTACTTAGTTACTTTTATACTTCCAGCCTTTTATAGTTTTTTTTCTTTTGCATTAGTTAATGTCTTTCCCGAGATTTCCTTATCTTATTGTTTTTCCAATAATATCACGATCCATACAGAAAACCCATAAAATGGAGCATTTCCATAAACGTCATACGTGCTTTAACATAACAGAAATAACTAATGCTTACAACCAAACCAAAAGAAATAACAACTACCGGAAGGAAATACAGCTACTACTATTAGCTACTAACTACTACTACATGTGGACCACTTTAACATGCCATCACTCTCTAACTCATATATCTTAACTTTCCTTTATGGCTTCTGATATATTAGGTCCATCCATTATTTTCATTGCCATACCCAATTATAAAATAACTGTGCATCCTCATGTTGAATATGCGCTTTGCGCTTATATGATTTTTGTTTAATGATAATAAACATATATATATATATATTCATTTAAATGTATTTGTTAATGTACTATTTTATTTTTCATAGATTAAATAAATATTTGTTGAATAAAATAAATTACACAGAATTTGAATTCAAACAGAATAAGTTACACAGAATTTGAATTCAAACAGAAATTTTATTCAAACAAATATTTATTACAATTTTGAATAGTACAAATTCAAGCTCTCACTATACATATACAATTTTGATTCTAATTACATCACATTTCATATTTACAGTTGTCCTCACTACATATCACTCACACTCGTAGTTTATCTTCAACTTCATTGCAGTTAGAATCCAGCATCTGAGAAATCTGCAAAAATATTCACTAACGCAGTAAAATTGAAAAAGAAATATTTTTGCAATATAAAATGAAATATGGTTTTTGAAAATATTATTTGCCTCGGGTATTTGGGTTGTTCGTCATCATTCACAATTGAATTCATCATACACGAACAATGTGACATGCACAGTGTATCACTGTACATGCCACAAGGCCGTGCACATCGATATACACTTGATAACGTTACAGGGACAGGTGTGCACAAGGTCAAACCCAAATATACAGACAGGTTCAACTCAGGTGCAATATATTCAAAATCTCGTCACGAGCACAAGGTCAAACCCGAGTTTTGAAACTGGATTCAACTCAAGTGAAATTTCAAAAATCAACATGAAGTTAATCAAGTTCAGTGTGGCAATGCACCAACCAGAAATTCAAGACCACAAAGGAAATGCACAAATGAATACTGCAACAACCAAGACCATGATTATTCACAACAAACATGAGTGCAGCAATGTAACAAACAACAGAGATCAAGCTTAATGTCAAGAGTCAGTGATGATAATGCAGACACAAGTAGTGATACATCAATGACAATTGGAGCAACAGTTCATGTATGCATCAGTGACCAAACACAGAACAACAAGGATCAAACCACAAGTCACAAAAGTTCAAGTGAAGCAAGTACATGTTAAACCAAAGAAGAGACTACAATATCAAGTGAAAGTGCAAACCACAATGAAGCTGTACAAGAATACCAGACACCAAAGTATGGAGTGTACAAGTGCAGACGAACAAAGGCTACAGACAAGTAGCAATGTGCAAATGAAGCTACTAAAGGCAACATGACCAAAAGATCAGAAACAAACTAACATGACGGCAAACAAATGCAAGTGACTCGAGCAACATGTACAACAACAAGTCCAGCTACAACAAGCAGTGCAGTAATGAGTGAACATAAGTTCAAGGCAACAGAGAACATGCGTGAAGAACAACAGCAGCCTCAAGATGCACAATCAAGTGACATGACAATCTCAGTAAAACTCAAATAAGCAAGTGCACAATTAAACCAACATGAATACAACACAGTGAAGATAACAAATGATACTTGAACAAGACTCAAGGGTAATGCACATGTCAACAAAGTTCACTGCATAGCAACTGCAACAAGACCAACTCCAAATGCATCAGTGCATGAAGACTGAATCAACTACACAAAGCAACCAAACAACTTAAGTATAACAAGTTCAGCTACTCAAAGACACAGTACACATATATGACACAAGTGTGCAACTTGACTGTCAAGACTTAGTGAACAACAATGCAATGTTCAAGTGGAGACCAGAGAAGATGGCCAGAGACGAAGACTACAAGATGAACAACGACATTGCTACAGGAATGAACACATAAATGGCCGAAGCCGTGGCAAATCAAGGAGTAAAGTTCGAAGAATTTAATGCAGACGCAAAATCAAAGTCAGAAATCAAGTGTGTGTATCTTTGAAAAAGTCACAGAGTAAAAAGGGAAAGTTTCTGCCGTTTGACACAAGAAAAATCGAACGTTCTCAAGATAAAGCCGTGCGCATCAAGTCAGGAAATCGAGAAATAGGAAAGTATCGAATTCATATAAATACATCACCCAAGTTCATCATTGGTAAGGGTGTAGAAAATTCAATCAAATCCAAATATAAACCCAAACGTCATCATCGGCAATTGGTACCAAGTCGAAGTATTAAAATCCAAATTCATCATCGACATCGTGTGCAAAAAGAACGATCGAGTTCAAGTACGAAAAATCAGAAGAAGCAAAAGCACAAATTACATACCGAAGCAACAACGAACTCGATCAACAGAGGAGCAATGCAAACCAGAGAATCAATCATAAGCGAAGCAGCGAGCAAGAGCAACGCAAATCAGAATCAATCATCAGAGAGCCGCGAACAAGAAAACGAAGCCCTAATTTCTGAAGGGAACGAAGATACAACAAGGCCGCAATCTTTCAATAGCAAAAGAAAAGGAACGGGCCAAAGAAATGAAAGAATAAATGGGCCGGTGTTGTTTTTTTCAAAAGAGGGCTTTAGTTTATTTTAAATAGGGCTTTAGTTTATTTAGGGTTTATTTTTAAAGGGGGTTTTTGTTTATCAGTTTTATTTTTTCTTTTCGAATCAATTCTTGGTAAATCACCACCTAGGTTGTAGGTAGTGTCAGGTTGTCTAGTTAGAATTAGTTCAGTGAGCAGGGTGTGCGAGTTTGCAAAACTCTATAGGCGGGAGCAATGGTTTGCAAGTTTGCAAAACTCTATAGGCGGGAGCAGGGGGTGCGAATCTATTAGAGTGTTTGTAAGCGAGAGCAGGGTTTGCGAGTCTGTTAGAGTGTTTGTAAGCGGGAGACTGTTTAATTCTAATAGAAATCTAGGAATGCAGCAGTAGGCAGAGGTTGCCGAAGCTGGGTAAATTTTGTGTGTGATTTACTTTTCAGCATATTTATTTCTGCAGTTTGTTTCAGTGTTTTAATCGAGAAAATTTGCTATAACCCTATTTACCCCCCCTCTAGGGTTAATCTAGATCGTACACCCCACACTGTAGTGGTTAAGAAATACAAATTATGCATATTTATAATAACTCAAGCAACTAGTTGGGTGGAATAAATTTTCCTACCCTCTATCTTGTCTTTCTAAACTTTGAGTCTACCAATGTTCTCTATGAGTGTTTTCCATCTCATTGCCCTTGGATACTATCTTCTTTTAATCACAATCTCTTCATAGTTTTCTCAAATCTTGGCATTTACTTCCTTTACTCTTGATCTTTCCTATGAGCATACCTAGAACTCGTAGAAGTGTACTTCAACGCCATTTATCATTCCTTCGTAGGTTCCTCTTATAGCTTTCACACATGTCTAAAATTACTCCTAGGTTCTCACCGGTATGCTTTACTTTCTACGAGATCCCTTGTTGCCACTTTAAGAGCAGTCATAGCTATCTTCTTTATAGTCTTATCTTTTACTCCATCTTAAATTAAGTAGTCATTTCTATCTACTCCATATTTAAAAATTTTGTTTGTTCTCTATCAATTTTTCAAAAATTAAAACTTTAAAATTTAAAGTGTTTTAGTTCCAAAACTTTTATCTTAAAAAGTATAACTTAAAAACTTTTTAGCAAATTTAAAAATAACTTAGTGCCTTAACTTATAAAACTACAATTAAAGTGGTGTTTCTTCCCGTGCCATATCTCATATGACGTCTTAGACATAGATTTAGTGGGGTAATGAATTCAACATATGCACTACAATTTCTTACACATATCCTTAATAAGACAAAGGTAACTTAGCCTTGCTATTATGGAACAAACCAAATATAATAAGGTTTCATTCTTTCGCTTTGAAACACTATTGCATTGCGGAGTATATGGTGGAGTAACCTAAGAGATAATCGCATTATCTTTTATGTATTGTTGGAATTCTTTCCAACATACTCACCTCCTTAATTGGATTGAAATATTTAATCTTTCGATTCGTCCGATTTTCAGCCTCTTTCTTATATTCAATGAATTTCTCACACACATCGATTTTTTCTTCATAAGATACGCATATCCTGGTCTTGAGATATTGTCAGCAAAGGTTATAAAATAAGAAAATTTATCTTTAGTAATTACTGGTATTAGGCAATAAACATCACTATGTATAAGATCCAAGACTTGATTTACTCTTTCATCGTACCCACTAAAGAGATGCTTGGTTAACTGTCCTTTGAGACACAAATCACATGTACTAAATGATTCAGAATCAAGTGATGGTAGAAAATATTTGGTTTTCAATTTTATAATCATTGCACACCTATATGACCTAGCATATAATGCCAAAGATAATTTTATTTATGTCATTATTTAAAGAACAACTCACAAAACAGACATAGTTTATATTGATTGCACAAATGTCATATATAAAATAACATCACAGACTTTATTACCCTCTGAAATAATGTTGATAGCATTATCGTCATGGTGAAAAATATAACCATCTTCGGACAATCTAGACACATAAATAATCCCACAAATAAATTCTTTTACATAATAAGAATTACTTAATATCAAGACAAATCCACTCGATAAACTCAAATGAAAATCTTCAATTGTCACTGCATTAGACCCGTCAACAACTTGAAGCCATATTTCTCCCTTTGCCACACAATGCTAGTTTTTAAGACCCTATAAAAAATTATAGACGTGAGTTCCAAATTCAGTATCTAAAACCCAAGATAATTCATTAATTACAAAACTATTTTGAACCCTGAATATACCTAATAGAGTGACATAACCATTTTGCTTCTTCTCTTAAATAATCTTCAAGTACTCTAAATAAATCTATTTTCAATTATCCTTCTTGTGATAATGATGGCATTCATCCTTGTTTGCATCGGTAGACTTCTTATTTTTCTTATTAACCCTTTTCTGTTTCTTCGAACCTTTTGAAGATGACACGTTCCCCTCAATAGCAAGTATAGTCCCTTAATCCTTAAACAACGACTTGGCTGACCTCAACAAATCAGTGAGCTCCATGAGGCTTACATTTAATTGGTCCATATTATAGTTTATTATGAACGACTCCTACTAGGGAGTAAGAGACCCAAGGATCAAGTCTACTTGTGTCTTATCGTTATATTTAATTATGCAAGTCTATAAATATAGCCATTGATCATTAGAATGCAATCATCCACTTTCTGCCCATTGCTCATTTTAGTATTAAACAGTTTTTTCGTAAGTTCATACCTTGTTGTACTAGGCTATTTACCAAAGAGAGTTGTAAGACTATTAAAAATCTCATGGACATACATTTTTTCATGCTACCTCTACAATGGCTTGTCTAACATAGACAACATGAAAAACAAGGTGATTTTTAGATTCAAAACCCATTTATTATAAGCAAGTCTTAGTTAAGGTCTACATCATCAACGGGTTGTTCTTTTTAAAGTGCAGTTATCGATGACCAAAGATGTTTATAAGTTAATGCTATCTTTATCGTTCTTAGCCACTTAATTAGTTAGGTCTGGTAAGTTTGTCATTTACAGAAAATAGCTTGGGTGTAGAAATTATTCTATAAGTTTTAATTTAGTATGTACAATTTCATAGTATATGTTCTCATAATATTAGTAAGGGTAAAATTGTGTTTCATTTTACTAATAAACTCTCTCTAGTCTTTTGTGTTTCACCAAACCTTAAGATGAAACATAGAAGTCTTTCGACTACACTACTGGATGTTAGGACTCGTATACCTTAGAATTCTTACCTTGAGAAAAGCTTAACAAATTATGCCCCCATATAATATGGATAACTCCTTATTGGTTGTATCATATACAACACTTAACCCATTGTTTCTTGTCCTAATCTCATCTTTACCTTGAGGAAAGCTCAACAAATAAAGGCAGATTATTGACTCATAACTACCACTTCATGACGGTCTAAGTATAATGCACATAACTTGAGGAAAAACTCAACAAATATGAGTAGTTATCCTGCCTCTTCTATTATATATGTTAATAGTACTACACTTAACATCCATAGCTTAAGGAAAGCTTAGTAACTAAGGAGTAATCTATTAATATATGTGTGTGTAGTAGAGGACAACTTTATACTATATTAAGTGACATCAACTTACGGAATAATGTATTTCTTATGAAATATCAATGTACTTCAAGTGTCAGACATATTAGAAACCATGGTATATGTACTACATATATACATTTACTCGTTAAGTCTATTTTTGGTTCCCTATTGTTCCATCATTAATTATACATTCATATTATATAAGTTTAATTATAACATAACTTTTATAATTTTTGTGTATAACATTATATTAATTAAATCTTATTTAATTAATTTAGTTAATAGGCATTTTATTTAATTTTATATTATTCAATTAAACATTTTATATTGAATATTTATACTATAAAATTTATAGTTATTCACGTATATCTTTATATATATTATTTATTAATTAACCTTTAGTTAATTATAAAGATCATGGTTTAAGATTAAAATGGCGACCATTCATATGTCTTCTATTCTATCTTCTTTTCCCTTCCCTATTCCTCAAACTTACCCTAATTCGTTCTCATATGCCCCTAATTCTTTCGACTATTGATCTTTTGCTTTGGTAGTTGAAGGAGTAGATTCTGCCTCTTTCTCAAGTTCCCATCAAGAAGCCACTATTCAAGAATCGGATAGATAGAAGGAGAGGGAAGTGTTTTTGTTTTAGGTGTGGGGATTCTTCTCATCTCGCTTTTGAATGTCGTGACCCCATACGTTGCTTCTGTTGCGGCTTTTTTGGGCATAAAATTAAAAAATGTTCAAGGAAATTATGTTTATCTGCTGGAAAGGAGATGGAATTATCTATTACTGATCATGGGTTTTATTCTGTATTAAAATGGATGAAATTGAAAAGAATATTGCCGGATCTTGTTTGGTCAAAAGAAGTGAAGGTTTTGAGATTTTGGAGGATCTGTTTAAATATTTTGAAGTGATTAACGCAGTGAACATTGGCTGAAATTTCAAAGACAAATTTGGGGTTCCTGGTTTTAATTCAGAAGAAGATGTTCATTCTAATGTTAGTGGTTCATTTCCAGTTATGGAAGGTACTGTCTCGTTTGGTTCTGATACTTCTTTGGATTCTATTTATCCAGAGGATGTATTCCACTGAACCTTGTTCTAATCCAATTATTTTAGATCCGAATATTATGAGTTTAGATTCAAACACCATTCTGGACTCTGTTTCTTTAAGGTTAGATACTGTCTATGATGGACATTTGCAATGGATGGATTTGGACTTTGAGTTAGACACAAAGAATTCCTTTGATGTTCTAAGTTTCTTCAATGAAAAGAGTATGAATGCGGATCTGTGTGTCAGGAGGGTATGGTTGATGATTTGGTTAAGGAATTTGGTGATAGAGCTATAAGTAAGGCTATTGATTTTTGTGAAAGATATGTGGGTGAATCTACTCATACTTGTATTGATCAAGCTAGTGAACTTCCTACGGTGGATAATTGGTTAGTTCTTCCATGTTGCTCGGATGGTGATACAGCATATTATGGTACGGGTTATATTAGAGAAGATGATCGGGGAGCTGTTTCTTTTGGTTCAAGTTTTAAAGTTGAAGGAGGGGCCATAGGTTCTAATTTTTTTCAGTCATCTGGTGATCTTTTTATATTGAGGTTTGTTAGCCGATACACCGATGATAATGGCTTGGAGTCAGTTCAAAATTGTGGTGTGGATTTTGTTGGGTCGTCAGTTTCAGTTATCTCGAATATTAGTGGGTTGGTTTTAGATATTGTTGATGAGTTAGAGATGATCATTCGAGTTTTAAAGTTGATGAGGGGGAAGTTGAGATCTCAATCTCGCATTATTGCTCATGTTTGTGTTGAGTTGGGGTCTGATAGTCGGCGTACTGATGATGTTGGTTTGGTGCTTGTTCAAAACTATGGTGTTGGTACTGGAGTGTCACCAGTTTTTGACTTATCTTTTGATAGTGAGAAGGTTTTGGATATTAATTCATTTTATAAACAGTTGAGATTGTTCAATATAATTGACCATAAGGAACCAGTTGACGTTGTTTATATGAAGGGGATGGCTAGGTTTTGTTTTACAAATGATGTACATGGTTATTTTCTTTATGTGGATGGTTTGGTGATTATGCATGTTTTGCCTTTGAGCGCGCATAGTGTTTTCTTGCATTGTATAAAGTCTTGGTTCTTTTGGGTGAATAAGTTTGTGGGTTTGAGTGTTAATGCTTCCATTGAGGATAGTAATAAAGTCAAGAAAGATGTGAATAAAGCGGTTGTCACGATGCAGATTCATATAAAGATAGTAATATAACTTTTAGTATACCAGAGGATGAAGAAAATTCATCACAAGATAATGTAAATTTTGAGGAAAGGTCCATTTTTTTTCATCATACTGGGGTTTTTTAGATTTATATTGTACCGCTGCCTTAACCATCTGTTTTCCGTGCATGTTATTTTACTCATATACCAAAATCTGATAGAAGGAATAGCAGGAATATTTCAGATATAAATATTAGAAGAAGTCTTTGATTATAACTTAAAGCTTATAGGTCTTATGCATGTGGGATGATGACTATTTGGGGAAGTTATTATGGTGATTGTTGTTTTGGAGATTTATGTGGCTTGAGCAAATGCCCTATGTTATTTTGAGGCGCTGTCAAGTACGGTTGCTGAGGCTGAGGTCACGTGAGTTGTTATACAAGGTTGCTCATTTCTTAAAGAAATTTCAGACATTAGATTCTTTTTTTTTTTTTTTTTTTGAAACTGGGTACTTATATTTACAAAGTAGGCAGCACACAAGTCTGCAAGAATCATCATGGCGCACAGTTTAATATGCCAGAGGCAGGGATCGAACTGCCGACCTTGTCGTCAACAGCCTGGCGTTTTTACCACTGCACCAAGGCCTCGGACAGACATTAGATTCTTGTTAGAGTAGATTGTTTAGGGAGAGTATTTATTTTCATATGCTTTTGAGAAGGTTTTAATATTTTCTCTTATTTGTATAGGGGATTTTTGCTAAGTGTATAATAAAAGTATACGAGTGTTCTCCTCCTTCTGAGTATCACTTAATTTTCTCAAAAAAAATTTAATTAACCTTTAATTAATATATTTAATTAAATAATTTTAATTATTTATTAATTTCAAAATTTTCTTATATACATATATATGTATATATATTATATCATCTTAAACAATTCAAAATAATGTAACATATACCAATATTATATACACACGCACGCACACACACATTTTAATAAGTTAACTATTTAATTAATTTAATTTATTAATCTAATTAATATTTTAAAATTTACAAAATATATTTATTATATTTTCAAAATATTTTTTAAAATTATATTCTAACAATTATAATATATAATATTTTAAAGTTAACTTTTAAATTTAAAATATTATTTTTATTTGAAAACAATTTTGAAAATTTGCCTAATGCCCAATTGAAATTGGCTCTTTCCTATTAGAGACAACCTTTAGGCTCACTTCACCTTTCAAGCTAAGCCGGTAGCTAGGTATGGCAGGGTATTTGATTACCCAAATCTAGCTTAGACACTACTTTTCTAAATACCTTACTGAATGTGTAAGCTTAATTAGTTGGCCCTAACATGACTAATTTAGACTGCATAAGGTAATAGGCTCTGATACCATTGTTGGATCCGAGCTTTAACATACAATGGAGTAAATGAGTCAATTTCAAAAAAATTATTCCATTTTGAATCTTATTGGGCCTATGAAGTTTAAATTTATTTAGATCTTATCTAAATTAATTTTAAATAAAATTAATATTTTATTTGATTTGTAAATAAAATTTTATTTTAATGTTATTTTAATAATATAATATAATATAACATGTGTATCATATACACATGTGTGTGTATGCACGTCCAACATATACATTGTACATGGTCTAACATGCCCGTATATAAGTGTTAGGATTTACACCGCAACTGACATATTAGCCCATTTATATACATATGTGTTGCTTACACACACACACACACATACATACACAGGTACGATTTTAATATAATATAAAATGAAATTCGAAAAATATAAATTTTTAGATATATATCTATGTATATATGTGTTAGACATTATATTATAAAATAACTATAAAAATAGTACAAATATTTTGAATTTAAAACTAAGTTCAAAATTCAAATTTTGAATTTCAGATCTATATCTATAGTAAATATCTACTAATTTCAACGTCAAATTAACGTATTAATTATATATAATATGTCGAAATTGAAAATTTTACAAAAATTTAAAAAATTACATATACCATATAATTTTATATACATAGTAAAGTAATATTCGAATTCAACAAACACCTATATCTATAAATACTGTATAATGTGTGTGTATGTATGTATGTATGTATATAAGTATGTGTGTATTTAGTCATGATTATATTTGATAAAAAATTTAATTCAAAAGTTGCATTTTTCTGAATTAAGATTTCCAAACGGTAATTTATTAAAAATTAATTTTTTTTCAAAAAATATTTCAAAGCATGCACATAATTGTTATTAAATATTTATATGTACATTTTACAACATATAATTCATATATATATATATATATATGTGTGTGTGTGTGTGTGATATAAATGTAATATATCATTTTTAATATAAATTATATTAATATATGGTTTTTAATTTAGATAAATATACATAGAAATAATATTTAATTTTATCTTTGTAAAATATATTATGCATATAGATTGACATAATATATTTATGTAGATTTTATATAATGTATTTATACATATTTAAAAATTCAATTTTGTTCAAAGGTTTTTCAAAGTTACTAACTAGTTTTGAAAATCTTTTTTTTAGTTACTCGCCGAAAGATATATATATATATATATATATATATATTACAAATATATACACATTCATCTAGTAAAGCAACACAGGCATGTGTAGAGTCGTGATAATTCATATACTATCTAATGCATATAAATGATATAATGAATGTATATAAGATCTAGTTTATTGAATGCCTAGTTGTAACACATTGGAGCATTGAATTGATGAACTACTTGAATCTGTATCCAAACTTCCAGAACGAGCTACTAGACTAAAAGCAACGACCACCGATCTTTTATTTGTATTTAATTTTTGTTTTATTTAGCCTGAAACTATGGAGGAAGGTGATGAGGGCGACTAGAAATTAAGAGGGTCAAGGCCAAAATCAGAGAGTTAAAAAAAGGGCATTTGAAGTGTTTAAATAGTGGTGATTTAGAGGAGCAAAAAGATTATCCAGATTCATGTTTTCCTCTTACTATTTTACGCTTTTTGAATCTATATTCAGCCCTGATTAACCCCCATATGGCCGACCGCTACTGCCCACATTTGGGACTCCAAAATGTTTCAAGCCCCATCAAATAAGATGCATTTAAATATCATTTAAATGCACACCGATATTGTATATCGATATGTGTGTATAATATATTTATATACACATTTTTTCAACACAAATTGTATAAAAAAAATTACAACTGGTATTTCTTAAATTCTAATTAATTTATAACGATTATAATTACTTAAATTAGGTAGTAGTGGTATTCAACGTTTTGATTATGTGACTCTTAGGTGTAAATTTGGTTGATTAATATTGAACAATGTGAATATTAACATTCACACGTGACCTTAACTAGTGGTGTGACATTATGACCAAATTTATTCTTATGCGGTTCAATAAAATCATTTAAGCATTACCGGTAGTGATAATTATTTATACCAATTCTCTTCGTCAAAACTACATCACATTAGGACTTATGGAATTTAGTAGTGGTCAAAATTCCAATATTGTTCATATTCAACTTTATAGTCCAAACATAAAGTCCTTGGTTTAATATTAATAATTATTATAACCGAACAACTTTGGCTACAGATTTTGACTTTGAGTTTATTTTAGTTAACCGTGATTCTAACCTCATATAACTAAGGAGATGAATACACTACTGAATAGCGTTTCACTTCCAATGCTCCCACTCGACCCAATTATAGTCGATCAATGGATGTTGTGCCATGATTTAACTACATTAGCAAGTCAATAGAACTTTTTAATATTGTCACATCGATATTTTCTTTTTGACCTTAGTTATATTAACCAACGAAAAACTATCGAGTGAGCCATTCCATGGTTATCTAGTAACTATCGGTACGTAATCCCTTGGTGCCCCCAGTAGTCATAAGTAATACACAATCCAACCTTTGGAGAGCATTACATACTCCAATCTTAAAGGATGCATCGATATCCAATCTCGATACATCTTGACTACAGATATTTAAAACGGTGTGTTTATTATATACATTGTGATATGATACTTAAAATTACAACTGTTGTGATTACTATCAACAAACACACTATTTATGGATTTTCAGTTAAATATATTTAAATTAAATAATTAATTAATTATAACACATTACAACAAGTATATAATAGAAAGAACATACCTTTTTTCGAACGAGATTTTATTACAGAGTTAACAATTTACAACAAATTGTAGAATTTCCCTAAGGGCTTACCCTAACTCTATCATTTCATGCTTCATAAGAGGGTAACTTAGTTCCACATTTATTGCATGACATGCTATCCTCGATGAAATTCCATATAAATCGGAATGCATCTAGGTAAACTAATCCAAGTTTGCCTGGAGAAACCTTACCACCTCGTTTTTCATCTTTATGCCAAGCTGAGAGCCGACCTTGAGAAACCAAGCAAGGTCATCATCATCGATCGGGATGTTGATCTTAAACTTTACCGACAATACCCTCGCATTCTCTAGTTCTTTTCGGAGGTTTGTAAAACTTACTATGGGACCTAAGCCAGGGCTTGGGCAGCGGTTGTTATGCATCAGTAGCCTTGATGAAGAGAGTCTTCTCAACACCTATTTCCTTTCTCATGTCGCTTCGTCTCTCTAAGCACGATGACATGGCATTCTTGACTAGTGCTGTAGCTACCTTGAATAGCTCCAACTCCATTGTTGGTGAGGAACTTCATTACCAAACACCATGGAGCAAGCACTATTCTAAAATTAGCGAGGGCCTATCGACCCAAAAAAGCATTATAAATCAAATATCCATTGACTACCAAAAAATCTAAAATCGCATTATCTTGCGGTCTCCCTCGCCTAATTATAGCGATAAGTCAATACATCCTGTAAAGGCCCAGTTTTTCAGCCGTTCGAATTTGAATATTTAATTGATTTTAAATATTGAAAAGTAAAATTTATATGTTAAATCAGTAAAATAATTGAATCTAGAACCTAATGTGAATAAAAATGATTTGTAAAGTTGATTTAATTCCTATTTGAATTAGAATAGAGATAGTAAACTTTTAAAGTTGAATTAAAAGTTAATAAATAGAAATTGAAATTTAATATTTAATCAAACGTATAAAAATAGCCATTTGGGACACTGTTTAAGAATTGGATGAATCCAGTTTCATTGGATCTGTAACAGCATAATATTATAGGATTCCTAATTTCATGGCGATCAGACTTACGTTTGGTTTTGTGAAGCTGAAACGCATAGAAATTTATTTAAGCAATTTAAATTAATATAATTCGATTCTTGAACGCTATCTTTGAAATACGATGGAATTGGCTCCTGATATATATTCCATTGTGTTCGAAATATGAGTAAAGCATATAGAACGCCAGATGGCACACTTCGTTTGGAGTTCAAAAAATATTCGCGTGAATAGTGTTTTATAAGTGGCTATATAAAAAACTTAAACACAAACCCTAGCCCCAAAATGTACACAGCCACTGCTTTTGTTTTGCATGGCCAGAAATGTGCCGACTTCCTTCTCTAATAACTTAGAATCCATAAGTAATTAGCAAAACTCCCAACTACAAAGTTGTACACCACGTCGAGATCTTTAAGTCCCAATGGCTTGATCGTCGTATGGCATGACAATGGAGGGTGGATCTGCTCACGTTCGTGCTGGCTTCGAGGAGGATTTTTCTGGCGATCGGCAACGCTAGGTGGGGCCGTACTTGGCACGGTGGTGAGCCGAGGCTAGGCGCATGCATTGGTGTAGGTGGATCGTCGTCTCAATCGACGATGGAAGCGCGACATGGAGGAAATCAAACGTGCGTATATGTTCGGCTGCATGCGTATTAATGAAGGAGGAAGAAGGTAAATTTATTTAATTATGTTAGTTAACTTAAGCTAATGATGTTGTTAGTTATATTTTAATTCGTGTAATGTTTAAAAAATTCATAATTTATTTATACGATGTTGGATTCACACGAAACAAGCGACGTAGGATTCTTATTATCGAATACTACACAATGGAGTTGGATTGGGCTGATTTGAAGCACGTAGGGATTTTGGTTAAATTCGAACACCTGTTTGTTTTTAATCGAAATAAACGCTGCAACGACGAATGCAACCAAAGCGAGTAAAACTTACTCTCTCTGGCCCACTTATATTTTATATAAGTGGGAATATTTTGATTATGCTGTTTTGATGACTGTATGGATGTGTGCATGTGTGTGTGTCTGTTGGCTGGTTGGATATATTCTCGCGTATTTTAGCGGATGAGACTCTATACATTCACGTATATGAGCGGATGACCCTGTGTACGTGCGTCTGCCTCGAAGCAGACATTGTATATTTTTCTTATATGTTGTATTTGTTGCAGGTTACAGGTTGGAGGGATCCAACAGGATTCCTCATCATTGTTGATTATTTATGTACACATATTTATTTATATGTCATAACATATGATTTGTTGTAGGGAAATAGAATAAAGGGATCCAGCCGGATTCCATCACACTTGTTGATTATTTGTTCATATATATGTGATATATGATATGTTTAGATGATACGTTTGTTGATTTGGGTGTTTATCCCCTTATTTAGTGCTTAAGCAGCATTAGGCCATGTTTTCAATATTTTTGAAATACTATGAAAGTGATTTTGTTTTAAAAGGGATTCTAAAGTGATTTTGAAGTATTTATGTTTGGTAATTTTTTGGGATTATTGAAAGGAGTTTAAATTTGAACAAAGTAAATCATTAAATTATGTTATTTTAAATTTGTAGTTTCAAGTAATATTTTTAATTTAGATTTGTAAGTTGATTTTATATAAAGGATTTATAAAAGTAACATTTTTATAAATTAAGTAATCGATATCTGTAAATAGAGTTCTATAAATATTTATGAAATCTAGATTTATAAAACTTAAATATATGAACATCTTGTGATCAGAATTTCATAGTTTGACTTTAAGATGTTTCATAAAGATAATTGATAAGCTAGAAGTTAGTTGAAATCTAATACTAAATTTCGGTAGGATAATTAAATAGCTATTTCAAAATATTTATCAAGGAATGATAATGTTTATTTATTATCATTGATTGATTAAATGGTTTGGTATGAAATTTTGAAGTACAAACGCCTTGTGAATTAAGTTTCACGATTTGATTATAAGATATTTGATAATAAAAAAATTGTAAGGTTAAGGAATTTAGTTATGAGCATGTTTTATAAATAAACGATTTTTGCAAAGTGATTTAAAGTGTATTGAGTATTGAAAACATAGATTTCAACATTGATTGTTGTAATAAACGTTTTCATGAATAAAATGGGAAGCATGGACTATGACACTATTGTTATAGTAAGTGATTTTCCAAAAGGAAATATTTTATATAGTTATGGGATTTATATATATATGTATCCTATATTTGACGTTGATATCCGAGTTGGTAGCTTCTATCTGTTTTGAAGTTAAAAATGTTGTTCAGTCAAGGAGAGGCAGCGATACCCCAAATTGATTGGCTTCATTGTTAACTAATAAATAGTTGAAGTTGTATTTCGAGGATTAATATTAAATATAGTTAGTTGAATCCCTATACTAGTGTTTTGGGTTGTCGTAACGATGTTCTACGCAACATTCGTTTTGACCCAAA
This sequence comes from Allium cepa, assembly GCA_030765085.1. NCBI lineage: Eukaryota > Viridiplantae > Streptophyta > Magnoliopsida > Asparagales > Amaryllidaceae > Allium > Allium cepa. The sequence goes on from CM060946.1 coordinate 390,717,395, forward strand.
TTAAGTGTTTTGAAGAATATGTTGCTTACCTAAAAGATGGTAAATATACTTATTTTTGATTCAAATATATGATGTTATTTTCAAAGTGTTGAAAATGAAATGATTTGTGAATATGCTTGTTCTGTTGAGATAAGTATATGGAAATATTATCCAATTATTGAATAGTTGAATTAGTTTTGAATATGTATCTTTTTAAAGATATTTTGGAATGTTTGCATTTGAAAGGTGATTTGGTTTATAAGAATTATAAAAGGGCGTAATAATTGCTTTAGTACTAGATTATGCCTATTGGCAAAGTTTCGGTTTCTTGACTTGATATGGGAACTAATTGGTATGCACTTAGCACGTAGCCAGCTATGTAGGCTTGATTATCGTTTGTGTTGAGAACGTTGATTCGTGTAGTGCGGAGTGAGTTTATTACATCAATCTACTGAGCTTCCTTCTTGGGGGAAGGATAAAGGTTGAAAGTTGGAACCGTGATAAGTCTACGAGACTTGATTTCTGTATGAGGTTAAGAGCGACCTTTCAATATTGGTGCAGAGAGACCGAGATCGGATTTATCCGAAAACCACTCCAGACCAATGTTTGCGTTCGGAAGTGCAGGTTATTGATGATGATTTATGAAGATCGAGGATCGTCATAGGGTGAGGAATACTTGTTGACATTTACTGGGTCGCTCCCATTTTAGAGATATTTATAGCAGTGGTCTCCTCGTTGTGGAAATCTTCGGATTATAAGGACTACTCACTAGTAGTGTTAGTAGGAGAGTGCCTTCGGTTTGTGCTGTTCTTGGACAACCTATACGGAAAAATGTCTAGTGTTGCATTTCTAGTTATTAAGTGATCTATATGAACATATCATCTGCTTGGTGGTGGAGAAGTCAACTTCTCTTAGCTTAACATCCTTTCTTGAGACGTACGAGCTCAAGAGTTATACGTTTATAGAAATCAATTATGTGATTATGGAATGGCAATGTGGCATTCAGAGATGTGATATGAGAAAGGTAATTGTAACCTCATGAGCCTCACTCCCTAGTTTTGATGGGATACTATGTGGTCAGATGTATGCATATTTTCGATTGAGGTTTATATAGGACACTGGATGTTCTGGGCCTTATGGCTAAGATACAGCGATGTTTGAGTCGTTGGATGTTATTCAAAGAGGATATCCTTTTTTAGCCATACATGTGGATGTATTGCGGCGTCTGAGTCTTGAATGTTAGCCATGGATATAGATTGATCTCTCCACTAGTTCCCTATCATGTTGGAAATCCAATTTCAATACGTGCCTGCCATTTTTTGTAAAGCCTTAAATGATTTAGGTCTGAAACGCTATATGGGTAACCGTTTCGGCTATATTTGATATTATTTGTAAAATATACACCATTATAATGTCATAGAATTTGATATCAAGTGTTTTGGTTATCTTAAGGTGAAAACCCGTCTGTGTTTATGTGTGGGCGTGGTCTTATAAGATACCTTTTGTTTTGAAAAGAAATGTTTTGGTAACTTTATAAATTCAGTAGAGATGTGTTTTCTCATGCTGGTTTGCCAGACTGATCCGGGCGTTCTTTCCTTTCAATGCTCGGGTCAGACTGAGTATATTTTCAGGTTCACATTTTGTTGCATTGGAGCTTCAGCAGACGAGTTGGAAGTCTTCAGATCGTATTCTCGTATATGTTTATATTCCACTGCATTATTGTTTATGTTATCATTATTTGTGGGGACGGGTTGTTATAACTGTCCAGCTGATGATTTTGTTTCATGTACTCTGATATGATTGATGTATGATATTACAGTTTCTATTTTGTAAAGATCATTTATATTATATTATATGTTATTCTGCTACGATGTGATATTATGTGTTAGTATTGTTCTGTTTGGTTTTCTTCTTCTCTTCTCTTCTTCTCTCTTCTTTCTTTCTCATGATTATCTGAAATTGACGCACTTTAGGTCGGACATGTGTGGTTTAGTGTTGGATTCAGAGGGCGTCAGGTGTGGGCCATAACACGTATTATCAGAGCTTAGGTTTAGTATACTCCTAGGCTTTGATGTGTACTCAGTATAGAAAGGATCAGTAGGACCCTAGATTGAGTTTGAGTATATTATCTATATATAAGTGCGTATTAGTTAGTGATATAAAAATGTTTTATATTATGTTGATGTATCTGTTGAGTGGCTTATGAATTTTGGTCGGTATATGGAACGCAACGTTATCGATAGCGGTTTCTAAACACTTGAACAAGGCGTATCGACATAGTATTGTTTAAATTGGGTAAATAAAATAATTTTACCTCGATTATATTTCATATATAAAGGAATATTTTATTATTATAGTATATATAAATGGATTTTTTGGTTGTTTGAAAATGTAAACATATATATATATATATATATGTATATATATAAGTTAATAAAAGCTGTTTGAATAATGTAAATAAAGACAACAACTGTAAAAGAATAAATTATATAAGCAAGTGAATTTATAATGTAAATTATGAAGTTTGGAATTATAATTAAAATGATTTAAAATTGTGAAATAATCTTATATATAATAAATGAAACTATATAAGTATATTTATAAATATGAGTTATAAATAAAAATGGATTTAAACTAAGAATTTGAGAATTTGAATTCTGTTGTTTTTGACAATTGTTTTGCAAAAGTTTAAAGATATTATATTATTGTGTAGAAGTATTTTGACTAGAAATGATTTATAAAATAATGTAAAAGAAAATAAAAGCATTGAACTCACTTAAATCGCTAGAAAATAATCCTTGGGATGATCGCAGTATCATTACTATTCATTTTTGAGTTTCTAAGTGATGGATTGCTACCATTAGTGATTTGCTATTGGAATTTTGTTTTGTTAAAACAAGTTTTGATTTGAAAATTTTAAAATATGATTTGAATATACAAAAGAGTTGTATGTATGTGTGTGTGTGTGTATATGATTTTGAAATGACTGGAAATAAATGGGTGTTTAAATCCTGAAATTGTTATCTAAATGTTTTGTGAAATAAATGAAATTAAGTTTTGAACCTATAACTTGGAAATAAGCTATGAAATTAAAATTTACTTAAGGAAAAAATTAATTGGAACAAGCTAATGAGCTAAGTAGATGAAACGTGTATAAACATAATTGGTAAATGGTTATATAAAAAATTGGAATTATGAAACGAGGATAAACTTAAGATAAGTTTAATAAGATGATTTGTGAAATAAAAAAAATTAACCCGTAGATTTATGAAACGAATGAATTAAATGAGTTAAATGAAGTAAATAAATAAAATTAACTTATGTTAAACAAAGTGAATCGATGAAGTGAAATAAAATTATAATAAATACGAACTTGAGTTAATAAATGGAATTCAACATAAGTATATAAATGAATTGGAAATAAACTTAAGTAAGGAAGTGAAAATAAATATAATTATTGTATAAAATGTTCAAGCAAACTTAAGAAAATTTAGTAATGAAATAAAATAGTTGTTAAGTGTTATTAGTATTAAAAGAATTATATTAAGTGAATATTAAAATGATGCTAAACATGAATTGGAAGTAAAGTTAACAAATGTAAAGTGAATGTAAATAAGTGAATGTAAATAAGTGAATGTTAATAGGTTAAAAGTAAGTATACGTTAACAAATGAATGTTAATAAATGAATTGGCATGAAGGTAAATTTGTAGAATGCAATTAATTGAATGGGAATAAATTGAATATTAGTGAACAAACAGAAAGGATGAATGCAAACTATTTTGATGGGAATCAAATGAAAGTAAAATGAGAATGAATATAATAAAATGATTGTTAATTCATTTGAATGTGAATTAGTTGGATGAAAACTAAATAGTAAACAAATGAATTGATTTGTTGGATATTAGTTGTTTGATGATTGCTTATGTTGCATGTGTTTCATTTTCATATGTTTATTGTATAATATGCTATATATTGATATTATATACCATATACATGTTTCTCATTTGGTTGTTGAGTGTTTAGTAGGTGCGGATGGCGTTTGCTTCGCATTTGGAGCTCGCTTTCGCGCTATATTGCTTGTATATGCTTGCGAAATGTATATAAGGTACATATCTCGGATTATATATCATACTTTTACACTTTTTCCCCCTACGGGATGCCTCATCCTTGATGATGAGATGTATATTTGTGATTGTAACGACCCTTATTTTTAACTATTTTAAATTATTATATTTAATATGATTATTGAACAAAAATGATTAAAAATAAAAATTTAATGGTTATTAATGTAGTTTTTAATATGAACTTGAATAAAATTTTGAAATAACTAGATTCAAAGATTTTGGCTAGAACAAGTATTGAAATGAAATTATATGTATTTAATGTACATATAATCAATAGTAAGAATTAAATAATAAAAATTAAATTAATGTAAAATGAAAGTAGTTTTTTATTATTTTAATTTGTTTTTAAAAATAAATTTTATAAGTTAAATAACTTATAATTGAAATAATGTAATCTATTGGATGATTAAATTGTTTTAGTTTAATATTGGAAATTGTTTAAATAATTGAATCTTGAATTTAATACGAATGAAAATGATTTTAAAAGTTGATTTAAATTTTATTTGGACAAGAATGAAGTTTATTAACTTTTAAAATTGAATTTAAGATTTTTGAAATTTCTTATTTTAATTAATGTGTACAAATAGCCATTTTGGCCACTGTCTCAGAATTTGACGAAACTAGTTTCATCGAATCAATAATAGTGAATTATTATAGGATTTCAAGTTTCATAGCGATTGGACTTATCGTTTGGTCATGCGAGCTTACAACGCGTAGAAATTGATTTAAGGAATTTAAATAAAATAAATTGATTTTGAAAAGCTATCTTCTGCATACGATAATTAAGCCTCGAGACTAGTTCCATTGTGTTTGGAATAGGAGTAAACATATAGAACGACGCTTCTTTTGGAATTTGATAATTTTTAGACGTTTATTAGTTAGATGTTTTCTAATATAATATATACATTTCCTTTCCCCATCTTCCAAAAATCGTACACATCTGCATACAATCTTGTTTTCCTCATACACTTTTCCCCTTTCATTTTGATTGCGTCCATCTGATCGAAATAAAAAAAACGAAAGAAGAAAAAAAAAACCACGATCGAATCGCGTTCGACTAGGGAGGTCACGGCCACACGCGAGAGATGGAGACGGGTGGTGGCGCGTGATGGAGGTTGTCGATGGGCTGCTTCGTCGTCGTTCTAGGGTTTGGTCATGTTTTTTGTGGAGTACGGCACGCACGAGCGCAAGGTGGTCGAGGGTAGCGACGTTTGTGGTGAAGCGGCGTGAGGTTTGCGCTGGTGTCCGGTCATCTCAGGTGGTGTGGGCGATGATGCAATGTCACGTTTGGGCTACACAAGTAACCTTAGAGCCATGAAGCGAGAGAGAGGAAGATAGATTAAGTTTGTTAATTACTTTAGTATATATTAATTAATTTTTAGTTATATCGTTAACGCTAATTATCGTATATCTTGTTCGTACGAGGTCCGTCTCAGACGAAACAAGTGGCGTTGGAATCGTATCGACAAAGGCTATGTCATGGAGTCAAATTATAATTTATTTGAAGATGAAATATTTTCAATTTCAAATTAAAAGGTGAGTTTTTTATATGCTCATAAAGTACTAAAATAATTTTTATATTAGTTAAATTTAAATCGTGAAGTGGTTTAAATTTATTGACTGTTGTTTGGTAAATTAAACTGACATTTAAATTGATATGAATTAAATGATAGGAATTTTAGTTGATAGTTCAAATTTGAAATAGGAATTAAATTGCTAGTTAAATTCCTAATTATTGATAACTAGTAAATTGTTATGATATTTTGACTGATTTGGACGTTGATTGTGATGGATGCTATTGATTGATATTTTGGATGATTTGAATTTTAATTTATCTTGATATATGCGGTTATCACCCTGTATATTACTTGACAGTATATAAAGCTGTTAATTGAATTATTTCGAATGAATTAAGGAATATGATGAAATGACATATACCTATGACATTTAATTTGGATTGAAATGATATATCCATCCTTAAAATTAGATTGAAATGACTGATCACTTAGCCATAGAATAGAAAATTATATACGGACACTGGATTGGTTAAAGAAAATAATTTTAAAAGTCTTTATTTTGAAATTATATGAATGATTTTGATTTAAAGAAATAAAAATCAAATTTATGAAGATTGGAATAATTTTGAATTCGATTTTGAAATGTAGAAATTAAATTTAGTCGAAGAAATTATTTTAAAGTATTCAATTGGAATTTGAAATCATGATGGAAATATGAATTGAACTACTGAAATTGAATGGTTTCAAAGATTTGGAATTTTACTTGAATTGTTTAAAAAGATTTGAACTTGTACTTGAATTTCAAAGTTATTTAAGTAAAAATGATGTAAACTGGTATTTCAAATTTTGGGCTCAAATGGAATTTATTTTAAGATTTGAATCTAAAATCAAAAATGGAAGTTTAATTTGAAATAAGTTATTTAAATCGATATTTTAAATTGAACTCGACCTATATGTATCTGAAGTGGTTTAAGATCGAGAATTGGATTGGAGTTGAAATGGAAATTAATCCGAATTGAAATCGGAATTGAATCGATTTAAATTAAAATGGAAATTGAGGTTGATTTGAGTTAAAAATTTGGAATTGAATCAGTTTGACATTGAAATTATTTTCAAATAAATTATTTTATTATAAATTATTTAAAACCTATCTTTTAAATATTCAATTTATTTCGATTTTCCAAGCTATTTTACTATATAAACAATTTCAATACTCAAACTATTTTTTATTAAACTATTTTAAAACTATTCAAACTATTTTATAAAAAATTCAAACTGGTAAGAGTGGGAATTAATTATATTTGAACCATGGATTCAAATGCAAATTGGGTTAAAATGAAGTTATAGCCTAAGCTGAAATTCGAAATGATGATTGAAGTGAAATAGCATATTTTATGTAAATATGATTTTGACGTGAATATAATAATTTTGAAGTGAATGATATTTTCAAGCAAATATGACATTTTAATATCAAGTATGAATCGTTTTCGAAATGTAAAAGTACCAACCTGTGTCTAAAATGATGTTTGGTTGTTAAAGAGACCGGGGCCTCTTATTGGCATACTCTGTGTCAATATTGGAACCACTTTAACAACCGTGTATGCAGAGGAGACTTCAGAATGAAGTGGTTGGATTTGGCATACATTTGTTGAATTTGAAGAAAGAGAACAATGATGGATAGACCCCGGCACATGTGCCAATTTGAAATGACTAAAACAGGATGGTTTGACAGGGCCAAGCGGGCTAGCTACCCCTTGCAAACATCCGTTCTTCGATTTTCTTGGACTGGGTCCATACTATTACTCTTGTTGTTGGTTTCAATTGGTGCATCTTGATTGTGGGATAACCTCCCCTTGACTTGATATGGGATGGATGTACGCGGTGGACGATCATGGCTATGATCCGTTACCACCGACCCTGTGACCCAAATTGATAGTATCCTACCTTGGGCATTGCCCCACGTGCCTTGCCGTACTTTTATCCCTATACGAGACCACTACGATTTTGGTTAGTGCTATCGTATCACAACGCATCACTATTCCCCGATGTGCTACTGGGACATTATATGCAAAATGTACGACAATGCTTAAAAACGCGTTAAGGGAGATCAATGTAAAGCCTTAACGCTAAGAAAAATATTTATTTTACCAATTAGACATTATATATATAGCGTAATCTACTATATATAATAATTTATGGATCCTTAAGAGATGGAAAATCTCGTAAGATCTCTTGAGTTATTGCACGCACGTTATACACTGTATAAGAGACGTGAAATCCTGTAAACATATCTGATGCTTTTACACTCATGTTATTCATGATATTGATTTAACATACGTGAGGATATTTTAGTCCTGACTCGAGTGTTTTATCTTATCATTAAGCTCGGGTCAGCCCTGAGTATTTCAGAGCATTGAGGATCATTTTATGGAGGACGAAGATGAAGATTTGGTATATTACTATTACTATTATTGTTCCCTGCATCATGTTGTATCGTTGCATTATTTTATTTGTCCCTATCGTATATATAACACCGATAAATGTTGTAATAATCAAATGTATAATATAAACAGCTTCACGAACTGTTTATTTGATTATTATATTTTGTCATTCTGCTTTGAGATTCTGTGTTTATTTTCTTCTTCTTTTCTTATTTTTCTTAATCAACCCCATTGATTATCTATGTTCCAGATTGTTTGACTTGGACATGTGTGGATTATTGTCAATTTAAACCTTCTAAATTGTGGGTCGTCACAGTTGGTATCAGAGCTTCGATTTAGCGATAATCATAGCTTTGTGGGATCAACTCATTAGAGATAGGGTGGTAATATCCTAGAATGAGTTGTTTGAGTGCATATACATGAGAGCGCGTACTTGTTAGTGTTATAAAATGTTTTATATTGTGTTTACTTATCCGTTGAGTTGTTTATGAATTCTGGTCACTACATGGGATGTCATGTTATCGATATGGGTTTCTAAACACTTAAACGAGGCAAGTCGACATAATATTGTTTTAAGATAGAGTAGATGAAATAAGTTTACTTAAATTATATATTATATAAAAAGGAAATTGAAGGATAATAAAATGAGTATAAGTAAAAATTATACGAGTAATTGAAATTGGATTTAAATTGAATGTAAATAAATTGAATGCTAATGAAATAAGTGAATGTTAAATAAAGAAAATTGATACACTTAAGTATAAGTGATGAGAAATACTTTAAGTTTAAATTGTGAAATGGACAGATTTATAAAATAAATTAAATATGAAGTGAATAGGTAAAAAATATGTTTCAAAGTATTAACTTAACTAATTTGGGTTTATGGATGTTTATAAACTTAAGTAATGAGTTTTGAAGTAATAATTTAATCTTAGTTAAGTTAAAAAAATGAGTTTAACTGAGAATTGAAAATTTTAAACCCCGGTACTTTTGAAATTGTTTCTAAGATTTTGAAAATAATAATTAGTATTATTTAAAAATATTTACGAATGGAAATTATTCAAAAGGAATTAAAAGGAAATAGATCCTGTACTCCCCTCTTCTGCTGTTGGAAAATAATTTCGGCGATGACGGCTGCATCATCAACATTCATTTTCGAGTCTCAAAGTGGGGGAGGCCACTTAGTAGCTTTGCTACGCTTTTGATTCAACAAACAGATTTTGATTCAAAATTTCTTAATATGATTTGATATATATAAAAGATGCGAGTATATATATTACAGGAAATTATTGTGAAGGACAAAAATTTTCAGCATTTTAGCCTTAAGGACAGACCTTCAATATTTTAGCCGGAAGGACAACTTTCTTTAGGTATCAGTTTTTAATTTTTGATAGTAATTTTTAGGTATCAGTTTGTAGTTCGGTAGCAGTTTCGGAAGAATGTTTGTCCTTATGAATAATTGTGGAAGAATGTTTGTCCTTGTGAATAAATTTTAGGATAATGTTTGTTCCTGTGGTTAAAATATTGAGGTCATGTCCTTGAGGCTAAAAATATATGAATTTTTGTCTTTTAAATTAATTCCCCTATAAATTATTTTAAAATGATTTAAAATGAACCCGATATTTGAATTCTTAAGTTCTTGTCAATTAATGATTTTCAGTTGTAGAAATGAAATGAATTTTTCAATAATTGGAAACTTCTAAAAGGTGAGATAGTAAATTGAAGCTAAGTGTTTAAATAAAATATGAGAAGTTAAATTATAACTCTTAAATTTCAAGATAATGGAAATCTAAACTTGGTTAAATTATTAACATTCTTGTTAACTAAAATAAATAAGATAAATTTGTATAATACTCAACTACCCTCTAAAACATATATATAACCTGCCAGGATGTTTAAAAAGTTAAAATGTTAAATGTGAATATGTAATAGAATATTATACAAGTTTGAACTTGAGTAATAAGTAATGTTTAAAGAAAATTCCAAATTGAAATTTTGTTTAAAGAAATGTTTATAAAATTAAATTAAGTTATTATAAAAAAAATTATACACTCAGTTAATGTTTTAAAAATGTTAAATGAATAATTTGACTAGTAAAAAGAAAATACTATTTGAACATGAACTTAAGCTGATATAATGTTTTGTAAATAAAATGTAACCTTTCGTATTGACTAAAAATTATGTGATGTTATAAATAAAGATAAGCTTTAGAAAAAAGAACTTTAGAAACTTAGGTTAGTGTTATGAAATGTTTAAAAATTTAAATTGAGAAAGTAAATGAATATGAACTTAAGAGTAAATTTATAAATGATAAATAAAACCATATCTTTGTAAATTGTTGCAAAGAAAAAGAAATTGCAAAGGATATTTAAGATTTAATTATAACGTTATGAAATAATTATAATTCAAAAAATATTGTGTAAAAGAAGATACATTTGTATAATATAATTATGAACTTAATAAATGATTGATGAAATAAGAAAGTTGAAATTTAAATTGTGAAATAAAATTTTACTTAAGTAAAGTTAACATAATAAACTAATGAAGTGAATCATTTTATAAAATAAAACTTACTTAAGTAAAAGTATTAATATGAATTTGAATTAATGAAATGAACTAATGGAAGTGAAAAAAAATGAATGTAACTACAAACAAATATAAATTAATAGAATGTGAATTCATTAATGTTGATAAGTGCATGTCAATCAATTAAAAGTAAATAAACTAAATGAAAATCAATTGGACGTGAATCAAATTGAATGTAAGTTAGTTGAATACAAATAAATTAAAATAAGCTAAATAAATGTTAATAAAAGTTGGATGTTAATAAGAAATGAAGTGTATAAATTTAATATGGATGTTGGAAATGTAAATTGTGATAGTTTGAATTAATTAGATGAATATTAATAATTGTTGAATGGTTTCGTTGGTTGTACATCATCATTATTGCTGTTTTGGCAGCATATGATCGTTATGTTGTGAATTGGTGCTAATGCTTATGATTTGGATTCAAATTTCATGTTATATGGTCTATTAAATTCATATATGTTTTCTATATCTTTATAAATTACCAATATTCTAATTTGAGTTTAGATAGGTACATGCGTAGATCGTTTGGACATATACATGGATGTATTTTGCTTATACTTGCTTAATACGAGCGAATCCGCTCGTATTAATAATAATAAGGTACGTATCTCGGATTACATAGTGCATTTTTACTTTTTCTTCCTACGGTATGCCTCATTATTGAGATGAGATGCATATTTGATATATATTGTACTGTAAATAATTTCCAATCGAGCTGCGCAAAGGTGACTCTGCCGAAATTTTTCGTAAATCTGGGTGTTACAAAAATTTTAGGATTTTAAAATTTCATAATTTGTTTTATGAAATAAGTTGTAATTTCCATAAGCCGATCGGAGTGGCATAGTAGAAGCATAATAAAGGTTTTGTAAATAACATTTTAAATTTTTATAAGTTGACTATTTTAAATAAAATATATCAAATGTTAAATTCCGTGCTTAGCCTTTTTCGAGCATGAAAAGTTTTAAGTGGGGGAGAATGTAACGACCTGTATTTTTAACTATTTTAAATTATTAAATTTAATATGATTATTGAATAAAGGATCTAAATAAAAATTTAATGATTATTAATGTAGTTTTTAATATGAACTCGAATAAAATTTTGAAATAACTAATTTCGAAGATTTTGGCGATAACAAGTATTGAAATGAAATTCTATGTATTTAATGTGTTTATAATCAATAGCAAGAATTGAATAATAAGTATTGAATTACTATAAAATGATAGTAGTTGTTTAGATTTGAATTCATTTTTTAAAAGTAAATCTTATAAGTTAAATAACTTATATTTGAAATAATGTAATCAGTTGGATGATTAAATTGTTTGAATTTAATATTGGAAATTGTTTTAAAGAATTTAATGGGAATTTGAAATCATGATGGAAATATGTATTGCATTACTGAAATTGAATGGTTTAAAAGATTTGGACTTCTACTTGAATTGATTAAAAAGATTTGAACTTGTACTTAAATTTGAAAGTTATTTAAGTAAAAATGATAGGAATTGATATTTCAAATTTTAAGCTCGAGAATGGAATTAATTTTAAGATATCAATCTAAATTCAAAAATGGAAGTTTAATCTGAATTAAGTAATTTAAATAAGTATTTGGAATTGAACTTGAACTATATGTATCTGAAATGGTTTAAGATCAAGAATTAGATTGGAATTGAAATGGAAATTAATCCGAATTGAAATCGGAATTGAATCGATTTAAATTGAAATGGAAATTGAGATTGATTTGAGTTGAAAATTTAGAATTGAATCAGTTTGACTTTCAAATTATTTTCAAATAAATTATTTTAATATAAACTGTTTAGAACCTATCTTTTAAATATTCAAATTATTTTGATTTTCCAAGCTATTTACTATATAAACCATTTCAATACTCAAACTATTTTATATTAAACTATTTAAACTATTTTAAAATTATTCAAACTATTTTTAAAAAATTCAAACTGGTCAGAGTGGGAATTGTTTATATTAATATCATGGATTCAAATGGGAATTGTATTAAAATGAAGTTATCACCTAAGTTGAAATTCAAAATGATTATTGAAGTGAAATAGCAGATTTTAAGTAAATATGATTTCGAAATGAATATGATAATTTTGAAATGAACGATAATTTGAAGCCAATATGATCTTTTGATATCAAGTATGAATCATTTTCAAAATGTAAAAGTACCAACCGGTGTGTAAATGAAGTTTGATTATTAAAGAGACCGATGACTCTTATTGGCATACTCTCCGTCAATATTGGAACCACTTTAACAACCGTGTATGCAAAGGAGACTTCAGAATGAAGTGGTTGGATTTGGCATACATTTGGTGAATTTGAAGAAAGAGAACAATGATGGATAGACCCCGGCACTTGTGCCAATTTGAAATGTCTTAAACAGGACAGCTTAACAGAGCCAAGCGAATTAGCTACCCCTTGCGGACATCCGTTCTTCGATTTTCTTGGACTTGATCCATACTATTACTCTTGTTGTTGGTTTCAGTTAGTGCACCATGATTTTGGGTTAACCTCCATTTGACTTGATATGGCATGGATGTACGCGTTGGGCGGTCGTGGCTACGATGCGTTACGACCAGCCCTGCGACCCGAATCGGTAGTATCCTACCTTGGGTATTGCCTCACATTCCTTGTCATACTTTTATCCCTATACGAGACCACTACGATTTTGGTTTAGTGCGGTCTTATCACGACGCATCCATATTCCCAGACATGCTACTGGGGCGTTATATACAAACTGTATGACAACGCTTAAAAACACATTAAGAGGGACATATGTAAAGCTTTAATGCTAAGAAAAATATTTATTTTACTGATTGGACATTATATATATATATATATATATATATATATATCATAATCTACTATATATAATAATTTGATGGATCCTTAAGAGATGGAAAATCTTGTAACATCTCTTGAGTTATTGCACGCACATTATACACTGGACAGATGATGTGAAATCCCGTAAACATCTCTGACACTATTTCACTCATGTCATACATGATATTGATTTGACTCACATAAGGATATTTTAGTCCTGACTCAAGTTTTCTGTCTTTTCATTATGCTCGGGTCAGCCCCGAGTATTTCAGCGCATTGAAGATCATTTTCTAGAGGATGAAGACAAAGTTTGATATATTACTATTACTAGTATTATTCCCTACATCAGGTTGTATTGCTGCATTATTTTATTTGTCCCTGTTATATATATAACTCCGATAAATGTTGTCTAAATAATAATCAAATATATAATACAAAAAATTTCATCAACTATTTATTTGATTATTATATTTTGTCACTCCGTTGTAAGGTTTTGTGTTTGTTTTCTTCTTCTTTTTTATTTTTCTTAACAAACCCCATTGATTTTCTATGTTCCTGATTGTTTAAGTTGGACATGTGTGGATTACTGTCAGTTTAAACCTTCCAAAATGTAGGTTGTCATAATGATATTATATATATTGTGATTTTTTTTGGATCAAACCGCGCAAAGGAGACTCTGGCGATTTTTTTTGAAAATTTAAGGCGTTAGAAAATTTTTGAGAAAATTTGATTTTTGAGTTATAATTTGAATTGAGCTTTGTTGGTTTTTGAATGATGTTAATTGATTTATGGAATGGTATTTGTAAATAACTAAATATGAATTTAGAAACTAAATAAAAGTTTTTATAAAAGTTGTAACTAATTGATTTTAGGAAAGCTAAACACTTAAAAAAATTAGTAATTTATTTCAACTAAATTATTTTGAAAAGTTAATGGAGTTGTAGCATCTTTCTTACTTAGTAATACCGGGGACGAAATTTTTTTAAGAGGGAAAGTATGTAACGATCCAGTTTTTTCAATCATTTGAATTTAGAATGTTTGATTGATTTTAAAAATTAAAAAGTAAAATTTATATCTTAAACCAACTAAATAATTGAATCTGGAATCTAATGTGAATAAAAATAATTTCTAAAGTTGATTTAAATCCTATTTGAATTAGAATAGGGATAGTAAAATTTTAATGTTGAATTAAAAGTTAATAATAGAAATTGGAAATTTTCATATCTAATTAGACGTCTAAAAATAGCCATTCGTGACACTGCCTCAGAATTGGATGTAACCAGTTTCTTTGGATTCGTAATAGCATATTATTATAGGATTCTAAATTTTGCGGCGATCGTGGTTTGGTTGTGCGAAGCTGAAATGCATAGAAACTTATTTAAATAATTTAAATTAATATAATTCGATTCTTGAACGCTGTCTTCAAAATATGATGGAACTGGCTTCCGATATATATTGCATTATGCTCGGAATAGGGGTAAAACATATAAAATGCCAGACGACATGCTTCCTTTGGAGTTTGAAAAATAGTTATGTGAATAGTGTTTTATAAGTGGCTATATGAGGACCTTAAACACAAACCCTAGCCCCAATATGCACACAGCCGCCACTTTCATTTTCAATGCGCAAAAATGTGCCAACTTCCTCCTCCAATAACTTACAATCCATAAGTAATTGGCAAGAACTCCCAACTAAAAAGTTGTAGAGCATGTCGAGATCTTCAAGTCCAATGGTTGGATCGTCGTATGGCGTGATGATGGAGGGTGGATCTACTCGCATTCATGCTGGCTTCAACAGGGATTTTTCTAGCGATCGGAGATGCTAGGTGGGGCCGTACTTGGCATGGTGGTGAGGCAAGGCTAGGCACATGCGTTGGTAGAGGTGGATCATCATCTCGATCGACAATGGAAGCGCAACATGGAGGAAATCGAGTGTGCGTATAGGTTCGGCTGTGTGCGTCTTAACGAAGGAGGAGAAAGGTTAATTTATTTAATTATGTTAATTAACTTAAGCTAATGATGTTAATTATGTTTTAATTTGTGTAATGTTTAAAAAAATCATAATTATACATACGAGGTCGGATTCACACTAAACAAGCAGCATTGGATTCGTATTGTCGAATACTACGCGATGAAGTTGTATTGAACTGATTTGAAGCATGTAGGTATTTAGGTTAATCGCAATAAATGCTGCAACGACGAATGCAACCAGAGTGAGTAAAACTCACTCTCTCTGGCCCACTTATATTTTATATAAGTGGCAATATTTTTATTATACTATTTTGATGACTGTTTATATGTATATATCTATATATACATTTGTGTATTGGTTGGTTAGATATATTCCTGCATATTTTAGCTGGTGAGACCCTATATGTTCTCGTGTATGAGCGAATGACCCTTTGTACGTGCGTCTACCTTGAAGCATACATTGTACATTTTTCTCATATGTTGTATTTGTTGCAGGTTACAGGTTGGAGGGATCCAACAGGATTCCTAACTGTTGTTGATTATTATGTATGCATATTTGTTTATACGTCGTAACATGTGATTTGTCATGCAGGGAAACAGATTAGAGAGATCCAACTGGATTCCTCACACTTGTTGATTATTTGTTCATATATATATGATACATGACTTGTTTGGATGCTAGGTTTGTTGATTTGGTTGTTTATCCCCTTATTTAGTGCTTAAGCAGCATTGGGGCATGTTTTCAATATTTTCGAAATACTATAAAAGTGATTTTGGTTTAAAAGGGATTTTAAAGTGATCTCGAAGTATTTGTGTTTGGTAATTATTTAGGGATTATCGAAAGCAGTTTAAATTTGAACAAAGTAAATTATGAAATATTGTTATTTTAAATTTGCATTTTTATGTAGTACTTTAATTTAGATTTGTAAGTTGATTTTATATAAAGGATTTATAAAAATAACATTTTTATAAATTAATTAATCGATATTTGTAAATAGAGTTTTATAAATATTTATGAAATTTGGATTTATAAAACTTAAAATATATGAACATCTTGTAATTAAAACTTTACAGGTTGACTTTAAGATGTTTCATAAAGATAGTTGATAAGCAATAAATTAGTTGAAATCTGATATTAAATTTAGTAGGATAATCAAATATCTATTTCAAAATATTTATCAAGGAATGATAATGTTTATTTATTATCATTGATTGATTAAATGGTTTGATATAAAACTTTGAAGTACAAATGCCTTGTGAATTAAGTTGCATGATTTGGTATTTGATAATAAAAATTGTGTAAGGTTAAGAAATTTAGTTATGAGTTTTACAAATAAACGATTTTTGTAAAGTGATAAAGTGTGTTGAGTATCAGAAACATAGATTTCAACATTTATTATTGTAATAAATGTTTTCGTGAATAGAATGGGAAGCATGGACTATGACACTATTATTAAAGTAAGTGATTTTTCAAAAGGAAATATTTTATATGGTTATGGGATTTATTTATATATCCTATATTTGACAATGATATTCGAGTTAGTAGCTTCTATCTGTTTTGATGTTAAAATTATTGTTCGGTTAAGGAGAGGCAGCGATGCCCCAAATTGATTGGTTTCATCGTTAACTAATAAATAGTTGATGTTGTATTTCGAGGATTAATATTAAATATAGTTAGTTGAATCCCTACACTAGTGTCTAGAGTTGTCGTAATGATGTTCTACGCAACATTCATTTTGTCCCAAATTAAGTCTTTTGAAGAATATGTTGCTTTCCTAAAAGATGGTAAATATAATTATTTTTGATTTAAGTATATGATGTTATTTTCTAAGTGTGGAAAATGAAATGATTTGTGAATATGCTTATTCCGTTGAGATAAGTATATGGAAATGTTTTCCAATTATTAAATAGTTGAATTAGTTTTGAATATGTATCTTTTTAAAGATATTTTGGAATGTTTGTATTTGAAAAGTGATTTTCTTTATAAGAATTATAAAAGGGCCTAATAATTGCTTTAGTACTATATTATGCCTATTGGAAAAGTTTCGGTTCCTTGACTTGATATGGGAACTGATTAGTCATGCACTTAGCACGTAGCTAGCTATGTAGGCTAGACTATCGTTTGTGTTGAGAATGTTGATTCGTGCAGTGCGGAGTGATTTTATTACTCCAATCTGCCAAGCATCCTTTTTAGCCAAAGGATAGGAAGTTGAAAGTTGGAACCATGATAAGTCTATGAGACTTGGTTTCTGTATGAGGTTAAGAGCCACCTTTCGATATTGGTGCAAACAGACCCGGATCAGATCTATCCGAAAACCACTCCGGACCAATGTATGCATTAGGAAGTGTGGGTTATTGATGATGATTTATGAAGACCGACGATCTTCATAGCATGAGGACCACCTGTTGACATTTTTGGGTCACTCCCATCATAGAGACATTTATAGCAGTGGTCTCCTCGTTGTGGAAATCTTCGGATTGCAAGGACTACTCGCTACTAGTGGTAGTAGGAGAGAACCTTTGGTTTGTCCTGTTCCTGGAATACTTGTATGAACAAATGTCTAACGTTGCATTTCTAGTTACATAAGTGATCTCTAGGAACGTATCATCTGCATGGTGGTGGAGAAGTCAACTTCTCTTAGCTCCTGAGATGCACGAGCTCAGGAGTTATACGTTTGTAGAAATCAATTATGTGATTCTAGAATGTCAATGTGGCATTCAAAGATGTGATATGTGATATGAGAAAGGTAATCGTAACCTCACGAACCTCACTTCTCGGTTTGATGGGATACTATGTGGTCAGGTGTATGCATATTTTCGATTGAGGTTTATATAAGCGACCAGATGTTCTGGGCCTTATGGCTGAGACGCAGTGATATCTGAGTCCTTGGATGTTATTCGCAGAGGATATCCTTTTTTAGCCATACATGTGGATGTATAGCGGCGTTCGAATCTTAAATGTTAGCCATGGATACAAATTTATCTTTCTACTAGTTCCCTATCATGTTGGAATAAATTCCAGTATGTGCCTGCCATTTTGTTTTGTAGAGCCTTAAATGATTAGGTCTGAAATGCTATATGGATAACCATTTCGGCTATATTTGATATTATTTGTGAAATAGACAATATTATAATATAATAGAATTTAATATAAAGTGTTTTGGTTATCGTAAAGTAAAAACCCATCCGTGTTTAATGTGGGCATGGTCTTACAAGATTCCTTTTGTTTTGAAAAGATATGTTTTGGTAACTTTATAAATTCAGTAGAGATGTGCTTTTTCACGCTCGTTTACCAGACTGATCTTGGCGTTCTTCCCTTTCAATGCTTGGTTCAGACCGAGTATATTTTCAGGTTCAGATTTGGTACATTAGAGCTTCAGTAGACGAGCTGGAAGTCTGTAGATCGTATTCCCGTATATGTTTATATTTTGTTGCATTATTGTTTTTGCTATCATCATTTGTGAGGAAGGGTTAGTATAACTGTCCAGCTAATGATTTTATTTCATGCACTCTGATATGATTGATGTATGATATTATAGTTTCTCTTTTGTAAATATTGTTGATATTATATTATATGTTATTCTGTTGCGATGTGTGATTCTGTGTTATTATTGTTCTGTTTGATTTCTTCTTCTCTCTTTCTTCTCTTCTTAACTCTTCTTTCTTTCTCATGATTTTCTGCATTCGGTGCACTTTGGGTCGGACATCTATGGTTTAGTGTCGGATTCAGAGGCCGTCGGGTGCGGGTCGTCACACATTCAATAGGCTCTTTAGACTCTATGGTAAATCCCTGGATATGTGATCTACATGGCTTCAAATCCTTTGGACTAATCTTCATCTGTTCAAAGGTTTTATTGAATAAAATACTAACTAAGTTTCCACAATCAAAACTCAAGGCATAGTAGCCGGCCCAACAATGGCCATAATCACCATGGGATCAAGCGTTGGTGCTTCAATCATGTTTGCATCCCTATTTCAAAAAATGATGTCATCATTCATCATTCACTATTATGTCACCAGAGTTCCATGTTCAATTGTGAAGAAACTCTCCAGCGGCACATCTTTCAGCAAACTACCATACCTCTCTATTTCATTCTAGCCTTTCTTTTCTGGATTAGGTCCTTCGAATACGGTTTTTATAAACATTCTACTTTCAGCTTGCCTGGGTTCTTCTTAACTGGACACAGGCTAGTTCCTTTGGGCATTCTTCCCATGAAATCTATCATTCACTTTTCCTCTGGCTTACGGGTTCTTTACATACTATTGTAATTTCTTCTTTAGAATTAAATTTTCGATTACATCTCTTATATGATAACGTGCATTAGTATTGAACCCATGATTTTCATGGAAGCGATAATACTTTCCCAAGCATCATTCTTATTCAGTTGCCTTCCTCTTTAGGACTCCTTATAATTTTTATAGTCTTACGTTGCAAGGTAGATCTTCTCCGCAAAATTAGTCAAGGGAGTGTAATCTCATGGCCTTTTGAAGTCCTTCTTATTCCAACCAGAGCCTTGGTTTTCCTCTTAGAATTATTGTTTCCAAAATTTACAATAAAATTTTCGGTGCTTTCACAGGTCTTCTCAATAGTAACGTTGGTTTGCATAAAAGAACTTGGTTTATGATGACCTTTATAAGGAACGAGATTTTCGACTCACGAAAATCGACATTAATACGTCCACTGTATCAACTGCCAAACAATCGAATGCCGAAAAACCGAACCTTTAAGGTTTAAGAAGAAGAAAAAGATAGAAGAAGAAAGAAAGAAGAAGCAACAGAACAATATCAGAATCTCACAATCGCGGCGGAACAACATATAATAGATAAATGAATAATCTTTAAATCAAAAGAACTGTATCAGTTATTACATTACATCACATTACATTACATTATCAGAGTTTACAACAACAAACAGCGGAAAAGAAATACTATATACTAGTTGATACGCCACGCCATCCATCTTGCCTCCAGATCTCTACAGCAACTCCTGAATTCCAGAATGACCTGATAACCTGACTCTAGACTGCCCGTGTGGAAATTGGTGGCACCCAGAGTTTAGGAAGGGAACAATAAACTCCAGGTCAGTCATGGGACTGGTGTGAGAACTTAAAATAGTTTATCTTTTAAAACAAACAAAGAAATATTTTAAAATAGATCCGCGATGATTTTAGAAAATGTAACTACCATAAGGCCTCCCGCCACACACACAATGCAAACGCAGAATTGGAGGAGATTTCTCCTTACGATAGTCAAACATGCTTGATACGAGAGAATTTCTTGATATTATTACTATAAGTGCAAAGTGCAGAAAACATTTCGAAAGTATGATATAAATCTTAGCCAACATACGACCATTATCGTATGCCTACTATAGCTACCATGTTCAATAACAGGTTACCGCCACATTCCATGGCAGGTTATACAACTAAAACCGTACAGGGCGCGTACTGTTTCTTTGGATTTTCCAACAAATGGTCAGGCCAAGGAACTTCCCATTGCCACATGGGTACGCCTCTGGAAGGACGCCCCGAGAACCTAACCGGATCTCTGCCAACACAAGGCCGGGTTACCTCTGTAAAAGTAGGTAACTACTGACACGAGTATGCCATCCCCCGGTTGTAAACAACCTTTATCCGAGGATCCTCAACCAACAACAATCACAAAGTCATATATATTTGCGATATCCATATAAGTTAAGTATCTGGGATCCATACCATGATACCACTTCTATCCAGAAGGAAATGCACATAGCCCAAGGGGCGCTACTCCCTATAACCTTGCTGCATCTTTCCTGTTTTGACCATTACCGGGTTGTGAGGTGCGACAAAGTCTCGTCCACAAAGCTACGCTTTTCAAAAAAGCTATGCTTTGATCAACAAATGATCAACAGCACTTCGTATGCCACATTACCAAATTGGGAATGTATCACTAGTAACCATCAACTACATAACCTCTGAGCTCGTACATCTTAGGGAAGGGTGTTAAGCTAAGAGAATAAATTCTCCGCCACCAACAGAAATGTATTTGATAGAAACCAGCTTTACATCTCAAATTGTAACGTCAAACACACATCCATACAAGTCCGTTCCGGGATCAAACGGAACTGAAGGCACTTCCAAAGATGCCCTTGCAATCCGGATATTCACTAATCACGTCCGGACTTCCATCACAAAGGGTGATAAAATCTCTATATCGAAGATCAGCCGATGCAGAGACATTCGATGGTAATCCTTCCGTTTCCGAAAATATACGGTCTTCAACACCAATCTTCAAATGCTATCCATTACGACATATCACTATTCGGAATGGGATTCATGACCAAAGGTCCTCTCCCGACTAAACCGAATAACGAGCGATTATTTTAAAATAAGTGTAGCATTCAAATTCAAGCAAATCACAACAAATACCCATTTAAAGGTAAATATTGATAGTCGGTTATTTAACTATCAATAGATATGCACAACATCACCAGATTCCAAATAATTTTCCAAATTATTTATTTTCCAAAAATATCTTTACAAGATAAATTTTTCCATACTTCAACCATTTGAAAACAAATTTCAAATCACTTTTCACCTTTACAAATTTTGAAAACAAATTTCAAATCATTTTCCTTACGTGGAAACACTTCCAAATATTTATTCATTTTCACTAGAAACCTGCCGAGTTCAAATACTTTAAAATAATTTATAACACTTATCCAAAATATAACGGGAAAACACTTTGAAATAAAACTATTTTTATTTAAACACTTCACTTAAAATATTAGTTAAAAAAAATATTATACAAATATTACATATAACTTAAGTCCAAACTAATTTTCAAAATAAAAATTAGTAGATAGAGTATAACTATTTAAATAACTATTTTCTAAAACAATTATTGATTAAATCTTAGAAATAATTATTTTTGTATTAACTTAATAAATCTTTACTTAAGGATTTAAAACAATTTAAGAAGTTAATTTCTCCAAAGTATCCTTTCAAAACCAATTCTAGAATATTATATATATATATATATATATATATATATTCAAAGCTATTCAGAAATTTTATTCGGCTTTCCAGGGAGAATACACTTTCATTTCAAAATGGTTCATTTAAACCAATTAAATAAATCCTTACCGATTTACTTTAAATTTACGTTCCAAATCCGTAAATTTATTTCTACACTTCAAAAATAAACCAATGTTTTATTTTTAAACAAATTTGCCTTTCCTTTATAAATTCCATGGTGAATTTAAATTTCCAAATATCCACTGATATACGATTTCCAAATCGATTTCAAATATTCACTTTTACAACAATTCAAATTTTCAATTAATTTCAAAAACAACCAAATCAAATTCCATATTGATTTTCTAAGAAATTAAACACCAAGTGAATTTCATTCAAATCTCAAATTGAAATCAATTTCTCCTAAACCCCAAATCAATTTTCAAATTGATTCCAAATTCCTTTCAAAACACCTAATAAATTTCCAAATGGATTTTCAAAAGATTTAAATTCAATCACCAAAAATCAATTCCCAAATGGGTTTCAAATTTTATTTCCTTTTAAAAAATAAATTCCTTTTAAAGAAAACCAATTCTTTTATTTTTCAAACTCTATAAAATCCGTATTTTGAATAAATTCTTCAACCTTTGAATAATGTTGCCCGAAATCCATTTATTAAAGCTTTTTCCATATTTGGAAATTTTATTCAATAAGATTAAAAATAAAATTTTATTATTTTAGAATTCCTTCTTTTAAATTTATTCAATTCTGGAAAATAAATTTTAATATAAACTTCCAACCTGAATTTTCAAAAATCAAATTCTTTTATTTATTTCCGGTATCTAACGATACCAAAATTATATTCGGCTAAATTTTAGCCTTCAACGATTTCAATCACAAAGATAACCACACAGAGATTATAAAAAATCAACACACAACATTGAAACAAATTCAATTATTTGAGGAATCCAGTTGGATCCCTCCAACCTGTTTCCCTGCATCCACAGATGTTAGCACAATACAAATCCCGTTTCAAGACGGAATATCGTGGTACATGGGTTTATATAAAATATTATCCGCTATTATGCGGCACAATTGGGTCTCATCTGCTATATAATGCGGGAAATCAACTCCAAGTACATATATAATACCAATTCTATTTCAAGACGGAATATCACGGTATATGGGTTTAATATAATAACCTCCGCTTAATATGCGGCGTATAGGGTCTATTTCAATACAATAGATAGCAATTTATCATTCAATCACACAATCAAGCAATTTTAAATCTAACTATTTAAAATTTAAATCGAAACACAATTCGATTGAGTGAGAAGTTCTCACCTTGCTTCAAATACAGTTGTAGTGTTTTATTCCGAATATAACTAAACGATCGTTTAATTTTACCCAAAATTCACACAAGCTCCAATCAACTCCAATCCAGCTCCATCGCATAGTATTCACGAATGCGAACCCAATGCAAGTCGTTTCGTCGAAAACGGACATCGTAACAAAAAGTTATAATATTTCAAAATTTACACGATTTAATATAATTCAATTTCATTTTCTATTTTATATTTTTAAACCTTGAAATTTTCTGGCCGTTAGATGGGGCTTCTCCACATCAGGCCGCTCGTGCCTTTCTTCCTCCAGGATAACACGCGCACGAACAACCCAAACGAGCCGCCCCTAGGGTTCGCCGCCGCTCCTCCTGTACTCGACCGGAGATCAATCAATTACCACCATCGCGTTGCCCTTCGTCAACTCCATCTCCACCAGGAACGCTCGTCCCAAGGCTCGGCAAAACGCGAAAGAACGGCCCCCCTATCGGCCTCAGTTCTGGCCACCACGCTCCCCTATAAACGATCTTAACCGTTGGATCCAAGCATCTCACTAACCTCTACAATATTCCAGTTGAAAGTTTTTGAAATGGGTTGACATATTGGTCGAAAATTAAAGGAGAAGGGTGGTTGGTTTCGGCCATTAATTGATAGGGTGGCGGCTTAAGACAAATTAGGGTTAGGGTTTCATTTGTGTTGCAAATAGAAAATTATGAAGTCCTTATATAGAAAATTGCAAAACACTATTCATCCGAAAAATTTCCGAACTCGAAACGAAGCGTGCCGCCTGGCGTTTATAATGTTTTACCCCCATTTCGAACGCAATGGAATATATATTGGGAGACAATTCGATCGTATTTAAAAAATAGGTTTTCAAATCGAATTATTTAAATTTAAAATTTACTTAAACCGATTTCTACTTGTTTTAACTCGCCCCGGACAAACCGTAAATCCGATTGACACGAAATTTGAGATCTTACAATAATATATCATTACGGTCCGATGAAACTAGTTTCGTCAAAATCCGAGACTGTTTGAAAAATGACTATTTTTACTCGTCAATTAAATATTAAAATATTCAATTTCCACAAATTAACTTTTAATTCAATTTTAAAAGTACTATAACATCATTCTAATTCAAATATGATTTAATTCAACTTTACAAATCAATTTAATCACATTAAACCCAATTTCCAATTATTTCTGTAATTTCAAATATTAAATTATCGATTTAATTATCCAATAATCTAGATATTCGAAATATAATTTATTCGACTTACAAATTTTACTTGTTAATATTTAAAATCAATTAAATATACGAATTTAAAATGATAGAAATTCTGGGTCGTTAAAAACTTCCCCCTTAAAAGAATTTCGTCCTCGAAATTGCCAAGTAACAAAAAGTTACAGAATCCATTAATTTTTTTCTCAAAAACAAACCGTTCTAACTTGATTTCAGATTCATTTTAATTTCTTAACTTTTCCAAAATCCAATGGTTACACTTTTCTAGTTCAATTCCTACATGTTAATTTCAATTTAGAAATTGACTTTTCGTTAACAAAAAATTTCTAAAAATTTTCAAAATTTTTCTAACTCCCAAAATTTACGGAAAATTTTGGCAGAGTCTCCTTTGTACGGAGGAGCTTTTGCAATATCACAATAGATATAAATATATGTACATCAACCCATACGGTCGAAAAATAGAAAAACAGTTTATATTTCCTATTTTTATTGCGTAGGCGCACCTTTTTAGCATTTTTAAGCAAAGCAGTTATTTATTAGCATTTTAGCATGACCAAATCCAGTCAAATACAGCCCCGGTACATGTACTTACTCAATTTAAACATGTAAGCGACATATATAGGAAATTCGTTTACATTTCACTAATTTTCAATAGAAAACACATAGTTTTCACAAGCAATGCAATCAAAATAATTCCCATAAGAAATTTATAAGGTTTCGATACAAATTTTAATTGCTTACAACCAATTCACATTAGTTCACTTTCAAATCGAATTCAATTACATAGCTTTCAATTTTATCAATTCAATTTCATTAACACTTAATGAATTATATACATTCAACTAACAATCATATAACAACCAAATCATAACCAACACAACCAAATTTATTAAATTTACATTCAATTTGGTTTAACACTTTTAATTCCAATTGGTTTAATATCTAATTGACTTTTCTTTCAATTATTCATTTTTTTTTTTCAACTTCATTAGCTTCTAATGAATTAACACTTACATTCATTATTCTATATCAATTCTTTTACATTAGACTGATTAACATTCAATCCACTTATTAATTCGATTGCTAATTCATTTAACAAATAATTTTGAATCTAATTTATATAACTCAGGTTCATATTTATCACTTCACTTTATTAATTTACTTTGATACCCAAAATAAACTTCATTCAACATTACTTAAGTTATATTCCATTTCAAACATCATTTGTTTAACTTAACTTAAATTTCCGCTTATAAATCCAATTCAGATTCCAATTCTAAAGTAAATTCTATTTAACTTTTACCAAAGTCAAATTTCGTCCTTATTCAAATTCATATCTCGTTTTGCTTAATAAAATTGTTTAACCATTTTATCATTTGGTTTCACTTACATTTTCTCACTTTACAAGTTATACAACTTATTTAAACTTCAAAGTTATTTTATATAATCACTTTAGTTTAATTTCAATTTCGATAGCCTATCTAATCTAAATCAATTTATTTAACCTTCGTTTAGTTAAATTTCAATCATATGTTTATTATGCCAACTCAAATTTATTTCAACTTTACCAAAGCTAAATTTATTATCTCTTATTATAAGTTCAAAACTTGATTACTTATATTCAACAATTATAACTTGGACTTTAAATTTGAAATTTTTTTATCACAACCAAACTTCAATTTTCAATTGACTATGGTAGCAAATTCATCACAGAAACTTGAAAATATACTGATGATGCTGCAGTCATCACCCTTATTATTTTCCAGCAACAGTAGTGAATTCAGTGCTTAATATTCTTTCAAAATTTTCCTTTTACTTATAACTAACATTTATAAGTCTTTTTCTTATATAATTTCACTATTCCACTTCACTTACATAAGACTATTCCAAATTGATTTATCTTACTTAATAACATATTTAACTTTGAAAAACAACTTTCAAAATAGACGGGATTCAAAACTTTCAAATTCATAGTCCAAATTCAATTTTTTATTTACAATTCATATTTATAAATATATTCATATAGTTTCACTTCTTATATATATACATATATAAGATTATTTCACAATTGTAAATCACATTAATTATAATTCCATACTTAATAAATCATTTGCTTATACAATTATTCTTTTAATTAACTTATATATATTCTTACATTTTCAACAACCAAACAATCAATTTATATACACTTTAATAATTTCTGAAAAATTATTTCCTTTATATGTAAAATATAATCGAGGTAAAATTATTTCATTTACCCAATTTAAAATGATACTATGTCGACTTGCCTCGTTTAAGTGTTTAGAAACCCCTATCGATAATATGGCGTCCCACATACCGACCAGATTTCACAAACAGCTCAACGGATAAGCAAACACAATATAAAACATTTTTATATTCACTAATAAATACGCGCTCGTATCTATTATTACACTCACACTCATTCTAGAGTACTACAGACTCTATCTCTAATGAGTAATTCCCAACAGAGCCAAGGTTGTCGCTTAACCAAATGCTTTGATACCAAATTATAAGGAACGAGATTTTCGACTCACAAAAATCAACATTAATACGTCCACTGTATCAACTGCCGAACAATCGAATGCCGAAAAACCGAACCCTTAGGGTTTAAGAAAAAGAAAAAGATAGAAGAAGTAAGAAAGAAGAAGCAACAGAACAATATCAGAATCTCACAATCGCAGCGGAACAACATATAATAGATAAATGAATAATCTTTAAATCAAAAGAACTGTATCAGTTATTACATTACATCACATTACATTACATTATCAGAATTTACAACAAAAAACAGCGGAAAAGAAATACTATATACTAGTTGATACGCTACGCCATCCAGCTTGCCTCCAGATCTCTACAGCAACTCCTGAATTCCAGAATGACCTGATAACCTGACTCTAGACTGCCCGTGTGGAAATTGGTGGGCACCCAGAGTTTAGGAAGGGAACAATAAACTCCAGGTCAGTCATGGGACTGGTGTGAGAACTTAAAACAGTTTATCTTTCAAAACAAACAAAAAAAATATTTTAAAATAGATCCGCAATGCTTTTAGAAAATGTAACTACCATGAGGCCTCCCGCCACACACACAATGCAAACGCAGAATTGGAGGAGATTTCTCCTTATGATAGTCAAACATGCTTGATACGAGAGAATTTCTTGATATTATTACTATATGCGCAAAGCGCAGAAAACATTACGAAAGTATGATATAAATCTTAGCCAACATACGACCATTATCGTATGCCTACTATAGCCACCATGTTCAATAGTAGGTTACCGCCACATTCCGTGGCAGGTTATACAACTAAAACCGTACAGGGCGCGTATTGTTTTTTGGATTTTCCAACAAATGGTCAGGCCAAGGAACTTCCCATTGCCACATGGGTACGCCTCTGGAAGGATGCACCGAGAACCTAACCGGATCTCTGCCAATACAAGGCCGGGTTACCTTTGCAAAAGTAGGTAACTACTGACACGAGTATGCCATCCCCCGGTTACAACCTTTATCCGAGGATCCTCAACCAACAACAATCACAAAGTCATATATATTTGCGATATCCACATAAGTTTAGTATCTGGGCTCCATACCATGATACCACTTCTATCCAGAAGGAAATGCACATACCCTAAGGGGCGCTACTCCCTATAACCTTGCTGCATCTTTCCTATTTTGACCATTATCGGGTTATGAGGTCCGACGAAGTCTCGTCCACAAAGCTACGCTTTTCACAAAAGCTGTGCCTTGATCAACAAATGATCAGCAGCACTTCGTATGCCACATTACCAAATTGGGAATGTATCACTAGTAACCATCAACTACATAACCTCTGAGCTCATACGTCTCAGAGAAGGGTGTTAAGCTAAGAGAATAAATTCTCCGCCACCAATAGAAATGTATTTGATAGAAACCAGCTTTACATCTCAAATTGTAACGTCAGACACACATCCATACAAGTCCATTCCGGGATCGAACAGAACCGAAGGCACTTCCAAAGACGCCTTTGCAATCCGGATATTCACTAATCACGTCCGGACTTCCATCACAAAGGGTGATAAAATCTCTATATCGGAGATCAACCAATGCAGAGACATTCGATGGTAATTCTTCCATTTTCGAAAATATCCGGTCTTCAACACCGGTCTTCAAATGCTATCCATTACGACGTATCACTATTTGGAATGGGATTCATGACCAAAGGTCCTCTCCCGGCTAAACCGAATAACGAGCGCTTATTTTAAAATAAGTAAAGCATTTAAATTCAAGCAAATCACAACAAATACCCATTTAAAGGTAAATATATATAGTCAGTTATTTAACTATCAATAGATATTCACAACATCACCAGATTCCAAATAATTTCCCAAATTATTTATTTTCCAAAAATATCTTTACAAGATAGATTTTTCCACACTTCAGCCATTTGAAAACAAATTTCAAATCACTTTTCACCTTTACAACTATTGAAAACAAATTTCAAATCATTTTCCTTACGCGAAAACACTTCCAAATATTTATTCATTTTCACTAGAAACCTGCCGAGTTCAAATATTTTAAAATAATTTATAACACTTGTCCAAAATATAACGGGAAAACACTTTGAAATAAAACTATTTTTATTTAAACACTTCAATTAAAATATTAGTTAAAAAAAATATTATACAAATATTACATATAACTTAAGTCCAAACTAATTTTCAAAATAAAAATTAGTAGATAGAGTATAACTATTTAAATAACTATTTTCTAAAACAACTATTGATTAAATCTTAGAAATAATTATTTCTATATTGACTTAATAAATCTTTACTTAAAGGATTTAAAACAATTTAAGAAGTTAATTTCTCCAAAGTATCCTTTTGAAAACCAATTCTAGTATATTATACATATATATATATATATATATATTGCAAAGCTATTCATAAATTTTATTCGGCTTTTCAGGGAGAATACACTTTCATTTCAAAATGGTTCATTTAAACCAATCAAATAAATCCTTACCGGTTTACTTTAAATTTATGTTCCAAATCCGTGAATTTATTTCTACACTTCAAAAATAAATCAATGTTTTATTTTTAAACAAATTTCCCTTTCCTTTATAAATTCCATGGTGAATTTAAATTTCTAAATATCCACTGATATACGATTTCCAAATCGATTTCAATATTCACTTTCACAACAATTCAAATTTTCAATTGATTTCAAAAACAACCAAATCAAATTCCATATTGATTTTCCAAGAAAATAAACACCAAGTGAATTTCATTCAAATCTCAAATTGAAATCAATTTCTCCTAAACCCCAAATCAATTTTTAAATTGATTCCAAATTCCTTTCAAAACACCTAATAAATTTCCAAATGGATTTTCAAAAGATTTAAATTCAATCACCAAAAATCAATTCCCAAACGGGTTTCAAATTTTATTTCCTTTTAAAAAATAAATTCCTTTTAAAGAAAACCACTTCTTTTATTTTTCAAACTCATTAAAATCCATATTTTGGATAAATTCTTCAACCTTTCAATAATATTGCCCGTAATCCATTTATTAAAGCTTTTCCCATATTTTTAAATTTCATTCAATAAGATTAAAAATAAAACTTTATTATTTTAGAATTCCTTCTTTTAAATTTATTCAATTCTGGAAAATAAATTTTAATATAAACTTCCAACCTAAATTTTCAAAATCAAATTCTTTTATTTATTCCCAGTATCTAATGATACCAAAATTATATTCGGCTAAATTTTAGCCTTCAACGATTTCAATAACAAAGATAATCACACAGAGAATATAAATAATCAACACACAATATTGAACAAATTCAATTATTTAAGGAATCTCGTTGGATCCCTCCAACCTGTTTCCCTGCATCCACAGATGTTAGCAAAATACCAATCCCGTTTCAAGACGGAATATTGTGGTACATGGGTTTATATAAAATATTATCCGCTATTATGCGGCGCAATAGGGTCTCATCCGCTATATAATGCGGGAAATCAACTCCAAGTACATATATAATACCAATTCCGTTTCAAGATGGAATATCGCGGTATATGGGTTTAATATAATAACCTCCGTTTAATATGCGGCGTATAGGGTCTATTTCAATACAACAGATAGCAATTTATCATTCAATCACACAATCAAGCAATTTTAAATCTAACTATTTAAAATTTAAATCGAAACACAATTTGATTGAGTTAGAAGTTCTCACCTTGCTTCAAATACAGTTGCAGTGTTTTATTCCGAATAAAATTAAACGCGCGTTTAATTTTACCCAAAATTCACACTAGCTCCAATCAACTCCAATCCAGCTCCATCGCGTAGTATTCGCGAATACGAACCCAATGCAGGTCGTTTCGTTGAAAACGGACCTCGTAACAAAAAGTTATAATATTTCAAAGTTTACACGATTTAATATAATTCAATTTCATTTTCTATTTTATATTTTTAAACCTTGAAAATTTCTGGCCATTAGATGGGGCTTCTCCATATCAGGCCGCTCGTGCCTTTCTTCCTCCAGGATAACACGCGCACGAACAACCCAAACGAGCCGCCCCTAGGGTTCGCCGCCGCTCCTCCTATACTCGACCGGAGATCGATCAATTACCACCATCGCGTAGCCCTTCGTCAACTCCATCTCCACCAGGAACGCACGCGAGCTCGGTCGCCACAAGGCTCAGTAAAACGCGAAAGAATGGCCCCCCTATCGGCCCTTAGTTCTGGCCACCACGCTCCGCTATAAACGATCTCAACCGTTGTATCCAAGCATCTCACTGACCTCTATAATATTCCAGTTGAAAGTTTTCGAAATGGGTTGATAGATTGGTCGGAAATTGAAGGAGAAGGGTGGTTGGTTTCGGCCATTAATTGATAAGGTGGCGGCTGAAGACAAATTAGGGTTAGGGTTTGATTTGTGTTGCAAATAGAAAATTATGAAGTCCTTATATAGAAAATTGCAAAACACTATTCATCCGAAAATTTTCCGAACTCGAAACGAAGCGTGTCGCCTTGCATTTATAATGTTTTACCACCATTCTGAATGCAATGGAATATATATCAGGAGCCAATCCGATCGTATTTGAAAGATAGGTTTTCAATTGAATTATTTAAGTTTAAAATTCATTTAAACCGATTTCTACACGTTTTTGCTTGCCCCCGAACAAACCGTAAATTCGATTGACACGAAATTTGAGATCTTACAATAATATAACATTACAGATTCGATGAAACTAGTTTCTTCGAAATCCGAGAATTTTTGAAAAATGACTATTTTTAGTCGTCAATTAATTAGTAAAATATTCAATTTCCATAAATTAACTTTTAATTCAATTTTAGAAGTTCTATAACATCATTCTAATTCAAATATGATTTAATTCAACTTTACAAATCAATTTTTATCACATTAAACCCAATTTCCAATTATTTCTGTAATTTCAAATATTAAATTATCGATTTAATTATCCAATTAATCTAGATATTCGAAATATAATTTATTCTACTTACAAATTTTACTTATTAATATTTAAAATCAATTAAATATACGAATTTCAAATGATAGAAATTCTGGGTCGTTACAACCTTCTCCAGCTAAGCCAGCGTCCAAATCTGCCTCTTCCATGGGTAAAATTGGGAGCCTTCTTTTAAAACTCTTTAATAGTGGATGGTTTGTTTCTCTTTACTTACTTAACAAAATCAGTTCTTGGGTTAACTCCGTTAACCAATGCCATTAAAACTATTTCTTTATGTTAATTACTAATTTCAGTCATAGCAGTACCTTCCTCTAAAACTCTTCAATAATGGATGGTTTGTTTCTCTTCACCCACTTACCAAAATTAGTTCTTGGTTAACTCTATTAAACAATGCCATTAAAACTATTTCTTCGTGTTAATTACTAACTTTAGACATGGCAGTATTGAATCTCTTTAAGTAGTCCTTCAGAGCATCTCCAGGAGCCGATGGACATTCGACAAGGATATCATGACCTTTAATAAATCTGTAAGGAGCCTAAATTACTCCATAAACGTCCTTGCCAATTGAACAAATGTAATGCCCTACTACAGTAACTGAAAAATCAGAGGGAGTTTACTGTCCGATAATTTAGATCAATGGGCATGGAAGGAGCGATCTCTTATATACACTACTTTGGGTCGATACAGATACATTTCAATAGCTGAATACTTCGAAAATAACTCGTACCTCGTCTCGACACAAGAAAAAGTGTACGAGTGCTAGAATTGAATAATACAGTATTAGAGACACAAATAAAAAAATTCCAATTAGTAGAATCGAAGTGACTTAAATAAAGAACTTTATATCATATCTGAATACCTGATACATCATCTCATATTTATATGTGTGTGTATATAACATCACATCATATCAACCAATATAATGACACTCAATATTATAATAAACAATGTAAATACTTGACATCGTCATTTGCTCTAACTCCATATCGTAGCCCACAAAGCACATACAGTTATAATATTGACCTGTTAAACAGCCTTAGACTGACCCGGGGAGTTGTCACAAAACAAAACATTGAGTTGAGCTAGACATCTAACTTTTGAGTATAGTCTTTTAATAGAATATGAATGAATGTGTCATGTCGAGTTCTACGAGGAAAATAAGTTGCACACAGAGTCACACACCAAACGTATTCCCAAATCCTCATTTTCACAAACCAGTTATAGCACCCATGTCATGGCATTATTCAATATAATATATACATTTGCAATTCTAATCAACCAGGATATCATATCCTATCATTTTTCTTATGAGTTGTCTTGTGTTGTATAAATTCAAATAAAAATTTGAGAACAATAATTTTTCGAATTAAACTATATTTCTACTAATACTTATAAGAAGGCCTAAACCATCTTCTCATCTTGTGAATCCAAAGAGAATTGCAGGCTGATAAATCTCATCTATCGATTTACCCTCTACATAGAGTAATATGTCTTAGCAAGTCATCCCGGTCCATCCCACCTATATACTTTCGATTATTTATAATGTACACTTCACATGATCCCTTAGTTATTGTAACGAGACGGATTTTGCCCGCTCGAAAATCGACACCCATACTTCAAATCGTACTCGAATGTCATAGATTCGACCGTTCAAATCCGATTCGCCGGAGCTTATAACCATCATTAAGTAAATAACACAGCGGAATAAAAGAATAATACATTGATATACAACTTTGATACAATATCTGATACAACAGATGATCCAATAGATATCAATATACATCAGAGATATGATACAATAAAATAGCAGCGGAAAAGAGAAATATATAACATCCAGCAGCGGAACAATATAACTCAAAGATAGTCTTCAAAAGAGAACTCCAAAAATAACTGTAACTCCATTTCCAAGAATCAATCTAGCAATAGCTCGAACTACCAATAGCGATGCACCAAGATAAACAAGACTGGTGCGATCCAAAGACTGAACTAACTTCAGATAATCCACTATATCCCACTATCTGAAAAACCCAACTCTAGACTGCTCGTGTAGAAAATAATGAGCACCCAGAGTTTAGGAAAGAAAACAATAAACTCCGGATCAGTCGTGGGACTGGTGTGAGCAACAAAAACAGTTTAACTTTTTAAAACATTAAACAAAAGATTTTCAAAGTCAATTCGCAATGCTTTTGAAAAATGAGACTACCATAAGGCCTCCCGCACACACACACATGCAAACGCAGAATCGGAGGAGATTTCTCCTTATGATAGTCAAAGATGCTTGATACGCATTTAAAAGAACATTTCATATTATTATTAGTGCATAGTGTAGGGGAAAAATTCATTTCGAAAGTAGAATATAAATCTTAGCCAACATAGACATTTCGAACTATGCCTACTATAGCTACTATCCAAACAGTGGTGACCACCATAAGTGAATAGCAGGTTCTGCAACTAATACCGTACAAGTTTCGTATTGGGAATTGGATTTCCAACAAATGATCAGGCCAAGGAACTTCCCATTGCCACATGAGAATGCCTCTGGATGGACATCCCCGAGAACCAAACCGGATCTCTACCAACACAAGGCCGGGTTACTCCTAACTGAGTAACAACTGACCGAATATGCCATCCCCCGGTCCTTTGGGACCTTTATCCGAGAGCTCTCTAATCAATTCACACAATCATAAAAACAAAGTGTTTCAACATGAGTAAGTATCTGGGCTCCATACCATGATACCACCCTTTTCCAGAAGGAAATGGACATACCCTAAAGGGTGCTACCCCTCATAACCTTGCTGCATCTTTCCTGTTTTGACCATTTCCGGGATGTGAGGCTCGACGAAGTCACGTCCACAAAAACATACTTTATACAAAAGCCATGCTTTGGGTCAACAAATGATCAACACAATGATCACTAAGATAGACGATCAAACAAATGATCCTATCACTAATAATCAACACAATGATCATTTCAGCATCACTCAGCATGTCACATTACCAAACTGGGAATATATCGCTGATAACATCAACTATATAACCTCTGAGCTCGTACGTCTCAGAGAAGGGTGTTAAGCTAAAAGAATAAATTCTCCGCCACCAACAGAAATATATTTGAAAGAAATCAGCTTTATATCTCAACTTGTAATGTCAGACATACAATCCATACAAGTCTGTTCCGGGTTCGAACAGAACCGAAGGCACTTACAAAGAAGTCCTTGCAATCCGGATATTCACAATCCTGATCGGATTTCCCATCACTTAGGGAGTTTCTATACCGGCGCGACTCGGTGCAGAAACAATCGATAGGTCATCCTATCGCTCTCGCAAATACCCGGTCTTCATCACCGGTCTTCAAATGCTATCCATAACGACATATCACATATTCGGAATGGGATATATGACACAAAGGTCCTCTCCCGGCTAAACCGAACAGTGAGCGAGATATTTCAAAAACAAATTAATAATGGGATTTCAATTAAGTCACAACTTAATAATTCAAAACTTTCTTTCAAATGGTTTTAATCCAATTACCATTTCAATCTTTAACAAAAAGATTCATTTTCACAACCTTTAACGGTTTAAACAATTTTCACATTTTAATCTTTTAAACAAAAGATTCGTTCACAGATTTTCCAAATCAATTTTTCATTTCAATTTGATTAACTCGTTAAATCTTTAAATCAAAGATTTAACTTATAGCCTTCAAAACAATTTTCATTTCAATTTTGATTTAAACAAATCATCAATCTAAATCTGTTAAAAATAAACAGATTTAATTCATAGCTTTCAAAAAGAATTCATTCATAACTTAGGAAAAATCATTTCTCTATTCAATCTTGAAATTCCCCTAATTAACTGGAATTTCAGTTCTTATCTAAAAGTGTTTATCATTTGAAAACAACAGTTTTCATTTTGGAAATCTGATTCATTTATACGAGTTAAAATCCTTGGGTTAAATTCAAATTCCCAAAAACAATACTTAAAAGTGGTTTAATCCCTATATAACCAATATAACATCTTTAAATCCCTAATTTCAAATCATAGAATTCAATTTCAAGTATTGAATTTAAATTTTAAATCAAATTATTTAAATTCCAAAACTTTAATCAAGTAATTTAAAAATAATAAATTTTATTTTAAAATTCTATTCCAAAAGCTTTTCACATTTATTCCGATTCCATTTCCAAAACATTTGAATTTAAAAATTCAAATTTAACTATTTCAAAAATCTGTGACTTAATCGATTTCCTCGTGAAATCCATATTTGTGTGTGTATGGTGTGGTCCAGGGTCTTAACACAATAGTGCAACATTATTTCAATCATCACAGATTCAAATATAGAAATACATTTGATAAGCGATATAAACTATAACGCTTATTGTCTATTCACAGATTCACAGATAATATACGAATGTAAATAACTGAATAAATCATACACGACACAAATCATAGAACAAAATATCACAGATCAGACAGGACAATCAATTCAAGGAATCTCATACAATGCAACCATTCATAAATAGGATTGATCAATCATTTAATCCTAATCAATACAACTTATTTCCAAGTAAATTAATTACTGATGAATTTAATTATTCAATCCTGATTTATTAATTACTTATTAATTATCCACCTAATTAATGAATTAAATCGCAGTTACTAATCAATACCTTCATTATTGATTTATAAACACAATTACACAATTAACTATTATTATTTAATTAATCATTAATTATTAATCAACTTAATTGGCTAATTATTAATTAATTATTTAATCTGTTAACTATGATTGGATAATTTATTAACTATCAATGATAAATTAAATTCTTAATTACAAACAAGAGTATTAAAATCTTTAATTACAAATTTTGATTATACTTTGACTATTTATTAAATAGCCATTATAAAATGTATTACATACATCATTAACTTTGATTTTAAATAACTAACTCATTCTTGTTTTCTATAAATCTTTAAAGTCCTGCTTGGCTTATACTGCTTGTACACATAAATAGCCTGATTAATATTGGCTTATAAACTTAAACTTAAATTACAGTTAACATGCTTAACAAAATTCCAGGCATTGAAAACCGAAGTATACACCGTGCTCAACTCGTGTTGTACTCGAGTCCCTCCAATTCATCTCTCGCGACAACTCCTGCTTCCCCTTATCTTCTCCCCCGTTCTCTCCAGTTCCTATCTTCTTCTTTTTTTTTTTTTTTTTTTTTTTTAGCTTAAGTTAAAACTGTTGAAACTTTAAGACTCACGCGCATAAATCACTCAACCTAGCTGAAACATGCGAACACCCATTGCCCCTGTACCCTTCTTCTTCTCCATCCCTTTCAACCCGATACATACACAAACACGTGCACGTGCACATCCACGCGCCGCCGTTCTGGCGAACGTCGCGACCACCGCCCCATCGCACTTCGTCCCTACGCTCGAACCCACAACTCGTTTCAACGAAAAAAACTCGAAATCGAATTTTCACCCTTTAGTTGAAACTGAAATTTAACATATCCCACCTAAAAGCCTCATTCTCCTCGCCTAGTTCACCAGAAAGTTCGCGACTTCGGCCATATCAAGTCGACACGCCAGGCCATCACCCCACCAATTTTCGTAACACTCGATCATACCCACATGACGAACTCGTCATCTCAACAGATCTGCGCAAAAGCTCAACCAAAACCCTAGTTTGAACTCGTATTCCAAATCTATGCAATAGAAAAATCCTCTAATAATTTTCATGAAGTCTCTGACGTTCAAGCTTGCTACAAACCAAAATTTAGCATTTATAATTGAATCGATTTTTATAAATTGGTAAAAGTTCCATTTTTCTTCAAATACAGACTACTCTTAAACTAACCAACTAAAAATCTTCATTTTTGGTTTAAAAATCATGGATTGAAGTATAGATTCAGATTATAATCTTGAATTAATATTTTACAACATTTTATTTTTATCAATTTAGGTGAATACCTGTAAACAATATTACAGTGATGTTAACTCATAAACATGGTTTAAACCCACCTTTAAAAATCTTATATTTAAAGTTTAACAACTTGTTCGTTGAGAAATCAAAGCTTAATAAAATGATTTAAACAAGGATAGTTTGAATGTTTAAACAAAAATGAAATCTGTAACAAATTTCCAGAGAACACAAAGCATATTAAAACATATGTTAACTGAAGCATATACAAAACAGTTCATAGATGAAGTTTGAACTGTTTTAAATAACTTAAAATTCTTTTTTTTTTTTTTTAAAAAAAATTATGTTTACTCACTTATTATCTGTTTTAAAACAGAGAGCCTGTAGAGTTTAACAGAGTGTTATAAACTCTACACAGCTATTTCAAACATTTCATTCACATATATATATATATATATATATATATATATATAACAATCCATACTTAAACACATGCAGACCTATTAACAACCACTCCAGAGCATCATCAATATGCCATCGAGGAATATAAGCAAAAGAAAGTGGGTTTGCTCACAGATTTACAGGCAATGAAAAAAAGAAAAACTGGTTTCAGACAACATGAAGTTGTTCACAGATATACCTATATATATAAGTAAGCAACTGTTTTATAATTTAAAAATATCTAAAAAGACAAGTTACTCACATTGAATCAATTAACAGAGAGTTTGAAATGAACACAGTTTGATGTTTTGCTTTCCAGACTTCCAACTTTGAATGATCCAGACTTCAATCATTGATCAAGTTAGAGCTTGCTATTGTTTTCAGTTGAATTTATTGTTTGAATTTTTTTAAAGATGGTGAGCTTCAGTTTTTCTTTGCTTAGTTTTATTTATTTATTTGTTTGTTTGATGAAAGAACTGAGGTGGGAGGTTGATATAAAGAAAAATGTTTTACTGTGTGATGTACTAACTTTGTACAGGTTGATTATCTCATTTAGTATAATAGACATGGCTAGAGTGATTCTTGTATTAAATGCATGAAGCATGTTGCATTAATTATCTTACTTCCTCCCATACTTGCTGGTCTCTACTTCAGTACTTGTTGTGTTGTTTTCCAGGTTAAAGTATATTACTTTAGCTTTGTTCATTTGTAATACTTGGTGGCTGCAGACTTTATCTGGGTGTGCTTGCATTAATTATATGAGTGTACTTTGCTTTATTTGTTTATACTTATTGATTCTTCTACTTGCCTTGCATACTTTACTCTACAGGCTGCCTATTTGACTCTTTCATTTTCTTTGTGTTCATTGTCTTCTTGCCTGCATATCTACATGCTACATACTGGTATGTATATTTTTGTTTTGTTTAGAAATACTTGTTTATTTACATTGTTTTATTTATTTTATTTTATTGGATTTTTGCTTATTTTATTATTATGTATGTTTGCATTTACATTTTCATTTGTCTACTTTGTTTATGTTTGAATGCTTTTATTTGCATTACCAAGTTTGTATTTGTATTTATTTGTATATAGCTATATGTTACTTTGATTAATTTGTTTGTTAATATTTGTTTTATACTTATTGTTTTTATTTATTTTACTTCTTTTTCTTTTTGTTAAATAGGTTTTATTCTATATGTATTTGTTCCATTCTTTTATTTGTTTTTATCTTATCTTTATATTTGAATGTACTTCCATATTTAAATATGTGGTTAATTTATCTATGTATTAATTTTATTTTGTCTTGTAATTTAAAATCTTGTAATATAAATGAATATATTATTTAAATTTTACCAATGTGTTTTCTTTGTACATCTATATCATATAAAATTTGTAACTTTATTTAATTTCCATTTTATATTTTAATTGTTATTATTATAATTAGTCTTTGAACCATTTATTTAAGATTTTTATTTCAAATCCAACATATACTTATATATATATTCTCATATATGCAAATATTCAAATCAATTTGTCTTAATATATTTTATATATTGAATCGGGGAAACTCGCATCATTTAAAATCAATTTTACAATTTAAATTCAAAAATTCAATGAATTATTAATTTAAATTAAATTAAAATCTAGGGTCGTTACAGACTTCCCCCCTTAAAAGAATTTCGTCCTCGAAATTTGCAGGCACGAAAACAACACAGATATAGACAGATTCGATCTCCTATAATTCCTCAAACTTAAGATATGGATTCCAAAATCAAGTCGGAATATCTCAGAATACATACCAATTTGTTCCTCTTCGGACTTTGGTATTCACAAGAAATTAGAATAGAATTTCAAAATTTGATTTCAAACGAAATCGCTTTATCGATACTATTCAAATTCATCCTTCATATTTTATTAATCAATTTAATTCAATTAAAATTTCCAATTTATTTAAAATTCTCAATCTCAATTTTCCAACTTATCTTCATCAAGGTTTAAATCAAAAAACCGATAAGAAACTGATGAAATACGAAGTAAGAATTTTCCTATTACGATTCGTATGGCCATCACCGTACCGAACTTCTTTCTGGAGATGTCACGAAGTAATCAAAAGAATTTAGAAACGAATCAAAGAAAATTGATAAGAAAGATTGTTTCCACTGTTGTTACAGAGTATCGACCAATTATAGTCGTATTTCCCTGTCCCCTATCTCGTTCTCTTCTTGCACTCATACCTACTATCAGTAAATAGCAAGAGAATTTACTGAGGCGTTAAAACGGATATCGTAGGGATATACTCATTCTAGGATTTACTTCATCCTATCTCTAATGAGTTACTTAATGTGTTATACTCCTGAGCTAAAGTTTCACCTTAGCTCTGATACCAAATGTAACGAGACGGATTTTGCCCGCTCGAAAATCGACACCCATACTTCAAATCGTACTCGAATGTCATAGATTCGACCGTTCAAATCCGATTCGCCGGAGCTTATAACCATCATTAAGTAAATAACACAGCGGAATAAAAGAATAATACATTGATATACAACTTTGATACAATATCTGATACAACAGATGATCCAATAGATATCAATATACATCAGAGATATGATACAATAAAATAGCAGCGGAAAAGAGAAATATATAACATCCAGCAGCGGAACAATATAACTCAAAGATAGTCTTCAAAAGAGAACTCCAAAAATAACTGTAACTCCATTTCCAAGAATCAATCTAGCAATAGCTCGAACTACCAATAGCGATGCACCAAGATAAACAAGACTGGTGCGATCCAAAGACTGAACTAACTTCAGATAATCCACTATATCCCACTATCTGAAAAACCCAACTCTAGACTGCTCGTGTAGAAAATAATGAGCACCCAGAGTTTAGGAAAGAAAACAATAAACTCCGGATCAGTCGTGGGACTGGTGTGAGCAACAAAAACAGTTTAACTTTTTAAAACATTAAACAAAAGATTTTCAAAGTCAATTCGCAATGCTTTTGAAAAATGAGACTACCATAAGGCCTCCCGCACACACACACATGCAAACGCAGAATCGGAGGAGATTTCTCCTTATGATAGTCAAAGATGCTTGATACGCATTTAAAAGAACATTTCATATTATTATTAGTGCATAGTGTAGGGGAAAAATTCATTTCGAAAGTAGAATATAAATCTTAGCCAACATAGACATTTCGAACTATGCCTACTATAGCTACTATCCAAACAGTGGTGACCACCATAAGTGAATAGCAGGTTCTGCAACTAATACCGTACAAGTTTCGTATTGGGAATTGGATTTCCAACAAATGATCAGGCCAAGGAACTTCCCATTGCCACATGAGAATGCCTCTGGATGGACATCCCCGAGAACCAAACCGGATCTCTACCAACACAAGGCCGGGTTACTCCTAACTGAGTAACAACTGACCGAATATGCCATCCCCCGGTCCTTTGGGACCTTTATCCGAGAGCTCTCTAATCAATTCACACAATCATAAAAACAAAGTGTTTCAACATGAGTAAGTATCTGGGCTCCATACCATGATACCACCCTTTTCCAGAAGGAAATGGACATACCCTAAAGGGTGCTACCCCTCATAACCTTGCTGCATCTTTCCTGTTTTGACCATTTCCGGGATGTGAGGCTCGACGAAGTCACGTCCACAAAAACATACTTTATACAAAAGCCATGCTTTGGGTCAACAAATGATCAACACAATGATCACTAAGATAGACGATCAAACAAATGATCCTATCACTAATAATCAACACAATGATCATTTCAGCATCACTCAGCATGTCACATTACCAAACTGGGAATATATCGCTGATAACATCAACTATATAACCTCTGAGCTCGTACGTCTCAGAGAAGGGTGTTAAGCTAAAAGAATAAATTCTCCGCCACCAACAGAAATATATTTGAAAGAAATCAGCTTTATATCTCAACTTGTAATGTCAGACATACAATCCATACAAGTCTGTTCCGGGTTCGAACAGAACCGAAGGCACTTACAAAGAAGTCCTTGCAATCCGGATATTCACAATCCTGATCGGATTTCCCATCACTTAGGGAGTTTCTATACCGGCGCGACTCGGTGCAGAAACAATCGATAGGTCATCCTATCGCTCTCGCAAATACCCGGTCTTCATCACCGGTCTTCAAATGCTATCCATAACGACATATCACATATTCGGAATGGGATATATGACACAAAGGTCCTCTCCCGGCTAAACCGAACAGTGAGCGAGATATTTCAAAAACAAATTAATAATGGGATTTCAATTAAGTCACAACTTAATAATTCAAAACTTTCTTTCAAATGGTTTTAATCCAATTACCATTTCAATCTTTAACAAAAAGATTCATTTTCACAACCTTTAACGGTTTAAACAATTTTCACATTTTAATCTTTTAAACAAAAGATTCGTTCACAGATTTTCCAAATCAATTTTTCATTTCAATTTGATTAACTCGTTAAATCTTTAAATCAAAGATTTAACTTATAGCCTTCAAAACAATTTTCATTTCAATTTTGATTTAAACAAATCATCAATCTAAATCTGTTAAAAATAAACAGATTTAATTCATAGCTTTCAAAAAGAATTCATTCATAACTTAGGAAAAATCATTTCTCTATTCAATCTTGAAATTCCCCTAATTAACTGGAATTTCAGTTCTTATCTAAAAGTGTTTATCATTTGAAAACAACAGTTTTCATTTTGGAAATCTGATTCATTTATACGAGTTAAAATCCTTGGGTTAAATTCAAATTCCCAAAAACAATACTTAAAAGTGGTTTAATCCCTATATAACCAATATAACATCTTTAAATCCCTAATTTCAAATCATAGAATTCAATTTCAAGTATTGAATTTAAATTTTAAATCAAATTATTTAAATTCCAAAACTTTAATCAAGTAATTTAAAAATAATAAATTTTATTTTAAAATTCTATTCCAAAAGCTTTTC
This sequence comes from Allium cepa, assembly GCA_030765085.1. Classification (NCBI taxonomy): domain Eukaryota; kingdom Viridiplantae; phylum Streptophyta; class Magnoliopsida; order Asparagales; family Amaryllidaceae; genus Allium; species Allium cepa. The sequence continues at coordinate 390,761,267 of CM060946.1, forward strand.
ACATTTATTCCGATTCCATTTCCAAAACATTTGAATTTAAAAATTCAAATTTAACTATTTCAAAAATCTGTGACTTAATCGATTTCCTCGTGAAATCCATATTTGTGTGTGTATGGTGTGGTCCAGGGTCTTAACACAATAGTGCAACATTATTTCAATCATCACAGATTCAAATATAGAAATACATTTGATAAGCGATATAAACTATAACGCTTATTGTCTATTCACAGATTCACAGATAATATACGAATGTAAATAACTGAATAAATCATACACGACACAAATCATAGAACAAAATATCACAGATCAGACAGGACAATCAATTCAAGGAATCTCATACAATGCAACCATTCATAAATAGGATTGATCAATCATTTAATCCTAATCAATACAACTTATTTCCAAGTAAATTAATTACTGATGAATTTAATTATTCAATCCTGATTTATTAATTACTTATTAATTATCCACCTAATTAATGAATTAAATCGCAGTTACTAATCAATACCTTCATTATTGATTTATAAACACAATTACACAATTAACTATTATTATTTAATTAATCATTAATTATTAATCAACTTAATTGGCTAATTATTAATTAATTATTTAATCTGTTAACTATGATTGGTTAATTTATTAACTATCAATGATAAATTAAATTCTTAATTACAAACAAGAGTATTAAAATCTTTAATTACAAATTTTGATTATACTTTGACTATTTATTAAATAGCCATTATAAAATGTATTGCATACATCATTAACTTTGATTTTAAATAACTAACTCATTCTTGTTTTCTATAAATCTTTAAAGTCCTGCTTGGCTTATACTGCTTGTACACATAAATAGCCTGATTAATATTGGCTTATAAACTTAAACTTAAATTACAGTTAACATGCTTAACAAAATTCCAGGCATTGAAAACCGAAGTATACACCGTGCTCAACTCGTGTTGTACTCGAGTCCCTCCAATTCATCTCTCGCGACAACTCCTGCTTCCCCTTATCTTCTCCCCCGTTCTCTCCAGTTCCTATCTTCTTCTTTTTTTTTTTTTTTTTTTTTTTTAGCTTAAGTTAAAACTGTTGAAACTTTAAGACTCACGCGCATAAATCACTCAACCTAGCTGAAACATGCGAACACCCATTGCCCCTGTACCCTTCTTCTTCTCCATCCCTTTCAACCCGATACATACACAAACACGTGCACGTGCACATCCACGCGCCGCCGTTCTGGCGAACGTCGCGACCACCGCCCCATCGCACTTCGTCCCTACGCTCGAACCCACAACTCGTTTCAACGAAAAAAACTCGAAATCGAATTTTCACCCTTTAGTTGAAACTGAAATTTAACATATCCCACCTAAAAGCCTCATTCTCCTCGCCTAGTTCACCAGAAAGTTCGCGACTTCGGCCATATCAAGTCGACACGCCAGGCCATCACCCCACCAATTTTCGTAACACTCGATCATACCCACATGACGAACTCGTCATCTCAACAGATCTGCGCAAAAGCTCAACCAAAACCCTAGTTTGAACTCGTATTCCAAATCTATGCAATAGAAAAATCCTCTAATAATTTTCATGAAGTCTCTGACGTTCAAGCTTGCTACAAACCAAAATTTAGCATTTATAATTGAATCGATTTTTATAAATTGGTAAAAGTTCCATTTTTCTTCAAATACAGACTACTCTTAAACTAACCAACTAAAAATCTTCATTTTTGGTTTAAAAATCATGGATTGAAGTATAGATTCAGATTATAATCTTGAATTAATATTTTACAACATTTTATTTTTATCAATTTAGGTGAATACCTGTAAACAATATTACAGTGATGTTAACTCATAAACATGGTTTAAACCCACCTTTAAAAATCTTATATTTAAAGTTTAACAACTTGTTCGTTGAGAAATCAAAGCTTAATAAAATGATTTAAACAAGGATAGTTTGAATGTTTAAACAAAAATGAAATCTGTAACAAATTTCCAGAGAACACAAAGCATATTAAAACATATGTTAACTGAAGCATATACAAAACAGTTCATAGATGAAGTTTGAACTGTTTTAAATAACTTAAAATTCTTTTTTTTTTTTTTAAAAAAAATTATGTTTACTCACTTATTATCTGTTTTAAAACAGAGAGCCTGTAGAGTTTAACAGAGTGTTATAAACTCTACACAGCTATTTCAAACATTTCATTCACATATATATATATATATATATATAACAATCCATACTTAAACACATGCAGACCTATTAACAACCACTCCAGAGCATCATCAATATGCCATCGAGGAATATAAGCAAAAGAAAGTGGGTTTGCTCACAGATTTACAGGCAATGAAAAAAAGAAAAACTGGTTTCAGACAACATGAAGTTGTTCACAGATATACCTATATATATAAGTAAGCAACTGTTTTATAATTTAAAAATATCTAAAAAGACAAGTTACTCACATTGAATCAATTAACAGAGAGTTTGAAATGAACACAGTTTGATGTTTTGCTTTCCAGACTTCCAACTTTGAATGATCCAGACTTCAATCATTGATCAAGTTAGAGCTTGCTATTGTTTTCAGTTGAATTTATTGTTTGAATTTTTTTAAAGATGGTGAGCTTCAGTTTTTCTTTGCTTAGTTTTATTTATTTATTTGTTTGTTTGATGAAAGAACTGAGGTGGGAGGTTGATATAAAGAAAAATGTTTTACTGTGTGATGTACTAACTTTGTACAGGTTGATTATCTCATTTAGTATAATAGACATGGCTAGAGTGATTCTTGTATTAAATGCATGAAGCATGTTGCATTAATTATCTTACTTCCTCCCATACTTGCTGGTCTCTACTTCAGTACTTGTTGTGTTGTTTTCCAGGTTAAAGTATATTACTTTAGCTTTGTTCATTTGTAATACTTGGTGGCTGCAGACTTTATCTGGGTGTGCTTGCATTAATTATATGAGTGTACTTTGCTTTATTTGTTTATACTTATTGATTCTTCTACTTGCCTTGCATACTTTACTCTACAGGCTGCCTATTTGACTCTTTCATTTTCTTTGTGTTCATTGTCTTCTTGCCTGCATATCTACATGCTACATACTGGTATGTATATTTTTGTTTTGTTTAGAAATACTTGTTTATTTACATTGTTTTATTTATTTTATTTTATTGGATTTTTGCTTATTTTATTATTATGTATGTTTGCATTTACATTTTCATTTGTCTACTTTGTTTATGTTTGAATGCTTTTATTTGCATTACCAAGTTTGTATTTGTATTTATTTGTATATAGCTATATGTTACTTTGATTAATTTGTTTGTTAATATTTGTTTTATACTTATTGTTTTTATTTATTTTACTTCTTTTTCTTTTTGTTAAATAGGTTTTATTCTATATGTATTTGTTCCATTCTTTTATTTGTTTTTATCTTATCTTTATATTTGAATGTACTTCCATATTTAAATATGTGGTTAATTTATCTATGTATTAATTTTATTTTGTCTTGTAATTTAAAATCTTGTAATATAAATGAATATATTATTTAAATTTTACCAATGTGTTTTCTTTGTACATCTATATCATATAAAATTTGTAACTTTATTTAATTTCCATTTTATATTTTAATTGTTATTATTATAATTAGTCTTTGAACCATTTATTTAAGATTTTTATTTCAAATCCAACATATACTTATATATATATTCTCATATATGCAAATATTCAAATCAATTTGTCTTAATATATTTTATATATTGAATCGGGGAAACTCGCATCATTTAAAATCAATTTTACAATTTAAATTCAAAAATTCAATGAATTATTAATTTAAATTAAATTAAAATCTAGGGTCGTTACAGTTATCGTACCCTTTAAGTAATTGGAGGCATGATAAATCTTACCGGTGTTATAGTCCACCGCATCAACTACACAATATCTCCTTCGATGGCACTACTTCTCTTCGTTTTCACTACATCTACGACAATCTTCATTATCCTCATTAGCTTTATATGTCCTGGCAATAAATCATTTGGATATGGTGATGAGTGATAAGGTCATCATAATTCAGGCTGCGACCCAACAATCAGTTCGCTTGGATGGATACAGCAGCCTAATAGTCAATATCCTATACTGAACTTGAGAAATGTTAAATTTATCAATTTAAAATTCATTTGGTTATCCCGAATGACATTTATTTCTTGAAATTTCATTTTGAACCCATAAGATAGCCCATTTGACTTGTCATGTTCATGCAATACGGTTAAACTTGTAGATAACAACACTATTTATAAAAAAAAAGAATTTAAACATGACATTTAATAAGAATGATTGGGCTAAAAATAAAGTAATTAACTGGAAATGATGGAATTCAAACTAAATAAACTCGTTTAATATCATTCATATAAGTATATGGTCACACAAACTCATATTATTCAATCCAAAGTGAATTAGATTTATTTAATTGGAGTTATTCTTTTAATTTAATATAGAAATCAAAATAAAACTAAATAATTCGAATTTAATTCTTGAAAATTCCAACTTTTATCTCCAAATAATTTAAATATGATTTTAGGATTTTTCAAATCAACATAATTTAATTTTCTTTAATTTTCATTTCGAAATATTTGTACTTCGATATACACCTCTTTTCGAATTTAAATCTCTTTACTTTTTATTCAAAGTAATAATATTCAAATTCAATTCAAATTCAATTATTTTTAATTCAAAAGTACTTTAAATAAAGTTTCTTTAATACAAAAATCCCTTAATATTTATTTATTTCAAATTTATAATCCAAATAAAATTCATATTAAATGATAATATTTGCACCTCTATTTACTTTTGAAATCGATACACACACACACACACACACATACATACATACATGCACACTCATTATTGTACCTATATAAATAATTAAAATTCTTCTATAATTCAAGATAAATCCATATGTTATTATTCATATTTAACAAAAATCCATATATATATATATATATATCAGATTCTTTTAATAAATCGATTTGAACTTCTTTTAAAAATAAATTCAAATTTTTTTAAAACACCGTACTATCTTTAAATATTCATATCCTATTTTTTATATTAATAATTCAAATCACTCATTTCAATTTACTTTTTCAATCATCCAAAACAATCAATATCAACATATATAACATACCATTCAACTAATATTCATCTATTTCTAACAATCATTAATCAAACAATCAACCATTTCATTTAACCAATTCGGGTTAAATAAAGTTATTCAAGCAATCGTAACCATCTTTATTCATCAAGATTTTTTTATGTGGGTTTTCAAACAAATACAAAAATATTTTCAAGCAAAAAGCAATTAAAAATCAAGTATAAAAACAATTAAAAATAGCTATACTCACCTAGAATCATTAATTGAAATGTAAACGAATCAAAGGAAAGGGAGTATGATTACACTTACTCATTTCAGTTTTAATTTTCATTCAAAATCACTAGCACCACCTCCATTGCAACCAATGCATGGCAATAGCCATCAATGCATATGCGAACACACCGGACGTTGAGCTCACCTTAATCCAGTCGCCACTGACCTTCCTCATTGTCATTGCCTAAGTTGCGAGTTTCAACGCCTCCTCTATTCATCGGCTCCCCCTACCCCTTACATTGAGCCAAGCTCTAGCCTGACGTCATGCCACCTCCTTACTTCACGAGCCAGCCACCATGCATTCGTCATTCTTTTTTTCATGATTTTGAATTGAGGATTAAGTCTATAGGAGTGGATATGGGTTTAATAAGAGATGAAAGTGGGAAAAGTAGATAAGGATGAGGAGGACTGGTCCAATAAGAAAAAAAGAAAGTTTTGTTTTTCTTTAAAAATCATTTCGAACCCTTAAACACTCTATTACCTAACTAATATTCGATACTCAGTTAAATTTCGCTCGAGCCATTTTAGGCCAAATTTTATTTTATATTTACAACAATTTTTTGTATTAAAATATTACTTTTTAATTTTCAACAATCATAAAAAATAGTGTTTATTTCCAAAATTACCTTTTAACTATATTTATCCATTTAAACTTAAATTTGAATCTTATTCTCAAATTTTTATATTCAATGTAACATCCCGCCTTTTTGTACGCTTTAAATCGACGATAAATCACATACGTCAGACTTAAACCATACAGAAGGGCGGATTGTTATGGGGTAAATAAGAAAAAGCAGAGAAAGAAAAAGAACAAAACAGAATCTTGTAGCGGAACGATAAAATATAATAACAAAATATGCAGATCATGAAGCTATTTTACAAATATTCGATTATACTTGTACAATACATATCAGAGTTACACATACCAGAGAACAATAAATAATGCAGCGAAACAGTATGAATGTAGTGGAATATTGTAATAAATAATAATAAATCTTCATCTTCGTCCTTCAGAATACGGTCTTCCAAATCCTGAAATGCTCAGACTGACCCGAGCAAATTGAAAAGACAAAACACTCGAGTCAGAACTAAAAGATCTTATGAAAGTTAAATCAACTATAAATAAATATGAGTGGAACAGCGTCAGAGATGTTTACGGGATTTGACATCTCCTATACAATGTCAAACGTTAGTGCAGTAACTTAAGAGATGTTCGGGATTCACATCTCCTAAGGATCCGTTAAACTATTTATTATGTAGTAATATACGCTATTATAATAATATCTTTAGTAAAACATAATATATTTGAAAATAGAGTTAAGGATTTATATTTTCCACCTTAACACACTTTATATTCCCATAGTCTATACAACAACGTAATCTCTCCCGTACTTGGCGTCGTTAGAGGGCACTCCATAGGTATGGTACAAAAAAAATCGTATAAGGCGCATTAACAGCCCGCAGTTCCGTACCCCTTGAGTCAACACTATTCTACATCAATCAACTCAAGTTGAGCAGAAATACGAATATTTAGGCTAAAGAAGAAGAGGTAGAAGAAGAAAATAGAAAACAACATCAGAATCTAACCATCGCAGCGGAATAAAATATAATAGATAATAAAGGATCTTTACACACGAAAAAATATATCTGTTTATACATTACATCATCAGAGTACATCAATCACATAACACACAATTGGACAATAATCATAATCTATCCTCATAATCTGAATACACAGCGAAATATGTAACACAAATACGGAAGTACGTATCGCCATCCAGCTCGTCTCCTGAGCTCCACAGCATCATATCCTGTATCCTATAATACTCGGTCTGACCCGAGCATTACAGTTAAATAACACCCGAGTCAGTCTGGAATACCAGCGTGAGAAAAACACACTCAAATTGATTATTAAAGTTTCAAAATCCTTTGAAAATCAAAAGCTTCTCGTAAGACCACGCCACAAATAAACATGTCGGGTATTTTACCTTACGATAGCTAAAACACTTCTTATTAAAATCCTTTGATATTATAATAGGGTCTATTTACAAATACTTACTAAAATAGCCAAAATTGTAACATCTATTAAATTCCAGCTACTAGCCACAATCGTGGGTAATACAAAAAAAACTCGTAAAAGGCGCGTAGGGCGAATGAATTTCCAACTAATGACTAGGCACTGGGGTACCACTTGTCATAGTACGTGGCCTAGATCACTGTACCGAGGATCACTCCCGACCCCCTGCAACACAAGACCGGGACTACCCCTTCCTGGATAATCCCGAGTAAGATCACCCCACGGTTGTGATCAGCAACCGCACCACTAAGCCAAAATAAAAGGGACATCTAGACAGGGATGACCTCACCCTTAAATGGGTGCTACCCACCTAGGCTTGTTGCATAACCCCTAATTTTCAGTCATTCCCGGTTGATGAGGCTTGAGGCTAAGCGTTACCTTTTAGAACGTTTCACTTAGAATGCCCATCGTCCACCTAACGACGTTTTGAAAGCATTCATCCATACAAGTCCGTCCCGGGTTCGAACGGAACCGAAGGCACTACTCCTACTACATCCATTTGGGAATTATCCTCAGGATTAGTAGCGACTAGCCCTTGCACTTAATTGCACCATCTTCGACTCCGAACTCATTTTTCCCACGAAAACGTACAAACCGGATCGAAGTGGTTTTCGAGAAACAAATCCCGATCCCGTTCTCTTCGAAACGATCAGCGCATTGGCCAATACTGATAGTCGGTGATTTAACTATCAATTAACATTCACAAACAACCATCAATCATAAATAATCTCTCTTGAATTATTTATTAACCTCAAAATACCTTCACACGATATATTTCCATTTTCAACCCCTTTGAAAACAGTTTCAAACCATACTTTCCTCATGGAATGAATTCTCAAATATTTATTTTCACTGAAAACACCAAGCACAAAAACTTTAGATTTTTAAATTAATTTAAAACACTTTATTATAAATTATCCTTTAAAAACATTTAAATTCAAAATTATTTTTATACTTATTCAAAATATATACTTTAGGAATATTTAAAATAAAACTACTTCAATACTTTATTAAAAATATATACTATAGGAATATTTGAAAATGAGGTTGCTTTATATGATATAAAACTAGATTTTCTTCTTTTAAACAAAATACCAAGTCACCTTTAAATAATTACTACGATAATAGATTTGAAAAATATTTACTTTAGAATTTGAACATTTAGAATTTATAAATTTTCTAAACATGCCTTTTAAAAACAACATTAAAGCCTTTAACTTATATTTAAAAATGTACTTTGAAACGTACTTGGCTATTCAGGGAAATATACTTCTCTTCAAATCCTTTAAAAATAAATCACTGTTTATTTTTAAATAAATTTTCCATTTCTTTAATAACTTTCCATCGTGGATTTATTTCTCCAAATATCCACTGATATATTACTTTACATTTATAAACCCAGTTTATAAATTCCAAAGCCTCACTTCTCCTTCAAAATTCCAACTTCAACCACTTAAATCAATTTTCAAATTGATTTTCAATTTACTCCATTTTGAAATAAATTTCCTTACTTACTCAATTCATTTCAAAATCCATTAAATGTAGACTTTATTTTTTTTCGTTTTGATTTTAAATCTTTTAACTGAAACATACCAATTTCAGATTTTTCCCTAAATTTCTTCTTTATTCTTTTCAATAATTCAAATCTTAAATTTAAAATTCTTTATTCTTTTAAATAGTAAAACTGAAGTTAAAAATTCATTATTTTCCTGTTTATTCAAAATCCCCTTTTCATATACGGAATTTATTTATTAAAATTTTAAAACCACTATTATTCTTATCCAGTTCATTCTTAATTTTATTTAAATTCTCTATAATTATTTCACTTACAAATTCTCTTCCTTTTATTTTCAAAAATCCAATTCTATATATTTTGATAACTCAGTGTACCGAAATATATTCAAGTAAACCATAGCATTCAATATTCCAATTATCAATAAAATTCATCACAGAATAACGAATATTCATAATAGAGAATATTAAACAATATAAATAATTTTGAGGAATCCAGTTGGATCCCTCCAACCTGTTTCCTTGCATCCACAGATCTTAGCACAATACCAATTCCACTTCGAGGTGGAATATCACGGTATATGGTATTAATATAATATCATCCGCTATTATGTGGCGCATAGGGTCTCATCCGCTATATAATGTGGGAGATATATTATATATTATAATATAGCACATCAAATCAATTCAACCATTCAACCAATTATTTAAATTTAATCATTTAAATTTAAATTATTACCAGATGAGTGAGATGAACTCACCTTTATTTGTTTGCAATCCAATCTAAACCGGCCATTCCCTCCACGATTATAGACCTTGTATAAACAGTTACAGTTTATTAACATCTAAATTAATAATTTAATTAACCAATGATTTTATTAATATATGAAAAAAAATCTACAAATAATTTATCATTTAATAAATTAAATTGACCAAAATTTAGTTTAAAAAAATCTTAAATTAATTTCCCCTTTTAAAAACCCCTTTTAGTAACAATAATAAATTAAATAGGTCAATCGTACAATTTTATCACCAAATCCCTTATATAATCTTCTTCCAAAATCTTATATAAATTTCTTGTACGTATATATATATATATAAAATCTGGCATTTTAAAACTAAACAGTAAACATTCTTTAGTGAAAAACAATATATTGAGTTATATACATATATATATTCTGATAATTAATAATGAACAAATCGAATTCAAAGAGTTTTAAACTTATTTAACTAAAATAAAATTTAATTAAAATAAAATTTAATTACCTTACTGCCTTTATTTTCTTTTCTATTTTTTTATATATTCATATATGTGTTATTAAATTTAAATTGAAACATATACCTCACTTCCCTTGACAGAGCACAAACCGAGACATCGATAACTCCTCCTTCACTATCTTGACTTCGACAAACCCCCAAACTCCCCCCTTAGACTCAAGGCCCTTCCTTCCCAAAGCCCTAGCTTGCCAACCTGCCAATGCCTTATCATCGCGCGCCTCCACCCATATGTCGCCCTCCTTCCCACGATCACTCGTTGCATCCCACGAGCTAGCCCACTGATCGCGATGCCCCAAAAATCATGCCCAAGCCCTGGGCACTGCTTCTAAATGCGAAGCCGTCATCTTCCCTCCATTGACGAGCACACGCGAACCCACCGATCACTTCAAACGACGCGGAGCCTCCCACCTTGCATAGCCCCAGCTTCGCGAATAAAATCCCGATCTGAATTCTCGAAATCGAACAAATCGATTTCAATTTGTGAACGGAACGTGATCGATTTCCATTCGTTTTTTTTCGTTAGTTTCGCTTTGAATACTGGGGAAGATAAGGGAAAATGGATAAGATATTGGCGTTTTAACGAAGTGAGACGGCTTTGGTTATACGCTAGGCTAAGGTTGACTTGACCCGTTATAATATTATTTAATTTGAAATATTCCATGTTGAATAAAAAAAATTCCGACATCTAATCGAGGCATGCCGCTAGGCGTTTATAATGCTATACACCTATTCCGAACACAATGGAAAAGGATTCGAATCCTAATTCGATCGTATGGAGAAGATAGGTTTTTGGATTGACTATTATATTAAATTTTCGATATAAATTTCAGCGCGTTTATATATCGTACGCTCACACAACAACTCCAAACATTACGAAAATTGAAATCTGATAATAACACAATATTACAGACCAAATGGAACTAGTTTCGTTGAATTCCGAGACCATGCCTCGGAAGGCTATTTTTAAATATCAATTTAAACGATATAGTTTCAAAACTGTACAAATCACTGTTAGATTCAATTGTAACACTTCTATTATCTTCAGTATTATCAATATAAATTTTATAAGGCTTCAAATTATTTTTTACAGGCTTAAAACTCCAGATTCAACATTTTACCCAACTTCAAATTATTTAATTTAATAATTTAATTATCATAAATAGTGATATTTGAATTCAAGTTAAAAATTAACCTTTAAATATTTAAAATCAATTAAATATTCCGTTTTCAAATGCTCAAAAATTCCGGGTCGTCACATTCCTCCCCCCTTAAGGAATTTCGTCCCCGAAATTACTGTTTAGGAAGAATGGTCCAATACCCATTTACCTTTTTTCTAAAACCAAACTGTTTCTAACAACTTCCCTAAAACAACCTTTTTATTAAGAACACTCTACCACTGTTCCTAACTTTCCAAACTTCTCCCATTAGGTTCCCACCAATATCATATACCCAACCATTCAAATTTCAATTTAAAATCAAATTTTAAATTTTCAAAATTTCTCAAAAATTTTCTAACTCCCTAAATTTCCGAAAAATTTCGCCAGCGTCTCCTTTACGTGGCTAGCTCGGTACAACTACATAATGCCTCTATGGGCTCCCAAATTCCAAAAGAAAACAAAAGGCCAAGTGGCTAGATCAAAACCAAATCAAATTTCATACAGAAATTAAAACACATACCTTTTTGGTCAAGTAATTCAAATTTATCTTCTGAAATCAAAACCAATTTTCCTTTCCCTTTATAATACCTGCATATCCTACTTAGCAATAATATCCAATCATAGCTTTTAAAATTATTTTATACATTTTCTTACAAAAGTTTTCATATCTACTTCTATTCAATTTAGTTTTCCCATTCCCATATGAATTCAATTTATCTTAAACTCTGGATATTGAATTTTATCCTCCATTTATAACTGATTCAAACCATTATTTTAAATTAGTTTCATCTACTCTATTTATTTCAATTTCCAATTTGAAATCATTTTATCGCTAACAAAAAAATTTCAAATTTTTTTTCTCACTCCCAAAATTTCCAGAAAATTTTGGCAGAGACTCCTTTGTACGGAGGAGCTTTTGAAGTTTTACAAAAGATATACACACATATATATACACATCAACCCACCCGATCAGAAAAACAAAAACAGTTCATATTTCCTATTTTTATTGCGTAGGCATACCTTTATTTAGCATTTTTAAGCAAGTGGCTTATTTATTTAGCAGTTACCGTGCCCAAAATCTAGTCAAACGGCTTCCCGGTACCTGGACTTACTCAATTCAAACATGTAAGTGCCATATATATGAAGTTTAACAACATTTCACTTATTTGCAATAGTTAAACACATGAATTCTAAAAGCAATGCACACTAAACACTTACCGTAAGCAATTTATATAGTTTTAATACTAATTCAACTGTTTCCAATTAATTCATACACCATTTTCATTCAATTTGAATGGTTTACAACCCACTTGCTTACATTCAATTCATTTTTTATTTTTAACAAACCCATATTATTCCAATTGATTTAAAAATCAATTCTATCCACCTCTGTTAGTAGATTTACTTTCGTTTATGATAAAATAACTAATTTTATATGCAAATTTGATGTTATTCATGCAAATAACAATTAGTTAAGCTTATAATCATTTTAAATTGATTCCAACTCAATTTATATTTAATTACTCCTATTTTAATTCACTCACAACCATTTTATTTAGCTCGACACATTCTATTTCAATTTTGTCCCAGTTGATTCAAAAATCAATTTTATTTACTTGCAATGATCCATAGAATTTTAATTACCTTCGTTTACGTCAAACGACAATTCATTCTATGCAATTTGATGATATCCATGTGAATAAATAATTGCTTAAGTTTTATAACCAATTTAAATTTACCCAAGCTTTTATTTAATGGACTTTTACCCTTACTCGAAGTCAAGCTTCCACTAATTTTAAACTTAAATTAATTTATTTCAAATTATTCAAATTACATACTTAAGCTCATTTTCATTTTACAATAAATTTTTCTTTTCAATTTAACTTGATTCTATTTCAATCAAATCTCATTTCAAACTACAAATTTATTTGATTAGTTCATCTGTTTCGTATAAATTTTAAATTTTCAGATTCAATTCATTCTCAATTCATTTAATTGATTACAAGGCCATTTCCAAATTTATTTACTTCACTAACGATTCAAGTCAAATTTGATTTATAACTTGAGTTTTATTTCCAAACTCAAAATTAACTCACAAATTCAGCTTCTATTTAACTACATTAGGTTTCATTTATATATTTCATTAACTAATTTATTACCTAATTAGTTCTTCCCCTATTTATAATTCAATACTTAATTATTTTTTTAACTTGAGATTTACGCTTATTTATAACCCAAGCATATTCTTATTACATGGATTTTAATTCTTTTATAAGTTATTCTAATTCATTTATTCCAATTCAATTATATTTTAACTCAGATTTATTTAATTCAATTCGATTCAATTCTCTTCATCAATCCAAGTTAGTTTCATTTTTAACCATTCACTTTTAATTTTTAAATTCCAACATTCAAAGCTCATATTTCCTTCCTGATTTAAAAAAAATCATCTCAATTTATAAGCTTATAACCTATCTCATCAGGATTTTTAAACAACCGGCTTTTGGTTTCAAATCATTTGAAATCACCATTATCTCAAAATCACCCTTCTCAAAATCTTAAACTAATCCTGGCTTTTATTCCCAACAAATTTCCCTTGAAATTTCAAAAACAACTGGTTCTTCTAAACAAATCAACTTGACAGCAATCCATCACTTAGAAACTCGAAAATGAACATCGATGATGCTGCAGTCATCACCGAAATTATTTTCCAGCGACTGAAGTGAGTTCAATGCTATATCCCTTCCCAAAATTTTATTTGAAACAATTTCCTTTCAGAAATACCCCCAAAATAACAATGCTAATATTTATCTTCAAAACACTTCGAAAAACACTTCCAAAATCTCCGGGATTTTAAATTTTCAAATTTTGACTTAAATCAAATTTTAGCTATAATCCATTTGTATAGTTTGTGCTTATACAAATTCCCATTTGATCATATTTCAATTTATAATTCACGTTTATAATTCACATTTATAAATTTCATTTGATAAATGAATTTATTTCCTTAACCTTTGGTTATATTTTCAATTTCTAGTTAAATTTTCACACAACAATGATAATAATTTAATATTAGCATTCCTAACATCCAAGCAACCAAATATTAGCTAAAATAGTTTACAAAAACTTTTCTTTTATATCGAAATATATTTTTGGGTAAAATTATTTCATTCACCCGCATTTAAAACAATACTGTGTCAATTTATCGTGTCAGGTGCTTTATAAACAAACTCTTCTCGAATAGCGGCGAGCTTACTCGATCAGAATTCATATTCCACTCAACCAATAAGCCAACACAATATTAAAAAAAATTATATTCACTAACAAATACATGCTCATATCTATTAATACGCTCAAACTCATTCTAGAGTACTACTGACTCTATTTAAGTAATTCCCACCAGAGCCAAGGTTATCACCAACCTAAGCTCTGATACCAACTGTAACAGCCCACAGTTCCGTACCCCTTGAGTCAACACTATTCTACGTCAATCAACTCAAGTTGAACAGAAATACGAACCATTTGGGTTAAAGAAGAAGAGGTAGAAGAAGAAAATAGAAAACAACATCATAATCTAACCATCGCAACGGAATAAAATATAATAGATAACAAATGATCTTTACACAAAAACAAATATATCTGTTTATACATTACATCATCAGAGTACATCAATCACATAACACACAATTGGACAGTAATCATAATCTATCCTCACAATCTGAATACACAGCGGAATATGTAACACAAATACGGAAGTACGTATCGCCATCCAGCTCATCTCCTGAGCTCCACAACATCATATCCTGTATCCTATAATACTCGGTCTGACCCGAGCATTACAGTTAAATAACACCCGAGTCAGTCTGGAATACCAGGTGAGAAAATCACACTCAAATTGATTATTAAAGTTTCAAAATCCTTTGAAAATCAAAAGCATCTCATAAGACCACGCCACAAATAAACATGTCGGGTTTTTACCTTACGATAGCTAAAACATTTTTTATTAAAATCCTATGATATTATAATAGGGTCTATTTACAAATACTTACTAAAATAGTCGAAATTGTTACATCTATTAAATTCCAACTACTAGCCATAATCGTGGGTAATACAAACAAAACTCGTAAAAGGCGCGTAGGGAGAATGAATTTGCAACTAATGACTAGGCACTGGAGTATGACCTGTCACAGTACGTGGCCTAGATCACTGCATCGAGGATCACTCCCGACCCCCTGTAACACAAGACCGGGACTACCCCTTACTGGATAACCCGAGTAAGATCACCCTACGGTTGTGATCAACAACCGCACCACTAAGCCAAAATAAAAGGGACATCTAGACAGGGATGACCTCACCCTGAAATGGGTGCTACCCACCTAGCTTTGCTGCATAATCCCTGATTTTCAGTCATTCCCGGTTGATGAGGCTTGTGGCTAAGCATTACCTTTTAGAACGTTTCACTTAGAATGCCCATCGTCCACCTAACGACGTTTTGAAAGCATTCATCCATACAAGTCCATCCCGGGTTCGAACGGAACCGAAGGCACTACTCCTACTACATCCTTTGGGAATAATCCTTAGGATTAGTAGCTACTAGCCCTTGCACTTCATTGCACCATCTTCGACTCCGAACTCGTTTTACCCATGAAAATGTACAAACCGGATCGAAGTGGTTTTCGAGAAACAAATCCCAATCCCGGTCTCTTCGAAACGATCAGCGCATTGGCCAATATTGATAATCGGTGATTTAACTATCAATTAACATTCACAAACAACCATCAATCATAAATAATCTCTCCTGAATTATTTATTAACCTCAAAATATCTTCGCATGATATATTTCCATTTTCAACCCCTTTGAAAACAGTTTCAAACCATACTTTCCTCATGGAATGAATTCCCAAATATTTATTTCCACTGAAAACACCAAGCACAAAAACTTTAGATTTTTAAATTAATTTAAAACACTTTATTATAAATTATCCTTTAAAAACATTTAAATTTAAAATTATTTGAATACTTAATTCAAAATATATACTTTAAGAATATTTAAAATAAAACTACTTCAACACTTTATTAAAAATATATACTATAGGAATATTTGAAAATGAGGTTGCTTTATAAAATATAAAACTAGATTTTCTTATTTTAAAAAAAAAATACCAAGTCACCTTTAAATAATTACAACGATAATAGATTTTAAAAATATTTACTTTAGAATTTGAACATTTAGAATTAATAAATTTTCTAAACATGCCTTTTAAAAACAACATTAAAGCCTTTAACTTATATTTAAAAATTTACTTTGAAACGTACTTGGCTATTCAGGGAAATATATTTCTCTTCAAATCCTTTAAAAATAAATCACTGTTTATTTTTAAACGAATTTTCCATTTCTTTAATAACTTTCCATCATGGATTTATTTCTCTAAATATCCACTGATATATTACTTTACTTTTATAAACCCAGTTTATAAATTCCAAAGTCCCACTTCTCCTTTAAAGTTCCAACTTCAACAACTTAAATCAATTTTCAAATTGATTTCCAATTTACTCCGTTTTGAAATAAATTTCTTTACTTACTCAATTCATTTCAAAATCCATTAATTGTAGACTTTATTTCTATTGTTATTTTTCGTTTTGATTTTAAATCTTTTAACTAATACATACCAATTTTAGATTTCTCCCCAAATTTCTTCTTTATTCTTTTCAATAATTTAAATCTTAAATTTAAAATAAATGCTTTGTTCTTTTAAATAATAACACTGAAGTTAAAAATTCATTATTTTCCTGTTTATTCAAAATCCCCTTTTCATATACGGAATTTATTTATTAGAATTTTAAAACCACTATTATTCTTATCCAGTTCATTCTTAATTTTATTTAAATTCTCTATAATTATTTCACTTACAAATTCTCTTCCTTTTATTTTCAAAAATCCAATTATATATATTTTGATAACTTAGTGTATCTAAATATATTCAAGTAAACCATAGCATTCAATATTCCAATTATCAATAAAATTCATCACAGAATATCGAATATTCATAATAGGGAATATTAAGCAATATAAATAATTTTGAGGAATCTAGTTGGATCCCTCCAACCTGTTTCCCTGCATCCACAGATGTTAGCACAATACCAATTCCACTTCGAGGTGGAATATCGCGGTATATGAGATTAATATAATATCATCTGCTATTATGCGGCGCATAGGGTCTCATCCGCTATACAATGCGGGAAATCAATCATTCCAAGATATATTATATACTATAATATAACACATCAAATCAATTCAACCATTCAACCAATTATTTAAATTTAATCATTTAAATTTAAATTATTACCAGACGAGTGAGATGAACTCACCTTTATTTGTTTGCAATCCAATCCAAACCGGCTATTCCCTCCACGATTATAGACCTTGTATAAACAGTTACAGTTTATTAACATCTAAATTAATAATTTAATTAACCAATGATTTTATTAATATCTGAAAAAAAATCTACAAATAATTTATCATTTAATAAATTAAATTGACCAAAAATTTAATTTAAACAAATCTTAAATTTATTCCCCTTTTTAAAACCGCTTTTAGTAACTATAATAAATTAAATAGGTCAATCCTACAATTTTATCACCAAATCCCTTGTATAATCTTCTTCCAAAATCTTATATAACTTTCTTATACCTATATATATATATATATATAAATTTAAACTCTGGCATTTTAAAACTAAACAGTAAACATTCTTTACTGCAAAACAATATATTGAGTTATATACATATATATATTCTGATAATTAATAATGAACAAATCGAATTCAAAGAGTTTTAAACTTATTTAACTAAAATAAAATTTAATTACCTTACTGTCATTATTTTCTTTTCTATATTTTTTTATATATTCATATATGTGTTATTAAATTTAAATTGAAACATATACCTCACTTCCCTTGACAGAGCACAAACCGAGACATCGACAACTCCTCCTTCACTATCTCGACTTCGACAAACCCCCAAACTCCCCCTTAGACTCAAGACCCTTCCTTCCCAAAGCCCTAGCTTGCCGACCTGCCAATGCATTGTCATCGCGCGCCTCCACCCATACGTCGCCCTCCTTCCCACGATCACTCGTTGCATCCCACGAGCTAGCCCGCTGACCGCGATGCCCCAAAAATCGTGCCCAAGCCCTAAGCTCCGCTTCTAAATGCGACGCTTCTAAATGCGACGCCGTCATCTTCCCTCCATTGACGAGCACACGCGAACCCACCAATCACTTCACACAACACAGAGCCTCCCACCTTGCGTAGCCCCAGCTTCGCGAATAAAATTCACGATCTGAATTCTCGAAATCGAACAAATCAATTTCGATTTGTGAATGGAACGTGATCGATTTCCATTCATTATTTTTCATTAGTTTTGATTTGAATACTGGGGAAGATAAGGGAAAATGGATAAGATATTGGCGTTTTAACGAATTGAGATGGCTTCGGTTATACGCTAGGGTAAGGTTGAGTTGACCCGTTATAATATTATTTAATTTCAAATATTCCATGTTGAACAATCAAAATTCCGACCTCGAATCGAGGCATGCCGCTAGGCGTTTATAATGTTATACACCTATTCCGAACACAATAGAAAAGGTTCGAATCCTAATTCGATCGTATGGAGAAGATAGGTTTTGGATTGACTATTATATTAAATTTTCGACATAAATTTCACCGCGTTTATATATCGTACGCTCACACAACAACTCCAAACTTACGAAAATTGAAATCCGATAATAACACAATATTACGGACCCAATGGAACTGGTTTTGTCGAATTCCGAGACCGTGCCTCGAAAGGCTATTTTTAAATATCAATTTAAACGATATAATTTCAAAACTGAACAAATCTCCGTTAGATTCAATTTTAACACTTCTATTATCTTCAGTATTATCAATATAAATTTTATAAGCCTTTAAATTATTTTTAACAGGCTTAAAACTCCAGATTCAACATTTTACCCAACTTTAAATTATTTAATTTAATAATTTAAATATCAAATAAATACCGATATTTGAATTCAAGTTAAAAACTAACTTTTAAATATTTAAAAGCAATTAAATATTCCATTTTCAAATGCTCAAAAATTCCGGGTCATCACAGCGCGCTAGGGTAGGTGACACGGCACAACTAGGCAATGCCAGGGTAGATATACCAATTACGCATCCGGGCTGGTGGTAACGCATAGCCGCAGCTACCGCCCATCTTGAACTACACCTCCAAATCAAAAACCAAAAGTGGCCATCGAATCAATCCAAAAGTCAGAGTATAATATCGAAGGGATGTGTCCGATAAGAAGGGCTACCTCCTTGGCCCAAGAATCGCTCATGTTTTAGCCACCTTATGTCAAATCACGGGAGTCGGGTCCACGTATATACCTTAATAGAACGTCACTACCATCCTACTTCATTCTAGAATCTCCATTGCGTACACGGTTGTCAAGGTGATTTTCGGTGTCGATAGAGAGTACGCCCATATCCAGTCCCGGACTCTTTACCAACCAATCGTTATTATAACACCGTGGTCATTTCAAAATAATTTTACTTCGAAACCATAATATAATATCCATTTCAAAACCGTATAAATACGATACATTTCCATTTCAAAAACCCAAAGCAATATGATATCATTGTTATAAAACCCAAATTAATATAATATCATTTTTATTTCAAATATATCTCTTTTCTAAAATCATAGCACTTTCAAATTTATAATATCTCGAAACCAAACGCTTGAAATATAATCTTTCAAAACATAATACTTCGAATTTCATAGCTTCTAAACCATAACTTCCAAAACTTAAATGGTTTGGATATTCAAGCAGTATATAAAATAAAATAGTTTGAATTTAAAATTACTTTATAAAGTAAAATAATTTCCTCGACTTCACAATTTTATTCACTTTAAATTAAACCTCAATTCATAACTTTCACCCACTTTCAGTTTCAATAAACCATTTCAATTTCAAAATATTTCAAACTTTGAGTATTAAACAATTTCAAAACTAAGGTTGGTAATTACGATTCTACAATTCAATGTTCTATTTTTAGTTTTGAAATAATTGCATAATAAATCCATTTTCATTTAAATAAAACTCAAATTACAAATAACCAAATATTTCCTTTAATTTATTTATAATTGAAATATTCGTTTAATTCATCTTAAACAAAAATCCAGTTATAAAATCATACCTTTAAAATCTCAATTTTATACGATTTCAAAACAATTTCATATTTATCTTCCCACCTTATTCTCATTTAAGTCATTTTAACTCCAGAAATATAATTCAAATAAATAATTAACCATATTATATCTTAATAATATCAAACTTTACTATTAAACTTATTTTATACTTTAAACCAATTTTATACATAGCTTAAAAACCATAGAATATCAAAATATTTTTATATATAGACCACGGTGTCTGTATATAATTTTCTACCCTATGGTCAAGTGATATGGATATTTATCATTTCAATCCGTAATTTAAATTAAAAATACGGTTATATATCATTTCAAACTGCAATCCCGAATGAAATAAAATGCATACCAACTTGCAGTTTATAACAATATAAAATACAACATCCATTCATCCAATATCAACCATTAACCATATATCACAATCATCATCCAATTCAAACAATAAAATCCATATATAACAGATAATAAATAATAGGTATTTACTAGCAGTATATATTCAATAATAATTTAATTGACATTTTAACTGGCAGTTTATATGCAATAATAAATTAAATAATAATTTAACTGGCAGTTATATACAATAATAAATTAAATAACAATTTAATCCAAATCCAATTTAACCGAGATGATGATTAAAAATATGCCAAACAGTCATAAATAAATTTCCAATCACATAAAAAATTAATTTAAGAAACATAAGAAATTTTAGAAGTTTTGAGTGGGTTAAAACACTCACCTTTTGAATTTAAATTGAATTTAAATCCAATTTAAACTCAAAATTTGAACAGTCTCAAAGTCCGCCCAAACTAGTGTTAAAATGTTCGGAATTCTGATACGAACCTAGCGTAGAAAATCGCACGTCAATTCGACCTCGTATGTAAAAGTTATTGCGATTAGAATGATTGAAATTGAAATTAAAAAAATAAAAATAAACGATAGCTCAACCGCCTCGTCATCACCTTCGTGAAATACAACCGAGCCCTAATTCCTTTCAGCACACATACGAATGGCCGCCACCAAATAACGCAAATTTTCGCCGCCACCTGACACCACGTTGCGCCGATCGGAGTATGCCGCCACCACCGCCTCTCCGAGCCAGGCATCCCCACCCCTATCTCGTGGCGCGCGCAGTCGCCAAACGCTCCAGGTCGAGACCCCTCTCCGGCCACATAATCATGATTTTCCGGCAAATCTAGCGACCAATGACACGACTTAGCTGTGTGGATCGGCCTGTCTCGACACCCTCTTCGCATCCATGGCCTCTGATTGACTCCACGGCTCGAATCCATCGTTAAATGAGGCGACGACCTATGGACGGCCGCGAAATTCATCCTCGATTTCTGGCTAAATAGTGAACCAGAATGGAAAACAGATCCAGAAGAATGCGCTCATCGAGAGCTTTCCGACGATATATAATTTGATGTAGGTTGAGGAGTTTGATTTTTTGTTTTTGAAATTGCAATTGGAATTTGGTTTTGGGAATTTTTCTACCATTGAGGAAGAGGAGAAACAGAATGAATTATACGTACAGACAAATGACAATAAGGAACAATTAGGGTTTATAACGAGGTATATATCTGTGGATCATAAAATAGAAACAATTGGATCGAATTAGTTAGAAAGTTGAACGCTACACGGCCCAAAAGCCCGTTTCGACTCCGGAATGAAACTGGGTCAACCCATATATCAAAATAGATGTTTTAAAATATTTTAAAATCAATGGAATAGGTTTTAGGTTCAAATTCCATCGTATGAAGAAGTTATGCAAAAATTAAGTTATTTCAAATTGATTTCAATTTCATTGATTTTTAGGCTTTTCGAGTCCATACGATCAAACGACAAGTCCGATCGTTCCGAAACTTGAAATCCTACAATAATTCACCGTTACGGATCCGATGAAACTTGTTTCGTCGAAATCTGAGTCAGTGGTCAAAATGGCTATTTTTCAGTTAATTAAATAAATTAATATTAAATAAATTAATATTAAATAAATTAAATCACTATTTAAATTCAAATTACATAATTCATAAATTTTATCATCTTGGAATACTTTAGAAATTTATAATCCTTTATAACAAATTTCCATATCAATTTAAAGTTAATCAATTCACCAATTATATATTAAATTCCAATTCCAATAAATTCATAAATTATTGATTGAAATTCCAATGTTTATTTGATTTATATATTTTGTTATTGAATCAATTATCATTTTATGTGAAGAATTATTATTCGCTTAATTTTTTTACAGTAATAATTTCCATTTCCTCCTAGTTTCAATTAATATAGAATTTACTTCCAGTTACTTAACATTAAATTCATTTTTTATTGATTACATTCCAAATACTAAAAAAAAAATTGATTCCAAAAATTGATTTGATTTAATTGCCATCTTTATACTAGGTCCATTATTACTTAATATACCTAATTACATTAATTTTATATCTCATTACGCTAATATACGCCTATTTACATCTTACATTTGTATAAATATTACCTTAATATATTCAAATCCCTAACTCCTTTGTATTAACTACCCTATTTCCATTTATTATATTTTTACCAAATATATACATAAATTACAATTAATATTCTCGATAAATTTATTTACTTGGTCTCATGCTTTTTATTACACCAATTACTACCTTATAAATAAATTTACGTTTCTATTAAATTTACGTTCACACTATCCGTTATTATATTAATTATCATTAAAGTACATTTAATTATCTTTATTTGTAATTGGTGAATTAACTGGTAACAGCAACCATTTGTCACCATTATACCCTTTATAATACTTGTATGTTCATTCTTCCCAACCAATTACCATTTATTATATTATTTCACGCATTAATTCAACAATTACATTTGCTTTCTCATATTCCATTTATAACCAAGTCATAACATTTAAATTATTTTATTTAATTGGAATTTCATTCAAGTTCATTAATTAATAACTTTAATGAATGTTGTTACGTTTCCTCTTAGTTAATTTTCATTACATTATCACAACTTTTATTAATAATTCACTAATTTTTATTTTCTTCAATATTAAATTTCAAAAATCTCATTAAATTAACAATTTTAATTATTGAAAATCTACGGGTCGTTACACTCTCCCCCAATAAAAACTTTTCGTCCCCGAAAAGGAAAAAGATGGGAAAAGAAGGAATTAAGAAATCAATATATCTTACTTAAAATATTAAATTTATAAATAATAAATTTACAAAATAAATTAATTTAAATAAAATATACCAATTTATAACAATTATATCTTTTTATACTTAAATTAACAAAGTTTGGAAAACATTTTCAAAAAAAATTCTAAGTCCAAAATTTACGGAAAATTTCGGCAGAGTCTCCTTTGTACGGAGAGGCTCGGGAGAAAATATAATATCAAATATAACAATATACAACATATATTTTCAAAAATAATATATATCCCAACACGGGAAAACAATATAATAATGCTATAAACCGTAATCCGAGAACGTACCTATTTGTCGGGCAAACAACGCTTATTTTATGAAACCAAAAGCAGTAGCAATTGCTTCCATAACCTGTATTTCACTTATATAATCCAAAAGAAGTTAATAGTTATATAGAATGAAATATTAAAGTTGTTTCAATAAATAGGAACAAATCAATATAAACAATTATCACTTGCAACAAGGCATACAACCATCACATAAAATCAACACAATCAATTATCCATTCATATCAACAAAACAAATAGTTGTTCGGGTTCCAAACTTTAAATTGTACGGAATGAAAAATAAACTACTAAGTGCACCATTTACTCAACAGCCTTAGATGAAACTAGATAGATTATTCATACATCCAAACAATTTTAAAGTATCCTTGCCCCAACAACCATAAACTAAACAAACTACAATTCCAAACAATGGATCAAGTTCATTTATTATCAGTTTCATTTCATAACATTTGTTATTTGGTTTTCTCTTCATTCATATAGTGGTTTATCCTTTTTATTTTACATTATCTCTTGCAAATTTTCATTTCAAATATTCGTTTTCATTTATTTATAGTATCCATGTTTAATTCAATTTCTTTGCATCTTAGTTCATTTACTTAAGTTTTTAATCTTATACTTACAACACTTACTTCCTACTACCATTATTACAGTAACATCTCAATTATAACTTAAGTTCACAACAATTACAACATCAAATTCATTTTATTTATTCATATCATATAAATTTTCTTTTTATTGCATTACATTCATTCATTTCTCAATTTCATTTATTTTCATTCATTTATTACTTAATTTCCTTTAACATTTATTTATAATACTTACCTTTCAATTTATTAAATTAGTAGCCTTTCAATTATACTTAAGTTTATGACAACTTCAACATCCAATTCTTATTTATTAAAGAATTTCATCGAATACTTTCATTATTTCAAATTTTACTTGTAAAGTTTCCCATTACATTTTCTTGTAACATTTTAACTTATAATATTTGGTAAGTTATATATATATGCTCTAAGAATGTAATTGAAAGTTATACAAGTCTCTCTTCTTCCCTTTAATTAATTTAACGTTCAATAATCATATCTTTGGTTTTAGGTTACATAATTCAACTTTCTTTTAATTTTATTTATAACCTAGCATTAAATCTTTTATTTCCTTTAGAGGTTCCATTTATTAATTAGCTACCTTCCATTTCACTACAATAATTGCAACTACCAATTAACGGAAACTTAAGAACTACATACCGGGTTTAATCTCAAATCATTGAAAAAATAATAGATAGATGTATACACTTATAATTTATATATCTAATTATTTTTAAAACAATTTAAAATTTATATTTGTTTATCACAATAAATTTGCAGTAAAACTACTACAATGGCCCTCCCACTTCGAAACACGAAAATAAATGTCGATGGTGCATGCACTCATCACCGAAATTATTTTCCAGCGACAGAGAGGGGAGTACAAAACTTATTTCTTCCAAAATTTCTTTAAAGCAATCCATTCAAATCATATTGAAATATTTATATCAAAACATACCTTTAATAATATTATTATTATATTTCAATATCATTCAGAAGAAGTTTTCAAAACCCCGGAACTTAAGTTCTAAAATTTCCAAAATTCGTTTTATTTTATTTCACTACCTAACAACCAATATATACAACCAAATATATATATGATTTATAAAAAAAATTGGTTTTATATATAGAAAATATAATAGGCAAAATTATTTCATTCACCTATATTCAAAAACAAATATTGTGTTGGTCTGTCCTATTAAGTGTTTAGAAATCCCTATTAATGTCATAGCATCCTATGCACCAACCAAAATTTATAAATACAAAACGGAACAAATTAACACAATATTAAAACCTTTTTATAACACTAAGAAATACGCTCTCTCATATATATATATACACAATCAATGACTCATCATAGGGTATTACTACCCTATTAAGAAAGAGTCAGACCCCACAAAGCTAAGGTTTATCGCTAAACCAAAGCTCTGATATCAGATGTAACATCTCGCCTTTTTGTAAGCTTTAAATCGATGATAAACCACACACGTCAGACTTAAGCCATACGGAAGGGCGGATTGTTATAGGGTAAATAAGAAAAAGCAGAGAAAGAAAAAGAAAAAAACAGAATCTTGCAGCGGAACGATAAAATATAATAATAAAATATATAGTTCATGAAGCTGTTTTATAAATATTCGATCATACTTATACAATATATTTCAGAGTTACACATACCAGAGAACAATAAATAATGCAGCAGAACAGTATGAATGTAGTGGAATATTATAATAAATAATAATAAATCTTCATCTTCGTCCTTCAGAATACGGTCTTCCAAATCCTGAAATGCTCAGACTGACCCGAGCAAATTGAAAAGACAAAACACTCGAGTCAGAACTAAAAGATCTTATGTAAGTTAAATGAACTGTAAATAAATATGAGTGGAACAGCGTCAGAGACGTTTACGGGATTTGACATCTCCTATACAGTGTCAAACGTGAGTGCAGTAACTTAAGAGATGTTCGGGATTCACATCTCCTAAGGGTCCGTTAAACTATTTACTATGTAGTAATATACGCTATTATAATAATGTCTTTGGTAAAATATAATATACTTGAAAATAGTGTTAAGGCTTTACTTTTTCCACCTTAACACACTTTATATTCCCATAGTCTATATAGTACCATAATCTCCCATGTACTGGGCGTCGTCAGAGGGCACTCCATAGGTATGGTACAAAACAAAATCGTATAAGGCGCGCTAGGGTAGGTGACACGACACAACTAGGCAATGCCAGGGTAGATATACCAATTATGTATCCGGGCTGGTGGTAACGCATAGCCGCAGCTACCGCCCACCTCGAGCCACACCCCCAAATCAAAAATCAAAAGCGGCCACCGAATCAATCCAAAAGTCAGAGTACAATATCGAAGGGATGTGTTCGATAAGAGGGGCTACCTCCTTGGCCCGAGAATCGCTCCTGTTTTAGCCACCTTATGCCAACGCACGGGAGTCAGGTCCACGTATATACCTTAATAGAATGTCGCCACCATCCTACTTCATTATGGAATATCTACCGCGTGCACGGTTGTCAAAGTGCTTTTCGGTATCGACAAAGAGTATGCCCATATCTGGTCCCGGTCTCTTTACCAACCAATCATTATTATAACACCGTAGTCATTTCAAAATAATTTTACTTTGAAACCATAATATAATATCCATTTCAATACCATATAAATACGATATCATTTCCATTTCAAAAACCCAAAGCAATATGTATCATTATTATAAAACCCAAATCAATATAATATCATTTTTATTTGAAATATATCTCTTTTCTAAAATCATAGCACTTTCAAATTTATAATATCTCAAAACCAAACATTTGAAATATAACCTTTCAAAACATAATACTTCGAATTTCATAGCTTCTAAACCATAACTTCCAAAACTTAAATGATTTGGATACTCAAGCAGTATATAAAATAAAATAGTTTGAATTTAAAATTACTTTATAAAGTACAATAATTTCCTCGACTTCACAATTTTATTCACTTTAAATTAAAACTCAATTCATAACTTTCACCCACTTTCAATTTCAATAAACCATTTCAATTTCAATATATTTCAAACTTTAAGTATTAAACAATTTCAAAACTAAGGTTGGTAATTACGATTCAACAATTCAATGTTCTATTTTTAGTTTTGAAATAATTGCATAATAAATCCATTTTCATTTAAATAAAACTCAAATTACAAAAAACCAAATATTTCATTCAATTTATTTATAATTGAAATATTCGGTTAATTCATCTTAAACAAAAATCCAATTAAAATCATGCCTTTAAAATCTCAATTTTATAAGATTTCAAAACAATTTCACATTTATCTTCCCACCTTATTCTCATTTAAGTCATTATAACTCAAGAAATATAATTCAAATAAATACTTAACCATACTATATCTTAATAAAATCAAACTTAAATATTAAACTTATTTTATACTTTAAACCAATTTTATACATAGCTTAAAACCAAGAATTTAACTATATGTAAAATACCATTTATAAAATATCCAAATCAATATCTCATAAAACCATATATTTCTTTACAAAACCATAAAAAATCATTTAAAAATATTTTTGTATATAGACCACAGTGTCTGTATATAATTTTCTACCATATGGTCAAGTGATACTGATATTTATCATTTCAATCCGTAATTTAAATTAAAAATACGGTTATATATCATTTCAAACCGCAATCCAGAATGAAATCAAATGCATATCAACTTGCAGTTTATAACAATATAAAATACAACATCCATTCATCCAATATTAACTATCAACCATATATCACAATCATCATCTAATTCAAACAATAAAATCCATATATAACAAATAATAAACAACAGGTATTTACTGGCAATTTATATTCAATAATAATTTAATTAACAATTTAACTGGCAGTTTGTATGGAATAATAAATTAAATAATAATTTAACTGGCAGTTATATGCAATAATAAATTAAATAACAATTTAATCCAATAAATCCAATTTAACTGAGGTGATGATTAAAAAATGCCCAACAGTCATAAATAAATTTCTAATCACATCAAATATTAATTTAACAAACATAAGAAATTTTAGAAGTTGTGAGTGGGTTAAAACACTCACCTTTGAATTTAAATTGAATTTAAATCCAATTTCAACCCAAAATATGAACAATCCCAGAATCCGCCCAAACAAACATCAAAATGTCAGGAATTCCGATACGAACCTAGTGGAGAAAACCGCACGTCAATTCCACCTCGTATGTGAAAGTTATTGCGATTAGAATGATTGAAATTGAAATTTAAAAAAATAAAAATAAACGACAGCTCACCGACTTGTCATCACCTTCACGAAACACAGCTGAGCCCTAATTCTTTTCAGCACGCACACCAACGGCCGCCACCAAATAACACAAATTTTTGCCGCCACCTGACACCACGTGGCGCCGATCGGAGTATTCCGCCACCACCGCCTCTCCGAGCCGAGCATCCCCACCCCCATCCCGTGGCGCGCGCAGTCGCCAAACGCCCCAAGTTGAGACCCATCTCCGGCCACTTAATCGTGATTTTCTGGCGAATCCAGCGACCAGTGACACGACTTGGCCGTATGGATCGGCCTGCCTCGACACCCTCTTCGCATCCATGCCCTCTGATTGACTCCACGGCTCGAATCCACCGTTAAATGAGGCGATGGCCTATGGACGGCCGGAATTGGTCCTCGATTTCTAGCTAAATAGTTAACCAGAATGGAAAACAAATCATTGCAGAAGAATGCACTCATCGAGAGCTTTCCGATGATATATAATTTGATGTAGGTTGAGGAGTTTGAAGTTTTTTTTTTGAAATTGCAATTGGAATTTGGTTTTGGGAATTTGTCTGCCATTGAGGAAGAGGAGGAACAGAATGAATTGTATGTACAGACAAATGACAATGAGGAACAATTAGGGTTTATAACGAGGTATATATATGTGGATCAGAAAATAGAAACAATTGGATCGAATCGGTTAGAAAGTTAAACGCTACACGGCCCAAAAAGCCCGTTTCGACTCGAGAATGAAATTGGGTCAACCCATATATCAAAATAGATGTTTTAAAATATTTTAAAATAAATGGAGCAGGTTTCAGGTCCAAATCCATCGTATGAACAAGTTATGCTAAAATTAAGTCATTTCTAATTAGATTTCAGTTGATTTCAATTTCATTGATTTCTAGGTATTTCGAGTCCGTACGATCAAACGACAAGTCCGATCGTTACGAAACTTGAAATCCTACAATAATTCACGATTACGGATCCGATGAAACTAGTTTCATAGAAATCCGAGTTAGTGGCCAAAATGGCTATTTTTCAGTTAATTAAATAAATTAAATCACTATTTAAATTCAAATTATATAATTCATAAATTTATCATCTTGGATTACTTTAGAAATTTATAATCCTTTATAAAAAAATTCCATATCAATTTAAAGTTAATCAATTCACCAATTATAGTATTAAATTCCAATTCCAATAAATTCATAATTTATTGATTGAAATTCCAATGAAATCTATTTATTTGATTATAGATTTTGTTATTGAATCAATTATCATTTTTTGTGAAGAATTATTATTGGCTTACTTCTTTTTTTACATTAATAATTTCCATTTCCTCCTAGTTTCAATTATTATAGAATTTACTTCTAGTTACTTAACATTAAATTTATTTTTTATTGATTACATTCCAAATAATAATAAAAATTGATTCCAAAAATTGGTTTGATTTAATTTCCATCTTTATACTAGGTCCATTATTACTTAATATACCTAATTACATTAATTTTATATCCCATTACACTAATATACGCCTATTTACATCTTACATTTGTATAAATATTACCTTAATATATTCAAATCCCTAACTCTTTTGTATTAACTACCCTATTTCCATTTATTATATTTCTACCAAATATATACGTAAATTACAACTAATATTCTTGATAAATTTATTTACTTGGTCTTATGCTTTCTATTACACCAATTACTACCTTATAAATAAATTTACGTTTCTATTAAATTTACGTTCACACTTTCCGTTATTATATTAATTATCATTAAAGTACATTTAATTATCTTTATTTGTAATTTGTGAATTAACTGGTAACAACAACCATTTGTCACCATTATACCCTTAATAATACTTGTATGTTCATTCTTCCCAACCAATTACCATCTATTATATTATTTCACGCATTAATTCAATAATCACATTTGCTTTCTCATATTCCATTTATAACCAAGTCATAACATTTAAATTATTTTATTTAATTGGAATTTCATTCAAGTTCATTATTAATAACTTTAATTAACCTTGTTACGTTTCCTCTTAGTTAATTTTCATTACATTATCACAACTTTTATTAATAATTCACTAATTTTTATTTTCTTCAATATTAAATTTCAAAAATCTCATTAAATTAACAATTTTAATTGTTGAAAATCTTTGGGTCGTTACATTCAAATATTTTAATTTCTAGTTTAATTATTCAATTAAATTTCCAAAATCTATATATATTTATTTCATTTAACTTCGGAATGGGAAGTTACAGCTCCTATCTTTAAAGAAATTATGTCCTTGCAATTTACTTGGGAGTATCGTATTCGATTTAACCAATAACATTAACTATAAAATATAAGATATGCATCAATCGCTAGTGCATTTTACTATGACACTCCGATAAGATCACATAGAATATATTACTTATTCAAATTTATTTCGTCGACATAACTGCACACAAGATAATTAAACACTTTATTTCATAAAGTATATCACACAATATTACTAATATAGCGATGAATATACATATAGCTATTAACAGTTCTTTGAAAATTTTCTTAAACTTCAAAATGTATAAAATTTTCAAAACAATTTGTGTCCCAAATTTTGGTAGATTCTCCTTGTACAAAGAGGCTTTTGGATAATTACATATGATAAAATAAATATACATCGATCAAAACATGGTCGAAAACAATTTATACATAAAAACTTTGCTACACAACATATAATCCACTATATGTGACGATCTTCCCTTCGTAACACCCTAAATCAATGTCGAATGACAACATCTAACTTCCAAATACCACAAAAGACAGCTTGCCATGGTAAAATAAAAAAACATCAAACCAAGGGGTAGTGATTGAATCTCACGGCGGAATGATATATATCATATACTGAATATGCATAAACATAAAAGAATAAGCAATATATAAGGGATTGTACCAATGGAAGTAACTGATAAATAAATATTACTACAAAAATTCAGAATACAATATTTCATATAAAAAGTTCCATATACAAATAGCATATCTATCATGTACTACGACAAATATTTAGTATATATCTAAAGCATCGACTGCGCATCCAAAATGCTCCAATTGTCTTAGAAGTGTATCCTAAAAAGCACTTGGCTCCCAAATTATTCAATCGAGTACTCGAGAGTTGTCATGAAACAAACAAACAAAGATAAAACGCTGGTCAGACATAAAGTATGGTAAGAAGGGAAGTATTTAAAATACTATATCAAAACCATATACAATTAACAGGACACTACTGAAGTACAACTAGTCCTCTCCACAAATGTGGCTCAGGGATAATCCATACAACCCATAAACAAGTAAAATAAACCCAAATCAAAGGTAACGAATCATATAATAACCTTCTGTTCTTCTATTATCAAAGAATCAGCTCATTTATTATGGTGTGACTAATATGTAACAATATATCATGATAAAGGTAACTCAATATACAAATGTAGGGATAATATAAATATCACAATAATACTTGCAACCCACTATGCACACAACATAACGTAAATGACAAATAAAGAATAAATTGATACCCATCCTTACTGATGGGTAGAATCTGCTATGGATAGAAATCGATTCGACGATACCCATCAAAGAATCTGAAATGCAAAACAAATACAACGATATAACAATGCTACTAACATATTATCTCCATATCGAATCAAATCACGGATAGTTATAACTAATATCCACCTCAAATTGTCATTAGCTGCCAAAGAGACCTATGGAGGCCATAACTAACTTGTGGACTCCCTATAATACCAACACTCCAAAAGAAGTCGGCATGCAGGTCCTGTCTCAGCACTCAATTATACCATGGAACAATATATGACCTACTTTAGACTGGCATTCCAATCTCTCTCTATCCCTGCTCTGAGGCCACGTCTACAGGTCGTGTACCGCACTAGTACAATAGATTCCCTCACTAGCATTCTTTCCTTCTGATTTCCTATGCCAACATACCAGAGACATATATAAACGTTAAACCCTACATACACCCTTCCCACATGGTACACAACACTGAAGTATTATTGTCCCCATGTGGATCTTGATTCACTCTTGAACTGTCTCACACTACGCTGTTTCCATAAGGTGTGCATACCAAACCAATATATAAATATATAAACATATATAAATATACATACATCTCAAACCGTGCATATATAATTATATACATACATATACCACTTGAACCATATATTTATATAACTGTATAATATATTTCGTCCACTATTCGGTAACCCTAATTCGGGCATGTCGAATTATAAACACACTTAAATTGTGTATCGATAAATTGCATCCAATTTCCATTAGCTACCAAAGAGACTTATCGAGAGCCACAACTATATGGTAGACTCCTCTTTAACCAACACCTTAAAAGAACTTGGCATGTAAGTCCTATGGCAACACGTAAGAGTACTATGGAACATTATATGGCCTACTCTAGGTTGGCACCCCAAACTATTTTAACATACACACACACACACATTATGTCGGACATACCAAAAATATATTTAATATGGACATATATAAATCACATAAATAGTATCCATATATGTGCGTGTGTGTAACCAGTCCAACTATATGGAACTAATAAACTCATATCTTGCACATTTGCATACACAAAGGCAATAAACGACCAAAGTAACAACTCTATCATCATAATATAAATTACAGTTCACATATACAATCATATAAACAATTCAACAAAATGCATCTTACTTACATAAACAATTTAATAGTTATATCTTCTTTGTTATTTTATAGGAGTCTCAAACTTATTTTATAATGGAATACTCTAGCCTATCAATCCTATTATAGCTTAATATCACTTAATTCTTATGTTAAAATTGAATATAGCTATTAATAAGGCTTCAAAATATTATATAGCCCATGTATATAATAAACATACCCATGTATCACAAACCATTTCTTAGGGTCTAAATCATGTTATAACACTATTTGAGATTTTATAACCTTAATCAAACCCTATTAAACTACAATAATTCTTTGTAATTTATAACTTCTCAAATCACCTTTGTAGAAATTCACGACTTAAATAATTACTGATTACACTTTAATTAACTAATACCAAGGCTAGATAAACTTCAAAGCTATGTTAATACAAGTTTAACCTGCCTAAATCATTATTTTATCCTTACATCTTATTTTAAAGGTAATACTTCTAACTTCCAATTAGTAATAAAATATATAATAATATTTCTATCATTAATATGTCTACCAATTGTATTTCTACTTAATTTATAACCCTGTTATAAATTAATATCAACTCCATTTAATTATATTCAATACGAATAGAACACGATATTTATATATAAAATCTCAATCAATTATCCATAACATCAGTAAAAAAAATATACAATAATATTTCTATCACTGATCTGACCACATATTTGAGTTTGATTAATTTATAACCATGTTATAAATTAATATCAACTCCATCTAACTCTAGTTAATATGAAAAATATATAATATCTATATACATGGGATCTTAATCAATTATCCCAAACATTGACTCAAACCAATCCAATCAAATCAGAAAATAATTATTTATATATACTATTCTAGTTCCTGTAGATAATATTTTAAAATATATATAATTACAAGAATTTATATTGAAATATAAATTCAGGGTTATGATTTTGCTTATTTGAGTTGTAAATTCCTAATTTTCCGAACCCAGTCCAAGCATATACCATGTCATAGATAATCTCACTATAAGTGCAATGGCACAGACCGCATCTCGCTTGGACCTCATATGCAAAAGATATGAATTTAATATGAAGGGAGATTAATTTAAATAATTAATTAACATAATTATTTAACTAATTGCCTTAACATCTCTTCTTCTCCAAATGTTTGTACACTCTCATGCATGTACGCAACTCATTGCTCCATCTTCTCTTTCTTCGGATTCTTACCGTTCACTCCACTAAACGGCAAATGGTCAGCACCAATGTGCTCCAGCACTAGAGCTCTTTGCACAGATCATCAGCATCGAGTTTGATTCTCCACCAAATGTGACAATAGCCATCCTCTTAGGGCATAGGAGCTTTGGTTGTTTGTGCCAAAATATGCAGGCTGCCCAAACACAATGGTACTCCCTCTTTGCCCAACTCCTTCTTATTCGCAGTCAAAAGGCAATCCTAGTCACCATGGGAAGTACAACCACATCCCTAAGCATTGTTGTACCTTTCAACTTTACCATGGATTTGATCCTCATCTCACCATGAATTCAACAAAGCTGACTAACGCAACATGGAGCTTTGGATTTAATTTAAGTAAGGAGGCGGCTTTTCTTTTTAAGGAGCAGAAGAAAGAATGAAACAAAGGAAAGAGAAAAAAAAGAAATATCTCATATGTGAATGTGTGTGAGCATGTATTATATATTTAATTTCTTAAATAAATGGCCGGTTTTGAGCTCGTACGATCAAATAGTACATCAGATCGTCACGAAACTCGTCGGCATACACCACCTTATTTTTTCAGTTCCAATGGTATAAATTTCATCACCATCCGATACAATAATTAGGGATGATGACTTCATGCATTTTCAAGTCATTTTGGCCATCAGACTGCCTTATTTCAAAAATTCCACACTTGTACGTCTCATAATGAAATCATCCCAGGATCACAAGCCGTCAGTTGAGGTCCCACTGGACTCGACTAGACATATATTTTTACGAAATAAGTATAACAATACGTAAATTGTAAAAATACTACGACTTCAAATATTGCAAAATTTTACTCATTTTGATTCACAACATCAATTTGGACTCAATAGAAGTGGTCCCGAGTCCTAATTTGCCCATATGCAAAAAGTCAGATTTTTATACCTTCAATTAATCAACAATTCAATATTTAAATTAGTAATTTTAATATCCAATCAAAAAATATAGGTTTTTACATGTTCCCTTCTTGAAAAAAAATTCGTCCATGAAATTCCTGTGAGTATGACAATGTGACCCGACAGACCAAAAATCCTAAAGCATAGAACATACCTCGTAACCTTTAGGATTTAAAAACTTGTCTTATTTCAAAAAAATTTGACAGCACCTCCTTTGCGTGACCAACTCTAAAAAAAATCCCAAAACAACATGTACATCAATCTCATATCCGAGGCATCCCATATATGAGACTACGCATTTCCAAGGACATACAAGCATATATATCCATACCATCCACAATACTGATCTTACGTACCTCTTCATAATAAGAGCATGCCAACTAGATGTGAATCCAAGAGAATAAGCATCCCAATAATGCATAATGGCTTCCATGTACTTAATCATGTACTCAAAAATAAGGATAAACAAAATTGTAACATTAAACCATAGATTTAAGCTTGCTAAATATATATATATATATATATATATATATATATATATATATATATATATAGCAACCATCTCAAATAAATATGCTATATTCAACCATGAAACAAGCATCTCAAATAAATATGTTACAACTAACCGTGCAACAAACATATCTAATGCAACAATCATCTCAAATAAACAATGTTATAACAACTATGTAACAAGCACCTCTAATGCAACCAACATATCAAATAAACAAGTTATAACAAATTTTATTTCTCACATTTTAACAAAAAAACAAAAACAAAAATTTTCTTAAGTAATTGGAGACATATCAATACAAAGCTCCATAGAACATGAGCAAGCATACCCCATCGGTCTGAAGCCACATAGCCTATTTTTAAAAATATGAATAGGCCTTCTAGGTCTATAGCCACATCCGATTTGCATTAACTTTCTTTAGTAGACTCATCATGACAACGTTATTAGAATTTCACACTTACGCAAAGTGCAAACAGAATTCACTAAAATCATCGTGCACTCCTTCTACGGGAAAGGAAAATTAACAAAATATGGTAACATTAATAATCAACAATAAATAATTAATAAACCAAAAATGAATCTACAATCAATCAACAAAACTAAACAATCAAACGATATCTAAGCAACAACAAGTAATCAAATAATCAAAAATAAACAATCAATTAATAATTAAGCAACAATAAGCAATCGATAAGCGACAACGATCAATTAACAAAAATAAGTAATAACAAACAATAACGATTACCATATAAACGACTAATCATTAAAAAAGGAGTCCATAATAACATGCTTGGAAACTAATAATAGCCATAGTGTGCATGTCATGTAAACTCCCATGAATCTATTCGACACCCAAGATAACCCAAACGCTTAATTCATGCAGCTCCCTTTCCTTAATACAATACATGAAAGACTATCATACCTCATGCTCTAAAAAGGAAAACTTATCTGATATGTTGGATAACTGATCCTTAAAACTCTCGAATAAACCCAACAATCTAAGTCTCGATTTCCTTTCCTTCCGAATAGAACTTATTTCCCAAAGGAGAAAACGTCCTAATTAAATCATTATGGAATGAAAATCTATAAATTCTTGGGCTTGATCGGGTTCAAACTCACCTCAACCACATAATGATAATAAGGATAATATACTAAGTGTACTACGATGCTCGTTCAGGCAAGTTTCATATCGTCACTTAGAAGATTATTAGAGTTGTCACAAAAATAGTCAAGTAGTCCTACCCCAAACTATGACAGCTATCTTAATTATACTATATAATACTAATTTTACAATGAGCAAGGATCATCCAAAATAATATTCGATGCCCAATCCAATCCTTTGTTCTCTTGCATGATTTGTTTGTTAAACTAGGGTCGACCACTTGATTCGTCTTATGCGAATTTTGATCCAGTTCCTTGGTTTGACTTACAAAATTCTTTCAAATGACTATAGTTGTGCTTCAAAAATCTCTAAGTCATTCCAATAATTCGACTCAAGTGCTCGCCTTTAAGAATCAAGTGAGAAACTGTTTCCTAACATGTGCAAATCACCTAGAACCCACATTCAAATTAGGTATTAAAAATCGGTAGGTGACTAGATTGATCCTTATAAAACACCGGTATAGTTCATAGGATTAATCTCATCACTTAATGTTTTCTAACACTAGGTTAAACACTTCCAACATGAATGATTCAATGCAAAACATAAAAGTCATCCACCCAGACCTTGCTCAATTTTGGGAAAACACTAAATCCTACTTAGATGCATGATCTAAGTTACACTTCACCAAACTGACCTACTGTACTCAAAATTTAGACAAAAGGTCAAGTCGGCTAAAATACCCCTTTACTAACAAGCTACTCTACTGCAAATAGATGGAACAGTCAAGTTGCACATATCTTTTGATCCTATAAATAAACCGAGACTCAAAGCGACGTCTAGAATCGATCCAAGTCATGGCCTACTCGCCATCCTCTTTTATTACTATGCCCCAAAGGCTACACCACCTCTAATACCTAAGTTTCCAGAATGTTTGCAGATGGTGAAACATCCCCTGTGTTATTCTAATAGTCTTTGAACCAATCAAGCATCTCCAACTACCTATCTTCAGTTGCTCACACCCCGTCATCTTATACAGATAGTCTAAAATGAAGATATCTTAGCCACTAGAGACTGAGTAAATCAAAGTTCAAGGTATAAATGGTGTATGTAGTATTATATAGTAGAAAAATACAAATATGCTTTCTTAACATACCGACATCTACCAGGTGGCTTAATTCAAGTTGATCTACTTGGTCTTGAGCGTTATACCCGATCTGATACAAATAGCGAAAACCTGCCCCTCATAATACCCTAAATCAATGTCGAATGGCAACGTCTTACTTTCGAATACCATAAAAGATAGTTTGCCAGGGTAAAATAAAAAAAACATCAAACCAAGGCACAATGATAGAATCTCATAGTGGAATGATAATATATAATAAACTAAATATACATGAACATAACATGATAAATAATATAAAAAAAGATTGTACTAATGGAAGTAATTGATAAATAAATGTTAATACAAAAAGTAAAATACAATATCTAATAAAACAAGTTCCATATATAATTAGCATATCTGTCTTGTACTACTATAAGTATCAAGTATATATCTAAAGTATTGACTTTGCCTCTAAAGTGCTCCAACTATCCAGGAAGCGTATCCTAAAAAGTACCTAGCTCCCAAACTAGTCAATTGAGTACCTAAGAGTTGTCATGACATAATTAGACAAAGATAAAGCACGGGTCAGACATAAAGCCCGGTGTGAGGGGAACTATCTCAAAATACTATATTAAAACCATGCAAAATAAACAAGAAACTACTGATGTATAGTCAGTCCTCTCCACAAACATGGTTCAGGGATAATCCGAACAGCCCATAAACAAGTAAAGTAAACCCACTCAAAGCTACGGAATCATACATTACCTGTGTTTTTCAACCAAAAAATGGCACAAACACCCAAGAGATTGTGTAGTGAATAAAAAGTGAAGAAAACTAAATTAAAAAGATCAAGAAAAAACACACATTGTTTTATGGTGATTCGGCTAATCTTGGCCTACATCCACTTAGTGATTTTATAGCTTTAATCTCATATTTGCAGGTACAAGTTCTTACGGATCAGTATAAATCCATATATGATTACAAGAGATTACAGTAAAAAAAGCAAGAGAGTCAAAATGATCCTTAAAAATGAGTTTTGCCCTCATATTTATAGCTATAGGAAGCCTAAGATCCGGGTTAATGATCTCCACATAGTATTTCAAGCTATAGACCACTTCTCCAAGAAATTAGTTGGACACCTCATCAATAATTACGGATCAATACTGATCTATGATGTTGGATGGGTACAAATCTAACATACCGATGGATTAGTATCTCTTATTTCTTGATATTGATGGGTCTTCATCCCATGGCTCTGTTTATACTTGGTTTACAGACTCTGGAGTTATCTCTTCATACCGCCTGTCTTGATAACTCTAGAGTTATCTCTTCATACTGCCTGTCATGATAACTCTGGGGTTTGATTCATCCAGTCTATTAGAGTATTTCCTGGTCAAAAATTGGATGACACTTGCCCCCAAAGTACATCTTTTTTCAAATATGATGTTCTTTTAATTGAGACAAGTCGTGATTTATGAGAATAACTCCACTCTATGCTTTGAGTGGTCATTATCCTTCCAACAGATTGTTTTCATGAAGAGTTTTATCGTTATGCTTTACCAGCATCTTGCATTATGAACAAGAGTACGGTCTCACGATCTATCATTCTGAGCTTAATAATTTTGAACTGGGTCTTCTTATTGACTTTCCAGGTTTGAATCTAATTTCCACTTACTCTAGTCGTTCGGGGTTGGATACGTACGTATACACACATGCACAGACCACCATTTCATTTTTTAAATAAAAAAGTTTCAGACTCGGTAGCGATCCAAGTTCTTGGATCAGTACAGATCCAGGACTTGAGATAAGTCTTCCAATTCTTTTGCCTAGAAACTCGGCCTTTGGGTTATATAACCTAACTCACTTGTCCTTCTTCCTCACTTATTGCCTACTATCGAACTAAGATCGAGCATCGGCCATTAAAAATCTTCGGCCTCGTTATTGAAATCTGCTCTATCGCTTGACTACCGAACTGCTGTCGTCCCTTCAACTTTTCACGATGTCGTCTGCCTTGTTTTGTTTAAACTCAGTTCATCAATCCAAGCCTAAATTATTCCTAAGCAATTGACTATACCTAGATCTAAAAACCATACTCGAATCCTTCTTATAATCTTTCCGAATTAGGTAGGTGGAGATGGAGTGAGGCTAAAGGTTTGTGCGGGTGAAGTTCATGTTGGTGGCCATGGTTGAAATCGAGGCCAAGAGGTGCTACTTGGAAATGGAGCAAAAATCCACCTAAGGGCTCGGATAGGTACCTATCAAGCCCTGGTGGAATTTGGACATCAAACTCTCTTGAGTCCAAACCTGGTCAATTTTGCCAAGTGTTATCTCTTGAGTTTCGATACATTTTCAAATCTTGGCTACTAACGTGAAGTTTTTTGGACGGTCAATGATGATGGTCCTTTTAGGTGATGTCCAAACTCCTAAAATAAACCAAAATATCGAAAATCCACACTGCATGACACTACATTAGTTTCACTTTAACATGGGGTACAACTTATGATTAATCTGATGTTGTTTATATGTTGAGTTTCTATAGAAATGGACCATAGACGTTC
Organism: Allium cepa; assembly: GCA_030765085.1. Lineage (NCBI taxonomy): Eukaryota > Viridiplantae > Streptophyta > Magnoliopsida > Asparagales > Amaryllidaceae > Allium > Allium cepa. The sequence goes on from CM060946.1 coordinate 390,802,506, forward strand.
TGAGCGTCTGCCCACTTTAGATTTAGGTCCGTCGACTTCTAGATACATTGAATCTGATGTAGAGTCTAGTTCAACTGCGACTCCTTCTACACAACATACTCTAACACGGTTCATACCTCCAATTGAAAATCCACAAGTGGATCAACCTCATCCAAAGGTTTCTCAAATGCCTATCGAAAGCCCTAGAGTTGAAGCTGCTCCTGACGCTCTCGAGGATGCTGTTATTTTGGATTATCCTATCGACTCTGTTGCCTCAAAAATTAAAGAGGGGTCACTTCGTAGAATCTATGATAAAGATGGAACTCTATTTGAGGATGTTTTAGTCCCTTCTCATCACTAAAGAGCTCGCAATCCCCCATAGAGGGTTATACTGCTTGTAATAGATACATATGCCTGGCGAGACGCATCCCACCATTCATTCAGTCCATTCATTGAGTTCTAAACTTCATGAGATTGGATCCGACCCAACTACATCCAAATATTTATGCCTTACTTTGTGAAAATATATTGTCTTTGTTCAATATTTGCACCAAGTAACTTATGATGAGGAAATTCAGTACATATATAGTTTCAAAAGACAGAAAGGGAAGCCCTTCTCTGACTTATTTAGAACTGGCTAAGAACTATAGAGTTATTGTCGGTACATGGAACAAACAGAGCTACTTCAAGGTTGAATGGTTCTATGTCCGTTGTCAACCTGGTTTTGCACAAAGATAAAAATCTGGATGTAAGTTCCACTTTATATAGCCTATATGAGCTTGCTATGCAATTCTTGAAGAAAAGGCTAGTCGTAAATATTTCCAAAGGACAGATTTCTACACAGTCCCCTCTAATCACAACTACGAAGAAAACTTCTTCTTTCCCCTCTAAAGACATATTCGCTAATCTGGGGTCGACTCCAATCCAGATTAAATCCTTCAGCTTGATAACATGAGTCTCAAGGGTCTCGACTCCCTTATCCGCTTTTATGATGACATGCCTTCCATCGGCATGGGAGTGATCACTCCTATGAGCAAAACTCCAGCACATGGTCCATCGGAGGGACACAAGGAGACTCATACACGCATGCACTAAACCTGTTTTGTGTCCTTCCTTGTTGAAGCTAACTTGTTCCTATTCGATTTACAGGATCCATGGAGAGGAATTACATGTTTCAATCTTTAAAGGACAATGTATCCCGATAAAAGAGGCGTAACTCAAGCACATATCATAAAGGTGGTGGCCGAGAATCGAAGTCCAACCATTGGTCCAATCATGAAAGAAACTATCCATCTCATGATTCTGCTTCCAGGTACCATTTTAGGTCTAGGTCACCTCCACTAAGAGGCTCGGACAAGCATTCCGATTGCTGTGATGACTTTCCACTGGGCGATGCTTCTCGTGCACCACCTCCGGCTTCCATCCCCGTTCAACACTCGATATCGACTCTCATCAGTCGACCTTCTGACCGCTGGCATTGTAAAAGCAGTTCCGATACCTCTCATCAGAAGGATGGCAAGAAATCGATTGAAGCTTCGGTCATCATTGCAGGGCAACAACTTGCCGTTGATGGCCAAATGGCCGAACTAAAAGCACGGTTCTCTGAGGTCTACTTCGGTGAAGTCATGTTCATGCCCAATCTGAAGGACATCCTATAAGAGGTTAAAGGTTCAACAGTTATTTAGATAGCTGATGCTTACGGTCAATAGAATGAATGGAGGCATATAGCCTAGAAGATCTCTAAGGTTTTGAGGGAAAAGAAGCTCAAGATCGATAATCTGAAAATTATAGAGGCACAAGCTAAAAGGATCATCGCTCATCTCGACATTGAAATCACCGACTTGAAAACATCATAAGCTGAGGCCGAGAAGAGGGCCAAGGATGCTATTAAGGCACTTAAGAGTGAGAGGACTAAGCATCATTATGTGATAAAGACTGCACACCATCGAATTTATGACTTAGTACTAGAAAGAGAAGCTTTGACCAAAAAAGTGAATGAGCTATCAACCAAACTTGAGAGTGAGACAAAAATAAAGGATGAACCTCTCTAGGTGGCCTAAGGTTAAGGTAAAAAGCTACTTACCGCCTGTAGGAAAGGAATGAGGCATTTGCATAAGTTGGCGACATGGATGCGCTTGGTAAGAAGGAAGTTGAAGCCACTGAGAAGCAAATGATGGAAAGATTTGACTCGCTGATCATTAACTAAAACATTAATGTGCTTAAGTTCCACAACTTAGAGTGCCTTGGTGATGATTATCCTAGGGCTCTGGCTCTGGCCTAGGAGCAAGTTATTAAGGTGGTGAAGGAATTTCTAAAAGGTGGTGAAGTAGATCTAGGATAGTTAGAAATGGAGGTCGTGATAGGAGATGAGCCCAGGATGCTAAGAGAGGGCAAGCTTATTCTTTATCTGAAGTTGGCTGCTATAGTGCAAAATGACATAGGCAAAGGCTCTAAATCGTCGCCTCAAGATGTCACCACTGGCCACACATCTGGACCCAAAACAACTCTCGATTCATCTTCCACCCCTCAATATGATCCGGAGAAATCTCAAATGCACGAGTCTACCATCCTTTCTCCCGTGTTGGAAGGGAATTCCAATGGCATTCTGGTCCTTGTAGAACCCTAGATTGAAGGAGGTATCTCGTTTACTTCGCATGTATTTCAAAGTGTCATCATGTCGCCGTTGGCATAACAAACCTCTCTTTTTATGTCTCTCAAGTTTTAGGTCAGCCCTAGGTCGTCTCGCTTCCTAACAAAGGTCTTTAGTTGGGACAACAAGCATCTATAGCAAAATCGATGACCATAACTACTTCAGTAATAAGAAGATGATAGATGCCTTATAGTATGTAGGGACTGGCAAGCTTTAGGGAGCTCAGATCGAGGATAAGGTTGTTATCATTGGACCTCCTAAGCCCCTATGGGGTCTCACCATGAGTGAGCTTGAGCAAAAAAATTATCTAGCTAAAGAGATCAAGCAAGAGAAGATGGAGTTCATCCCTGCTCCTTTATCCATAAATTTTCTTAGTCAGACTATCTTTGTTCCAGCTACACTTCTCCACCTAGGATCACTCAAAGCAAGCATACTAGATCATCGTAGAGCACTCCATCCAAGGTCCACGGAAGAAGTCCAAGAGGAAAAAGCATAAGTGATTATTGGTTTGTTTTTTATAGATATACCCATTTTTGTTTTGTCATTGTAGCAGTTTATTTTTGTTTCTCGCTTTTATTTTCAGTTTTGATGTCAATAAAACTTGTACTTTTCTTTTTAAGTTCTATTTAGAATGTGAATAACAAAGACTTTTTTTTAATTTTCATTTGAATTAACTTAAGTATTTAAGAAATGCACTTTCCAACTCGACGTACTCCCGATCCATTTTTTCTCGTGATTACTGTCGGACAAAGTCATTAGCCCGTTCCATGATTTGCCAGCCATTCTCCATTCTTGCAAATGTAAAGCGATCATTGAAGCGCTAATCCCTGGGCATTTATATGTAATCATATCAGATTTTGGAATCCGGTCGAATTTCGATCACTGGAAAGCTGATCTAAACATACCTTTTCAAGGAACTTTAAATGTGAGCACGCCTATCTTCAAGCATTGATCAAGGTTTGAAATAGATCTCACCCAACTTCGGGTAATAATTACGGGCCTTGCCATCCTTTAGGAAAGACATTAATGCTTTGCCAAACTTCGGGCAAAAGCTAATGGATGGACGGTTGAGTCACGTCCATTTTGGTTTATATTACGGCATTGCCATTCTCGGTAAGACATTGGTGCTCTGCCAAACTCCGGACATGAGCTAATGGATGGACGGTTGAGTCACATCCATCTGGGTTTATACTCCTGCCCCTATGTCAAGGACAAGAGTTAGTGTATGGATGATTAAATCACATCTGTTTTTGTTTATACTCTCGCCCCCACATCTAAGGCAAGAGTTAACTAGCATTCATCTCTAGATGCCAAGAGTGGTTGAACTCCAAGGCTTCGATCATGGACCATAGAAGTTTGGTTAGCATCTAACTCTAGGTACCTACATACCTGCTTTATACACATGCAAATTCATTTGAGTCGGTCATATTTCACAACCCTTAAGATATGTAAAGACAGAGTCCATATTCGGAAAGCCATATCACTTTTATAAAAGACAAGAAATGGCAGGTTCTCTTATTGCAGGGCTTTAATCAACTATGCACAAATTTATTTTTAGGTGAAATAACGTCGCAAGTGTTTGCTATTCCACGCCTTCGGAAGTGAGATCACATCAACCATTGCTAGCTTGAAAGTGCCGTTTGCAAACTTTTGTTCAATTGCGTATGAACCTTCACAATTCAGGCCCAAGTTTCAAAGGCCTAGGCAGATTAATTTGAGAACCAGATCACAATTTCAAAGGTCTAATTCCTGACTATGGCGTTGTAATATTGGGAAAATCAATTTCGATGTGCACCTACTTCAAGTCAGATTCATCATGCTTCTCATCGATCATATCAAGAGACTCCAATAGGAGTTTCTCATTCATCCATGGATTGAAAGTACTTCCAGTTCAACCAGAATCATAGCTTTCGATCCATAGGCTAAGGAAAATGGTGAGTGGCCCGTCGCTGAATTGTGGGTCATTCGATAAGCCCAAAGTGCCAACGGAAGTTCATCGACCCACTTTCCCTTAGCCTTTTCCAATCGCTTTTGAAGAATAGACTTTGTAGTCTTGTTCATAGCTTTAAATTGTCCATTTTCTCGAGCATGCACTACCGCAACAAATCTCTTCTCTGTGCAATATCAACTGCAGGAATCTTTAAAATCGGTGTTATTGAATTGGGTACCATTATCAGTAACAATTGCTTGTGGAACTCCAAAATGAAAAATGATATTCCGTAATATGACTTTATTACTTTTTATAGTAATTATGGCTAATGGATTTGCCTAGGTCCATTTGGTAAAGTAATCTATGGCAATGATGGCGTACTTCATGCCACCCTTAGATATTGGCAACACATCGATAATATCGATTCCCTAAACTGCAAACAGCAAAGGACCGACCACTTCAGTAACCTTCATCGACGAGGCTCTTGGAATCTTAGCAAATATTTGGCACTTTTCCTATTTTATGGTGTAATCATCCACATCTCGATTGATAGTTGGCCAAAAGTACTCACAGCAGAGGACCCTCTTCCCCAAGGCTTGCCTTTGGTGTGGTCGTTGCAACCCCCTTCATGAACTTCTCTTAGGACTTGTTTGGCCTCATCATTGGCGGCGCGCCGTAACATTGGGACTGAGAATCATTTCCTTTAAAATTCTCCTTGCTAAAAGATATACCTTGAAGCTTGGCAAAGGAGATTCCATCACTCATTCCGTCTATCCGGAAGGATTCTCCTTTGTAAATAGTTCAATATTGGAGTCATCCATAACTCCTTCTAACACTCATATTTCAAGAGTCAATCGACATCCATATGGCCGATACTTGTTGAATATGCGCTTATATGAGTTTTGTTTGATGATAATAAACATATATACATTCATTTAAATGTATTTGTTAATATACTATTTTATTTTCATAGTTTAAATAAATATTTGTTGAATAAAATAAATTACACAGAATTTGAATTCAAACAGATATTTTATTCAAATAAATATTTATTACAATTTTGAATAGTACAATTTCAAGCTCTCACTATAACTATACAACTTTGATTACATCACATTTTTCACATTTACATCAGCACCTCACTACGTATCACTCACACTCGTATTTATCTTCAACTTTATTCCAGTTTGAATCCAGCATCCGAGCAATCTGCAAAAATATAAACTAACGCAGTAAAATTGAAAAGGAAATATTTTTGCAGTTTAAAATAAAATAAAATGGATTTTGAAAATAAGATTTGCCTCAGTTATTTGGGTTGTTCGTCATAATTTAAATTTGAATTCATCATACACGAACAACTTGTGACATACACAGTGTATCACTGTATATGTCACAAGGCCGTGCACACCGATATACACTTGATTGACTTACAGGGACAGGTGAGCACAGGTCAAACCCAAATGCAAAGCCGGGTTCAAATCACGTGCAATATATTTAAAATTACGACACGAGCACAAGGTCAAACCCGAGTTTTGAAACTGGATTCAACACAAGGCAACATGACCGAAGGCATAGCAACTGCATAGCGACTGCAGTAGTGACAAGTGCAATTCGAACCAACATGACAGCAATGCACCAATGCAAAATGGAGTGAATGCATCATGAACACTATAGATCGAGAACCAGACCAGGCAAGTATCAAGATAAGTGTACAGCAACAATAATCATGGCAACAGCAAACATGACAAGAGACCAAAGTGCAAACAGCAAAGCCAAGCATGGTACCGCAAAGACCAATGAATCAACAATGCTTGAAGACTGCAGCATCAATTAAACGGCCAATATATATGCACAGAAGCAACTACAAACTACTCACGACAATGCACCAATGTCACATGCATGAAACAGTGGAATGAACCAGTGATATATGCAAACAAAACAATACCACTGCAGATACAAATAGTGAACATGCAACCAGACCACAAAGACTCAAGTCTTAAACATGAAACTAGGTGCACAAGTCCAGCTACAAGTTGCAGACATAACAGGTGAAGCATCACCAAAGACTCAACAGGGAACATGGATGTCACAGCAAATATGACAGCAAGTGTCAACTAAATGAAACTGGTAAATGCAAAGACCAGTAATGCACAATTCAGATCAATGACAAAGCAACACATGGGAGCAACAGCTACATGCAGGTGAACAGCAAGCAGATGCAAGCTAACCGGCAAATGAACAGAGGCAACAAGGTCAGAGAACCATGCAACAATGTGCACAGTTCAGAAAGGCAATACACAAGTGACCATACACATATATACATACAAGAATGTATGTATACAAATGATCAGCCCAAATATACACAAGTGCAGAAGTAAACAAATGCAACAATCAACTCAACTGAATACAGAAAAATGCACAAAGGCATAGCAAGAGTCACAAGACCATCAAGCAGTGAGCAAGTGCAACTCGAGCTTCAGAAATAACAAATGCAGATACAAAATGACCGGAGTCGAACTATACAGTACAGGTTACAGTGATTACCAAGTCGTAAATCAAGTTTGTATAAAAGCAATGATGATGGCCGAAGCTAATTCGCATACCCTAAATCAAGTCAATCAAGTCAAAGTCAACAGTAAAATGATCGGAGTCAAAGCCGTGGATAGCAAGAATATACACGCATATGACCAAGTCACAAATCGAAACCGTGAGTGCCAAGCAATATCAATTTATACGAAATTGAAATAGTCAGTGACATCTAAATCATCAAAACAAAATCGAGCGGCCAAAGCACAGTGAAGACGAATTCAAACAAAATTTATACGAACGCAAAAATAGGGTTTTGAATCCTATATAAAATGCCCCAATCATCATCGGCATTATGACAAGAGTTCGAATACGAAAATCGAAAGGTAACAAAGCATAAATTCTTACCAGAAGGAAGAATCGAACTCGGTAAAAATTGAAGGAGCCGTGAAGCAAAGAGAATAGAGCATCAATCATCAAGCAATCACGACGAAAAATCCACCTGATCGAAGTAATTAAAGTCGGCTTCTTCAATTCTACACAAAGCCCTAATTTTTTAAAAAGAAGAAGAACGAACAAAGAAACATCGGCCGCCATTACGAACGAGGAAATAAAAAGAGACGGGCTGAATTACTAAAGAGGGCTGGCCTTATTCCTCTAAAAAGAATTCTATTTTATTAAGGGATTTTAAATTAGGGTTTTGTATTTTAAATTTTCTTTTAATTTGTATTTTCTTTTTAAGCCGTTTATATTTTCTAGTCGTGTGACTAGGGGACAAGCTACGTGGCGTAGCTTGAGAATTCGCAACTCGGTAGTTGAGTTGTGGCAGGGTTTTGAGCGTAGAGTTAGATTAGTCAATAGCGGGTATAGCGAGTTTACGTGTGTAAGCGAGGGACTATCTAATTTACACTATCACCCTATTCACCCCCCCTCTAGGGTGAAATCGATCCTACAAGTGGTATCAGAGCTAGGAACAAAAGCCGTTTTTGTTTTAAAAATTTGATTTTAATAAAACCAATTTTTGTTTTAAAAATTCGTGTTTCAAAAATCAATTTTTGTTTTAAAAATTCGTGTTTCAAAAAATCGGTTTTTGTTTTAAAAATATGAATTTTTAAAATGGCTTCTTTTAATAATAATTTTGAGGGTCGTTCCAATATTATTCCTTCTATTTTCGATGGAACAGATTTTTTGAATTGGAAATTGAAAATGGAATTTTATTTAAAATCTGTTAATATTAAATGTTGGGATATTATTGAAAATGGGTGTGACATAACAAATAAGAAAATTATCTCGATTAATGCTCTTGCTATGCATATATTATATTCTCATATTAATCAAGATAATTTTAATTTCATTTCTCATTGTGAAAATGCACAGGAAATCTGGAATACTTTCGATGCAATATATGGTGCAAAAGTCAACAGTAATGAGAAGTCCTCCACAACTAACTCAGTTAAAGAAATGTGCTTAACAGGATTGATAAATAGCAGTTGTGATGAGGATGATGATGATGGAGCAGCCGAGCTGGCATTAATAATGAAGAAATTCAAAAGGTGGAACCGCAAATATGGAAATCCAGCTCTAAAGCAAAAACTAAAAAGCAGAATAATCACAGCACAGGATAACTCGAAAGAACACGGGATCATCTGCAACAAACCCAGTGATATCAAGCCCAATAATCCTTGATTTCAACGTGATTTTGAAAAGAAATCAAAACGGTGTTTTACAGCCACGTGGAATAAAAGCGATAGCAGTGAGAGTGAGAAAGCAGATATGTGCCTTCATGGGAATATAACCGATAGCGACGATGACGAGCCAAGCGAGGTATCAAAACTTACTCACTCTGAATTACTCATTTATTTCCACGAAGTAAATGGCTGTTTTGAACGACTTAGGGAGAAATATGCCAAACTTGAATCACAAAAAGATACTTTGATAGATTTAAATAAACAACTTGACCAATTAGTTAAAACCTATCAAAGTAGGATTCCTAAGTGTGATAAGTGTCCAACATTCGAAGAAGAAATTAGAAAATCAGAAATCAATATAAAATCACTTGAAAATGAAATTCTGATTTTAAAAGAAAGTGAAAATACAAGGAGAGAGAATTCTATCAAAAAGTGCACTCAATTGTTAAATGAAAATGAATCTCTCAAAACACAAGTCCAACATATGTCAACGACTTTAGATAAATTTTCTAAAAGTGAAAAATCGTTGAACATGCTATTAGGAAAGCAAACTGTTAATACGGTTAGACAAGGACTTGGGTATAGTCATTCTAAAAATGTTAGAAATGAGATTAATCGAGAAAATTCTATGTGCACAATTTGTAGAAAATTTGGACACGATCACAATAATTATTGGTATAGACCCAAACATGTGAAAACTATACCGATTTGGGTTCCAAAAGGCACAAATATAAAATCTCTCAAAGTTAAACAAATTTGGGTGCCGAAGGGAACAATTATAAATAGTTTTGGGTCTACACAAAATTATTTTTCAAAATTTTCTGCCACTAACAACCATGGACCTATAAAAACAAATAGGTCACATAAATCTTTCATCGTGTAGGTGTGGTGGCAGGCTAAGGAACAACAATAGTGTTCTCTGGATTTTGGCTGTTCCAGAAACACAACGGGCGACAAAGCAAAATTCCTTAGCTTAGCATAAAGGTGACAGAATCACAACGGACAAGAACGAAAAATATCGTAAAGGTAAAACAGGTAATGATATGTTTTAAACGATATATTAAATGTGATAATCTGCACCGTATTCTGAATTAAAATCAGCCAATATTGAGATGATGAAAAGATGATGATTTTGATTCTGACTTATGCAACATAGTTGGCCAATTTTATTCTTATGCCGAAAACACTATAATAATCTCTAGATTCTTTGAATTACTTCATATATATCAGTTTGGATTAAAAATAGTGTTTTGTAGGATAATACAAATTGGTTATAATACGGCTAACTCTATATTCACGGTTTTTGATTATTAACACGGCTTCAATTCAATTTCAAAAGAATGTCATTTAAATTGCTATAAAATTGAGTTCGAAATTTTTGGTGCACACTTCGTGGTTTGGTCAATAAAATTCAATTGATGATAATTTTGAGTGAAAGAGAAATTCAGATGCAAATTACACTGGTAATCTAGTTGATAGAAAAATTACTAGTGAAACGTGATTTTTTTGTTGAGACATTTAGTAACTGCATCGTTTTTTTCAAAGAAAATATCTGCATATTTTTCATTTCAAATAATTTTCAAATAGCAGAAAATTTTCTTATAAAACCCCCTGGAGAAAATCATTTTTGGCCATAGGTTCAGATTAGTCCTTTTTGAAAAATTAATTTCATAATTATTTTTGAATTTGATTTTAAATGACTATTTTGACTAATCTGACTCCCTAATGTTTATCGAAAAGAAAAATAGTGATTGAAAAAGTGATGAGTGTTAATGTTGATCAAATATTATGACTCGAGACGGTATAATTAATGAATTTCTTTAGAAATTTAAACAAGAGTTATAAAACTGTTTGTTGGTAAAAATTCCATGACCATCTCTATATCTATCATATTTCTAACGACCATCACTCATCAAAATTCTATATAGTTTGTCGATATGTGGTACTTTAAACAGGAATCGTTCGTTTTTCATTTTTCATATTTTTTTTAAAAAAAAAGGGTAATAATAATAATAATAAATACCAAAGTATTCACTCTCATTTAAAAGTCCTCACGGTTATGCATGGGTGAATTACTTGGAATTTGTTATGTGCTTCCATGCTCATTTAAAAGTCCTCGCAGTTATGCATGTATGGAATGCATATCAAAAGTTGATTTGTAAAATAAACAAGTTGATTATAATCCCATTTAAAAGTCCTCACGGTTATGCGTGGTTAGAAGATACTTGAATTCATTTTTTTAAAAATAAAATTGGAATACTACTAATCTCATTTAAAAGTCCTAACGGTTATGCATGGTTAGTAGATATTCAAATTCCTGATATAAATATACCACAAATAGACATAACTATATGGTTTTATATGATGACATCATTTCCATCATTCTAAAAGTGGAATATGCGCCTAACAAAATATTTATGATTTTTGTTTGATTTTTTATTGAAATTTAATATTTATATTCAATTGAGTTTTAATGTTGAATTAATATCGATAACTTTATCTCTATTTTCTCTAACACTATTATTCTTTTGCTGATAACAAAAGGGGGAGAGAAAAGTTAAGATTTTATCAAATAAAATCAAGCAAAGGTCAAATAATTTTCTATTTGCATCTAGACTCATTTGCATATTTTTATTTGTATGCATATATGTAGGGGGAGTTTTGTGTAGAGAGGAAGCATTTAAATAGGGGGAGCAATTAGGATATATCCATGATCAAATACATTTAACATATTCAAAATCTTAAATATATGTTTGTTATCATCAAAAGGGGGAGATTGTTGAATATGCGCTTATATGAGTTTTGTTTGATGATAATAAACATATATACATTCATTTAAATGTATTTGTTAATATACTATTTTATTTTCATAGTTTAATTAAATATTTGTTGAATAAAATAAATTACACATAATTTGAATTCAAACAGATATTTTATTCAAATAAATATTTATTACAATTTTGAATAGTACAATTTCAAGCTCTCACTATAACTATACAACTTTGATTACATCACATTTTTCACATTTACATCAGCACCTCACTACGTATCACTCACACTCGTATTTATCTTCAACTTTATTCCAGTTTGAATCCAGCATCCGAGCAATCTGCAAAAATATAAACTAACGCAGTAAAATTGAAAAGGAAATATTTTTGCAGTTTAAAATAAAATAAAATGGATTTTGAAAATAAGATTTGCCTCAGTTATTTGCGTTGTTCGTCATAATTTAAATTTGAATTCATCATACACGAACAACTTGTGACATACACAGTGTATCACTGTATATGTCACAAGGCCGTGCACACCGATATACACTTGATTGACTTACAGGGACAGGTGAGCACAGGTCAAACCCAAATGCAAAGCCGGGTTCAACTCACGTGCAATATATTTAAAATTACGACACGAGCACAAGGTCAAACCCGAGTTTTGAAACTGGATTCAACACAAGGCAACATGACCGAAGGCATAGCAACTGCATAGCGACTGCAGTAGTGACAAGTGCAATTGGAACCAACATGACAGCAATGCACCAATGCAAAATGGAGTGAATGCATCATGAACACTATAGATCGAGAACCAGACCAGGCAAGTATCAAGATAAGTGTACAGCAACAATAATCATGGCAACAGCAAACATGACAAGAGACCAAAGTGCAAACAGCAAAGCCAAGCATGTTACAGCAAAGACCAATGAATCAACAATGCTTGAAGACTGCAGCATCAATTAAACGGCCAATATATATGCACAGAAGCAACTACAAACTACTCACGACAATGCACCAATGTCACATGCATGAAACAGTGGAATGAACCAGTGATATATGCAAACAAAACAATACCACTGCAGATACAAATAGTGAACATGCAACCAGACCACAAAGACTCAAGTCTTAAACATGAAACAAGGTGCACAAGTCCAGCTACAAGTTGCAGACATAACAGGTGAAGCATCACCAAAGACTCAACAGGGAACATGGATGTCACAACAAATATGACAGCAAGTGTCAACTAAATGAAACTGGTAAATGCAAAGACCAGTAATGCACAATTCAAATCAATGACAAAGCAACACATGGGAGCAACAGCTACATGCAGGTGAACAGCAAGCAGATGCAAGCTAACCGGCAAATGAACAGAGGCAACAAGGTCAGAGAACCATGCAACAATGTGCACAGTTCAGAAAGGCAATACACAAGTGACCATACACATATATACATACAAGAATGTATGTATACAAATGATCAGCCCAAATATACACAAGTGCAGAAGTAAACAAATGCAACAATCAACTCAACTGAATACAGAAAAATGCACAAAGGCATAGCAAGAGTCACAAGACCATCAAGCAGTGAGCAAGTGCAACTCGAGCTTCAGAAATAACAAATGCAGATACAAAATGACCGGAGTCGAACTATACAGTACAGGTTACAGTGATTACCAAGTCGTAAATCAAGTTTGTATAAAAGCAATGATGATGGCCGAAGCTAATTCGCATACCCTAAATCAAGTTAATCAAGTCAAAGTCAACAGTAAAATGATCGGAGTCAAAGCCGTGGATAGCAAGAATATACACGCATATGACCAAGTCACAAATCGAAAACGTGAGTGCGAAGCAATATCAATTTATACGAAATTGAAATAGTCAGTGACATCTAAATCATCAAAACAAAATCGAGCGGCCAGAGCACAGTGAAGACGAATTCAAAAAAAATTTATACGAACGCAAAAATAGGGTTTTGAATCATATATAAAATGCCCCAATCATCATCGGCATTATGACAAGAGTTCGAATACGAAAATCGAAAGGTAACAAAGCATAAATTCTTACCAGAAGGAAGAATCGAACTCGGTAAAAATTGAAGGAGTCGTGAAGCAAAGAGAATAGAGCATCAATCATCAAGCAATCACGACGAAAAATCCACCTGATCGAAGTAATTAAAGTCGGCTTCTTCAATTCTACACAAAGCCCTAATTTTTTAAAAAGAAGAAGAACGAACAAAGAAACATCGGCCGCCATTACGAACGAGGAAATAAAAAGAGACGGGCTGAATTACTAAAGAGGGCCGGCCTTATTCCTCTAAAAAGAATTCTATTTTATTAAGGGATTTTAAATTAGGGTTTTGTATTTTAAATTTGCTTTTAATTTGTATTTTCTTTTTAAACCGTTTATATTTTCTAGTCGTGTGACTAGGGGACAAGCTACGTGGCGTAGCTTGAGAATTCGCAACTCGGTAGTTGAGTTGTGGCAGGGTTTTGAGCGTAGAGTTAGATTAGTCAATAGCGGGTATAGCGAGTTTACGTGTGTAAGCGAGGGACTATCTAATTTCTAGTAGAAACCTTGGGGGCAGCACGTAGGCAGGGTTTTGCCGAAGCTGGGTAAATTCTGTGTTGTTCTGTTTTATTCTGTTATTTATATTCTGCGATATCTGTGTTGCTATTCTGTGATCTGAATCGAAATTAATTTATAAGCTTCCACGATTAATTTTAATAATTTACACTATCACCCTATTCACCCCCCTCTAGGGTGAAATCGATCCTACAATACTTGGAGCCGACAACACTTATACCTGAACCAGGCCCATGTGCTACGCATCTGTAGAACTGGCCAAGTTAGCCAGCGAGTCAGCCTTTGCATTTTCTCTTTAAGAATATGCATTATCGTGTAATATTCAATATCACTAAGAACCTTAAGGGTCTAGTTTAGATAAGGAGCTAGCCTCACTCCCTTTGTATGAAACTCTTTGCTGACTCGACACACCACCAGTTGGAAATCACAAAAGATATGTAAAGCTTTAACCCCTAGTTCCTTGGCCAATTTAAGTCTCGTAATAAGTGCTTTGTTCTCTACTCGTTGTTTGTTGCAGGGAAATAGAGACTTAAGGCATAACAAATTGGAACATCGTTCATTCGATGCACCATCTATGTACATCTTCTACCTAGAATTCTGCTCACCAATGCTCTTTAGAGTATCGTCTCATGCAGTGTATTCAGCTATGAAGTTTGCAAATCTTGACCTTGGAAGTTATATGAGGGTGATAGGTTATCGTGTTGGCTCAATTCAATGTTTCATTTCAACAGCCTTCCAGAAGTCTCGGGTCGTTGCAAGACTTGTTGCATAGGCTGGTCGGTGAGAACTTTGATGATCAAAGTTGGCGTGGAGTTTCCTTGAAGTAATCAATAGGTCGTATGCAAGATTTTCCAGCCTTGGGTAATTTTTTCCTTGTCAATCGCTTATTTATGCAGTAGACTGGTTGTTGGATGCGGAATTCCTTACGTATGAGTGTGGCACTCAAAGCATGCACTGACACTGCAGAATCTATAAACAAGTCCTCGTTATCCAGTAGCTTTGAAAAAATGGGGGTCTCCCTAAGTGATCCACCACAGCTTGAAATGCATTTTTACACTCCTACGTCCAAGTGAAATTCATTTTTCCCTTCTTAATCACATCAAAGAAAGGGATGCATTTGTCTGTTCCTATGGACATAAATAGACTCGTGGCATCGACTTTCCCGTTCAAACTCTGAACCTCCTTGATCATTTTTTTAGCATCGATGATTCTCAATGCCTCGGCCTTTTCTGGGTTGGCTTTAATCCCATGGGAGTTCACAATGAAACCCAAAATTTTCTCTAACACAACACCAAACGAGCATTTTAAAGGTTTGAGCTTCATCCCGTATTTTCGAAGAACACCGAACATCTCTACCAAATGATCAATATGGTTTCTGAATGCCATAACTTCACGTGCATGTAATCCACATAGAATTCCATTGAATGCCCAATCTAATCTTTGAACATTTTGTTTAACAGCCTTTGGTAAGTTGCTCCAGCATTCTTTAGTCCAAATGGCATAACTGGATAGTAATACAGAGTCCCGGTTCAGTTATAAGGCTAGAAAGTTCCTAGTTCGATACGTGCACTAAAATTTGATTGTATCTAGAGTATACATCCTTGAATGAATGTAATTCATGTCCGGCTGTTGAGTTAACCAACTGGTCAATCATTGGAAGCAAGAAGTTGTCCTACGGGTATGCCTTATTAAGGTCAGGATAGTGGATGCATGTCATTCACTTCCTGTTTGCTTTCTTCACCAAATCTAGATTGGATACCCATTCCAGGAATAAGGCATCATGGATAAAGCCAACGTCCTTCATCTTATCCTCATCTTCCTTGACTGCAGTGGATCTCTCCGGATCCAGACTACGGTTCTTTTGTTTCATAGAAATGTATTTAGGATTTACATTTAATGCATGGCTTGCTATCTTGGGCGAGATCCCACACATGCCAGAGTGTGTCCAACTGAACACATCCAGGTGCTCCTGAAGGAAACCAAACAACTCCTTCATCAACCTCGTGCCGAGCTATGATCCGACCTTTAGGATCCATGTAGAATCATCCTGGTTGACTGGAATATTGATCGTCATTTCGGCTGGAGCTACCTTTCTATCCAGCAGCTCTTTTAATGGATCCATATCCTTATGGAACCAACCATGCTACCCGAGCCAGGGCTCAGGAAGTATTTACTATGCGTCCAAAGCCTTGATGCAGAGGGTCTCCTCAATGCCTTTTCCTTTCTCTTTTCGCCTCGCCTCCTTTAGCTCAGGGACCTAACACATGTGGCCAAGCTCCTGATCACCTTGTACTATTCCCACATCACTCTCTGTAGGAAACTTCATCATCAAATACCAAGGACAAATAGCTGCTCTAAATTCAACCTGGGCTGGTCGGCCCGGAAATGCATTATAAGTAGAGTAAATATCCATCACCACAAAAGGCATTACCTGCACTCGCTTGCGGTCCCTCACCAAGCACCATCGGTAATTCCACATATCTGATTAGCTCCATGGTCTTCTCTTTAAATCCCTGGATTTGAGATTTACATAGTTTTAAATCCTTGCCCTCTAAAAGCATCTGGCCGTAGGCTTTCTTAAATAAAATGTTAACCATACTTCCATCAACCGGCACTTTTGGTACAACCGCAGGGACAATCGTGGCTATAACCATAAGCGAGTCAATCGTTGCGGCTTCCTCTCTATAAGCATCTTTGTTCTGAAAAACGATGTCATCTTTATGATTCTGAATTATTTTTTCTGAGCTCCATCCTACACAGAAAAGCAGCTCTTATTCTCTGTATGTTTTAATGCACCAACATAGCTATCCATCTCATTCAAACTCTTAATGGTTGGATGTGGCCCATCAATGATTGTATTGATCACCAAACATTTTTCAAGCCACCTAGGCTGCTTACCACTATGCCCGACTTGCCCCTGTTAGGATGTCGACTTAGGAGAGTTGGAATATGCTTGCCTGCTACCCTGCAAGGCTTTCACAAACTCCTGCAACTTCCTTTTGCACATCAACTCCTCGATTATATCATGCAAGTGTCTGCATTCATTGGTGTTATGACTATGTGTCTCATGGAACCTGAATTTGTCAGAATTCTTCTCCTTCTTGGTCGAATCTTTAGGAGCCAGCTTCTGATATTGCTCAGTTCCTTGAGTAGCCAGGTTGGTATTCTCTATCAAGATACTCAACTCGATGTAGCTGTCATACTTAGGAATCCTAGAATAATTCCTACTATCAGGCTTTTGCTTCCTAGCCCTGCTATCATTTTAGTTCTGACCACCATTTTTGTTGCCAACGTTTACATTCGCATTTCTAAAAATCCCTCCAGACTATTTTACAGCAACATGGCTCTGTATCACTTCAGCTAAACTCCCAGCATAACCTCTTTTGATACGAATGCATGCCTCTTCCAAACGCAAGAACCGATTAGCCTTCTGTTAAAAATGTCCATTGTCAACGGGCGTTTCGTTTCCAACCATCTCCTAAAATCAGTGCCATCAATTCCATGTCATCCTTAGCATTCATAACATATGTCACAGACATATGGAACCTATTCAAGAAACACTTCGTTGATACTCCTGCGCCCTAGAAGAGGTTTGATAATGACATCACGTCCTTTGAAAGTGAAGTGCGTAGTCGCAATTGCTCCAGAAACCATCACGTCAACTTAGTAGAAGATGATATAGATTTTGGTGGGAGTTAGGTGAGCCATATCATCGCTACTCCCTTCAAAAAGATTGGAAAGCAACAACATACCACGACATCAGATGCTCTAGCAGAGTCAATGTGCCATTTTTATTTCATCAAGTGCTGCCTTCGATCGGTTTTTCTACCATACAATGGCATTACCAGCATTATGAATCTCTGTGGATACTTTGCACGTAGAGTGTTCTCAGTAAACGTGTTCAGACTAGGAAAAGTACCTACTCATCATTGCTTCTAAAACAATTTTCATTTACAAGTTTTTTGACCATCTCGGCCAAGTACTCTGCTTCTGTAGGTTCTATTGAACGACGGTAATCGAGAACCGTTCTGAGTGTTCGGGCCGACGAACGCCTTCGGGCAGACAATTTTTGAGATCCATTCATCCAGAAGTCACCCTAGTTTGATTCTTGTGCGGAGGATCGTTAGCGGTAGCTCAATATTTAAGATTCTGATCATCTATAGTGCGACTAGAGGTCAAATCCATGTTAGCATCCAAAGTGCGAACTTCGGATCCAACATTAGTTAGATTAATACTAATCCATCCTCTTGGATCGGTACCGATCAACAAATCTTTCCCACGAGTTTCTCTCTTTCTTGATTTGAAGTTACAACCGCATCTTGTGCATTTTTATGCTTTATATTCCTTCGTCTTTGCTCGAATGATAAGGAATTATCAGATTTCGAATCAAAAGATGTTAAGTCCCTCCTGCTCCTTCTATGGTGGTTCTGAGTTAGCTCATTCATCAGTCTCATGCTCTCCTGCATGTGCTAGCTCATCTCATTGCGACTCTCTTGGAACCTATCCTCCATTTTCTTCATCGTACGATCCATCTACATTCTAGACATGACATCGGTTGGATTTTGGATCTCAACTTGCTCTGATTGGGAAACTTCATCAACATGTTGAATATTCTTGTTCTCAACATCACTAGCAGGTTTGGAGTTTGTAGATGGTCTCTCCTTGGGGCCATGGAAAATAGCTTCTTATAGATTGTTGAAATTTTGAATAGTAAAATGACAAGATTAGAATACTGGATCCATCTCTCGGATCTAAGAAATCCAATAGTAGATGTTGGATCCAAGTAGCCTAGAATATATTTCCCAGTAAAAGCACCGAAATGTCTGAACTAAAAATTGGAAAAAACACCCAAGAGATTGTGCAGAGAACAAAAAGTGAAAAAGGTAAATTAAAAGGACCAAGAAAAGAATACACATCGTTTTATAATGGTTTGGCTAATCTTGGTCTATGTCCGTTTAGTGATTTTATTGCTTTGATTGCTAACTTGTAAGTACAAGTTCTTAGGATTGGTGTAAATCCATAGATGATTGCAAGGGATTAGAGTAAGATAGTAAGAGGGCCAAAACGATCCTTAAAAATGAGTCATGCCCTCCTATTTATAGTTATAGGAAACCTGAAATCTCACCTCCATGATCTCTATATAGTTTTCCATGTCATAGACCATTTCTCTAGGAAATTAAGTGGACATCTCATCAATAATCATGGATCGGTACCGATCCATTGGCTTGGATCGGTATCAATCCACATATTCTTCATATGGATGACTTTGAACTTCTTATCCTAGCTTGATTCATGGTTAGCCTTGTGATTCAAAATTTGTTCGCAGCATTAGTAGCCTTGATTCTGAGTCCAAATGATGGATCGTTGGAAGAATGGAGTTGCTGACTTCGAGTGTTCGAGAAGATCAATATAGAATCGCATGGGATCGATGAAATGGAACTTGAAATAGGCTACTAGGGCCATCACTTACATGTAGGAGGAATCGAGGAAGGAATGGATGCGATGGATGTGATTTTGTGGATCAGTACCGATCCATGATGTTGGATCGGTATCGATCCAGCATTCTGTTGGATTATCTCTTATTTTTTGAGATGGATGGGTCTTATCACATGGTCATGCTTATACTTGGTTTCTAGACTCTGGAGTTATCTCTCCAGGCTGCCTACCTTATTAACTCTATGGTTTGATTCATCCAGTCTGTTAGAATATTGTCTGGTCAAAAGGGTGGATAACACTGCTCTTCTTCTATCATTAACGAGTCAGCACGACTAATATATTATGGCTGATACATAATAGTATACGATGAAGATAATAAAATACAAATGTAGGGGAAATACAAATGTCATAATAATACTAATAACCAACTAATATGCTACACTCAACATAATTATAGTAAATGACAAATAAGGAATATATTGATACCCATTATTGTTGATGGGTGGAGTCCACTAGGACACCAATCAATTCAATAGTACCTATAGAAGCATATAAAATGCAAAACAAATACAGTAATATAACAATGCTACTAATATAACATCTCCATATCTATAATTGATACCCATCTTGAACTGTCATTATCCATCAAAGAGATCTATCGAGAGCCACAACTAGCTTGTGGACTCTCCCAAAAACCAACATTTCAAAAAAGTTAGCCTGAAGGTCCTGTCGCAGCACTCAGTTGTACTACAAAATAGTTTAGGACCTACTCTAGACTGGCATTCCAATCTCTCTCTGCCCTGGCTCCAGAATTACGTCTGTAGGTCGTGCGCCTCAATGCTACAACGGTTCCTCACCAGCGTCCTTTCCTTTTTATTATCTATACTGACTTTTTGCAACTATATTTAAACAGTAAACTCTATGTATACCCTTCCCACATGGGTACACAACATCAAAGTATTATCATTCCCGTATGGATCGTGATTCGTTCTTAAAGTGCCTCACATTACCTGATTTCCACAACGAAGGCATTCCAAAACAATATATATAATCGCCCAAACCGTGCAACCATAATTATATGTATACATACATAATATAAATATATATATGTGTGTGTATGTGTTTGTAAATCACTTGAACCACATATTTATATTTATGTATAACACATTCTGTCCACTATTGGGTAACCCTAAGTCAGGCATACCGAGTTAAACATATGCTTAAATTGTGTATCGATAAATCACATCGACTTTCTATTAGCTACCAAAGAGACGTATTGGGAGTGACAACTATATTGAGGATACCCCTGAAAACCAATAGCTCAAAATAAGTTGGCATGTAGGTCCGATGGTAGCGCCTAAGAGTATTATGGAATAGTATATGACCTACTCTAGATTGGCGTCCCAATCTCTCTCCGCCCTTGCTTTGGGACAACGTCTGCAAGTCATGCTCCTCAATGGTACAATGGGTTCCATGAACCAATTGATAGCCTTAAGTCAGATGTATTGAAACTGTTACTCGGTACCTTGGCCCAACTACACAAAGGTAATTACAGAGGTCAGAATTGACTATTGATGGGAAAAATGGCCACGAGACGACATCTATATGCCCAGAGTGTGATTTCTAAGCAGCTATATCCAGCCTAGGGTAAATAAGGTCGACAAATGGATGATACGGGACGTCGGGATTATAAAGGTTAGCCTTGTGGAATAGGGGTCAGCATAGATGATTGATAAGTCGAAGAGTGTGTGGCATACATGGGGTCGGCATAGCAAGTGACCTCCATCGGGTCGGCATAGCAAGTGGCCTCCATTGGGTCGGCATAGCAAGTGGCCTCTATCGGGTCGGCTTAGCAAGTGGAATGTGGCCGGGTCAGTATGGAACTTATGATGGGCCGGGTCAACATGGTATCTATGGTGGCTCGAGTCGGCATGCTTGGATGGGTCGGCAAAGTATATTATGAGGAGGATCGACACATCGAAAGCGATCGACATATCATGATGATATAGCTTGGGTCAGTATGATTGGCATAGTATGTTGGATTAAGCCTTTCTTATGATGGGCCAAAATGGTCAGGCTGAAGGCTGCCTTCGTCTATAAATATAGGCGTAAGGGTCCATTCTTGGGGACCCTTTTCTGGGGGCTACCAAGGGAAAACTCTACCATTTTTGCAATCGGTTTCTCTTTGTTCTAATTTGTCCTCAAGCTATTTCTCATGAATTGTACTTGTAACCAGTTGGGTGATAAAGCAATAAAGAAAGCATTCAGTGTGGATGTAGGCAATCGACGCCGAACCACTATAAATCTTGTTGTTTTTACTTTCTGCTATCTTTTCTTGATTATTTAGTATTACTCCTCATTTTTTATTTAATTTCATTATTTACTTCACTACTCAAATCTATTCTTGGGTGTTTGTGACTAATTTGGTTGCAAACATTTTGCTGCTTTTACTGAGAACTCAATTCTCAAGCTATTATGATCACCTTTGTTGCTACTGGATTGAGGAAATCCCCCAAAGGAGATCTAGGTTTGTTTTCACAAGCTTGCAGATACTATTCAGATTTTCCAAGATCTAAGCAAAGGACTCTAAGATGGTAAGTGCACTAGATCTACTTCTCACAATGTTGACGCCAGTGAAACTGCTAGTGTCCAACAAGGGGGGCCAAGCAACCAGCCTGCTAATGCGAATGTGGAATGCATCACAGCCCAGAACCTTGCTGATTTTGTTACAAGGGCTGAACTTAATGATTTGATAAGGTAGCTAATGTAGAGCCGAAGACAGCTAAACGAGTAAATCCACACAAATGCCAACCTGATGAACCAGAATGCTCAACAATAGCGTCAAAATGCCAGAGGAAGTCCTGCTTCATACTAGGCGTTTGATAGCTTAACTTAATCAGATGGACACCATATGTGTAGGCATCACATAATTGACATGACGCGAGTCAAAACAATGGAGCAAATTGTGGTAGACCAACACGGGCCGTCAATTAGGGTTGGTACTGATCCCTTAACCAGGAAGATGGCTCCTCAACTACACCTGGGAAGTTATGCTCGACCAGGAAATGGGAACTTAGGCACTGGAGCATGCTTGGATGTCGATCAATCACCTCACCAGGATGATGATGAAGTGGATTCTCATGACACATATCTAGAAGATAGTAGGCCAAGAATGCGTGAGAGGCCTATGAGACGCCGGCCGAAACATTCATGCAGGGTGGAGCCTGACCTGACACCCACCATCCAGACTTTGGACTTATCCGCAATTGTCAGGCAGTTGATGAGGGAGAACCAAGGCTTGACTAATGATGATTGGAGGGTCTCTAGGAGTCATACCCCGTTTATCGATAACATTTTACAGACTGAATATCCTCGTAGGTTTAACATGCCTACAATGCCTGCTTACCAAGGGAAGATTGAACCCCAGTAGCACGTCATGAGGTACGAATAGTTAATGGACTCGGCTTGAGCGAATGATGCAAATAAATGCAGATGCTTTCCTATAACTCTGCCGGGAATTTCTACAATATGGTTAATAAGGTTACCCTCATGGTCAATATTGAGATTTGACGAGTCGAATACAAGATTCATAGAGCAGTTCCAGATTCATTCTACTCGCCCCAAAAGACATAATGTCACTATCTAATGTAATCCAGACTCTGGGGGAATCACTGAAGGATTACTTGCAGAGGTTTCATGTTGTTGCTACCGAGGTTAGTAATCTAAATGACCATACCATACTTATGGTTCTGACGAGGGAAGTTGACCCCAAACCCAGATCAGTGATTGGCTGGCTGGAAAACCACCGGCCATGCTGGAGCATTTTTACTCAAAGGAAAATCAATTCATGAAAAAGGAGGTGGTCAGATTATCCAAAAGGAGCTTTGCTACAGGACCAAGCGGGGAAGCTGTACAAAGAAACATTGCAATAAAGCAATCTGGCGAGAGCTCTGAAAAGGTTCAGGTCAACATTCAAAACAATTCGGGTCAACAGAAAAGGGGCGGATAAGGAAACTCTAATAAAAAGAGGGAGCCTGGAAAGTCAAAGCCATGAATTCCTACTTATAACGACTATATACCTCTAATTTCATATCTGGAGAATATATATCTGTCGACCTATAACACTCTCCAGTATAGGAAGCCGCGTCTAAAAGGATCGACCGATGAACAAAAGCAGACCGGGAAGTACTGTCGGTTTCATGAATGCTATGGGCACAATACAGATGAATGTAGGCATCTTCACGTTGCCATTGAGAAATTGATTTGCCAGTATAAATTACAGCAGTTTATCAAGAATCTACAGGATGGCAGACATGGAACATCTGATCCCAATTGAGGCAAGTTCCACGTCGACCCGAGGAACCCGCTCGGACTGGTAGGAGGCTGGTGAGAAACACAATAGCTGGTGGACAACATCCTGCAAATAGAAATTGGCAAGAAATGGAACGTTATGCTAGTTCAATGAAACATGTAGACTTTGAATGTTGCTTGAATACGAAGGATGGAACTCCAGCGAAGCAACAACGTACAATGACGGATGATATAGTGTTCAGAAGCAGAGATGCTGATAGAGCGGAGGCCCCTACTATTGATCCAATGATTATCTCTGCCATGATTAGCCCCACTCTGGTGAGAAGAATTCTAATTGATTGTGGCAGTTCTGTGAACATCATATTTAAGAAAGGTTATAATCAAATGAGGATGGAGGCTAAGGATTTAAAACCATCTAAAGCTTGTATATGTGGTTTCAACGGTGTGGCCACTGGGGCAATAAGTTATGTTGAGTTATCGGTTGACTTGGGAGAAGGTGACTATAGGAGGGAGCGGATCCTACCGTTCATTGTCCTGGATGTTGATTCACCGTACAACGTCTTTCTAGGCCATCCAGCCCTAGCCGAGTATCGGGCAGCCCTTGCCTCATGTTGTATGACGTTGAAATTTTCGACGGGTAATGGAGTGGGTGTCATGCATGGTGACCGAGCAACTGGCCATGCCTGTTATGTGGCTAAGCTAAGAGAGGCTCGGTGAAAAGAGAAGGGAAGGGGCATGGACAAGTCTGTCCGCATCCAAGTCATAGAAAATTGACAAATCGCGCCTAAGCCTTGGCTTGGGCACCATAGTTGGTTCTACAAAGATATAAATCCAAGGGGTGATGAGGAGGAACCCAAGGAGGCTACGGCAGCACCGACTGAACTGGCGATTGATATCTCAGTCAACCATGATGACCCATCGCAGGTGTTGAAGATTAGATCACAACTTAGCCCTTCGATGAAGAGAGAACTTACCAATTTCCTTCGAGCGAATCTGGATGTATTCGCTTGGACTCATTCAGATGTGTGTGCGATCTCGCCTGCCATCATGAGCCAAGCATTGAATATTGATCCGAAGTATGCCCCTGTGAAGCAAAAGAGATGAGGTATGGATCCTGAGAGGTCCATGGCTCTTAAAGAGGAGGTAGATAAACGTAAAACCAATGACTTTATTCGTGAATCCCTTTATCCTGAATGGATACCTAACCTAGTGCTAGTGAAGAAGGCAAATAGGAAATAGAGAACGTTTATTGACTATTCGGACCTGAACAAGGCATGCCCATAGGATAGTTTTCCCCTGCCTAGAACTAATCAACTAGTTGATTTGACCGCAGGCCATGAATTGTTGTCATTTATGGATGCGTACTCGAGGTACAACCAGATCCCGATGCACATCCCGGATCAGGAGCATACCAGTTTTGTCATGGACGTTGGACTATATTGTTATGCAGTAATGCTATTCGGATTAAAGAACGCAGGAGCTGCCTATCAGCATTTGGTTAATCGCATGTTCAAAGATCATATTGGGAGGACAATGGAAGTCTACGTGGATGATATGCTCATGAAGTCACGGTAAACAAATGACCAAAATCGAGACTTATCAAAGATGTTCAATATCCTCTGTTTTTATAACATGAAAATCAACCCTTTGAAGTGCTCATTCGGTGTTGCCTTAGGGAAGTTCCAGGGATTTATTGTCAATGCATAAGGAATTGATGTGAATCCAGAGAAGATTCAAGCCATTCGGGATATACAAGCACCCAAAACTATTAAGAAAGTGCAGAGCCTGAACGGGAAGGTCGCTGCCTTAAGTCCTTTCATTTTCAGGGTGACGGATAAATGCATTCCTTTTTTCGATTTGATAAGAAAGGGGAAGAGGAATTTCAAGCTGATGGATGACTTTGAAGGCGCGTTCCAAGCTTTGGTGAGTCATTTGGAGAGACCTCCTATTTCGTCAAAGTCGGTAGATGATGAGGAAATGTACATTTACTTAGCAGTATCGCCACATGCCATAACTGCCGCACTGATTCGTGAGGATAACCAGATCCAGAGATTGGAGTACTATGTTAGTAAACAGTTGACGAGGGCAGAAAGAAACTACCCGAAGATAAAGAAGTTGGCATACTGCTTGGTGATCACTTTGCACAAACTTCGCCTGTACTTCTAGGCACATCCAATCAACATCTACACCGATCAGCCTTTGCGATAGGTTCTGCAGTGTCCTGAGACATTTAGAAGGTTGCTTAAATGGAGCATTGAGCTCAGCTAGTTCAACATCGCTTATATGCTTGGAAGAGCCATCCAGCGACAAGCATTGGCAGATTTTATAGCAGAATTTACGGTGCAGGATAAGCTAAGTTAAAGCAATGTAGTTCCTACCGTACGATGGAAACTATATACCGATGGAGCATCCAATGATCATTGTTCTGGAGCTAGCATCCTTCTTGTGAACCTCGAGAACCTATTAATTTTCTATGCTTTGTAGCTTGATTTCCCTGTTATGAATAATGAAGCCGAATATGAGGCGTTGATTGTTGGACTGAAGCTTTCAAAAGAGCTTGGGGTGAAATCGATCGAAATCTTTTGCGACTCTTAGCTAGTGGTGTACCAAGTTAGAGGGAACTGCCAAGCGAAGGGACAACGGCTTGCCCCACACATTTCTTGAGCTTAAGAGTTGTTGACAGGCATCGAATACTATGACATTTCACATATCCTACGTGAGCAGAATAGGGAAACTGACTCTTTGGCAAAGTTCGCAAGCACTGGCGTTGCGGGCTTGGTTCCGTTCGAGACCCTACATATCCTAAGCATAAATGTCATGGAGTTGATCAAGTTATGAAAACAGAACCCGAAAAGGAATTATGGATGTCCCCATTTAAAGAATACCTATTGCGTGGAATCTTGCCTGAGAAAAGGAATGAAAAGTGGCAAGTCCTTCGCAAGGCCTCACGGTATATTATGCGAGATTGATTTATGTATCGAAAGGGATTTACTGTTCCCTTACTCAGATGTATCGCCCACGAGGAGATAAAGCAGGTCATGAAAAAAGTCCATAAAGGAGAGTGTGGCGATCACACTAGGAGGCAAATGTTTCTTAAATAGATACTCCATTATGGGTACTACAGGCCGACCGTGAATCAGGATGCTGTAGATCACGTGAGACGATGTGACAAATGCCAAATATATACAAAAGTCCCAAGAGCGACGTCGACATAAATCATGCAAATGGTTAGTCTGTGGCCGTTTGCGGTATGGGGAATTGATATTATCAGCTCATTGCCGATTTCCAAAGGTGGCGCCAGATATGTAATTGTCACGGTTGATTACTTTACAAAATGGGCCAAAGTAGAGCCATTAGCTATGATCACAACCAAGAAAGTCATTAACTTTGTTGCTCGAAACATTATATGTCATTTTGGTCTTCCGCAAACTATCATAACTGATAACGGAACACGATTTGATAGTGCTGAGTTCACGGAGTTTTGTCGAAGGTGTCGTATTGAGAAAAGGTTTGCAGTAGTTGCTCACCCTCAATAAATGGACAGGTTGAAGCTGTAAACAAGATTATAAAGTCCATATTGAAAAAGCATTTGGAAAAGGCTAAAGGCAAGTGGTGGTCGAACTTCCTATGATGCTCTGGGTCTATAAAACCACTCATAAGTCTGCAATTGGCCACAATTCATTCGCCCTGGCTTGCGGAGCCGAAGCTGTCATTCCTGTGGAACTCGAAGTCTCTTCCTATCGGGTGACTTACAAAAATCTCAAAACAAATCAAGATCTTTTATTGGAGTTGTTGGACATTATTGATGAGAAGTGTAAGGAGGCCGGTTTAAGACCTCCCGCACATCATCACCAAGTCCCCCGGTAGTATAATATGAATGTCCGACTAAGAACCTTTGGTGTTGGTGACCTTGCCCTGAAACGAATCTTTCTGGTCCCATCGCATATGAACCCTACATGGAAAGGGCCGTACGTCATTTAACAGAGGCTTGGAGAAGGAACATTTAAGCTAGCGACTGTTGAAGGTGTAACGCTTTCCAGAGCATGGAATCGCGAACATCTACGTCGCTATTTCACCAAGATTGTTTCTTTCACATTCCAGTAGTATTTGCTTTGTGTTTGATTTTTTTTGATACGTAATAAGACAAGTTATTCTGCCCCTATTTTTAATGATGGATAAAAACTTGAAGATTCTTTTCTATGGACTATTGTTATTTCATATTATGATGATTATTTGTTGGAATTGATTAATACTAACATTTGTGGTGTATGAACACACACATAGAACTAAAAATCGACCAGTTATACCGAACCCCAATGAAAATGAACAAGGGGGATTGCTTGGTGAGTTTGGTTGGCTGGCGATTCCCACGAGTGATCCGAAAAGGCAATTTTCACATTGAAAAAATCTCTAAGTCCATGGAGTGTGGTTTAGAGTATTCTGAGTCCCCTGAGTGTGGACTAGAGTATAAATGAACTGAAAAAATCTCTAAGTCCCCGGACTGCAGATTAGAGCACTCTAAGTCCCCGGAGTGCGGACTAGAGTATAAATGAGTTGAAAAAATCTCTAAGTCTCCAGACTATGGGTTAGAGTACTTTAAGTCCTCGGAGTGTGGACTAAAATATAAATGGCTTGAAAAAATCTCTAAGACCCCAGTGTGTGGATTAGAGTACTCTTAGTCCCTGGGGTATGGACTAGAGTATAAACGACTTGAAAAAATCTCTATGTCCTTGGATTGTGGATTAGAGTACTCTAAGTCTCCGTACTACGGACTTGAGAATAAACAACTTGAAAAAAATTTCTAAGTCCCCAGAGTGCGGATTAGAGTACTATGAGTCCCCGAAGCGTGGACTAGAGTATAAACGACTTGAAAAAATCTCTAAGTCCCCAGAGTGCGGATTAGAGTACATTGAGTCCCCGGAGTGTGGACTAGAGTACAAATGACTTAAAAAAAATCTCTATGTCCCCGGAGTGCGGATTAGAGTGCTTTGAGTCCCCTGAGCGCGGACTAGAGCATAAACGACATAAAAAAGTTCTCTAAGTCCTTAGAGTGCGGATTAGAGTACTTTGAGTCCTTGGAGCGTGAACTAGAGTATAAACGACTTATAAAAATCTTAAGTCCCCAGTGTGCGGATTAGAGTGCTCTGGGTCCCCGGAGCATGGACTAAAGCATAAATGACATGAAAAAAATATCTCTAAGTCCCCGGAGCGTAGGATAGAGTATAAATTACATAAAAAAAATTCTAAGTCCTTGAGGCGGACTAAAAAGTTCTAAGTATCCAAACCGATTGATAAACAAGAGAGTCGTCAACCATTTGCTATCCCACGAACTTCGATTTGACATTGACGAAAGATGCTCAAACTATTAGCGGCAGATTATGACCGTTGGTTACAATTCTGGCTCAGTATCGTTTGTGACTTAAGATGAAGCCTGTAGAGGAGCTCTGAGATTAAGATAATGAATTATCAACGAAATTTGGAAAAATTATCACAAGCACTTGGATCGGGAGAAGTTGGCCGGGATCCACGCCCATGCATGTGCTACTAAAAAGGAAAAGAAAAAGGGAAAACAACGCAAGTCTAACTTATTTGGACTAAGCATAATAATACAAGACCCCGACTATTTCTTTGACTTCTTATCCTTTGGCTTTTTGGGAGTCGAATCGGTTGAGCATCTTTTTCGAGACCCTTTGCCGCCTGCAGTAGAAATACTCAAGGAAGGAGGAGGAACCACAATAGGAGTGAACCGCCAAGAGGAATGAATTGTAAAGGCCTATGGAAAGGATCACCAACAGCCACCAAACTGCGTTCACCCTTTAATTCAAGCTTTGATTTCTCCTTTTTCTCAATCCACTCCCTCGGGCTGAACTCGGCAGTGTACTCAGAAGCTCCTGTAACTATAACATCATCGTGCTCCTCCATAGTGACGGGTCTTCAAGTTTTTCCTCATCAAGAGCCCTAATCACCTGAGCATCGAGCCCTGGGATATCTACGATAGCTGAAGCCTCGGCAATTTGTCATTCCTGCTCCGTGGCGACATCTCTCCTAGGAGTTGACTCAGGACCGATGACCTATAGAGTTTTGTAAAAATAAAATGTTAGACTGCAGTTGTTATTTATCGAGAATAGCAACTTTTTAGATTAAAAAGGGCTCGATGTGTTACTTGCATCTGGTTAACTCTCGGTAGTCATTGGAGTGTTCCCTTCGATGATAGAGGACAACATATGTGGACCAAGTCAGGGTTTATCTGGATCATAATTGACGTGCTCCTCTATGAGATGAGAAGATGACGTTCCCACCAGCTGCGTATGAGGAGGAGTACCCTTGGGTTCGGTTCCGAGAGACCCTGTGACATCTTCTTTCTCTTGGACCGGTGCAGGGGTCTTGCCAAATTGGAGTTTAGCGGAAGCTAAGTTAGATGGCTCATTTCCTCGGAGCACTTTTTGCACAAGTGCCCCCTCATCAAGCTCCACCACTCCCAACTCCTCTTTCTTGGTCCTTGTGATGATCTCCCAAGCTTCAGCAATCGACTCAATATAGCCCTCGCCTAGAAAAGTCAAATCATGGTGAAGGAGGACTTGTGCATTGAACTCGGCAATGAGTGGATCAAATAAGCAATTGATTTCTTCCCTACTGGATTCAGTCACTGCCAATTCAAGAGTCGACATCCATAAGCACCGCTTTCTTTCCCTCTTCATGAGCGGCTTCTTTCAAGGTTTCGATCTGGGATAATTGCTCGTCAAGTTTTGTTTTCAGGTTTATTCTTTCGACGATCTCCTCACAATACTTTTGTGACTCCTTTTGTGCCTCGACTTTCTCCTTCCTCTCCTTAGATAGTAGTTTTTCTATCTCCTTTATGTAGCGGGGTAAAATGTCTTTCTACTTTTGTAAGGAGTCCTTTTCCAAAGCTAAGGTGCCACTGCGGTGGAGTGCATCGTCCAGTTCCTTTTTATGAGAAGCCTTAAGGCAACTAGCTGCCTCAGCCGTCTCCTTTGCATTCTTCTTCGCCTTATCAAGTTCAGCTTTAAATGCGAGCAGCTCAGTCTCTTGGGCCTGTTGATGTCCTTATCATGGATGGCCTCCAGCTTAAGGCGATTAATCTCATGTCGACCTTCAATAGAAAACTCAAATACTTTTTCGACTAAATGAACGAACGCTTCATGTTGTACATTACACATCATTCATGCACGCCAATGAGCTCTCTTTGGCATTTCCAGGGATAGTATGTATAAAAGGGAGGAATTTGATCCCATCAAAACAAATCTTTGGAAAGGTAGCTTTAAACTCAACTAGTTTCTCCGCTATAGTCGAATCGTGGGAAGGAACCGAGGGAATTTGTTCAAATGTGACTAGCTTTTGTTTACGATGCTCACGAGACTGTCTGGTGCTTGATGATCTGGAATGTTGGTCATGAGGAGCATCATATTGAGAGCTTTGGTATGCAGACTTATCTCTACTGCATGAAGGAGGGTTAATTGGTTCACTCTGACGTGAAGCGTGCTCTTAAGGCTTCTTTCCGAATGATGAAGATGATTCTCAAGAATGATAATATTTTGCCCATCCTTCACCTGTCTCGGCATCTTCCGGACTCGGAATCCTGACTCGAACGATGGAAGATGGAAGAGCCATGAAGGTGATCGAAAGCGTGTTAATAAGACATTGCACCTATAAAAGAACCAAGCGAGAACATACCAGTAGTTGCTATGTCAAATGTTAAGTGCAAGTGAATGGTGGGGTGCAAGTGCTTGTGTATGTCCTAGTGTATCCCACTGATGGACCTATAACATTTGCTTTACTCATAGGAGTTCCTTATCCTTGGTTGGAAGGCTACCTGCCTTTGCTGCTTCTTGCAGGAGAGTTAAGCTCTTCAATGCCAAGGGTGGTAAAGTCATAATTCAACAAATCGTCTGGAATAGAGATGTCAGAAAGTCCCTTCAATGCGCTCTCCATTTGGTGAGAAGACGAACCCTTTTTAACAGGAGATATAATGAATTTCAAGGTCTCCCCGGTTTTGTTTTTCTTAATCCTATTCGCCAGACATTTCCCCTTTTGGAGGAGGTTGCGATTGGCTTGTGTGTGGTGCATCAGTTGTCGGCGCTTGTCCAAGGCCTGCATCTTTGTTTTTTGGCCTTGCATCTTCCGTTACCTTTATCTCCCCTTCTTCGGTGCCTTCTTAGATTTCCTTAGTAGGGGGCACCATGAGGTCATTTAGTTCTTCCCTTTTCTCAGCGAAAACCTTCGGGATCTCTTTACTTCCCAGAAGACCAATTCTGCGGCCGTCTTCCAATAACCAGAATAGTGAGAGTAGTTCTTCAGTGACGAGGAGTATGATCTCTCTATCCTCCACCAGAGTAGCAAAAATAGCCACGACTGCCCTAGAATATCTAACACCTTTAGGCTGAGAGCAAGCACCTGAAAGAGTTGAAAGAATTCATACGATTAAGAAAGAAGATGTGGTTTGAGTCCTTGAATTAAGGGCAAAGGCGGGGATAGTACTTATGCCCTTCCAACCACCTTCTCACGAAGCCGGGAGGACATAGCACATAGAACAATTCCTACTTGAACAAGAAGAGTTTATTCCATGCACCTATTAAGACTTGACATTTGGGCATCAGCTCAATGAAGACACACCAAGGACTGTTGGTACGTCTTTTGAAAGTCATAAATGTACCGGATGTCCACGGGAGTTGGTGGACGAAATATGACATTCGTGAAGAGAAGGAAAGTGCCATGGATATAGGTGTAACTATTGGGATGCTGTTGAGTCGGAGCGATTCCCATATACTTCAGCACTTCACGAATAAAGAGTTGAATGGTGGCACACATCCGGCCCAACACATGAATTTATTGCATGTGGTATATCCAGCAGGGGCAAATAAGGCTTATCTTGCCTGGACGGAACCGAAACATCTTCAACAGGAATTCCATGGATATAGCACAATAGATGAAGATCAACTTCATCGATTTTTGAAGCCTGTGAGTCAGCCGGATTATTCAAGACGATCGCATCTTCCACAACATTGAGAGCTGGGCTTATAATTTCTGCACAAAGAGTCGGGATATCGGAAAAAAGGTCTGTTTGAGGGTTAGATGTCTCTACTTATTCTCTTTGCCGGCTTAGTACAGACTTGTCAAACAAATTAGTGGCGCTTGATTCCATATCCGATCTAGAAGATATTACAGGTGAACACTTTGTATAACTCGATATCTGTGTCAGTTATACTAAATAGACAATCAATATTAGAAAGAATAACCTGTCCCCCATGTTGTGTGTGGACTAGTGCAATAGAATGTGAAATGAATGTGAACAGTTTAAAATTGAAAAACCAAAAGTAAAACGTTGAAGCTTATTGGTTTTGCCCGGATAGACTGTCATCGCTGACCGTCTCGGACAACATAAAAGGTGATTGGCGACAAAAGCTTTAGGGTTGGATGTTGACATTTAGGATTATAAAGTCCGTTGTTCGAATATGTAGGGCCAGTTTTATACTTAACTCATGTTGGGTGGATTGGAAATTTATTAGTTCAGGTTTAAGTCCATCGATCTGTATATGCTAGTCATGTTGTTGTTAATCACTTTATGCTTGGGCAAGACAGTATGTAGTCAAATGTTTGAATAACCCGAGTTAAAGTAGTTTTAATTTGTCAACACCGATCCCATCCATCTATGTCGATCCCTACGTCTTATCCCATGACCAAACCTGAACTTAGGCTCATATAGGAATGTCGAACCCTATCCACAGCTGACTACTGACCCCCTTCTCTTTTTACCTCAATACCGACCCTTTCTCTCTAGTCTCTATACTGATACCTTCTTTCCTAGAAAATACTGACCCCTTTTTCTTTCGAATTCCTATGCCTAAGGAAGAATACAAGCCTCATGTTTAAAATGACATATACCGATCCCTTTTTCTAACTTACACCTATCCCTAATCCTACCGACCCCATCTCCTACATTTCCTTCACCAAATCCTCTCCAACCAATGCCAACTTGTCCGAACCTATTTCCTTCCCCTTCATTTTCCTTCTCTTTCTCCTATTTCCTACATTCTCTTCACCTCACACATGCATCCCTATGAAACCCATCCATCTACAAACCTAATACAGCACTAGAACTCGATCAAACTCAAAGACGATGACCCAGTAACCTAAACAAGGGAAAAACTATACCTATTTGATTTCGCTTGCAAGATCGCAGCTTGGATTAAAAGAAAATTGATATTGATAGAGGTCAGAAATAAGATCTTGCGGTTGAAATTGTGTTAATGGAGAGAGATTTAAAGCTTTACTATGGAGCAATCGGTTGGGAAGAGAGGAATGGGTGAAGTTGCAGATGTTGGGAAGATAGAGTAAAAGAGAAAGAAGAGAAGGAGTTGGCTTTTATATGGGAACTCGGTTGTAGGTCGAAAAAGGGATCGGCCTCGAGCTCTGCTGACCCCTACTCGAGCATAATGACCAAGGGTCGGCATACAAAGATGACGATCCCTTAAAAAAAATTATAAAATAAAATAATAATAAAATGATAATATATATTGTAAATAATGAAAGGGAAAGGAAGATATGCTTCTATAGTGGGTGTTCGTGAGATGGAGAGGAATTTGTGAATTCAATCTCTAAGAGGTTAGGCCGAGAAAACCTAAAGACTTCATATGACTAGATTTGTGCATTCAAATGGGATAAGACTTCGTCAAAGATTAATACAGAACAACGATTAAACAATGACTTGAATAAGCTTGCCTTCGGGAACCTAGATTTTTCTCCGATTCAAAGCATGTTGTGTTATCCATAAGACGCACTTTGGGGGACAAGTGTTACCTAGTACCTTGGCCCTGCTACACAAAGGTAATTATAGAGGTCAAAATTGACTATTGATGGGAAAAATGGCCTTGAGACGTCATCTATATGACCAGAGTGTGATTATCGAGCGGCTATATCCAGCCCAGGGTAAATAAGGTCAACGAATGGATGATACAGGATGTCAGGATTATGAAGATTAGCCTGGTGGAATAGGGGTCGACATAGATGATTGATAAGTTGAAGAGTGTGTGGCATTCATGGGGTCGACATAGCAAGTGGACTTCATCAGGTCGGCAGAGCCAATGGCCTCCATTGGGTCGGCATAGCAAGTGGACTCTATTGGGTCGGCATAGCGAGTGGACTCCATCGGGTCGGCATAGCGACTGTCCTCCATCGGGTCGGCATAGCAAATGGAATGTGGCCGGGTCGATACGGAACTTATGATGGGTCGTGTCGGCGTGGTATCTATGGCGACTCGAGTCGGCATGCTTTGATGGGTCGGCAAAGTATATTATGATGAGGCTCGTCACATCGAAAGTGATCGGCATATCATGATGATATAGCGTAGGTTAGTATGATTGGCATAATATGTTGGGCTAAGTCTTTCTTATGGTGGGCCCAAATGGTAAGGTTGAAGGCTGCCTTCATTTATAAATGCAGGGGAAGGAGGCTATTCTTGGGGACCCTTTTTTGGGGGCTACCAAGGGAAAACTCTGCCATTTTTGTAATCGGTTTCTCTTATTTCTAATTTGTTCTCAAGCTATTTCTCGTGAATTTTACTTGTAATTAGCGGAGTGATAAAGCAACAAAGAACACATTCAGAGTGGATGTAGGCAATCAATGCCGAACCACTATAAATCTTTTTTTTTACTTTCTGCTACCTTTTCTTGAATATTTTAAGTTACTCCTCATTTTTCATTTAATTTCTTCATTTATTTTACTACTCAAATCTATTCTCGGGTGTTTGTGACCAATTTGGTTGCAAATAGAAACTTTGTATAAACACTTTAAAATGCACAATGATAAATATATACAATATTATGTGCATCTCCTTATAGCCCCAAATCAGATAACAAAATTATATTTATACATTTAGATATACATAAATCATATAAAATGTATGCAGGTGCATGTAAACATATAACCAGCCCAACTATATAGAGCTAATAAAGACATATATTTCTCATTTACATGCATGAAGTCAATACACAACCAAAGTAACAAATCTATCATCTCAATATCAATAATGGTTCACATATACAATCATATAAATAATTCAATAAAATGCATCTTACTTAAGTAACCAATCTAACAATTATATCTTCTTCGTTTTTTATAAGAGCCTCAAACTTATTTTATAAAGTAATACTCTAACCTATCAATACTATTATTGCTTGCTTAATTCTTCAACCAAAATTAAGTTTGGCTATTTATAAGGCCTTACTATATTATATAGCTCATGTATATAATACACACACACACACACACACTCACATATATCAAACACCATTTCTTGAATAATACAATGCTTCTTTTTAATTTCCATCTTCTCAAATCACCTTTATAGAAATTCATTGGTTAGTTAACTATCGATTTACACTATGATAAACCAACACCAAGGTCGGATTAACTTCAAAGCTAATTTTAATACAAGTTTAACTGCCTAAATCGTAATTTTAGCCTTACATCTTATTTTAAAGATCGTACTTCTAATTTTCCATTAGTAATAGAATATATAATAATATTTCTATCACTAATACAACTAACGATTATAGTTTTAATAAACTTATAACCTTGCTATAAATTAGTATCAACTCCATTTAATTATATTCAATATGAATAGAACACGATATTTATATACGGACCTCAATCAATTACCCTGAATATCCATAGTAAAATATATAATACTATTTCTACCACTGATCTAACTATAAATTATATTTAATTAATTTATAACCATGTTATAAACTAATACCAACTCCATCTAACATCATTTAATATGAATAGAACATAATATTTATATACACCAGGTCTTAATCAATTATCCTAAATCTCTACTCAAACCAATCCAATCAAATGGAGAAATAATTACTTATATATATATATATATCAGTATACCTCCCCTAGGCAATATTTTTCAACATATACAATTAAGGGAATTTATACTGAAATATAAAATTCAAGGTCATAACCGCTCACCTAAACTATAAATTTCCCAAGTGTCTAAACCTAGTCCAAGCCTATACCATGTCATATATAATCTTACTATAAGTGTATTAGCGAAGACTGCGTCTTGATTGGACCAATTATGCAAAAGATATGAATCTAATACAAAGAGAGATTAATTTAAATAATTAATTAACATAATTATTTAACAAATCACCTTAGTTTCCTTAACATCTCTTCTTCCCCAATTGTTTGTGCACTCTCATGCATATAGCAACCCATTGCTACATCTCCTCTCTCTTCAAATTCTTACTGCTTACTCTACAAAATAGCAAACGGTCAGCACCAACGCGCTCCACCACACGAGCTCTTTGTGATGACCTCGCCAACATCAAGTCTGATTCCTCCATCAAAATGTGATTCTAGCTCATCCTTTCACAGTCCATGAAGTCGCGATCCTCCTTAGGGCATCGGAGCTCCGGTCGTTTTCAACAAAACATGTGCACAGCCAAGAGAAACATAATGATGCTCCACTCTTTCCTAGCTCCTCCTCAATATCGCTATCAAATGGAAACCCTAGTCACCGTGGGAAGTACAACCACTTCCCCAAGCATCGCCGCACCTTTTAATTTCACCAAGGATTTGATCCCCATCTTGCCATGATTTTAACGAATTCGACCTTGTCTACTAACGTAACCAGTAGCTTTGAATTCAATTCAAGGAAGGAGGGGGCTTTGTTTTTTAAAGAGCAAGAGAAAGAAAGAAAGAATGGAAAGAAGGAAAATTAAATATCTCCTATGTGAATGTGTTATATATATATACATATATGTATGTATGTATATTTTGATGCTAAAAATAGCAATAACACCCAAAAATTTGTTAAGATCTAGAGATCTAGCAGAAAATAGCGAGAAAGTAAAGAAGACTCAAGAATTTTTTATAGTGGTTTGGTAATCTATGACCTATGTCAACTTTATATTTCATAGATTATGGTTTAAGAGAGATTTAGAGTCACAAGTATAATAAATTGACATGTTCTTAAGCTTAGCGCTGTCAATGATGTCACGTTTGTGACTATTATGAAGAGAGATAGGGGATGAAGAAGGAGAGATGCCAAAAGTTAGAGAAAATCCTTCGTTGATTGCCATTGGGCTGGTATTTATAGAGAAATGGCTCCATGGATCTAGAGATCATGCTGTATAAGGTCCAAATGAAAGCCCAGAGGTATGAAAGGAGGCCGTCGACCCAAGTACCAAAAAAGCTCTTGGTAACGAGAGGTTAAGAAGGGTGAAAACCTATCATTTTTTTTTGTTTTGTCTCCTACCTCCAATTTAATGTGTTCCAAACTCTTTTCTATGAATATTGAGTTTCATTCGGTAAATCCTTTGATATTTCTTGTCTTATTCTACTTTCTTTTCTTTTTTCTCATCAATCCTTTAAGTCGCTCATCTGTTCTTCGAGAAAAACACTTCATGACAATTACTAAAGATTGTGCATCAAGTATAAGAAGTTTGGGGTCCAAAGTGGAATAAATTTCTCTCGACACCAAGAGGTCCTCTCGAAAAATTTCCCCATTCTACTTAAAACTTGTTGAATTCCATCTTTCGATCCTTCTATGTATGTTTCCAAATTCTTGAGCTATTTCATCCCTATCTTGACCTCCTAATTCTAGTTAAAATCTGCTTGGTTAAAATGTCGGTTAACACTTGCCCTCCAAGGCATGCCTTATGAATGTAACATGTGCTTTGCTCAAGAGCAAGTTTTGGCAGCAGTCAAACTTTAGTAGTCGGATCCTCCAGCCATCAATCGATCCCGATCTTAGTGAATCATTCGTTTCCTTTAGATTCTCCTACAAACAAAAGGTCATTATAGACCTGTTATATCTAGGGACTCGATTCATTGCTTAAGTGTATATAATGAATAATCAGTCCCTTTGCATCAAGTGTTATCATTTCATACATTAAAATCACCCCATATCTGCTTAGGATTTATCTATTCCAATCTAACTACGAGACGTTAAAATCCTAAGGTCAAGTCTATGTCTATTCTAAGGCTCGATCTCTTCGGATCGCTTAACATTCGATTTGGGATCCTATCTAATCTAGGGTCTCATGCAGTATAGGGTTTGATCTATCTGAATCATTTCATATCTAACCTTTGATTTGATCTCTCCAGATTGTTACATTATCTAATCTATGGATCATTCTCTCCTGATCGTTCGTCATCCAATCTAGGGTTCGATCCCTCCAATCATTCATCATCCGATCTAGGATTCGATCTCTCCATATTCATGTTGAGTCCACTCTGCTCGCCCTCAGACAATGGGACACAATGTCCAAGAAAGTCCACTCACTCTTTGATGAGGGGACTTATTGTTGATCTCTTTGGATCCTTGTTGAGCCCAATCTGCTTGCTCATCGATGAGGGGACTCGACAAGCATGTCCATCTACTTACTCCCTGATAATGGAACTTACTTCTTGCGGTCACCACCTCGACTGTCCGAACTGGACTACCAAGATTGATATTAATCATCACATTCAAGTGTTTTATAAAACCCTAAACAATTTCAGGGGGTCATCAAACTCCGCTAGTGTTACCTAATCGGTGGCAACCATCATTCATGAAGCCTAAATCATGGCATATATCTAACATCAAAATACCCAATCCTATCAAGGATCACCTTCAGACTTCCAACTCACAACATGCCTAAGGACTGATCAAGATCACGTACATGTGCAAGTGGTCCGATAGTAATGTTGCATCATTTATTTAAATAAAAGGCAAGGTAAGGGAGTCGAACCTGTGAATCCATCATGTATATGGGGTTATCATCCAATGTAAGTCTCTGATCTATATCTTCATGCTACCCCTCTCCCCCTCATTTCTGGTTTAGCTTCTGGTTACATCTCCTACTATTATGCATTCGCATTTCGATCTACCTCTCTAGCTCTAGCATTGTTTGTTCCAAGCATTAGAGCTCATCCTAGATCCAAATTGATCATGCCCCCATTGAATTCCTCTCCGCACTGAATCAATTCAGGTCAATAATGACTGGATCTGCTCGTGAGGGCATTAACCAATTTGCTTTGCTCCAACTTCAAATGCTCCAGCATTGGTTTCTCGCCATGGGTTCTAAATTGTAGCTATTTATCTATTCTTTGTTCTCCTAACCTTTGAAAAATCCCTCTAACATTTCCTATTGTTGGGCTATCATCCCATCTTGCATCTCTGTCATCATTCTCTCTATTTCCTCTCTAGTCGCGTAAAAGGAGTGATCTGAATCTGAGGACACCTCTTGCATGCCCTCATGCTCTGGTTGACCCTCTCCAATCATAGATATGGCGTTAGGCCTCTTCTTCTTTTCTGAACTTCATATCTAAGCTTTAGGTTGTGCAATCTAGCTCTTTCTCGATGAAAGCACCAAAATGTTTGCGCCAAAATGTCACCAACACCCAAAAATACGTTAAATTCTAGAGATCTAGTAGAAAATAGCAATAAAGTAAAGAAAATTCAATAATTTTTATAGTGGTTCGACAATCTCTGGCCTACATCCACTTTATATTTTATTGATTATGGGTTTGAGAGTGATTTAGAGTCATAAATACAAGAATTTGATAGGATCTTAAGCCTAGAAGTATCAACAATATCTGCCTTAATGAATACTATGAAGAAAAATAGGGGATGAAGAAGAAGAAGTGCCAAAAGTCAGAGAGGATCCTTCTTTGGTTGCCAGAGGGCTGGTATTTATAGAGAAACAACTCTATAGATCTAAAGGCTTATGTTGTATAAGGTTCAGATGCAAGCCCAGAGTTATGGAAGGAGGCATGCCGGCCTAAGCACCAAAAATTATCTCTTTGTACCAAATGGTTAAGATGAGTAAAAACTCATCCTTTTTTTTGTCTCCTACCTCTGATTTGATGCGTTCTAGACTCTTCTATATGAATATCAAGTTCCTTTTGGAAATTCCTATAGTATTCCTTACCTTATTTTGCTTTCTTTATTTTCTTCTCATCAATCCTTGAACTTTTTCATCTATTCTCTAAGAAAGACACTTCATGACGATTATTAGAGATTGTGCATGAAGTATAAGGAGTTAGGGTTTCAACGTGGAATAAATTGCTTTCGGTACCGAGAGGTCCTCTTGGTACCGATTGGTCCAAATTGCCACATTCTACTTGAAACTTGTTGAATTCCACCTTCTGATACTTCTAAAAATGTTTCCAAATTCTTGAGTTGTATCGTCCTTGTCTTGATCTCCTAATTCTAGTTGAAATCTGCTTGGTTAAAAAGCCGGTTAACACACATATATAATTGGTTAAGTGAGTTGTTACACTAAAAACTAATCTTTCGGCTAAGACGAAAGGTCCCTAGACATTTAAGGAAAAGAATGGCGCAGTTCAAACCATTCGAAACTTCAAAAGGGATGCAATTTTTGAAATTTACTAACTAAAACCTTTCGAAGGGATCAACAGGTTCCATCTCTAGTATCCAAACAGTTCAAAGGGGAAGAAGGAGTCAAAGAAAGTGAAAGCAATTACTTAATGACCTTTTCAAAAGCATACCAAGCCTTTCGAATAAGTTGAGAAGCATACAAAACATCTTTCAGCAATATCGAAAGGTTTATGAAGAAGGCAACGATCACAAGTCAGCAAAGAGTAAAGAAACAACCTTCCGACGAGGTCGAAAGGTTTACGATAGCATATGTAAGGGAAACCCTTCGACAACAGCGAAAGGTTTATGAAGGCATAAATGAAAATGGACCCTTCAACAATGTCCGAAGGTCCACAAAACCTTTCGACCAGGTCGAAAGGTTGACAGCTATATATAAAGGGTAACCTTCCGGCTCGGCCGAAGGCATGAGGCCGAAAGAAGGGGCCGCCTACATCTATAAATAGGACCCAAGGGTCCCAGTTTTTATTTCCCTCACCTCATTCTTGTAATATGAGAAGAAATATGTTGTGACCCTAATTGGGAATCAATTTAGGGATTTGTAAAAGAGCCGATCTTGAATAAAAAGGGAAGTTTTATGTTCTGTTAAATTACTTATTGTTTTGCTCAAATCTTCGTTAGATTAATTCATATTTTCAGGATTAACTCCACCGGAAGGTTCTTGCCGATTAGGTCATCAACTCTTACACTCTAAGCTTTCGGCACGGTCAACAACCACTCTGGATTAACTTGAGCGGTAACCTTTCAAAGTAATTGGCTTTATGATTTAAATCCTTCAACTAAGTTGATAGTTCCTTATATTTTAACAACACCAAAACCTTTCGGTAATGTTTAAGTTCAGAAATATAAGGCTCAATCCAATGATGAGCATTCACATACCTTTCGATAAAGTTGACACTGACTTCATATAAGCGATCAAACCTTTCGGCAAGACTAAGAGCTCCTATAAACCACCTAGGAGTTTATTGTCTTACATACTGCTAAAGATATTAATCATCCAAACCTTTCAGAAACATTAAAGATCAACTTTAAAGGGATAAATTCGGTGAATAATCATTTGTACTGTAAAGGAAATCTCTACGAAATACAAGATCTACCGAGGTAAAAACTTCTCTACTAAGAAGATCAAACCTATCGACTATGCCAAAAGGCCCAAATCAAAAATCAGCAACCATCGAAGCTAAATGAAAAAGCAATTCTTAAAGATATCTTTCCCTTTATCTAAACTATCATTCCTATTTTCGTTGAAGTATCTTTTAGGGCGTTGACCATAAATTTGGTTAACATTTTTGGCGCTAGAAAGAGGGCCCGAACAATCCATTTGAATACAATTAAAGGATAAGGTATAGATTCAATGTTCGAAGCGAGAAAAAGCTTTTGCAGAGAAAGTTCATTTCAAGGATCAACAGAACCTCTGGGTGTAAGTCCTAGTTATTGAATGAATTATAACCAACCCTTACTTGAAGAACAAATCCTTTGGCTCCAAGCTCTACAAATCATTAAGATGAAAAGACTGGTTATACCTTATGACTCATGGAAATGGAGTATCAACCCGATCTGTTCGAAATCGACCCCAGCCTTTGTTCTAGAAAAGGAAAATTCAAAGAAAAACGGTCTATTTCGATAAATGAGAGAGACCATTCAGTCATTCCTATGGAACTTTCTTTGAAGAGGAGATGATAAAGGATTATAACAATTTGGCACATAAATGGAATAATATTGTAAATGAAGTCCACCATTCAAGGAAAGGCTATGGACGCATAGAAAGGTTCACAACCAAGGGACAAAGGATAGTAAATGAATCGCCAAGTGGGAGTACAAAGATTACTAAGAGATTTCCAACCGAAATCTTAAGAGTGAAAAAAATCCTTGGAAGAGGACCAACTAATAATGAGAAGAAAACCTGCCCCTCAAGAAGAAATACTTGAACAAAACAAAAGAGAATTAAACGCCAGTCAAAAACGGCTCAGAAATCAAGACTTCTTAAAGAAAATGATTTTACTACCACGATCAAAGATATCTACATCTAAATTGAAGAGGAACTGGATTAATGGCCTTCTCAGAAAAAGAAGCCAGAATATGAAAAGAAACTTAAAAGATCTCATTACAACTTTTACCTAATAAATGGACGTGAAATAAATCAATAGTCATGCACTTCCTAGAACAAGGAAAACTTAAGCAATTTGTAAAGGATTGAACAAACTGTGGAATGAAAACTCTATTTTCAAAATAATAAGAATCTACATGATCGGGAGGGAAATTCTCCTTAAAACTTGGACTACCTAAACAGTAGGCTACCAATAATGGTAGGAAGCCCTTGGTCGCGCCAAGACGGCCAGGTCAAGGCACCTCCTAGAGGGAGGGCATAAGCCTTTATCCATGCCAAAATTAGAAATGGCCAGATTAAAGCAGCACAAGCCCTTATCCTCATCACGCTATGGCCAGGATAAGGCACCTCCTGGAGGGAGGACGGGTAATCCCTTAGTCTCGCCACAATATGGCCTGACCAAGTTACTGAACAAGCCCTTTACCGCGTCACGCTATGGCCAGGCTAAGGCGCCTCCTAGAGGGAGGTCGGGTAAGTCCTTGGGCCTTGCTTTAGAATAAGCTATTCGAGTGCACCAGAAACCTAGATGAAATGTTCGGTGGATTAAGAAAAGTCCATGTCTAAAATGGGAACCGCCAGAAATCAGCAATCGTGAAAAGATTGACAGTGTTTAAACGGACAAACTGAAATGGGCTCTACTTAAATAAGCACAAAATTGGACTAAAGAGTCCTCGCCTGAAATAGACCAAAACAAATGGACAAAGAAAACTCGGGCCCGAGAAAGAAAAAGCATGTGAAACATCGTCAAGGCCTAAAGATGGCCCACTCGACAAGGAAATTAGAGAAAAGTTACCGACTTCTTCTCGTGAAAATTTTCCAAATGGGTATTCTAGTCCTTTATTATAGAAAAGGAAACTCCAATATTTTACCTCTTATTGCCAGATTGGTCCTCTAGTCTTCTTTTTTCGGATTGGTTTTTTGATTTTCGATACTTATGGCCTAAAAAGTGGCCTTTTGATCTCCTATTAATACTGGATCAACAGATTGTTCATTACTGAAAAGAGTATTCCTGACCTCAAAATCCTTATATTCCAAAGTATGATACCCGAATCTATATTTCAGAATTCTTACTTCTAAGCATTAGCTATCAAGGGCCCAAATATGGGTTTTGAATTATTAGCAAACGATAATTTATTATACCTAAATCTAGGTAGCAAAGACTGGTATTTATTTAAACCCTAATCTAGGTACAAGGACTTCAAATTACTATTCATTTCAAATGCTCGAATCTGGGCCGGGAAATATTAAAATGACTAAG
The DNA here is from genome assembly GCA_030765085.1 of Allium cepa. Taxonomy (NCBI): domain Eukaryota; kingdom Viridiplantae; phylum Streptophyta; class Magnoliopsida; order Asparagales; family Amaryllidaceae; genus Allium; species Allium cepa. Next base: position 390,847,157 of record CM060946.1, read on the forward strand.
TTTCTACTTCAAAATATCAAACACCGGCTCCTAAACCAGAAAAAATGGAATGGCAAGGGAGGGCAAAAGACTCAACAAGAATAAGAGTCACTAAATAGACAACTCAGAAGCGTATTAATGTTTACATTACAAGGGATCACACATTAGGTGATATTTACAAAATTATGGTAATTTGCAAAGTCATTTGCACACAACATAATCATATATGAGATAAGCTTATGTGACCTAAACACATTGATTATAAATCTCGAAATGTTTTATTAAGGGTCTCCGCCATCGAAGGATTAGAAAAATGATTAATTGCGGCACAAAGAACTTTATTAATTTTCTTCTCTTTTTCCTTGATGAGCCTACACATCTTCTCATCGAAGTCAATTGAAGGATTCGACTTTACTTGTCGTTTGAGCAAAGTAATCGCCTCATCTTTCTTTTTAATTTCGGCCTCAAGATGTTTAGCATAATCTTTGCAACTTCCGATGAGGGTTTTCTGGGTAAGGTGTCTTTTATACCATTGCACAGATCCAACATTGCCACTAAAGCGTTTCAGTAATATTTCATCTTGAACCACAATTGCTCCATTCTCTGTCAATAGCCTTTCCCTTATGATATCAACGCGGGATATTAAATTTTGAGTGGGTAAAGTTGAAGACGACTGGGGTTCCTATTTAAATAAATGATATAAAATAAAATTAGAATTTAAAAAAGAGGTAACTTTATTACTATAGTAATGGATTACATCTCATATAGAGGAAATGTTAAAGGACACAATAATCATTTCTATAACATTCAAAATTGAGAGATTACATTCCTAACTTTTCCTGGAGTGTTAACTAAAAGTGTAATTATCGAGTCAAATGGAATAGTGACTCTTTCAGGGGTAGTAACCGGAGGATACTTGTTGTAATCCCACTTCCCAGTCGGGGGACTATCATGACCGCAAATTAAATTTGAGTGGAATGTTCTAATTTTCTTCAAGAAAGTTTCTTTCTCTTCGCCGAGGAAGTCAAAGTGAAGATGAGGGAATTCCAAGTATAATTTTTATAGGTCTCGAAGAAAGCAATATTGCTAACTTCAAAGTGTTTAGGAGTGATGCTTTTTTAGAATAGAACCTTCTCAGGTTAACATATTGAGTTAACACGACCTAAAGAACTGATGTTTTGAATTGACATAATGAAGAAAAGAAGCCAAACATAGAGAACATTACAAAGACATATGTTCATAAGACAAATTTCTTGTTACATATTGACAATTATTCATCAGGTTCATACAAAATAGATTTAGAGAAAAACTCAGAAATAAATTTGTCCTTGTAATACTTAAGCTCTCGGTAGGAAGATCTTAGGGAATTGGTTTGACCCGAGGTAAGTTCCAACATGCCCTAGGATGCGGGTCAGATCCAAATTTGTCTAAATATCTTTTTTGAAAATATCTAAGCAGACCCCCACTGAATTCACCTAAATATAAGAAATCTATAATTGAATGCCTGCAATATATTTTATAAAAGAAGTTAACCAAAATGTCTCTTTCCTCGATCACCATCCATAATAAGGTTATTAACTCTTTATTTTCCTTTGATAGAGCGTCATATCAGAGACATGCTTTCTTTAATAAAGGAGCTTCTCTCTGAAATTTAAAAGATGCAAGTGCGGAAGTACTCCTATTGAGACTGAGATATTTCTCATATAAGGCATTATGCTCCATTATTAACTTATCTAATTCACTATATAGCTTGTTAATTTCTACTTGTTTTCTCTCAAGTTTTGTACTATAGGGAAATTTCGGCTTCTTCTTTATCTAAAATAAATGATGTATCACTAACTGTTATCTACAAGTGAAAAACATTTAAACAGAGAAGCCTGTACTTGAGAAACTGGGATAGAGACTTGAGGAACTTGTTCATTCACTGAAGGATCCTCGAGATGGATAAGAAAAACTTCCTCCTTCGTAGGAGCGTTTGGTCCCAGGGATGATGGAGATATATCTTTATGGGGTGATGGCTCCTTTTCAGGGGATTTGGTTGAACCGCCATTGTCCTTTTGAGCATCAGAGTGGCCTCCCTTGTCTCCGACATAGTCCGACTACCATGAGGATTGTCATTATTATCATCATCACTAGTATCCTAGCTCGTATGATTATTATCCTTCTTCCCATCGGGATCTTCATATTGATTATCCTCCTCCTTAGAGTCAAAATCAATCTCAAACGATGAGATGTCAAAAGAGGGAGCTTTCTTAAAATCAATTTTCCTCTCTTCACCCTCGGGCTTGAAACCCTGTTTGACTCGCTTGATTTTGTCCATGACTCTATTGGCTATAGTCGGATGAAGCAAAGGAAAACCAAAGTCAGGACACTTATCATGATTATCGGTATAAGCAAGCATGAGGGCATCTTCATAATAGTTCATCATCATATGCCCTAGGGTGGAGTCGACGAAATCAAAACCATGCTTTTGGAAGTTGGAGAGAGTTTGAACAACAAGTTTAAGTGAAGCTCTGGACCTCTTGAGTTTGTCTCCTAGTAATGTATTCTTGGAACTTAAGTGAGCCTTTTCATCATCCGAGTCTTTTAGAGCAAGCCCCCTTGAAAATTTCTCATCGGAGGTAAGCTGTGAGCTTGCCTCTCTACTTCAAGGTCAGCTTCAACCTTGGAAAGAGAAGCCTTAATTCGTTCCAGCTCGAAAGAAGAGTCATTTTGAGTGGTTGTCAGTAAAGATATTTGACTTTTTAAATCGGCATTTTCCTCTTGAAGCTTGGAGCATCCAATGGAAAGTCTGGAGACATGCTCGTTGAGGGAAACCTACTTCTTGGAAATCTACGACAAGAGAAGAAACAGCGGTTAACAATTAGAAAGACCTAATGATAATAGAATTAATGGGATAGGAGCTTACCAAGAGTTGTTGCTCCACGAGAGAGCGATGATTTCCACCACGTCTAGATTAAAGACGGCAGAGAAGTGGAGGTAAAGTATTCTGACTGAAGAATAGATTTAACAAGATTGTCAAAATCAATTGGCAAAGAAGTGGAAGATGATGATTCTGGAAGAGTGTGAGACTTAGAATGAGTCCCAAAAAGAGTAATCTACATCTGTTTCAATGTAGCAGTGAAGCAAAAATTGAAATAGGCGGAATGGGAGTTGGAGAAGGAGGAATTGGCTCCACAATGTTTTCTTAAGGATCCACAACTAGACTTTCCGAAGCTTTCTCCGGATTTACGCCCTCTTCTCCCTCATCAACATTGATTATCTTTGTTATTTTGGTTGAAGGGGCCTCCTCAGGAGGCATTTCTAGTCTTCTTGTCAAGGATTCTTGGAGCTGGCAAAAAGCTCCAAAATTTGTGTGACATCCATAGACGAGGAAGGAGGAGCAACTTCCCTTAAAGGCACGATGGCCTTGAGGAGAGCTAAAATGAATACCAGGAGATATAAATCAGATAAAAAAAATCGAGAATTTTATAGAAAGAGAACACTAAGTTAATGAGATACCTGAAGCGTCAAAACCAGTTGGCAACAAAGAAGTAAAATGATCGGCATTGCCCGGAGAATAGAAACGACTTCCCTGGGAGGTGTACATGATGGTAGGCGGAGTACCAAGGATCTTTTGACCAGCTGGTAGTAAGGAATGCTTTCCTAAATTTGAAAGGGTCAAGAGTGTCAACCCGCTCTTGAGATGTTTCGGAGCTACAGTTAATGAGTTGATAATTTCTTGGTCTGCATTACTGTGGGTTTTAGAGGGCTCATCTGAAAAAGATTAAATATTGGTTAACAAGAAGCAGAAATGGCGTTGAAATGAACTTACGCGGAGAAGTAAATGCCCCGTGGACATCTAAAAAGCACTTGACAAAAAAGAATTGGTTCTCCCAATCCTTAAACTTGTTAATGTTATCCAGTATCAGTTTCTTATATACATTCACTTTGTAAATCTGCTCGTTGGACTTGCTTGACCTTGCCAATTTGGTCAAGGAAGTTAAAATTCCAGTGCTAAGCAAAGGAAGTCCAAACTCTAGCGCTAGCATTTTGAGAGACAGAAGATAGGTATACATGTTGGGCGTGAGTTGTATCAGAGAAACTCCAATGTAAGACAAGAAGGAGTGCAGAAATGCATAAAATAGAAGGAAACCACCATGCCATATGTAGATGGCAGTGAATGCAAAGTACCCCCTGGAGGTTTGTCAATAGTATCAATGGGGTTGGGAAGAATGGCTTCAACTTCGGTGATGCCAAACTCTTTCAAAATGGCATCTACTTCACTTTGAGTTTCAATGAGAGAATGCTTGGCAACAGCTTCAACTTTAGGGAACTCATTGTTCTGTCGGGTGAAAAGGTTGTAATTAAAAACCTTTAACCAGTTATAGATTCAGAAGGCTATTAAGAATATAAAAGTACAAAAAATTTCTTAGATAGATTAGGCATGAAAATATACACAAAGCTATTTTAAGCTTTCGACAATATGGAAAGGTTACAGCAGAAGCCTCCGACGAAGTTGAAAGGAATATGACAACGGCTTTCGGCAATGTCGAAGGGCTAATAGTGAACTTTCGATAATGATGAAGGGAGTAATGACCTCAATTTTAACCATTATGCACTAACAAAATTTAGAAGTAAGCAAAAATGTAACTTTCTTAAAGCCATTGACAAGGTCGAAAGGAAAAAACGAGATGTTTGCTTAGTTGCTACCTTTCGACAATGCTAAAGGTTTTATGAAAACCTGGGCCCATTGCAAGCACAACCTAAAATTAAATGGCAAGACCTTTCGGCGCGAATAAATTTGGAAATCTAAAATTTCCTAAATGAGAAAAAATGAGTATCATTAATATTATGGAAAGGTCTGGACAAGGGTGTCAAAATATGAGTTAGAGAATCAAAGGATTTCAACCTTGTTGAAGGCATGTGGACGAAAGGTAATCTTGTTGAAAGCTCTTAGTCAGAAGGTTTAACCGTGATTTTACTTAACCTTCCGGCCACAATGGTAAGGTGATTCCAAAATGCCTTCTAACATCGTTGAAAGGTGTGGTAGAGGTAAACCTAATTTTTACCTCCTCAAACTCTTTCGAAGGGGTAAGAAAGTCATTTTGCATCACCCAATTGTGTGCTAATGGGGCTCAGGTTGCCATATTAGGTTTAAGAAACCCCGTACCCGATAATAAATGTGATTTCAAATTTTTCTTGAAAGACAAGAAAAATAAACCTGTTGGCAAAATTGTTCCCATCTGAAATCAAATTAATTCGATTCCGAAGAATAGCATAGTATTGTTAATAGATAAAAATCAACCTTGAAAAACCAAAGGTTGAATTTAGATGTTTTAGGTATAAAATTAAACTTTGTAAAAGGGGGTTTTCCCACTGCAAACACCTCCGATCTAGGATCCAAAACCATAGATAAAGTTTATCAAAAAGCTGATTTAAGGAAAAATTGATTTCCAGATGAAAAAAACCCCATTCAATTTCGAATTTGAGAAATTGAAAATATGACTAGAAACTAATAACAGAGAAGATGAAACTAAGATTTATAAAGTAAATTCAAAGAATACCTCGCTACAATGAGTTAAGATCTAGAAATTTTTTGAGAATTCTTTCACTTGTTTGTGGTAATTTTGATTTCAGGTAAGAGTGGAGGAAAGAGAAGGAGAAGATTATATAAAGAAACATCATCCAAATTCTTGACCGCCAGATTAGATTTGGGTGGACGTTCTGGATCGGTGCAGGAAGATCAAGAGGTAGAAAATTTTGTAGCTTTCGACAAAGATGACTTGGAAACTCAAGAGCATCCCTTTGAATGGGGGGCAAATGTTACACTAAAAACTAATCTTCCGGCTAAGACGAAATATCCCTAAACATTCAAGGAAAAGAAAGGCACAACTCAAACCTTTCCAAACTTCTTAAAGGATGTAGCAGTTGAAATTTACTAACTAAAGCCTTTCGAAGGGATCGAAAGGTTCCATCTCTAGTATCCAAGGAGTTCGGAAGGGAAGAAGGAGTCAAAGTAAGGGAAAGCAATTACTTAATGACCTTTTCGAAAGCATACCAAACCTTTCGAACAAGTTGAGAAGCATACAAGACACCTTTCGGCAATGTCGAAAGGTTTATGAAGAAGGCAACGATCACGATTCAGTAAAAAGTAAAGAAGCAACCTTCCGACAAGGTCGGAAGGTTTACGATAGCTAATGTAAGGGAAACCCTTTAACGACAGCGAAAGGTTTATGAAGGCATAAAGGAAAATAGATCCTTCAATAATGTTCAAAGGTCTACAAACTTTTCGACCAGGTCGAAAGGTTGACGGCTGTATATAAAAGGTAACCTTCCGGCTCGGCTAAAGGCATGAGGCCGAAAGGAGGGCCAGCTGCATCTATAAATAGGACCAAGGGTCCCGGTTTTGGTGGCGAATTTTCCCCTCACCTCATTCTTGTAATATCAGTAGAAATGTGTCGTAACCCTAACCGGGAATTATTTTGGGGATTTGTAAAAGAGCCGATCTTGAATAAAAAGGGAAGTCTTATGTTCTGTTATATTACTTATTGTTTTGCTTAAATCCTCGTTATATTAACTCGTATTTTTAGGATCAACTCCACTGGAAGGTAATTGCCGACTAGGTCAGAAATTTAGTTGGTCAAGTTGTAACTTTGATCTTCAAAAGTCATCAACTTTTACTCTATAACCTTCCGGTACGGTCAACAGCTGCTCTGAATTAACCTAAGCGGTAACCTTTCGAAGTCATTGGCTTTATGATCTGAATCCTTCAACTAAGTTGGTAGTTCCTTATATTTTAACAACACCAAAACCTTCCACGATCTCCATACGTGCATTCTAACTTTCCATAAAGTTTAAGCTCAGGAATATAGGGCTCAATCCAACGGTGAGCATTCACATACCTTTCGATAAAGTTGAAACTGACTTCATATAAGCGATCAAACCTTTTGGCAAGACCAAGAGCTCCTATACGCCACCTAGGAGTTTATTGTCTTACCTATTGCTAAAGATATTAATCATCCAAACCTTTCATAAAGATTAAAGATCAACTTTAAAGGGATAAGTTCGATGAATAGTCATTCGTACCGTAAGGGAAATCTCCACGAAATACCCTACAATATCTACCGAGATGAAAAGTTCTCTACTGAGAAGACCAAATCTATCGACTACGCCGAAAGGTCCAAATCAAAAATCAGCAACCATTGAAGCTAAGTGCAAAAGAAATTCTTAAGGATATCTTATCCTTTACCTAAACTGTCTTTCCTAGTTAGGCTGAAGTATCTTTTGGGGTGTTGATCATAAATTTGGTTAACATGAGTCGTCACACGTTTTGAGCTTGTACATTCACGTAGTACAACCGATCTTTACGAAACTTGTCGGTACACACATCTCATTTTTTTGATGCCAACGGTATAAATTTCATCGTTGGGATAATGCTTCGAGATGATAATTTCACGCATTTTGAAGTCGTTTTGGACATTGGATCACCTGATTTCAAAAATTCCTCAACTGCATGTCGCATAATGAAGGCCAATCCCAAAATCATAAGCCATCGGTCGAGATCCCACCACTACAAGAACGACACTAGATAGCGACGGCTTTTAGCCATCGCCGGCCGTCGCTAGCCATCGCTAGCCGACGTTAAAAGCCGTCGCTATATCTGCCGTCGCCCAATAGTATAGCGACGGCTTTGGCGACGGCTCCGTCACATAAATGGCGATGGCTCGCGACTGCAAATGTGCCACGTGGAAATTTTCCAACGTCTAAACGTCTTCGCTAGCCGTCGCTAATCTGAACCAAATGGCCGTCGCTAGCCGTCGCTAATCTGTACCAAATAGCCGTCGCTAGCCGTCGCTAACCTAGGTAAAATTCTGTGCACCTGCACAGCCCATATACACTTCAAATAATAACTATTAAATACCATCATCACAACCGCTATACACTATATTCATCAACTATAACCATCATATATCCATCATATAACATCACTATACATTCAAACAATATAAAATCCAACCAAATCCATTAACCATAATATGTACATAGTAAACCGAAATATCTACATAATATCCCAAAATATATATACATAATATCCAACCAAATCCATCAACTAGAAGTCATCAAAATATGTACATAATATCCTGAAATATATATACACCAAACCAACCAAAATGTGTATATACCAAACTATAACACGAGCAAACAAACATACATACTCCTCAGCATCGCTGCCGTCCTCTCCAGGCATCCTCCCCATGCTGTTGCAAGTAAGCTGTAATCCGTTCATCCAGCTGTTGCTCGAAGAAACTCTTCCTCCAATCATTTATTTCATCCACTGTCGCCTTCAACTGAGCAATCTCCGCTTCTTGCTGCTACCTCCTGTATGCACTCTGCATTCTCATCGCCTGTAAAATAGTTCATAATTATTTATATATTAGTGTGTATATATATATAATATTATTAAAATTATTTAACTATTCATATGCATGAGTAAATTTATATATTAGTACATGTCAAAATTTACCTGCACATTTCCATAGTTATACCGTCGACTGGTCCGAGAATGCAGGTCAATAATAGCATCCCAAATATGATTCTCCTCCTCTACCGTAAGGTCTTCCCGACCAGTGGACTGTGCTACCCGAGCCCACTCAGCTTCGTACCTCTCATGCGATTACAAACAATTGTTTTACACGATAAAAACCGAATTTCAAGTTTTTGAAAATAAAATAAGACAAAATATTGTTATTAACAATAAATTAATTTACCATTACGGATTGTGATTTGTCATCCATCCACTCGTACGAAACATTGCCCTCTTCGTCAGTCCTCTCTACGGCATGCGTCACCTTGAACAGCTCGGCCATAGTAGGCTCGCAGTTGTATCTCGCGGCCTGAAAATATATAAATATTATTGCTAATCTGATTATAAAATATTTTAATAAAATGTAAACACAGTTTATAAATTTAATTACCAGCTCTCTCTTATGCTTCTGAAAGGATTTGGAGCCACCATGGTGCAATGTAGGATTTTTATTCCTGTTTGCCCGGTTCCGCGCAGATAACTCCTACAAATTAAAACAAATTATCACGTATATATCTTGCGAGATTTATATTATATTTAAATAACAAAGCAAACATATATTACTTACTTTTACCGCCGGACTGTCCCAAACCCGAAGAAAATCATTCCATACACCCTCACTCATCCAATTCGGCTTTTTCCCTGAATTCTTAGCCTTGGACAATGTATCCCTATAATTTTTCCTCATTCGTTTGTTCCAGTGATTTAAAAAAACGTCCAAGTCGTTAGGGTCAACGCGGACTGTAGCCTGTAAATTAAAATTATTTTAAGTTATATAGATTTATTAATTTACAACTGAAATTCAAACTACTACTTACAAGTAAATCCGCCTGTATTGCGTTCTTGACATGAGGGGGGATGTCGTCCCAGCGAGGCCAACAACCATCCATCCGGCTCTGAAAAGCCTTCCTCGAAACCTGTAAAATATAATCTGATGGCTCCACCTCAAAGCCACTGCAAAAGTTATGATATACATGTTTAGTGGATTTTAAAACTTATACTTTAAATAAAATTGATACTTACCCAGCCCTTCTAGAAACAACTTCTGCCATTGGACGTAAGTCCGGTGTAGTGCCACTACCACCTGCACCGAGAGATGGGGATGGCGTGCCTATCAGACTTCGTCTCCTGCCAGGCATATCTGCTATAGAAAAACAATATCATCACCGAACAATTATAGAAATTCACTACTACATAGCATGTTTCAATCACTTTCATAGAAACAATTATAAAAATTTACTAGTACAAAACATGGATAAAAATTATATAAATAATCATCACGGAACCATATTAGAAATTCACTACTACATAGCATGTTTCAATCACTTTTACAGAACAATTATAAAAATTTACTAGTACAAAACATGGATAAAAATTAACTAAATGATCATCACAGAACAATTACAGAAATTTACTATTACATCGCATGTTTCAATCACTATCACATAACAATTATATCAATAACGATCAGTCTTCATCGTTTTTTGATTCAGATTCAGTCTCGTATTCTATCTCATTTTCTTCGGTACTTTCGAATGCATCAAAAAAGACGTTCGATTCATCATTCAAAGGCCCTATATCAATATCATCAGTTATTATTATTTCTGTATTTGGTTCAAGATCGGCTTGATATGCTGCTTCATCTGGAATATTATTTCCATCAAACGTAAACCTTGGTTTCGTTTTGAAAACAGAAAACCAATCGTTTTTTGTAACGCTTGTTTGGCTAATACAAAAGGATCGTACTTATAGTAGTGTGATGTATGCCTTATTTCAATAAGTTTATACTCTTTATGCACGTTGACTCCGGAACCAGGAACGTCACTGAACCAATTGCACTTAATAAAAAAACCTTTTCTAAAGGTTCAACATAATATGTCAACTCTAGAATCTGTGTTAAGACGCTGTAAAAAAATTTTAAATGCTCATCTGGATCATCACTGCCTTTGACAAATACCCCGCTGTTATATGTTAATTTTTCAGCCCTGTAATCTTTCGTGTTGAACTTAAACCCATTGACGAAGAATATTGGATAAGTCTTCACATTTCTTTTCGGTCCAATCGCAAGATGTCGTAAGCCTTCATCAACGACACGGTTTCTTGGCTCATAAGCATAGTTCAAAAACCATTTGGCAAATTCTTTACTGAGATCGCCAGATGGATACTGTGATTCGTAGATACTGCAAATATGCAATATGCGTTATAATTATTATGTACGTACAAGTAAATTACAAGTGAATTAATTATTACCTGACAAATGGTGCGACTTCGACACAATTTAAAAGAACATACGTGTGTGCTACATGGTGGTCTCTATCGTCCAACCATATTTCCACACATTTTCCACCAGGTCTACCATGTTGTCTAAAAACAGATAACATTGTTTGAGAAGAATTTTTTTCAACGACTTCCTCATTTCGAGGAATATTTACAAATAATAAGTTCACATCGTCCTTAAAGTAGTGAGAGAAAAAAATGAGGCTTCTTCTTCAAGATACGATTTGCATATCGAACCCTCAACTCGGGCTTTTTGTCGAATCTTCTTCTTCAGATGATTCAAGTACCTATTAAGATATTTATTACATATTTAGATATACAAATTCGAATTTGAAATTGACATGAACATTGCACATGTTAATTTACCTCTCAAACGGATACATCCATCCATATTGTACAGGACCTCGAAGAAGTGCTTCGGATGGAAGATGAATAGGTAAATGCTCCATTACGTTAAAGAAACCAAGCGGAAGTATTTTCTCCAGTTTGCATAGCAATATAAGTATTTCTACTTCAAGTTTACGTATACGATCCACCTTTAATGTTGTCGAACAAAGCTGCTTATAAAACAAACATAACTCTGTTATAACGTTCCATACTTTTACGGGCAACAGTTCTTTGAAAGCCACGGGTAGTAAATATTCCATCATGATATGACAATCGTGACTTTTCATCCCACTCAGTTTACTATTTTTGAAGTCAACACCTCTACGAAGATTGGAAGACATCCCATCGGGAAATCTTAATTCTTCCACCCACTTTAGCACGAGTTTTACTTGCTTATTGTCTTGCTCATATCATGCTTTCGGTTTTTTATTGTCATTAGGCTTCATATGAAGTTTCAGGCGCTTACAATAGTTTGTTATATCAAGCCTTGAATTCAAATCATCCTTGGTTTTGCCCTTTACATTCAAAATTGTATTAAACAGATTATCAAACACGTTCTTTTCGTTGTGCATCACGTAAATATTATGTCGGAGTAAGAGATCTTTCCAATATGGTAACTCCCAAAATATACTTTGTTTGCACCAATTATGAATGTCTGACTTTCCTGGGATTTCAGTCTGGACTCCAGTTTCATGTATCTTTGGATAGTCTCTTACAATTTCGTATATTTCCTCGCCTGACCAAAACTTGGGTGGTTTCAGATTCTCTTCTCTGTTAGCTATGAAAATTTTCTTATCTCTCCTAAAAGTATGATTGGGATGAAGAAAACACCGATGGCAATCAAACCACGAAACTTTCTTCCCATATCGTAACGAAAATGCTCGTATTTCTTCCATACAATAAGGGCATGCTAGACGACCGACCGTACTCCAACCAGAAAGCATCCCGTATGCAGGAAAATCATTAATCGTCCATAACAAAGAAGCGTATAACCGAAATTTTTTTCCGTTGATACATCGTAAGTTTCGACTCCTTCATTCCACAGTTTCTTCAACTCTTCGATCAATGGTTGTAAATAAACATCAATTCCTTGGGTTGGATAATGAGGGCCGAGAACGACAGTGGTGAGAAACATATATGGTGTCTTCATACACATCCATGAAGGTAAATTATACGGAGTAACAATAATTGGCCAGGATGAATATGTACTACCAAACTGTGAAAATGGTGAAAATCCATCCGTACATAAACCAAGTCTGATATTACGACTTTCCGCAGCAAATGTGGGATAAGTCTTATCAAAATGTTTCCATGCTTCACCGTCGGATGGATGTATCAAAGTTCATTCATCCGCTGTTCTCATACTATGCCATCGCATATGACAGGCCGTAGCAGAAGATGCATATAATCTTTGAAGTCTGGGAGTGATGGGTAAATAATGCATTCTCTTGTACGAGACTTCTTTCTCTTTCTTCTTTCTTGGTTTTTGTCTTTCTTCGTTACATATTTCGCATTTTCTGAGGTCAACGTCGTCTTTCCAATACAACATGCAACCTTTCACACATGCATCTATCTTCTCGTACGGTAGGCCGAAAGCGGACATCAATTTTTTTTACTTTATAATGACTATCGCACATCAGATTATTGGGTGGCATGTGTCGTTTTGCAGCTTGTACAACTGCTGTAAATGCAGCTTCCGTAAGGTTGAATTTTGATTTCATAGTTGCGTATTCGGCGGTTACTGAAAGTTCGGTTCCGCTTTTACATCCGTCCCACAATGGCCTCTTAGCAGAATCCAACAAATCGTATATTTTTTTAGCTCCCGCAGTCGGTTCTTCTTCGACATTTTCGTCTTCATCGACAGCTTCAGTTGTAGGAAACATTGATCGTGATGCATCATCCACCATATTTTCTATCGGTTTCGTCATCATATTACCGTCCTCTAACGCTTTAGTATTGGGTGTAGGTTTAACAAGTTCTCCATGACGATCCCAGAAATAATAATCAGGCACAAAACCATATTGATAAAAATGTACTTCAACTACAACAAAATAAAACAAAAGAACCCTGGTCACTTCACTCTAAGCCCTCACCATTGCTTGCAATGGAAGAAAGTACTAGATAAGAAGAAGATAACTACATAGAGCATTGTTCTGAGATGTTGCTTAGATTAGGATCATCAGACCTCATAACAAACTTAAACCGGGGTGCGATCTATTCTGTTATGTCCACCATCTTCAAGCCAACCATCGCAAAAGATTCGAGGCCAATATCCAGTTTCCAATGCTTCAAATGTTGGCACTTACTACACGGGCAACGAATTTCTGTATTGTTTCGGTTATTAGATTTAGCAAATCTAATAAATTCGTGTACACCGTTGTAGAAATATTGCTTTATTGATCCCTTCTTTCCAGTTCTGACTTCATACATCCAAGTACGGTCGAGAAAATAATTGAACATTTTTCTGATTTGAAAATGTATGTTAGACAATTTAAATCATTAATTTTCAACCATTCTCCATTGTAAACAGTTCATCGTTGCAGAAAATTCAAAATATAAACTTCACTTTATTTTTTTATTTTTTGGTATTTTGGTTTTCACTTCGGTGGTCAGTCATCCTACTTCCCATTACAAACACAATAATATAATTACATTTTATAAATCATTTCACATTAAACGGTTCAACAAAATTTTCGGCAGCACTTCCCTTATGTTCCATGTATCGTACACAAATGCGTGTACATAGAAAACGTAAAGGAAATGCTGTCAAAATTTTGTAAACGTTTAAAATGAAATGATTTATAGTATGTAATTACTTTATTGTGTTTGTAACTTGTCCAATACAGGGACAAATCTGACAAATATTGTATCAGATGAATATAAATGTCAGTTCCGTTACAAAACGAACATCCATATAACGATCATATACAACACTTGCCAGACGGGGCCAAAGCCAATCTAAGGGATAAAAAAAATTCTTTAAATTTTATCAAATATTGTTGTTCTTTTCAAATTTTGACAATGTTTCAACTGTTTATATTTTATTTCAAAAATTTGTGTATTTAAATTTTAATTCAACATTCAATTAACAATTTTAGTTCAATATTCATTTCTTTATTTTTTTTACGACATAGATTTTATGTGACTATTTGTTGTTGTTATATTCATTTCTTAATTTCTTTACAAAATCGATTTTAGTACAATATCAATTGATTTTAAGTCATTTCCTAATTTTTTTTAAAAAAATTAGATATTTGCAGAATTTTTAATGTTCTCATTTTCATTTTTTAATTTTTTGTACAAACTTTATTTTTTACAATATATACAACCTTTTGTATTTTGGCCGTCGCTAGCCGTCGCTAGTCATCGCTAAAATTATTAAAATGGCCGTCGCTAGCCGTCGCTCAATCAACAAGATAAATAGAAGAATTATCAATGAATATAATTAGAAAACAAATTCTAATTATCAAATAGATAATTAGAAAACAATAAAAATCTAATTATTAAATAAAAATTTGTCAATCTAAATTCACTTAACAACTTAAATTTGTAATTTATCAATTTCATAAACTATGAAATACTTTCATGTAAATTTATCAATAACCAAGTTAGTCATTAATATACACTATTTTTTCACCTAATAGAATTAACCATGTTAATCGCCAATACTAATTATCTACATCAACCATTTATTCAACTTCATGATAAACTAATTAATGTAATACCTAATTCAAGTTCATGATAATAAACTAATTAATCTACCAAATCAACATACAACACTACTAATACCTAATTTAACAACAAATCCCAATTTAACAACAAATCCAAATTGAATTAGGGTTTAAACTAAACCTAAAAACATCAAATTTACATTCAAACGAGAGATTAAAGCATACCTACACGAATTTGGATGATTGGAAGCGTTGAAAGGTGGAGCGGCGGCTGCGGTGACAGGGGGCGGCGGATTGGAGGAAGGAGATTGATTTTGGAGGAGGAAGTTAATGAATTTGCTGCTCTCGGCTTGGATCTGTATATTGCTATAGCGACGGTTAGCGACAGCCGCTTTTTTTAGCCGTCGCCAGCCGTTGCTAGGCTCCGTCCCTATACGAAGCATTTCTAGCAGTGCACTAGACTCGACTACGCATGTATGTTTACAAAATACATGTAACAATATGTAAATCCAGAAAATATTGTGACTCCCAATATAGTGATATTTTTATTCATTTTGACTTGCAACATTGATTCAGACTCAATAGAAGTGGTCTCGGATCATAATTCGCCTGCAAACAAAAAGTCGGATTTTGAACCTTTAATTAATTAATGATTCAATATTTAAATTAATAATTTAAATATCAAATCGGAAAAAATTTGGGTTGTTATGATATATATAACTCTTTTAAGTAAAGACATACCTTGATTTAAGCATTTAATAGCAATTTATTTATTTTTATGTGAGCAAAAGCGAGTTCGACCACAATTCAATCCAAGCAACCTTCGTGTACCTAAGTTAACTAAAACAAACCATGTAAGACCTTATATATATACACGTTCATTTAATATATATTTGTTCACATCACATGACTCCATATGCACCCCATTTCTAGATCACATATGGATATAATCTTTGGGCATAAGACGACTTGTTTTACCAACCTGATGTGGTTTCCATTTTCAATAATTGTTGAAGAAAATTTTGTGTACAACTAGAACATATGCGTAGTTTGAATAGATTAGGCTATTATTATTTTTGAAAATGTTTTCATGCATATTTTTCAAATAGCTATGACAAGTCACTTATAAAATATAAATATGGTATTCCAAATATGTGAATCAAATACCATTTAAAAACTAATAATTCCAATATAGTTTCGACGTCTATTTTATTTCTCGAAGTCTTCAAGCTTATTAATATTTTCAAGGAATTTCTAACACTATGTAATCAAAGGTAAAGATATAATGCTATTTTAGTCATAAAATAGTATTAATGTCCATAATATGTTTTTTACTGGAATAATAATTATGGTGCGGAATTTCTCGTGGAAAATTTTATGGAATGTGACAGGGCCATATGTCATTAAAATTGATATCATTTGAAATATCGGAAGGAAGGTCTAAACCAAGTTCTATCCCCAAAGATTGGAAGGAAGGTCTATATAGATTGAAGTATACATATAGAAGCGAGATGTTTACATTTTTTTTTTCTTGGTAGTGACATAAATCATCAGAAATAAGTTGGGTGCATCTATGGTACTTGGAAGCTTTTGCTTGGTCATCATTCACTATAGTTTGTAGAAGCTAGAAACCTGACGATAATAGCTTTGGACGTTGGAATCATAACCTTGACACCTTGTGTCAATCTGTGTACTACGTGCTTGAAACATTTTTTCAACATTAATGTACTATAGGGAAGTTGAAGATTTTGCAAGGCAATTAAATTCAGATTGTCCTAAAAAAATGCAGGAAATACTATCACTAAGTCAAGAGATAAGAATTATTCCCAACTTAATAAATGGAAATCATTCTGTTAAAAGATATACAGGGGTTGACCTAAGATAAAATAACAAGACTGGGTAAAGGTGATTCCTTTAGATCATATTGGAAATATGCTCCTCAATGCTACTCAGTGGATTTTAATTCTATGCAGGTTGTGATAAATCGTTGTGTGAACTCTTCTTTGAGATTTCAGGTTCCTTTACTTTCATGCAGTTATTATTGTCAATGAGTTTTGTGTACTCCACTCTTAGTTCATGGTTGGTTTCTATTAATTCATTAATGCCATTACTATTTTGTCTTGTTCTCTTGGTTGCGGTCCACTTAGCTACTAATAGCAGTAGTCATGCGGCTGCTACCAGTGGCTAGAACTGCTTTTGCTCTTTTTTCTTCCTTTTTTTTAGTTAATGTGTTGTTGCATATAACAGCATCCCATTCGCTGAAATTTTGTGATTTTTTAAATTTAAAATATAAATCCCATTATACCATGGACCTTAATATGATCAGGTAAATACGATTTACATGATCACATATGAGAAATAATATACAAATAAGGGAGATGCCAATTGAAAGGCATAAAGAAGTAACATAGAATCAGGAATATAATATCGCAAAACCATTGTTTATACTTGTAAATCCAAATCAGATGTGCTCCTACTCATGCTTATGTGGAAGCAAGACTAAATGTTAGTGTGACTACTTTTCAACGGTGATTCAGTGGTACATAGGATCTAAAACTCATATATATGTTCAAACTTAATTGGCATGGTGTAGATTACATGTGAAATATCATCAATATTGTTACATGTAACATTTATAACTACCACCACTTACCTTTCTCCAATCTTTATAAAATCATGAAGAGAAATATCTTAAATGATACTAACTTTAAGTTATTCAAGCTCCAGATGGAACCATTTTTTCTTTCAGACATTTCTTTAAAAAAAATTGCTAATCAAAATTCAAAAATATAAAAAAATTGTTAAGTTAGACTTGGAACTAAACCTGAAACCAACTTATATAAAACTTAATCATCCAAAGCATCTTAAAAATTTGGAAAATGCAAATCATTTTTCAAATGTGAATTTTTTATCTCATTTTCCATTCTTCAAATTTAATTATATTTATTCATCCCCATTTATTAACATATTTTCCAACCTTACATATATATTATTGTGAAAAGTCATCCATTTTTTTCAAATCATATACGACCTTATCACATAAGCATCCAAATAAACCACACACAACATCAAACAATCATCCATTCATCCAAAGAAAATTCATTTTAACACACCACGATCATGAACCAATATCCAGATCATAAATGTGAATTTTATTTTATTTTTCTTTTAAGGAAAAAATAACTGTAACTTAATAAATTTTCAATACAAATATGTTGACATATACACGTGTATAAACATTCTACTCGATGATCGACTCTTTCGATCATTCACAACTCGCATCTCACCAGTATATAAACAAAAATGGGTAAACAACCTAAGTATCACTCCTCTAAGGCCAATCTATATCTCTATCTCTGTATGATTCTAACCTAACCTTTGATACAATCTTGTGACACCTCAGCTCCAACGATCGAAATATTATATGGAGTTTACCCTCTGACTACTCGGATCAATAAGCATGGAAGGAGTAATCTCTCATACACACTACTTTAGTTCAATACGGATATGTTTCGGTGCCTGAATATGTCTGAAATAATATGTATCTTGTCTCAATACAAGGCAATATACACGAGTTTTAGAATTGAATAATATAGTACTAAAGACATAAATAAAAATCGTGGCATTCAATACATCATCTCATCTTGTCTCAACTAAAAGAGTCAGAGTGGATAAAAACAAAGAACTTTATATCATATCTGAATATTTGATGCATCATCTTGTATATGTATACACAATTCATCACATCATACCAACCAATACAATGACATTCAATATTTAATATAAACAGTGTATATACTCAACATCGTTATGTGCTCTAACTCCATATTGTACTCCGCAAAGCACATATGGTTATAATATTAACTTGTAAAACAACCTCAGACTGACCCGAGGAGTTATCCCAAAAAATGTCAAGTCGAGCTTGACATCTAACTATGAGTATAATCGTGTAATAGAATATGAGTAAATGTGTCACGTCATCTATATAGAAAATACGTTACACACAAAGTCAGACACACCAAATGAATTTCCAAATCCTCCTTTTCACAAATCAATTATAACAACCATGTCACAGCATTATTCAATATAATATACACAGTTGCAACTCTAATCAACTGGAATAACATATCTTATCGTTTTACCTATCAGTTGCCTTGTGTTGTGTAAATTCAAATCAAAATTTGAAAACAATCATTTTTTGAGTTAAACAGCATTTCTACTAATACCCATGAGAAGGTTTAAATCATCTTCTCATCTTGTGAACCTTAGGAGGATTGCATGTTGATAAATCTCATCCATGGTTTTACCATCTACACAGACAAATCAGCCCTGGCATGTCATCTCGGTTCGTTTCATCTGTATACTTTCGGTCAGTTGTGATGTACACTTCATACTATCATTTAGTTGTCATATCCTTAAAGTATTTGGAGGCGTGATAAATCTTAGCAGTGTTGTAGTCCACTACAACATATCTCTGTCGATGGCAGTACTTCTCTTCGTTTGCACTACCTCTTCAATGATCTTCTTTGTCCTTGATAGCTCTATATGTCCTGGCAACAGATTGTTTGGACATGGTTACGAAGGATAAGGTGTCACGATTTAGGTTGTGACCCTCAAATCAGTCTGCTAAGATGAATGTAAATAAACTAATAGTCAACATCCAATGCGAAATTCGAGAAATGTTAAATTTCTTAATTTTAAAATCATTTAGTCATCCCAAACGACATTCATTCCCAAAATGTACTTTTAAACCCATTAGCCCATTTGATTTGTCGTGCTTGCATGATAGGTTTTAACTTGTAGATAACAATACTATTTATAATAATAAAGAATTTGAACATGATATTGAGCATGAATAATTAGGACAAAAATAAAGTAATTAATTGGAAATGATGGAATTCGAACTAAATAAACTCATATAATATCATCCATATAAGTATATATATAAATTCAATCCAAAGCGAATTTTAATTGTTTAAATAGAATTTATTCTTTTCATTTAATTTGAAATTCAAAATAAAATTAAATAATTCAAATTTAATTCTTAAAAATTCTAAATTTTCTCTCTAAATCATTCAAATATGATTTTGGGATGCTTGAATTTTCTTTATTTTTTTCATTTTGAAATATTTATACTTAAGAAACACCTCAATTAATAATAATTCATATTCAAATTAATTTAAATTAATTTTAATTCAAAAGTACTTCAAACAAAATTTCTTTGATACAAAATTCTCATAACATTTATTTATTTAAATTTTATAATCCAAAGAAAATTTCTTTAATAATAATATTTGCACTTCTATTTATTTTTTAAATTAATATGCAACATGCCCATTGTTTTATCTGTATAAAACAATTAAAATTCTTTTACATTTAAGATAAATTCATATGTTGTTATTCATATTGACCAAAAATCCAAATTTATATATATATATATCAATTTCCTTTTAATAAATGATTTGAACTTTTTGAAAATAATTAAAATATTTTTAAAACGCCGTACTAGCTTTATATATTCATATCCCATTTTTCATATTAATAATTCAAATTACACGCTTTAATTTAATTTTTCTATTATCCGAAACAATCAATATCAACATATAAAGCATAAAATTCAACCAGTATTCATCCATTTCTAAGAACCATTAAACAAACAGTCAATTATTCTATTGAATATATTCGGATTAGATCAAGATATTCAACAATAAATATTGTTCACTTATTTATTCGAGTAATGATAACCATCTTATTCATTAATATTTTTTTTGATCGAGGTATTCAAACAAATCCAAAAAATATTTTCAAGCAAAAAGAAATAAAAATCAATTATGTTTGAATCAAAATAATGAAAAATAGTTATACTCACCTACGAGAAATGTAAACGAATCAAAAGAAAGAAATTTGGATTACACTCACTCATTTCACTATTAATTTCTTGCCAGCACCACCTCCATCATAGCCAAAGCACGACAGCAACCATCAATGCCCATGCTAACTCACACATGACGTCGAGCTTGCCTTATCTTGTCACCATCGACCTTCCTCATTGTCATTGCCTAAGTCATGAGCTTCAATGCCTACTCTATTTGTCACCTCACCCTACCATTTAGGTGAAGCCAAGCTCCTACTTTATGTCTTGTTGCATTCTTGCTTTGTGAGCAAGCCACCATGCATTCGCCATTCTTTTTTTTTCACGATTTTGAATTGAGGATTGGGGATACAGTAGTGGATACAAGTTTAATAAGGGATGAAGGCGGTAAAAGTAGATAAAGATGAGAAGGAGCGGTCCAATAAGATGAAAAGAAAGTTTTATTTTTCCTTTTTAAATCATTTTGAACCCCTAACATTCTGTTACCTAACCGCCATTCAATGTCCGATTAAAATTCCACTCGAGATATTTTAATCCAAATTTATTTTAGATTTACAAAAAACTTTCTTTTATTAAAATGTTGATTTCTAATTTTTAACAATTATAAAATAATTGTTTTATTTCAAAAATAACCTTTCAACCATATTTATCCATTTCAACTTAAATTTGAATCTCGATCTCAAATTCTACATTCAAATATTTGAATTCTAATTTAACTACCCAATTAAATTTCAAAAAACCATTTTAGTATATTTATTTTATTTAAACCCAGAATGGGATGTTACATCAAAAGAAGATATGGATCTTGGTGTGAGTCGAGTGAACCATATCGTTGCTACTCCATCTACGAATATAGTAAAGCACCTACCTCACCGCATCTGTAGCAAAGGTACATCCATATGTCATACATGCTTTATAAGATGCTAACTTGGAGCGGTCATTCCATCGTAAGACAACATCATATGCGTCACAAACTTGTTAGGATATATCTCTTGCAATATATTAACAGTGAATGAGGTTCTACTAAGAGATGAACTACCTCATTCGTTAGTACTTCTATGCTGATTCTCATTCACCAGTCTCCTAATCATGTCTGCATATACTCTTCGTTGGACTGTGTAGTTGGATGGCGATTATCAGGGACTGTCCCAAGTGTTTGAATCTGCAAACACTCTATATTCGTCGCATGACTTCTAGGTTCCCTTGTCCAGACCCTCTACAATGTCTCATCGGTTTTGTGGCATTCGTCTAAGCACTATCGTTCTTTGTGCTACCAATTTTCCTTACGTCATTTCCAGCATTCCATAGTTCATTCTCGCTATTAGATGTGTTCAAAGCACTAAGTGGTTGCTCACCGCCCCCACCTCCAATTAACTCGATATCGACCTGATTATGGTTGGTATAGATAGGATTTTTCGCGACCATGACAACTCCATCTCATATACTTTGCATCTTTTATGTTCCAACTACCTTCCTTTCCATCTTTTGTTTGCCTTCTATCACTACATCAAAATAGTCATTTGGCAACATTTTTTTTTGCATTTGGCGACACTTATATGGGTTGCATTTTAGTCTCGCTAATAAGTGTCGCTATCCGATATAAGTGTTACTGAAAATAAAATTTACACTTTTAAATACGGCGACACTTATTTTCGTTGTAAGCCTTGGTTTAATTGGAGTTAATTGAAATATACTAGGGAAAAATTGTAATTGAATAACATATCACGCTTAACCCTAGCCACGCTTATCCCTGGCCGCATTTTCCCCAAATCGTTTCCCTCTCTAACGTTCATTCTCCAATTCGCAGCTCCACTTTTGGCAACGGCAGGCTCTGACATTCATTCTCCAATTCGCAGGCTCCACCTTTGGCGACGGCAGGCTCCACTTTTGGCGATGGCAGGCTCCAGTTCGCTATCGACTATGACAAGGCTTTAGGTTAATACATTTTTCGACTAGGGCAATTTGATTTGTTGTTGTTTTCCCTGTCGTTTCATCATCTTCTGATCGATTGTAGATCTATTTTTTAGTGACCACAGAGATCTCTTCGTATTGATATAACAGATGTAATTACTCGTTTGAATGTTGCAAAGTCTGTGATGACTGAACATATATTTTCTCTTCATATAAAATAATATTTGGATTCTCTACAAAACCCTGTTAATTCATGACAATTCAATGCTTGCATTCTTTAGGTTCTTTCTATCTTTAATTATAAATGCTGAAATTTGCATGGTTGAGTTACGTTTCCTGCCATGGTATTCAGTTATATAATATTCACGGTTCAGTTATATATAAAAATTAATGTATTTGCATGTTTCATAGAACTCTATCCTCTCAAAGCAATTTGTTTACCAATATAAGTGGAACTAATATTTGGATTCTCTACAAAACCCTGTTAATTCATGACAATTTAATGCTTGCATTCTTGAGGTTCTTTGTATCTTTAATTATAAATGCTGGAATATGCATTGTTGGGTTACGTTTCCTACCATGGTATTCAGTTATATAATATTCACGGTTCAGTTATATATAAAAATTAATGTATTTGCATGTTTCATAAAACTCTATCCTCTCAAAGCAATTTGTTTACCAATAAAAGTGGAACTAATTATAGCTAGATATTGATTTTGCTATGGTTGATATCAGTATAAGTAACCATGAAGTCTATTGGTTATGATCCGTCTAATAATGAGAATTATGCCAAGGAAACAAGATGGTATATGTGTCTATATTTGTGTATATATGTTTACAGTTTAGCATTGGCTATAATACTGCACATTCATAGCAAAAAGATTTATTCATAAATTTTAGTAACATACATTTTCAAATTTGACAAAGTTGAGAGAGTTGTTGTTGGTTCTATAATACCATTACTTCACATTAACCTGTAAGCTCCAAACAAGGACAGCTTTTGCCCAACTTTAAGTCTACTCAGCTTTTGTCCAGATGAAATGAGTTTTTCAAACTGACCACAAACCATATTTGACTTCGTCGAACCTATAAGAAACATAGGGTTGGGCCCATATGAGTTAAGCGAATATTGGTACATTTGACATCAGCAAGGAGTATGGAAAACAAACCATCTTGAACTTGATGATTAGTTTATTCATTTTACGTAGTGATAGCATACTTCAATCAATGAAAGATTAGAAAAAGATTAGTTTAAACAGCCAGTTTCATTTACTTCATTTGACTAATGTTTACTCCAGGCATTGTACATAGTGATATATAACATAGTTCAATGAATGACAGATACACCAGAAATGGTTTATAAAATGTGATTACGTTATTGTGTTTGTAATGGGAAGTAGGATGACCGACCTTCAAAGTTATTGTAATGGAACTTTAAAATGAAATGAACACTATATTTTTGTTTAACAGGTTCAAAAGGTAAAACTTGAAATTTATGTCTAACTCAAGTTCAAGAGAGTGGATTAAAAGTCCATACAGAAATACTAAAGAATAAAGCAAGGCGTCCGAGACTTCATTAGTTTTGTGAAGAATCACTCATCCCCCGATGTCGAAATATGCACTTGCCCTTGTATCAAGTGCAAGAACTCTAAAAAGCTCCCATTGGAAAGCGTTGAGAAACATTTAATCATTCATGGTATGATTAAAACATATAATAGATGGTTTTTCCATGGAGAGATGAACAAGAATAACACGGGGGTGAATCATACGCAAAATATTATTCCAGATTCTCATATCCAAGATCAAATTCAAACCGACCATTGTGTAGAAGGAGCTCTTAGAAATCTCATAGACGATGCTTTTGGAGTGCATAATATGCCCCAAACTAGCCGTGAAGAGGATGTTCAAGAGATAAATATAGACAATTCTCATTCGTACCACGGAGAAAAGCACAAAAAATATACAAACAAAGCGAACGAAAAACTTTATTCTTCTTGTGAAGATGGGCTTACAACATTAGGCGTAATTTTTGAGCTTCATAACCTTAAAAAAGAATTTAATTGGTCGGGAAACAGTATGACTGAGTTGTTGAAGCGATTAAAACGTTGGCTTCCAAAGGAAAATAATTTACCTGACAAGTATCCCACAATGAAGAAAATATTGAAGGATCTGGGAATGGAGGTGAAGTGCATACATGCTTGTGAAAATGATTGCATATTATTTTGGAAAGAAAATGTTGATGCGAAAGAATGTCCTCAATGCCATACACCAAGGTATAAAACTAAAAAAACAGTGTTAGGGGAGGTCAAATTAACGAAAGAACCAAGAAAAGTTTTAAGATACTTTCCTATCATTCCGAGATTAAGTAGGTTATACACTATACCATGGATAGCTCGTAAAATGCAATGGCACAAGAAAGCCACACCCTCTTGGAATTCCATGCGACATCCTATGGATTCATCTGAATGGAGATCAATCAAAAGTCGATGGCCAGAATTTGCTAATGAAGGACGCAATGTGTGGCTTGGTATTGCTACCGATGGGTTTAACCCAAATGGCGTTCTCTCCAATAGTTATAGTTGTTGGCCTGTTTATATGATACCTTATAACCTAACCCCTTCGTCGTGTATGAAATCACAATTTCAAATGTTGACTCTTTTAATTCCTGGACCAAGAGCACCAAGTCAGGACATTGATACATACTTGGAACCTCTTATATATGATTTAAAATATCTTTGGGACGAAGGAGTGTCTGTTTTTGATGCGGATAAACAAGAAATTTTCAATATGAAAGCAATATTATTATGGGGAATTCATGATTTACCAGCATTTGGTAACTTATCTAGTTGTGTGACTCACGGTTATAAAGCGTGTCTTGTCTGTGCTATCGAGACGGAATCAGAGCACATCGGCAACAAGATCGTCTATCCAAAATATAGAAGGTTTTTGAAGGATGATCATCCATATAGAGCATTAAAACACGGATGGTATAAGGATATTGAATATAAAGAGCCTCCGACTCGGTTAAGGGGCTCATCTCTTTTAGAAAAGCTTGATCGTATCAAATATATTCGTGGAAAACTACCACAAAGTAGAAAGAGAATGATTTCTGAAGCTTATGATAATGTAGATTGTCTTGTTGATGATGAAGAAAGACCGGCATGGTATAAGAAGTCAATTTTGTTTGACTTGGATTATTGGAGCAGTCATAAAGTTCGTCATACTATTGATGTTATGCATACTGAGAGAAATATTGCTGAACATCTCATCAACTTTATGTTTGATAAAGGAAAACAATCTTCTAAATATGCATGGGATAAGATTCACAAGCTACAATGTTGTCAAGTCCTTAAAGATGCAAAACTTCCATCATGTCTTGCAACAAAGTTACATGGTCTTATAGGTCTTCAACCACCTAGTTTGCAAATTAAGAAGACATATGATTATCATATTATTATTCAATATTTGCTCCCTATAATGGTTCAACATGCATATCCAAAGTGTCTTGAGTTAAGACGAGCACTTCTATAAATAAGCTTGTACTTTAACATAATATGTTCGAAAGTTCTAGTTCGAGAACATGTACAGCCAAAGATATGATTGCTGAAGCATTATGTGTGTTGCCACACTATCTTCCAATGCACTTTTTTGATAGAAGTATCCATTTGATGGTACATTTAGCAAATCAAGCTCTACTCTGTGGACCATCAAATTATATATGGATGTATCAATTTGAAAGGTAAATATTGTTTTTGCATTCGAATTATTTTACCTAACTACTTTGAAGTAACTAATTGTAAATATGCATGTTAATTTTTGTGTCCTAGGGCTATGAAGGATTGTAAAAACATACCTAGTAATAAAAGGTATATTGAAGGATCAATTTCTAAAGCATACCTTATTTCAGAATCAGTTCGACACGCAATGGAATATATGACAAACCCACGTGATGGAAATCATAACTCTAAACAGGCATCCTTTTTCGACGAGAATGGTGATGATATATATGAGCGTTCCATCGTTGAAGGTAAACCGTTAAAATTATCTAGAGTGCAACGATCACAGATTCGACGATGGTTACTATTTAGAATTGATATACCAGAACGAGATGAATACTATAGGTTATCTATTTTCACCTTTTTTCAAACACTTGTAGCACAATATATAAATAATATATTTATTTATTTACCATGATATTCAATCTGTAGCGCATACCGCTTATCTTTAGAAGACGGTCTTCGTGGTAAAAGGAAACCAATCACAAAAGCAGAAGTAATAGTTCAATCTGAATTTGTTGATTGGCCGCACAAGAAGGTATGCTATATTTATCTGAAAGTAATGTGTTTCTTTTTATCTAATCTTATTCTATTAATTTTGTTAATTTTAACAGCTTGTGGAAAAAAAATGCATGAACATAATATTATGGTTGTATCAGTGGTCCAAAGTGGGATGTCAGAACTTATCTTAAGTATAGAGTGAATGGCTATACGTTCTCTCCTCGACATTATGACGACACCATTTCAACGCAAGATAGTGGTGTCTGCATGGATGCGATCACTACGTTTGTTGCAAGTTCAAAAGATCTAAATCCTACGGATGATAATACTACTTGGTATGGTATTATTAGAGAGATCATGGAAGTTGATTACTATGATTTTCAACATGTGGTATTCTATTGCGACTGGGTGAATGTTGGAGATAAGACAAATGGTTGTAAGGTTTGCCCTGATACAAATTTGTTGATGGTAAACTTAATGAAGCTCAAGAATACCGATGGAGAATATGATGAACCTGCTATTCTCGCGTCCGAAGCAAGTCAAGTATTTTACATAAAGAACACACAAAATTCCGATTGGTCCATTGTTCGACGCTCTCCTAAACGCATGATGGATAACATAGATGATTATGAAATACCAACCACGTATCAATCTATTTTGAAAGAACAACCAAACTTAGAACCACTATTGAAATGTATTCAATAGAAATCAACTTGTTGATTGGAACTATATTGCATGTATTTTGCTTATTTTGATCCATGTATTAACTCTTATTGATGTATCGTACAATCGTGTTGTGTTGTGAAATGTATGGTTTTCTTTATTAATCGTGTTGTGTTGTGAAATGTATTAACTTTTATCCATGTATTTTGTTTGTCTTTTTTACATAGATTTTTTATCAAAATGACAAACGAATATAGCGCAAATGCAAATTTAAGTACAACTGAGACTGTTGAACCCCCCTCCAAAGGTAAAAAGTACTTTATAACAGTTAGCGTTGAGGGTGCAAAGGGGGATGATGCAGATAAATGGAGTTCATGTTGTGGTGCTTTGATTCGTTGTCATATACCTATTGGCTACAAAGAATGGAGGGCGGTAGATGGCTTCTATAAGGATAAACTATGGGAAGGACTTTTGGTACTAGTCTTATTTATATTTTTATTATCATCAATTTCACCATCAAGTTGTCATGATTTCTTTATTTTTTTCCTTTTTTGTGATAGGAAGAATTTGACATGGATGTAGATCCTACCATAGCTCGACCATTATTAGAGAAACATTTTCCACCGTTTTATAGATCATTGAAGTCAACATTACGAAACAAACTTCTTAAAGTTGATAAAACTATGATTCCTAAACGTGTTGCTATTGATAGATGCCCAAAGGATATAGATAAAGTGTGGTGGGAAAAATTCCTTGATATTGAGTATACGAATGTAAAGATGGAGCAGTGTAAGGCAAATGCAAAAAATAGAGCAAAAAACTCGATCACTCATACTCTAGGAAGGAAACCTTACCATAGAGTGCATGATGAAATGGTATTAAAATTATCTTTTGTAAATAGTTTATAAAATGTTATATTTATTATGTGTTGTCAACTTTGATCTTTCTTCTAGGTAGTAGCAAATCCAGAAGCGGATATTTCACAAACAACGGTTTGGAAGGCTGGACATAAAAGAAAATCAGGAGAAATACTACCATGTGTCGTGGAAAAATATATAAGTGTCAGTTTTTGTGTGTTAATTTCAAAAAAAAAATGTTTGTTTGTTATTTGATTTTTGTGTTCTTGTTTTCTTTTTGTTTGCATTTCATCGACATATTTTAAAAAAAATTCACTTACTGTTCATTTCAAGTGTGCATTTGAAAAATGTAAATTGTTCTTCACATTTTTTCACAATCAGTATTGAAACTGTTCATTGTTCACATTCACAGTCATTGTTCAATTGTGAAAACTGCTCATATATTCACATATTTCTTCACATTCTCTATTTACAAGTTCAAGCGTTCGTTGTTCACTATTGAATTGTTCCTTGTTTACAAATACATTAACTACTGCACTCTGTTAATCCTCTGCTTGCTTCCTTCACCTCTGTCCCAGTCACCATCCACCTGCCCTTCCCCCCTATAACTGCCTCATTCATCCACCATAAATTGCCTCTGCAACAAACTTTAACTTCTAGTTACATTGCAAAGTGCCAACAGCCTATCACCGTCTTCCATATCAAACATAACCATACATAACCCTCCTTCATATCACCCTTAAGTTCGAAAAATTGTAAAATAACAACTTCATCTGCTGCCTGACCATCCACCAGTATCACTTCCTATCCACTGCACATATATCCAGCTTCATCATAAACAGATGCCAGCACTTCCATCTGAAATTACATCACAGCCTACCTCCAACATATAACATTTTCCTCTCAACTACATATTCCACCTTCAACTATCATCACCCTCTCCCTGTCACATTTCTGACGATGTTGGTCCTTCTGAAATAGTTGCAACTAAGAGTAGTTCCCCAAATGTTAAACCATCTGCAACCACAGATCAAGGTGACAATTCCTAAATAATAGAACTAAAGGTGATAAAAATGCAAATACTGGTGATATAATAGATCATATTTAAAAATCAATATATAATTCAATTTTAATATTTAAAACTCTTTAAATATTCACAATTAAAGTATTCTTTAGAAAAAAAACTTTGCTCTTTGATACTATCTTATTAGTTTTGTTCTTTTGTCAGTTTTAGTTTTGTACTTGGCATTTGACTTTGGTTTCTTGATTATGCTGCTGTGCCCTAACTGTGCAGTGATTAACTTGGTGCTTGATAAATATAAGGGTTTGTCATATTATGATGGTAGATGATGTGTATTTATTCGAAGCACCTCTAGTTTATCCAATGTAGTTTGGGTCTTCTTCATGATAAGTCTTTGCATATTTCTTTGTTTTTCCTAGGTTTTAGACAGATTGTTTACTGATGCACTTAGAGAGAGATGTTGTAATTTAGTGATTAAATGTTAGGTTCGGAATATACTACACGATATGAAGGGGATATTTAAGATGATAAATTAATTGATACCATGTTATTTCTCCTAAGTCTTAACCATTATCACTACTTTGACCTCCTTTCTTGATTCTTCCTTCCATGTTTACTAATGCAATTTTACGATGCTGTTTGAGCTAAGAGTCATGGAAGTTTACTAGTCAAAAAAGGTCCGAACCCAAGAATCAAAACTTTCATTTTTCTAATGAATTTTATCCTTTCAAGCACATGTACAACAGCAAATTTCGTTGCCTTGGCATGAATGAAATATCAGAGACCATAAACTAATTTATATCATGTTATTTCTTTGCATTATAGCTGAACAGACCCTTTGCGCATTATAGCAGTGCAGTTCATTGGCTCAGTTTCGAAACTGAGTCGAAACTGAGCCCGGCTCAGTTTCGAAACTGAGCCAAAAACTGATCCGGGCTCAGTTTCGAACGGAGCCCGGGCTCAGTTTCGAAACTGACCCGGGGCGCAGTTTGAGCCCAGTTACATTATTAATTATCAACTTAATTTAATGTTCAATTTAATTTTTATAAAGGAACTGCAAATTCAATTTAACGTGATATTAAATGCAGGCACTTCTAGAGGAAGTGGAAAAAAAGAGGAAGTTGGATGATAGTTCTAAGGGTGGAGTCGAAGATCTTGAAGATGACCCAATTGCAGAATTTTTTGGCTCCGACATGAAGAAAAATTATTGTCGAGCAATTACTTCTACTTCTTCTTTAAAACAAGTGAAGATGGCTCGAGCTGTAAAAGTTGTAACTGAAAAGAAGCAAACCGTGGATTTGTCTATTTGGAAATTGGAGATAGAAAGGCAAGTAGCTAATCAAGTTAATAATGCCATCAATTCAATTACTTCAACTTTTATGAAATTTATGCCTAGTTTGCAAGAAAAATATGTTGCAAGTCCTACGACTCCACAAACAGAAGGTGCTTCTAATTTAGGAGATTCTCATACGAATAATAATGTAATTGTTACTCCAACCGTATCAAATAATGATATTCGGTCATCTACAGTGGAAAAGACATATGTAATACTATTGTCACAAGATTTAGAGAAGAAAGTAGCTAAAGGTTATGTTGGAACACAAACTATTTGTCATTTTAGGAAGGTGATACCGAATGTAGAGAAAGTAATTTGGGTAGTTGATGTTCTTGAACCGGATGCACCAATTTATGATGGTCCTCAAAATGGAATGTAAAAGTTATGTGATTTTTCAGATGGAGGTTTCGTTATATGGCCGGAGTTTCGTATTCAGCATTTGTAGAATTTCACTATGAAATTTACGTTATCTTTTGTATTCCAATTTGACATTGTTAATACAACATATTTTGTATTCCAATTTGATTATGTATTGAATTAACCAACTTAATTATGTATTGTACTTGTTATGAAGTAGTTGACATTGTTATAAAGTAGTTGACTACGAAATTTATGTTGTTATTTGATCATGAATATTGTAAATTTTGGGTTCCTATTGATGTAGTATAATAATGCATATCATGTTAGTTATTAATTGTTTATTAATGTTAAAATAATTGACTATATTGAGAATGAAAATATTTCAGCATTACAAGCGTTGGCAATTAAAATTTACCAACGCTTATAAGCGTCATCATAGAAAATTAAACAATGTTGGATGGTTAATTTGCCAACGTTTATAAGCGTTGCTAAATAATATGCACCAACGTTTATAAGCATTGGCGAATACAACCTTCCAACGCTTATTAGCGTTGGGAACTAAATTCCCCAACGCTTATAACCGTTGGTAATAAATTACGACGCCCCTACAGCAACGCTAATAAGCGTTGCTGAAACTATTTGCGACAGTTATACTCGTTGGGAATCACCTATTTTGATGTGGTGTATTCTAATCTAATGAATACGTACTTTACTCTATATAACTTGAAGATGACGAATGCTGCTCTTCTTACGCTTTTGTAGTTATTGGGGCTACATTGCGAAGCTTTTCTCCATATTTTTTCAAAAAAGGAATTTTGGCTATTCACTATCTTTTTGTTCAACTCATCCATCATTCTATCTAGTTCAACCTTTATTACCATCTCCAACGAGGAAGAAGGTCGTAGCAAAAGCATTTGTTGGTTGTGTAGTCTTCTCATTCTGCTAAGAACTTCCATCTTCTCCAGAAATAACTCTAGATCTCATGGAAGTCTTCCCACGGGCCTTGTCCTTTCGATCTGATGTAGACTCTTCTTTAAATGTTAGTCACTTTTGATCTACTATAATAAACTTCTTGATCTACCTTCTGGATGCTTAAAATCCAAAGTTCTAAACTAGGTCTCCATCGAAAATCTCGTTCTCAATGAAATCCCTGAAAATGTTGAGTCAAAAATTGATGCAATACCCCAGATCCAACACAAACGAGAGTAAATAAATAAAAAAAGAGCTGTAATAACATATGAATTTTTATAGTGATTTGGGGTCAAATCACTGCCTACGTCCACTTTTATTTTATAAACAGAGATTTGACGTAAATATAAAAAAATTGTAAGGTTTTAAGATTATAAAACAATGCAATTTCGAATTTGACAGTAATTCGGGGAAAAAGTTATATCTATGGAGATGACAGCGAAGAACAAGAGCCAAAAACTCATATTCATATTGCTCAAATACTCGTATTTATAGGCAAAATCATCCATCAGGTTCGCTAGATCATAGAAGACCAAGTAGAAACTCAGATCCACTCGAGTAGGAAGGAAAAGCGAGTATTTTCCATGATCCATAATCATGTCGGTACCAACCATAATCATGTTGGTGCCGACCATAATTTGCTTAATGATAGACTACTTTTCTCTCGGACTTGTTCATATCTTCAAGTTTCCAAGCTTCGATTCCAAAAATTGCTCCATTAAATCATGTCGGTACCAACATGATTTATCATATACGAGATTTGTCATTGTCTACAAAGTATTGGAGTAGTTCACCTAATTGCCCACAAATGGATTCCTAAAAAATCGTCTTCGTACCAACCAAATCATGTTGGTGCCGACATGATTATGCTCCATATCAACCATACTCCAAGTTCTTAAAACCTCGTCTTGTCGTTTGTGCTACATCATTCCATCAAGCCAAGCATCCCCTCAAGTTCTTGATTCATTACGTCTTAAACTCGAAGTCCAGAATCACTGAGATGTTGCTTAGTTCAAATGTTGAATAACAGAAGATATGATAAAAACTAAGATGATTTTAGATGGCATAGAAAAAGAATTTGAAAAGATTAATAAGTCAAAAGTTTTCAATGTGATAAATATGCAAATTTAGAAAAGGAAATAGATGACATCAAAGGAAATTTTAGAATCTTGAAAATGAAAATGTGAGATTGAAAAATGAGAAACTAAGGTTGTTTGAACAAATCATGAATTAGAATAGGAGATTAAAGAATCAAGGATTTTGAAATTTTGAATTTGAAAAAAAGCTAGCTTATTGAAACCGAGATGCTTGAAACTAAGATGAAAATAGTAAAGCTCGAAAATGAAAACATGATCATAAATAAAAACAATTTTGAAAAGAGAGAGAATGGTATTAATTATTGTTGAAAGCTAATAAATGAGAATAGCGTTTTAAAATCCAAATTTAATGAACTCGAGTTGATTCTTCAAAAAAAATTGTTTTGGAGAAAAATCATTTAACATGTTATCAGAAATGAGCTCCTTGCAAATAACAGAAAAGGACTTGGATTTGGAAAAGTGTTAGATATTAAAGAAATGGCTAATGATATCACTAGGGGGAGAAGAGTGTTTCCTAAGTGTGTGAACTATAGTAATACTGGACATGGTTATATTA
Organism: Allium cepa; assembly: GCA_030765085.1. Taxonomy (NCBI): domain Eukaryota; kingdom Viridiplantae; phylum Streptophyta; class Magnoliopsida; order Asparagales; family Amaryllidaceae; genus Allium; species Allium cepa. The sequence goes on from CM060946.1 coordinate 390,880,956, forward strand.
ATTGTCAAAATTGGAATATAAGAAAATGGGTCAAACAAATTTAGGCTCCGAAGAGTGTAGCTATTAATATTAACAGTATGCTATACAAACAAAAATAGCGACTAGGGATTTAAAACGTAAACAAAAATGGTCATACATCTTTTTCTAGTTTACTCACTTCTTCTAATATGTTGGTTCAAAGATGGGCGAAGGAGCAACTATGATGGAAGCATATTTTAATTTGTTCAGCATATTTGACGAGTGATATTTGCAAAGTTCCTTAGCCTGGGAAAAGAAGTGTGATTTATTGGTATATCCTAGGGAAAACTATGTAATTGTTACGTATATTTAACTCGCGATTAATCGATCTTATTTGAATTAAAAGTGTTTTCTTTTTATTATATACTTGATATAATGTGTTATATTAATAAATTAATTCAATTAAATGTATATTTGATTGAAAATCCATAACTGGTATATTTTGTGATAGTAGTTACAATGTATTGTAATCATGAGTGATTTATCACAATAAAATAAACATACTGTTTTAAATATTCCCAGTCAAGATGTATCGAGACTAGATATCGATGCATCTATTGTGACTATAGTACATAACACTCTTCGAATATTGGACAATGTATTACTTGTGCCTGCTTCCCATGTTGAAGCCCATTGCAATGAGCTCGCATAGTACAACACGTTGCAACTACAAGTTCGTTTTTTAGTTGAGCGTAGTGAGAGAATCTGAGGTGGGAAGTTTGATATTTGTGCATTTGAGTATATGCATGTCTTCATGCGTAGTAATATGTGTTAGGGAAAGAATGGTTTTAAACTTGATTAAGGTAGTTACTTAATTAATATCGTTTAGTATTTACTCCATATCTCTTGCATATGAGGTCCAATCGAGATGCGATCTTTACCATTGCACTCGTATTGAGATCATCTACGAGATTGGACTGAATTCGACACTTGAGAAATTATAGTTTAGGTGAGAGGAATTATAGCTCTGAATTTATATTTTAGTATAAACCCCTGTAATTATATATGTTGAAATATATTGCCTTGAAGAGGGAGAACAATATATAAGTAATTATTCCTTTATTTGATTGGCTTGGTTTGAGTAGATATCCAAGATAATTGATTAAGATGCCATGTATATATATCATGATCTATTCGTGTTGAATAGTGTAACGACCCAGAATTTCAGTCATTTGAAATTCGTATATTTGATTGGTTTTAAATATTCAGAAGTAAATTTTATGAGTTGAATAACTTATATTTGAAATACAAGGATTTAATTGGATAATTAAATTGTTGATTTAATATTTAAAATTGTGCAAATAATTGAAAATTAGATCATATGTGAATGGAAATGATTTATAAAATTGAATTAAATTCTATTTGAATTAGAATGATGTTGGCAAACTTTTAAAATTGAATTAAAAGTTAAATTGTAGAAATTGAATATTTTAATATTTAATTAACGTGTAAAAATAGTCATTTTTCAAAAAGTCTCGGATTTCGACGAAACCGGTTTCATTTGATCCGTAATGTAATATTATTGTAAGAATTCAAATTTTGTGCCAATCGGATTTACGGTTTGTCCGAAGCAAGCTAAAACGCTTAGAAATTTGTTTAAGTGAATTTTAAATTTAAATTATTCGATTCGAAAACCTATCTTCCAAATACAATCAAATTGACTCCCGATATATATTCCGTTTTTTTCGAAATAGGTGTAAAACATTATAAACGTAAGGCCGCATGCTTCGTTTGGAGTTTGTAAAAAAATTCGAGTGAATAGTTTCACGAAATTTTCTATAAAAGGCCATATTTTTCTCTATTTTCACAAACCTTAATCCAAACTAGAGCAAGCCTCCACTTTTCTATTCAATGGCCAGAAACTCATTTCCTTTCCTCTTCGATCTCTCTCAATCCATCAAGAATAAGCAGAAACTTTCAACTACAAAGTTGGAGAGCTCGTTGAGAGCTTCGAGATCAACGGTAACGATCGAATATGGCGCGACATGAAGGAAGGAAATTAGCCACGTTTTTACTTCTGTTGGAGGCTTTTCTCGGGCGTAGGGAAGGTCAAAGATGGCCGGTCCTTGGCCAGTGGTGCAGCAAGGTGCGGGCTTCGAGGTGGAGGAGTCCGATCGTGTTCTAGTGCGTCTGGAGGCGTGGATTGACGTGGGAACGTTCACATGAAATGGGTTTAGTGAAATGGGAGCTTGCAGGAAGGAGAAGGGTTAGGAAAAGATTTGGAGAGGATTAGTTTAAGCTAATGACGGTAATTGGCGGCTAATGATGTAATTAATTAATTTATATAAATTGTGTAACTTATAAATTGCATAACTTTGTCATACGAGGTCCGTTTTTGACGAAACAAGTTGCATTGGATCCATATTGAAGAGCATTACATTTTAGAGCTAGTTTGGAGTTGATTGGAGCTAGTGTAAATTTTGGGTAAAATTAAAAGGCTGTATAATTTTATTCGGAATAAAACACTGCAACTGCTATTGGAAGCAATGTGAGTACAACTCACTCTTTCTGACTCACAGATATTTTTGTAGAAGTGTGGATAAATTTATTTATGATGATTGATGATTGTTTGGATGATATATGATATATTATCTATAAATTTATTGGTATTTGGATATATTCTTGCCTATTGGAGCAGATGAAATCCTATACGTTCCCGTGTATGAGCGAACAACCCTTTATACGCGCGTTTGCCTCGATGCGAACATTATACATATATTTCTAATATGTATATTTGTTGCAGGTGATATGTTAAAGGGATCCAACTAGATTCCTCACTACTGTTGATTTATTTACAGATATTGTGATATATTATGTTATCATATGATACATAATATTTTGGATGCCGTGATTGATGTATTTAGTGCTGTTGCAGCATTGGGCTATTTTTGGAATTTTAAAAATGTTAAAGTAATGAGCTCCAAATTTAAAAGGATTTTAAAAGTGATTTTGGATTCATATGTTTTATTAATTTTTGAATTGTTAAAGGAATGAATTTATTTTAAATAAATAAATATTATTATTTTTATGTTACAAAAATTATGATTTTTCGGAAATATAATCAGAACGTGATTTTTGAAATATGGAGTTAATGATTTTGTAAATAGTTTAAATTGAGATTTTGAATTATTATAAATGATATGTATATAAGATTTATAAAATGGAAATTTTATAAATCAAAATAATGGGATTGTAAAGGAGTTTTATAAATGTTAAAATGGAGTTATAGATGGATTTTATAAGTAAATAAGATTTGTGAATTTGTGAAGTTATAAAAAGAATGATTTTGTAAATAAGAGATTATAAGTAATTAACTTATAATTTGGATTTTGGGCATTTAAATGATATATATATATATATATATATATATATAATTGGTAAACTAAGGAATTTTTCAAATTGAATTTTTTATTAAAATATAAATGGAATTTATAAACAGTGTTTTATAATTCTGAAACCAATTGAATTGACTAAGTTAATTATTATAGTTTATTAAAGGAGGTATATTCATGATTTTGGACAGTGGATAATCCTTTAATTGAATATGCAGTAGCGATGTTTTGGTAAAAGGATTTTATTCACGATTTTGGACAGTGAATAATTCTTTATTAACTGTGTTGAAAGAATGAATTTGGTTAGAGAATTATATTCACGATTTTGGATAGTGAATAATATTTTGAAATAAATAAATGTTTTGGAAAGTGATCCTTTAAATTAAAAGATAGGTTTTAAAAATTGATCTTTTTAATAGAATAAAATGGTTTGAATATGTTTTAAAGTGCGTTAAGTATCAAATACATAGATTTCAACATTCATTGTTGATATAGACGTTATTGAGAAGTAAGGAAATGACGGACTATAACACTGTTGTTATAGTAAATGATTTTCGAAAGGAAATGTTTTTTTAGTATATGGGATTTATATATCTATTTATTTTCGAATCCCTGTACTAGTGATTTTGGGTTGTCGTAAGATGTTTTACGCAACATTCGTTTTGGCCCAAATGAATATGTTTTAAGAGAATGTTTTCCTTAAAGAATAAAATATATACTTAATCCTGATTTAAGTATATGGAATATTTTCTAAGTGTTGAAAATAAAGTTAATTGTGAATTACTTATTATTAATAAGTATTTGGAAATGTTTTCCAATATAGAAGTTGAAATGGTTTTGAGATTATATCTCTTCAAAGATAATTTGAAGTGAATATTTGGCAAGTGATTTAATTAATAAAGATTAATTAAAAGGGCCTAGTGATTGTTATGGTGCTAAATATTTGTTTGTTTGTTTTGATAGTTAAATACTCGACTATCAAATTTGGTCATTTTAGTTCCTCGACTTGATTTGGGAACTATTTAGTCATACACTTAGTACGTAGCCTTCTGTGTAGACTTGATTATCGTTTGTGTTGAGGATGTTGATTTGTATAGTGCTGAGTATTACTCCAATCTATTGAGCTTCCTTCTTGGCCAAAAGGGATAGCAAGTTGAAAGTTGGAGACGTGATAAGTTTATGAGACTTAGTTTCTGTGTAAAGTTGAAAAGAGCTTTTGCGTTATTGGAGTGAATAGACCAAGATCAGATTTATCCAAAAACCACTTCGGACCAATGTATATGCGACGATTGTGCAGGTTACTTGTGATGATATTGATATCTCGAATTTTCATAGTGGGGGACTGCTTGTTGATAATTTGGGGTTCAAATCCCAATACACATATAGTAGCATTGGTCTCTTTATTATGAAATATGTAATGCAAGGACTATTCACTACTAATCCTAGGGATTCCTGACAGGATGTGGTAGGAAAGTATCTTCGGTTTGTCTTGTTTCTGGACAACTTGTATGGATGTTTGGCTGACATTGCATTTTTATAGATTACGTACATTGGCTTTTACAAACGTACATCAGCGGTGGCGGAGATGGCAACTTCTCTTAGCTTAACACCCTCCTTGAGATGTATGAACTCAAGGGTTGTATTTTTGTGGAAGGCTGTAGTCAACGGAAATGGCCATGTGGCATTTAAAATGATGTGATTTGTGATATGGTGGCCTCATCAACCGAAAATGACCATAACAGGGTTAGATGCAGCAGGGCTAAGTGGGTCGCTTCCAAGTAGTGTATGATCATCCTCTTCTAGATGTATCTTTACGTGCTATGACATCGTGTATCTAATTATTGTTGTTTGTATGCTAGAGGGCCCTCGGTAAAGGTCGGTAACGATCGGAGGATGACATATTCGGTACCATCTAGTTATAGAGGTGGGCCGGTCTTGTGTTGATAGAGGGCAGATGTTCTGTGCCTCGAGACATCCACCTAGAGGTGTACCCATTCAAAAGGCGGTCCCTTCACCTAGTCATTTGTATGGAAATCCAAACTCCACTACGTACCTGTCATTTTGATTGTATTACCCATTTTGGGATATATGCTGGAATTTAATCAATGTAGCAATTTTGGCTATGATTAACATTATTTGTATACTAGACCCTAGTATAATATCAGATGATTTGATATGAAATGTTTTAGTTATCTTTGTTTATGCCAAAAATGGACACAACACTCTTCGGAAGCGTTTGAAGAGATAAAAATGAAGAATAGAAATGTAAAATGTGGATTATCTAACAAACACTCCAAATTATAAGTATAAAACGCACAAAGAAACAACATTTAGAGTGGTTCGGCGTATTGCCTATGTCCACTATGAAGTTTGATGGCTTAATTGATATTCTCTTGATGATTACAATCGATTACAGCAGGTTACAGCGAATTACAGTTCTAAAATTCGAGTACAATAGTAGAAAAGGAGTGTAGAGTTGGATTCGGCAGAGTTTGGGCATTGGAAAGCAAAACGATCCTTTTTCTGTAGGTCCCGGGGCACTTTTTATATTCGTAGGAGGCAAATATCTCGCTCAGATCTCGGGAGACTTCTTCTAGCATGTGGTTAGGCCTATGTGATCGATCCCAGGCAATTTCGACTCGATCCATGATCGATACAAACGAATTTCATATCCATCAAGATTTGCTCCAATCGAGTCAAAATTTGGCAGGAACAATCCTTAGGTCGTACGTAAGCTCCTGTGAAAATTTCATCAATTAGGATTTGTGGATTGTGAGTTATAATCGATGCAAATTGGAGTTTTTTGGTTCGTGATCGATACGAACGAATTTCATATTGATCAAGATTTGATCCAATCGAGTCAAAATTTGGCAAGAACATTCTTTAGGTTTTACGTAAGCTCCTATGAAAATTTCATTGCATTTGGACTTGTAGATCTTGAGTTATGATCGATGCAAGTTTGAGTTTTTGGGTCCGTGATCGATACGAACGAATTTCGTATCGATCAGGATTTGTTCCAATCGAGTCGAAATTTGGAAGGAACATTCTTTATGCTGTATGTAAGTTCATGTGAAAATTTGGTGGCATTTAGACTTGTAGATCTCGAGTTATGATCGATGTAAGTTTGGATTTCTTAACCGTGATCGAACAATATCTTGAGCATACGAACTTCGATTGACTTGAAATTTGAAACATGGGCTTTTATAGCTTTGTTGGTTCTATCATATCAATTGTAGCTCAATCTGGACTCGAAAAAAAAATTATCGGTATCCATAGTAGACCTATTATTAACGATCCCCAGAACGAACTATCCTTGGTTTCTAGTCAAGTTCTTGGTGTCACGGCCTTGCCCAAAGGCGGAATAAGATTTGCCCCTAAAGTACGTCTTATTTGAACATGACATGCTTTGAAAAGGTGCCATCTTCATTCTGTAAAGTTCTATTCGATTCGCTGAGCAGTTGCTATCTTTTTGCCAAAAGATGTAGCCTTTGGTTGATCTTTAGTGATGTAGATGTCAAACTATTGATTGTCAATGATCATGCAGTGTTTTGTTATAATTGAGTGTTGAGAACTAGTGATTTGTTGTTCATCGTTCTGAACGTCACCAGGTAAGCATTCAATTCCTATTAACTTCAAAAATTGAATGTTAGTTTGGCATACATGTGCATATGTTAACCTGACTCCTGTTCATGTTTGCACATTTGCGGGTCATTATCAAGTTCTTTAGTTTTTGTTTGGATTGAGTTTCGTATCGATCCTCTCCTGGATCGAAGTGAAATTCGAGCTGTAACAATGTTTAGTGGTTGTTTTGAGTCCTTCCTTTGTATCGATCCTCTCTTGGATCGATTTGAGATGTTAGAATGTATGCTTCATACCAATGGATACATAACATTAGGTCTCAGATTGATGGATACAGGAGTAATGCTTTGCGTCGATGAAGTCGAACGATCTAGACTTAATCATGCAATGATGTTTCTGGGAGGATATGCCATCTTTCGTTCCTCATTTCAAGAAGAATTCCCTACAGTAGATAGTCTTCGATAGGAGTCATCCATGACCCCCTTTTTTAGATCCATCTCTATGATCAAGTTGACTTTCATATGTCAATGCTTGGAATAATAAGTATTTCAACTAGGACAAAGTCTATTTTTCGTGCATCCCTAGAACTAGCTAGCTTGGCCAATGATTCGGCCTTTTCGTTTTGGTCTATGAGGATTTGTGTAGTGGTGTAATACTCGAAGTTGGCTAGTATCTCTAGGATCCAGCTTAGATAAGGAGCAAGATGTTGCCTCCTAGTCCGATAGTCTTCCCTGTCTGGCATACCACTAACCAGAAAAAGTATAAGATATCTAAAGTTTCCATTCCTAGTCTTCTTGCAAGTCTTAGCATGGAGACCAAGGCTTCATACTTAGCTTCGTTATTTGTTGCAGGGAAGTTGATTTTTAGGGTGTAGTAGATCAATCGTTCCTCAAGAGTCATTAACGTAACTTGGACGTTAAAAAGCCAATTAACGGAAGTTGCATCTATGTGTGTTCTCCATCGGTTGGATGGCTCTCCATTGTTCTTCGGATAATCGTCTGATGCGGTGAATTCGAATATGAAGTATGTCAATGTTTGACCATGGATAGCTCTCGGAGAGAGATAAGTGATATTAAACTAGCTTAGCTCGATATTTCATTTGAGTAACCTTTCGGACATCTAAGGTTGCCATAGGATCTACCGTAACGGCTGGTCGATACAGACATTAGGGGGGTAAGCTTGTCAATAGCTAGATTTCATCATATACTAGTCTTTGGATTCATTTCTCTTGACATAGCGATGCAAAGTTTATGGTGTGCCTTAACACGGCCCAATTGATGTGTGAATCTTCGCTATCCAACAGCTCGAATAAAATTCTTTAAGCGATCTATCAGAGCTAGAACTGCACCAACGTAGTTTTTAGTCCATTCAAAAGTTTTCTTCCCTCTCTTTGTTAGGTTGAAGAAGAGAATACACTTGTAGACGGCCCTAGAGTTGAATTAGCTTGGGATAATCTTCTTACTTAGCTCTATACCAGCTTGGTTTCTTGGGTACATGGATGACCCTAATCTTCAGAATTTTCTGACATTTGACTCAACCCCACGAGAATCGATGACGAAACCCGAGAATTATTTTTATACAACATTGAAAGAGCATTTCAAAGGATCAAGTTTCATTCTGCAATTGTTGGAGAGCACTGAATATCTTTGCCAAGTCATTGATGTGATCGTTTGATGGTCGTGATGTCATGAGCATATTAACTACATATACTTTCATTGATCGTCGATCTGATTTTCGAATGATCTGTTAATTGTCCTTTGGTAGGTAGCATAAGCATTCTCAAGTTTGAATCCAAGGATTGCAGCATAGCGCTGTAGGCCCAGGTCAGTAATGAAACAGTTGTATTCTTTGTTTGTGACATACTTCATTATCTGATTGTATCTAGAGTTTGCATCCATGGATGAGATTAATTCACGTCTAGTGGTCGAGTCTATTAGTTGGTTGATCATTGGAAGTGGAAAGTTATGCTTTGGTACTCCCTATGAAAATATGAGTAATTGACGTATATCCGCCACTCTCTTTTTGTTTCTCTCATAAGTAAAGGATTGGATACTCATTTTGGGTAGAGGAATCCATCGGTTTTGAGTAGATTCACCTCCTTTTTAAGTGCAGCAGACCTCTTCAGATCCACGTGGCATCGTTTTTATTCACCGATACATGCATTGGGTTGACATTTAATGCAAGGACTCAATGGTTGGTTAGAGTCCATATATACACATGAGATTGAGTCCAAGCGGACATATCAAATTCACCTGGAGCAAAGCAGTTGACTCTTTCATCATCATAGCGCCGAGTTGTGATCTGATCTACAATACTCGTGATGGGTTATAGGTGCTTCATATGCTTATTTGCATTGGTAAATGATCAAGCTTATATGGGCATCGAATCAAAGGCTCAATAGAGTTTAGCCCTGTATCACGCGCTGCAGCATAGTAATCTACTTGTATTTCCAAGCAATGCGCTTTCCATTTAATGTACTCACGATCCATTGCTCATTGGAAGGGTCGGAATGATGATTAGTTGCCCATAAGTCTGGGCATCGATCTGATGATTCTATCTCTAAGCGTCCTTTCGGTCGTAACTTCAAGTTTTTGTAAATACTAGGCACGAGCTATAGGATTGAGTAGTCGTATCTAGCTCTTGGATGATCACACTCATGCCTCCAGTCTTGGGATGATGGATGTATTGCGCAAATGATCGACCCTATATTCTATTGTGTTTATACTGTAGTCCAAGCTGTAAGAGCCAGAGTAGTTTGATGAACGATCAAAGTATATTCATCTTATTTCTCATGTGTGCCCCCAAGTCAGGGAAATATCTCGATAAGTGGCAAGGTAGATAATGTTCGCTTCAATTTCACATTTTATCCCATTGAACCATGGGATCAAGTTAATCGATGGAAGGATGAGTTGCCTTATCCTGCATTCTGTCCTAGTTCTTTCCTCTAGGTAGAATACTTCGTTGCCTCGCCGACATTCACTTTACTGCTTATGTCGTCATACTTTAGGAAAAAACTGAAGAGTGAATCGTCCAGTCAGATCCGATGCAGGATTGATACTTCTCTTGTCGAATCGAGGGTAAGAATCGGTGCCCGGACATTTAGGTTGCACTTTTTCTGAATTGCTCATTTAGTCGGGTTGTGGTAAGAGTTCAAGAATAAATGGTCGTATTGCATTCTTTTGGAGTTGGGCGATCAACCACGTCTATTTCGATTTACGTTCTCCCGTCAGATCTAGGGATAAAGTCGGCTCAAATGCAGTCAGGTCATGCTCATCCAGTTCATGCTCTTTCTGGTGGATCGAAGGAAGGCGATAGAGGACGAATGGTCAAGTCACACACACTCGTGGTTCTATCCATGCTTCGGTGGTCTAAGGTATTCGATCGGCGCTCGTATCAGATCGATTTGTAGTCGAAAAGGATCGATATTGGTCGTCGATTTAGCGACGCAATGTAGAATGAACAAGCCTCATTGGCTATTGTTCCATTTGTATGATACGAAAGGTGCGGATCTATATTTCCCGTCGATCCGACGGTAGGATATAATTGGTCCCGTAACTTCGGGCATCATTTTGATTGGTTAGCATTAAGGCCACCTTGCAGTCGTTGCCTTAAGTTGTAAAGGACGCTAAGCTAGCATGTAGCGAGTCGCCTTTCTCTTCTTTCAGTAATTTGTTCTTCTGCCCCCAGTCTTAGGTTAGTAGATTTAGTTTGTGGACGGTCTAATTGCATCTGTAGCGAGTTTATACTCCTCCCGTCGACTTTAGGCCGGAGTTGGTGAATGAATGGTTGAATCACATTCGTTCATTTGTCTATGCTCGCGGTCGCACTCCAGGGATCAGAGTCAGCTGAAGGGCCATTTATCACTTCTATTTGATGTTTATACCCCTGTCTACACTCTGGAGACTAAAACTTTTTTGCAAAAAATGGTCGAACCACATTTTCCTCGGTCAATTCCTCTGCCTCTAGTCAAGGGAAAAAGTCGAAGTGTGGTTGGTCAAATTACAACAACTTTAATTTGATGCTTCTCCAACTGAACTGTAGAAAGGAATTGATTGGCGGATGGCTAGGTCAATCCGTTCATGTTGCATGCATAGCCCGTCGGATCATAGGCGGGAGTTAGCGGATGAACGATCGTGTCACGTTCATTTGCAGTTGAATGGTTAGTCACATCCATTTAGAATAGGACGTTCAGCTAGGTCCGTTTCGTGAATCCGCGTCTCCCCGTCGAATCAAAGAAGAAATTTTCTCTTTTAGGGTTGGAGTGCATCCCTATACAATTATGTTATGGGTCCCGTGCCGGGGATAAGAGTTGATGCATGGACGGTCTTGTCGCTCCCACTTTGTGCTAGATGGTCGGATCGCATTCGATTTTTTATGATAAGTGTTCCCCCATGTCTGGGGAAGAGTTGGAAAGCAGACTGTCGAACCACATCCGCTTTTTGTAGTACAGATCTTGTTGAGGAATTAGACTTGATAGAAGGGGAGCCGAATCGCATCCCTTCTAGTATTTATATTCCAAACCATGCTTTAGGGACTGGAGCGGGTTAATGTTTATACTCCAGTTCGCACTCTAGGAATCTGGAGTTAGTTGATGTTTATACTCCAGTTCACACACTAGGAATCTGGAGTTAGTTGATGTTTATACTCCAGTCCGTGTTCTCGGGACCAGAATTAGTTGATAGGTACACTCCAGTTCACACTCTGAGAATCTTGAGTTAGTTGATGGGTGGTCAGTCAAACCCATTTGGTATCTGTTGTGGGTCACACCCGTTTTGATGTTTATATTCTAGTTCGCACTCCGAGAACTTGAAGTTGGTTGATGTTGACACTCCGGTTCACACTCTGGGAATCTAGAGTAAGTGTTTATACTCCAACTTGCACTCTGGGACTTGGAGTTGATGTTTATACTCTAGCTCGCACCATGGGAACTTAGAGTTGATGTTTATACTCCAGTTCGTGCTTTGGGAACTTGGAATTGATATTTATACTCCAACTCACGCTCTGGGAACTTGGAGTTGATGTTTATACTCCAGTTCGCGCTTTGGGAACTTGTAGTTAATGTTTATACACTAGTTCATGCTCTAGGAACTTGGAGTTGATGTTTATGCTCCAGCTCACACTCTGGAAACTTAGAGTTTGTCGATAGACGGTCAGTCACGTCTGTTTAGGTGTTTGAACTTCATTCGCACTTTCGGAATGATTGATTTATCAGGATCGTGGATGGTCGATTTACATCCACCTTGAGTTAACAAGTGGGGTGGTTAGATGGACGGGTCCATCCTCCTCAAACTTGGTCAAGATACCAGCGAAGTCGTTAGGTGGACGGATCCACCCTCTTGTAAACCGCATTTATAAGTTTATACTTCAATTTGGACTCTGGAAGACTGAAGTTAGTTAAAGGATTGTCGTGTATCAATCCTTTTTTGGCTTCAGTGTGGTGACTTGCCCCCGAGCTCGGGTTTCACTTAATAAGTGACTGGTCAGATCTCGATCACTTTCCACTTATCTGCCCTCAATGAAGGATAAGATTTAGTTGATGGATGGTCGAATCATGCACATGTTCATTTGGATTCTACTTCTGCCAAGCCTAAGGAGTAAGATTAGTGTTTAGGCAAGCTTTGAGCTCGAGCAGAGGAGAGGATGGTCAAACTACATCCACTTTGAGCTGTGTATTTTCCCTTATGTCGGGGTAAAGAATTGGAGCGGGGATGGACAAGTCACGTCCACTTTATACTTTGTGTTCTTCCAATTGAGCTGAGTAAGAGAGTTGAAATGATGACTCATAATGGTTAATGAGTAGGCAGTCAGCCATTGATGATTTTAAATTCAGGGTTGGCTCCTGACGGAGTCGGTTTAAGGCACGATCGTTTTGCAGAATCACAGACGCAAACTCGGAAGTGAATGGTCAAATCATATCCATTTTAAACATGTGTTCTTAAATAACCCCAAGTGTCTAATGTAGGATTGATTACATGGACGGTCACGTCACGTCCACCCTTGGTATGATTTTGATTCTACTGGGCATCAGAAGAAGCATAAGTATTTTGGCGAGCTTCAAGTACGAGATGGAGATTGCATTGTTGGGACATATAACTCCAAGTCTTTCTCAAGTTTCCTAATTAGATTGCTTAGGCGGATGAGTGGATGTTTGGCTGCATCCACTTTGTACTAGAGTCCTGACCTTTGTCGGTCTCTTCTGCTTTGATGCCCTGCCCCCAAGTCAGGTGCATACAGTAGCTGATGAGTGGTTGAATCATGATCTTCATGATTATACCTCAATAATTTGATCATATTCCATGGAGGGTTTTTTGCACCTTTCTTTAAGTGCTCATCTACCTGCATCATTTGGAAGTTGTTTAATTCAAGTCGGTCATATTTCGCAACATAAACGAAATTGAAATAGAAATAATTCAAAAGAGATCAGATTAAGTCTCATTTATAAGTGAAGCGGCGTCGTATGCTCGCTATTGCACTTCGGTCTAGCCCTTCACAGTTGGAATTCTAACGCAAATGGTTCAGTTTGATCGAAGCTTGTGATTGATAGGGGTCGGGGGTTCCCGGCCCTTCGTTTTATAGGGCTTGAACATATTGCCAGAGCTATCCTTTCCGGAGCAGCCTTATGTCGTTCATGGTAGCCATATAAAGAAGTGGAGTTTTTCGATCTAGACTATGGAGTAGGTTGCCTTCTAATCTCACCAAGTTGATCCTTCATTTGATTCATTAACTCGATATTGGCATGGACATGTTAGTGTAGTCGCCGACAGCTATCCACCAGTTCTCTTATCAAAGTCTGGAGATAAGCTCTTGTAGTGAATCCATTTATGGGTATTGAAAGCAACTGGCTATGGACTTTGGATAAATTTATTGGCTACCAACTTCTTTATTTCCATCAGCGATATGAGAAGTAGAACTGGTATGTCTAAAAATGATTGACAGTCTTCTTTTAGGAATGGGGGAAGACATCTGCATTCGATGGAAGTCATCACTCTTGGTGGAAGAAATGCACAATTCTCACTTCATGAGGTAGTGCCGGGGGTTATATTTCCAAGGTACACTGACGCAGTCAGCATGTTGAATTTCCGATGGAAAATATGCATGTAGGATGGTTTCAATAAATAGGCCTCGACCGGGAAAGATACTTCTATCAATGCTATGAGGTCCATTTTATGGCTATGGGGTCTTGTAATACTGGTGAATGACGTATGCACGATTGCCCAACGTTCGAGTGGTTAGTAATGGAGAATGGACGGTGAGTTGGTTAAAATGGGCTAAAAGATTGGTGATTGTCCCAAACTTTCATCCAGATAGGAGACCTATATAGGGTATTAAGGAAGTCCACTTGAGGTTGTATGCCATGCTTTTAGTCGTGGAGACGTGGAATGATTAAGATGTGTGCATTTGAAGATGGTTCAGTGGTGACTAGCTATGCTTTGAATTGGTAGAGTTGACAGCGTAGAGTAATCGTCGTATTAGCCATCGCACCATAATTATCAGTTTAGGAGTTTAAAAACTAGTCAATTGGGGGAAGTTGCAGTCCACCTTAGAAGCATGATATATTAATCAACTCTAGTTGTTGGCGTATTAGCTAGGTTCTCCAGCCTTTGGGAGCACGGATGAGTAGTATTTCTTTACCCTTTCCTTGATTGCAATTCAATAATTGCTGCTGTAATCCCCCACGTCCCGTCCAGTCATGAATCAATTAGGATGTTCCTTTATTAAGTTGAATTTTGAATTCATTATGTGGTTGTTCCTTTATTAAGTTGAGTTTTTCGAAAATTTGGGTCGTACATGAATTTTTTTAAATTTTGTATCGTTGTTAGCAACGTTTAAACGATACAAAGTGTTATCTGAGTATCGATACAAAACGCACATGGCTAGATCGATGCGAAGTGGTATCTAAGGATCGATACGAAATGCACGCGGCTGGATCGATACGGAGTGGGTTCTGATGATCGATACGGAGTGTGTTCTGATGATCGATACGATATGCACGCGTTTGGATCGATACAAAGTGTATCTGAGGATCGATTCGAAATCCACGCGACTGGATCGATACGAAGTGGGTTCTGATGATCGATACGAAATGCACACGGCTATATCGCTACGAAGTGGTATTTGAGTATCGATACGAAAACTGATGGATACGAAATTCGATCGATCCAAAAACTGATCGATACGAAGTTCGATCGATTCGAAGACTGATCGATATGAAAATTGATCGATGTGGAAACTGATCGATACGAAAGTCGATCGATACAAGTAATGATCGATGCAAAAACTGATCGATACGAAACCTGATCGATATGAAAAGTGATCGATGCGAAAACGGATCGATACGAAAGTCAAGCGATAGGAATAGTGATCGATACGAAAGTTTCCATATTTTCTGGATACAAAAATAAGGATACGAAAATAACCATATTTTCTGGTTACGATAACATGGAAAACGTGGATACGAAAAACATCTTATTTTCATGGATACGAAAATATGGATACGAAATTCATCATATTTTTTGGATTCGAAAATATAAATACGAAAATCAATATATTTTCATGGATACGAAAATATAGATATGAAATTCATCATATTTTCTAGATTCGAAAATATGGATAGAAAACCATCATTTTCATGGATACAAAATCCATCATATTTTCTAGATTCGAAAATACGGATACGAAAACCATCTTATTTTCTGTATACAAAAATATGGGTACAAAATTCATCATATTTTCTATATTTGAAAATATGGATATGAAAACCATCATATTTTCATGGATACGAAAATAGTGATATGAAATTCATCATATTTTCTGGATTCGAAAATATGGATAGGAAAACCATCACATTTTCATGGATATGAAATATTGATACGAAATTCATCATATTTTCTGGATTCGAAAATATGGATACGAAAACCATCATATTTTCATGGATACGAAAGTATGGATACGAAATTCATCATATTTTCTGGATTTGAAAATATGGATACGAAAACCATCATATTTTCTAGATACAAAAATATGGGTACGAAATTCATGATGAATGTAGTTCCTCTTAGATCTGGAGCAATCTGAATAGAATAGAAGGAACCACTGAATGATGGATCTCGATCCTCTCCTTAGATCTTTGCAATCCAACAATGGTATTAGATCTATAGAGCAGGAGAAAAGCAGGGTTTTCTCAATGAAAGCACCAAAGTGTTTGTATCAAAAACAGACACAACACTCTTCAGAAGCATTTGAAGAGATAAAAATGAAGAAAAGAAATGTAAAATGTGGATTATTTAACAAACACTCCAAATTATAAGTATGAAAACACACAAAGACACTGCAATTTGAGTGGTTCGGTGTATTGCCTACGTCCACTATGAAGTTTGATGACTTTATTGATATTCTCATGATGAGTACAATTGATTACAATGGGTTACAACAAATTACAGTTCTGAAATTCGAGTACAACAGTAGAAAAGGAGTGTAGAGTTGAATTCGGCAGAGTCTGGGCGTTGTAGAGAAAAAAGATCCTTTTTCTATAGGCCCTGGGGCTCTATTTATAGGCGTCGGATGCAAATATCTCGCTTAAATCTCGGAAGACTTCTTCTGGCATGTGGTTGGGCCCACGCGATCGATTCCGGGCAATTTCGACTCGATCCGTGATCGATACGGACGAATTTCATATCGATCAAGATTTGATCCAATCGAGTCAAAATTTGGCGGGAACATTCCTTAGGTCGTATGTAAACTCCTGTGAAAATTTTATCGAATTTGGACTTGTGGATTGTGAGTTACGATCAATGCAAATTGGAGTTTTTCGTCCATGATCGATACGAACGAATTTCATATCGATCAAGATTTGATCCAATCGAGCCAAAATTTGGCAGAAACATCCTTAGGTTGTACGTAAGCTCCTGTGAAAATTTCATAGCATTTGGACTTGTAGATCTCGAGTGATGATCAATGCAAGTTTGATTTTTTCGGTCCATGATCGATACGAACGCGTATCGATCAAGATTTGATCCAATCGAGTTGAAATTTGGCAGGAACATTCTTTAGGTTTTATGTAAGCTCTTATGAAAATTTGGTGGCATTTGGACTTGTAGATCTCGAGTTATGATCGATGCAAAGTTTGGATTTCTCAACCGTGATCGATCAATATCTTGAGCATACGAACTCCAATTGACTTGAAATTTGGAACGTTGGCTTTCGTAACTTTTCTGGTCCTGTCATATCAACTGTAGCTCGATCTAGAATCTAACAAAATTTATCAGTATCCATAGTAGACCTATGTATTAACGATCTCCAAGATGAACTATCCTTGGTTTCTAGTCAAGTTCTTGGTGTCACGGCCTTGTCGAAATGCGGGATAACAATCTTAAGATAAATACATGTCTGTATTTATGTATGGGCATGTCTTACATGATACTTTTATTTTGATAAAGGAGAAGTTTGGTAATCTAATAAATTCAGTTGAGTGTGTTCCTCACGCTGGCTTACCAGACTGATCCGGACGTTCTTCCCTTTTAATGCCCGGGTTAGACGCGGTATATTTACGGGTTTAGATTGGTGCTTTTAGAGCTTCAGCAGGAGAGCTGGAGATCTTTACTTCGTATATGCGTATCTGTCTTGATTATTGATTATCTGTTGCATTTCTTAGTTTTTTTATATATCGACAATTGTGAGGAGGGGTTGTTATAAATGTCTATGCTGATAACTATTGATTGATCGTTGAACTCTGATTGATGTATATATATACAGTTTCTGTTTTGTAAAAATCATTGTTATTATATTATATGTTTTCCACTGCGATGTAGGATTCTGTATTGTTCTGTTTGGTTCTATCTTCTCTCTTTCTTCTCTTCTCTTCTTCTCTCTTCTTTTCTTTCTCTTGACTTTCCATCAGTCTATGCTTTTTGGGTTGGACATGTGTGGTTTATTGTCGATTCAAAGGGTATCGGATTTGTAGATCATCACAAATAGAGTTAGATGTGGTTTATATTAATTTATAACATGGTTATAAATTAATTAATTCCAATTTGTAGTTATGTTAGAAATAGAAATAATATTACATATTTTACTTCAAATATTCGAGATAATTGATTAAGATCCCTTATATATATGTATGTATGTATAGATACATATATGGTATGCTATTCGTATTGAATAGAGTTAGATGGAGTCGATATTAATTTATTACATGATTATAAATTAATTAAACTCAAATATTTTGTATATTAGTGATAGAAATATCGTTATATATTTTACAACTAATCAAAAGTTATTAATATGAACTTTAAAGTAAGTTGAAAGGCTAAAATAATGATTTAGGCATGTTACACTAATATTAAAATTGCTTTAAAGTTTATCTGGCCTTGGTATTGCTTTATTATAATGTAAATCAATGGTAACCAAATAGTGATGAAATCCATTGTACCATTGAAATGACATGACCTACAGATGTGGTTCTGAATTAGGAGCAAAGAGGGATTGAGACCCCAATACAGAGTAGGTCATATGCTGTTGAATTGTACGGACGGGTGTTGCGATAGGACCTACAAGCAAACTTCTTTAGAGGTGTTGGTTTTCAAGGGAGTCCACAAGTTAGTTGTGGCTCTCAATAGTTCTCTGTGGTAGAAAATGGCAATTCAACAAGGATATTATTTTATAAAATAATTTTTAAACTTCTATAAAATAATACAAAAAGATATAATTTCTGGACTGTTTACTTAAGTAAGATGCATTTTTGTTGAGTTTTTCGTATGATTGTATATGTAAATTGTTATTGATATTGAGATGATAGATTTGTTACTTTGGTTGTGTATTTCCTTCTTGTATGTGAATGTGCACGATATATGTATATTACTCATATAGTTCGACTGGCTACACACACATATGCATACAGTTTATGTGATTTGTACATGTCTATATGTACAAATATAGTTCCAGTATATTCGGCTTGGGGCTACTGGGAGATGCATTGAATGTTATATATATATATATATATATATATATATATATATATATTGATATGCGGTTTAAAGCATTTATCTATAGTTTCAGTATGTCCGACTTGGGGCTTCCGATTGGTGCTTGTAATCCATTGTACCATTGAGATGACACGACCTGTAGATGTGGTTTTGAAGCAAGGGCAGAGAGAGGTGGGGACACCAATCTAGAGTAGGTCATATATTGTTCCGTTGTATGGATGAGGGTGGCGATAAGATCTACAGAGTGACGCCTCACCCTGAGACCTATAGTAAGAAAGAATATTACAAAGTAATATTGTCGACTGATGTAGAGAATAGGGTTGATTAGGAACTACAATCCATGAATTTTACTTTGAGCGAGCATTGATAAGTTGATTAATATACTATATATTTCTTGAATCAAGTGGAATCGACATATACAATTAAATCTGAAAACAAATCTATACTGGAAATAATAAAAGTTCATGATAACATAAAATAGTATACAAATCACAGAATCATAGATCGGTCGTAGGGAATACAATAGATCCAAGTCTGAACTGACAGAAAATGGATACATGATGTTGACTACGTATATATAAAGTACTACATCTTAAAAGACATGAATATGTACACAAAAAGAGTCCAATTTCAACATAAAATACTACATGATATCAAATATATACATGGGCTGACAAAAGTAAGCTACTACATAACTAATAGGATATCCACTCTAAACCTCAAGCTGAATAACCTAAAACATCTTTGTCTGAACTGAGTATTATAAAAATTACAAATAGGTTAGTCTAAACTAAGATAAATGTGTTAGAAAAACTGAATGATAGATAAAGTGAACTAGATCTTTAATATAGTCATATATCATCAAATATCAAATACGCATCAATATCTTCGAATCACCAAATATTAAAACTGAAGATAGCTTCATAAAAGAAATAAATCACTAAAATGATTTGGTGATAATTCAATAACATCAAGTCCATAAATCTCACAAATAGAAATCTAGAAATCTCATAATGAGGGGGGCGCCAAACTCGAAGATTGGTGAATGAATTCACCTATATGCATGTATCTCCAAGTATAAGTCTATAAACATCAAGATAGGTATGAGATCTATAAACATCAAAATAGATACGAGACCTAGAAACTCAAAGATAGGTACAAGACCTATATATATATATATATATATATATATATATATATAATAGGAACAAGTCCTATAAACATCATGATAGGTACAAGATTTACAAACATCAAATAGGTATGTACCTATAAACTCTAAAGGAGAGTCATAAAATCATCAATAAATGTGTTATATGCTTCCATATAGCAACCAAATAAATGACGACCATGTGTCCCATACCACACGGGTTTACCAAAACGTTTACTATATAATAGTAAACTCCACTTACGTGTAGTAATGTTTCTATCAAACAAGTCTGGGAGTTAACCGGTAAGATAAACGTGAGCATTCCATACCACTCATTTTATTTAATCATTTAAATAAATATCTCATTTGATCGATGTCATGCAATTTTATGAAAATATTTCTCTTTAGAAACCATTTCTAAAAAAACTTATATAAGTACACTTTACAGACCATTGCTCCAAATCATTTTTAAAACCATTATAAATGAGAATAGATAGTGTGCTTGTGTGTACATGTGCATGCATTAATAAAATTCTTTATATATATAGATATTAGATTGGTACTTAAAATGATTTGTATAAAGTGGTCTGATTTATAAATTAGCCATTTGTGAATTCGGGTTGATAATGTGCATTAAAATTTTGTATTACTTCCAAGATCCATAGATTAATCTATGTGGCATAAAATATCAAATGAATTCATCAATATATAAATCAAAAACCCGAAAATATCAATGAAATTGATATTAAAAGAAACACCAAAATCAAGATTTTAAATCTCGGAATCAAGTATTAAAAATCATTACAAAATGACAATTAAACATGCATCCATCAATAAGAAGCATCCGGCGAGAATCAAACAAGCAGCGCCATCGAAGAGCACGGAAACACAACCTGAGGCTCAGCCTAGGTCGTGCATCGATGCACTAGTCATATGCGACAAGTGGACCGGTCACACTGCCTAAGATGAACTCTAGGCAATGTTCCTGCTCCTTGGATGTCCGACGGTGGTGATTTTACTAGGGAGGGTTA
This sequence comes from Allium cepa, assembly GCA_030765085.1. NCBI lineage: Eukaryota > Viridiplantae > Streptophyta > Magnoliopsida > Asparagales > Amaryllidaceae > Allium > Allium cepa. The sequence goes on from CM060946.1 coordinate 390,902,044, forward strand.
TTCTAATTCTAAGGGTTTCAATCATGAAGCTATGTAAGCATACCATGACTTGCAACTTCAAAAATTCATATGTTAGGGTTTCAAAAAAACTGAGAATTTGGTAAGATAATTCAAAGGTTATCAAAACTAATTAAGAGTAAATCAACCTGTATCAATCCAATTATCACAACAGCGACTTACAATCATTCATAGTCTAGAAGTGTAAGATAACTCATCAATACAAGATCGATTAATGGCATAAACTCGAATTCCTCTAGGCCAATGACTTTCAGCAAATAGCTCTAGGTTGATTCTAAGAAAATAAGCAAAACAATTTCATGAGCCAACTGAAAATCCGAGAATAAAACTCTAATATATGAAAAAGGGATGTAGGAGATTACCTTAGGTTAGTTTCTTCAATTATTTACCAAAAGTCCTTTGAATAAGACCTTGAATTGGGGGATTAATTGGATTTCTAGGGTTACGAAAATAAGAGGATCTGCATTTTTTGTTTTACGGTAAGAGAAATAAGAATGAGAAACCATGCATAGTTTCTTTTCTCATTTCATACTTCATCCTTCATGGGCCAAGAGGGTTTGTTTCTAAACCCAATAAAAAAGTGTTGCAAAATTTCTAAGGAAATTTTAATTCGCTATGTTCCATTTAATATAAACAACATTCTATCCTAAACAATATTTTATTTATTATACTTTGATTTCCCAAATTTACCAAGCCCCAACAGGTCAAAAGTTATCATTATTTTAATGAAACAAACTATATATTGACAAATCTACTTTTTAACAAAAAAATCTCCTTTTAGATAAATAAATAAATAACTTTGGAAAAATTCATTGAATTCTAACTAACAAAAATTATAGCCATATATTTCATTCTCTCTAATTACTTTTATATTATTATTTATAAGAAAAAAAGTATACAATTTGTTATATCAATAAATTCTCAATTTATCTAACATTATTTGGAAATCCTTTTTAATAATTTCCTTATTTATTTGATTCCAAATCCACTTTAAATTTAGAAATGAAACAGTTATAAATATATATATTCTACAAATTCATCTTAAAATTAATTAAGATATTTTAAAATCATAATTTAGATTTGATTCCAAGTAATCTTGATGAGGGTTGTTACATATAGGCCAACTTCTTTTGATGTGTTAGTTTTCAAGGGAGTGGATAAGTTAGTTGTGGCTCTTGATAGGTCTCTTTAGTAGCTAATAGCAATTCAGAACGATTTATCGATACACAATTTAAGTGTATGTATAGTTCGGTATCCCAGATTTAGGGTTATCGAATAGTGGATGAAATATAATATACAGATGTATAAATATGTGGTTCAATTAATATATATATACACTATTTATATATATATATCTGTTTATATGCCCGATTTAGGGTTAATCTGGTAGTGCTAGACTTCAATAATGAATCACGATCCACACGAGGATAACAATACTTCTGTGTTGGGTATACTTATAGAAGGGTGCACATGGAATTTAGCATTTACATACAGTTTTAGTATGTTGGTGTAAACAACCATAAGGAAAGGACGTTAATCCGTTGTACAATTAAGACGCACAATATGTAGACGTAGTCCTGGAGCAGGGGTGGCGATAGATTAGAACGCCGGTACAGAGTAGATCATATTTGTTTCATGGTACTATTGGGTGGTGCGACAGGACCTTCAGGCCAACTTCTTTAAGGTGTTTGCTTTTTAGGGAGTCTACAAATTAGTTACGGCTCTCGTTGGGTCTCTTTAGTAGCTAATCATAATTCGACATGGGTGTCGGTTATAGATATTCATATTTTGGTTTTGGGTATAGAGATGCTATGTTAGTAGCATGGTTATGTTGTTTTATTTGTTTTGCATTCCATATGCTTCGAAGGGGATTGAGAGATCTATGGCATAGTTTCTTATGAAGTGTAGTATTATCCCTACACTCATTTTTGATATTCAGTAGCACGTCTTGTTATAGTAGGTGCTATTTTAATTAAAGATTCACTATAATGTATCATCAAGACTTTTGGTGTATGGATAAGGTAAGCGAAGTACGATTCGTATTACCCATTGATCCTTGCTCACGTTTATTAGATGTATACGGGTTGCATGTCTATACGGTACTTAGAAGTAGTTTCCCTCACACCAAGCTTTTTGTCTTACCCATGTTTTGTTTTTGACATTTTATGTCATGACAACTCTTGGGTATTAGATTAAGTAGTTCGAGAGTCAGGTACTTTTGAGCGCTGGCTTACAGGACGGCTGGAGCATTCTGCAGGCATAAGTCGACATATAGACTTACGGGATAGCCGTAGCATTCTAAAGGTGTAAAATTGACAGATGGAGTTGATATTAATTTATACCATGGTAGTCAATCAAAAGTGGGTAGTAAAAGCACATGAAATTTAATAGCAATTCGGGCTCAAATCATTGCCTACGTCAATTTTAATTTTATTATTAGAAATTTGACAAAAATATGAAAGAATTTCAAGGTTCTAAGATCATAAAACAAAGCAATTTCAAACCTGATTGCAATTTATGAAAAATTTAGATATATGGAGAAGAGAGTAAAGAACAAGAGCAAAAAAGCCCTTTTCATGTTGCTCTAACACGTATATATAGGTAAAATCATCCATCAGAGTCACAAGATCGTGGAAAACCAAGTTAGAACTCAAATCCATGCTAGTAGGAAGGAAAAGTGAGTATTTTCCATGATTTAAAATCACGTCGGTACCGACCATAATCATGTTGGCAATGACCATAATTTGATCGATGATAGACTACTTTTCTATCATACTTGTTCATATCTTTATGTTTCTAACTTTGCTTCCAAAAATTTACTCCATCAAATCATATCGGTACCAACATGATATGTTCCATATGAGACTTTTCTTTTTCTAGAAAATACTGGAGTAGTTGACTTAATTGCTCAGAAGTAGACTCCCAAAAAATCATCTAGGTACCGACCAAATCGTATTGGTGCCGACATGATTATGCCCCGTATGGACCATAATCCAAGTTCTCAGAACCTTCTCCAACCATTTATGCTACGTCATTCCATCACTCCAAGCATCCCTTAAGTTCATGATTCATTTCATCTTCATCTCAAAGTCCAGATTTACTGAGAAGTTGCTTGGTTCAAATGTCAGATTTTTGATGGTACTTGTTATGTCTAATTTTTTTAAAGATTAATAAGTGAAAAGTTTAAATGTGATAAATGTGCAAATTTAGAAAAATAAATAAATGACATGAAAGGAAATTTCAAAATCTTGAAAATGAATTTGAAAATGAGATTAAAAATCAAGGATTTTGAAAACTTCCAATTTGAAAAGGCTAGCTTATTGATACCGAGATGCCTGAAACTAAGATAAAAATAATAGAGCTTGAAAATGAAAATGCGGTCGTAAATAAAAATTATTTTAAAAAAGGAGAGAATTGTATTAGATATTATTCAAAGATAATAGATGAGAATGATTTTTTAAAACCCAACGTTAATGAACTCGAGTTAATTCTTCAAAAAAATTTGTATTAGAGAAAATTCATTTAACATGTTAGTTAGCGCCTTGCGAATAACAAAAAAAGGACTTAGATTTGAAAAATTGTTAGATATTAAAGAAATGACTAATGATACCACTGGAGGGAGAAGAGTGTTTCCTAAATGTGTGAACTATGGAAGTATTAGACATGGTTATATTAATTGTCAAAATTGGAACATAAGAAAATAGGTCAAACAAATTTCGGCTCCTAAGAGTATAGCTATTAATATTGATATTAATAGTATTCTATGTAAAAAAGTACCGGGGATTCAAGATGTAAACAAAAATGGTCTTACATCTTTTTCTAGGTTACTCGCTTCATCTAACATGTTGGTTAAAAGATGGGCTAAGGAGCAACTATGTTGGAAGTAAATTTTGATTTACTCCGGATATTTGACGAGTGATATCTGCAATGTTCCATAGCTTGGGAAACAAAGTGTGATTTAGGTGTATGTTCTTGGAAAATTATGTAATTGTTACATATGTTTAACTCGATAAGTAATCTTGTTTGAATTTAAAGGTGTTGTATTTCTATTATATACTTGATATAATGTGTTATATTAATTAATTAAATTAAAAATATATATAATAGAAAATTCATAAATGGTATGTTTTGTGATAGTAGTTACAATGTATTGTAATCATAAGTGATTTATCATAATAAAACAAACATATTGATCTAGATATTCATAGTCAAGATGCATCGAGATTATACATCGATACATCCGTTATGACTAGAGTACGTAACGCTCTTCAAATATTGGGTAGTGCATTACTCATGATTGCTTGCATGTTGATACCCATTGCGATGAGCTCACGTAGTGTGACGTGTTGCAACTACTGATTTGTCATTTAATTGAGTGTAGAGAGAGAATTTAGGGTAGGAAGTTCGATAAGTTAGTTGTGGCTCTCGATAAGTCTCTTCAATAGCTAATAGAAATTCAGAATGATTTATCGATATGCAATTTTAAGCGTATGTATAGTTTGGTATGCCCAATTCTAGGTTACCGAATAGTGGACGAAATATATTGTACAGATGTATAAATATGTGGTTCAACTTATATATATATATATATATATATATATATATATGCACTGTTTGGGCAAGTTATATATATCAGTTTGGTATGCCTGACTTAGGGCAATCCGATAGTGCTAGACTTCAAGAATGAATCAGATTCATACGAGGATAACAATCTTTGCTGTTGGGTGTACTTATGGGAAAGGTATACACAGGATTTAGCATTTACCTACGGTTCCAGTATGTCAGTGTAAACAACCGTATGGAAAGGACGTCAATGAGGGATACCATTGTACCATTGAGATGCATGACATGTAAACGTGGTCCAAAGCAAAGGCGGAGAGAGATTGGAATGTCACTCTAGTGTAGGCAATATATTGTTCCATTGTACGATTAGGTTCTACGACAGGACCACATGCCGACTTCTTTGAGGTGTTGGTTTTATAAGGACTCGACAAGTTGGTTGCGGCTCTCGATAGGTCTCTTTGGTAGCTAACGTCATTCGGCATAAGTATCAGTTATAGATATTCGTATTTTGGTTTTGGTATGGAGATGCTACATTAGTGGCGTAGTTATTTTGTTTTATTTATTTTGCATTTTAGATGCTTCAGCTAGGATTGAGAGATCTATAGCACTATTGCTTATGAAGTGTAGTATTATCCCTAGACTCGTTTTTCATATTCAGAAGTATAGTATTATCCCTAGACTCGTTTTTCATATTCAGTAGCATGTCTTGTTATAGTAGGTACTATTTTAATTAGAGATCCATTACAATGTATCATCCTGACTTGTCGGTGTATGGATAAGCTAGGCAAAGTGTGACTAGTATTACCCGTTGATCCTTACTCACGTTTATTAGATGTATATGGGTTGCATATATATACAGTACTTAGAGGTAGTTCCCCTCAAACTAAGATTTATTTTGGACCCATGTTTTCTCTTTGTCTGTTTATGTTATAACAACTCTAGGGTATTCGATTGAGTAGTTTAGGAGTCAAGTGCTTTTGGCGACTGGCTCACAGGACATCTGAAGCATTTTGGAAGCATAAAGTTGACATATAGGATTTATACTTGTTGGTGATGTAGTACATGGTAGATAGACTATCTTGTATATGAGACTTACGATACCAGATACTATATTCGTAATTCCATAAGGATGTAGTTAATGCATTCTGACTTTCTGTGTGGATATTTATTTATCGGTTGCATCTGCTAGTGTAGTCTCTTGTATATTACTTATCTTATTATGTTCGTGTATATTAAGAATATTATATGTTATCTTCCTATTGTGAGTTTGTATCAATGTGCCTTAGTACGGTGTTTGATTTTAATTTTTACCATGATAGACTGTCTTTTGTGGTATTCAGGAGTCTGACTTTATCATTCACTATTGATTTAGGGTATTACGAAGGGGAGTCATCACAACACTAGTCTCGACAACAATGCCCTGTCCCACATGAAGGATGGGAGGAATCATCGACGAGGGAATCAAAAACGTTGCATTCGTGCCATCCAGTCATCAATGCACCTGACATAAAGGAAAGAGACATCTTACCCAAACTCACGAGGCAATTTAGCAATCCGTAAACAATGAAGTGAATGTATAGTAATTCACCCATATTGGATAGTTGGTCGGGAAGGAGGGGAGCGTAGAATGGCTTGTATGGTTCTTGGCGGTAGAGATCAGCAGTCCCCTTACAAGGTAATAATCATGTAATAACTCATTCTCGTTATATAGCCTATAGAGATGGCTTCCTTAAAGAAGGAAGAGAATGAACGATAATTAAGCTTGTTGGATAGCCAGCTAGTAAGGAGGAAGTGTAAACTAGCTCATGCGATCCTTGATGGTAGAGGTTGGCAGTCCCCAAACAAGGTAATGAGCATATAATAACTCATCCTCATTGGATAGCCTATATAGGTAGTATCCTAGGATAGAAGAATGGTGTAACACTTCTAGTTTTGATTAACATTATTTAGGATATTTAATCAGATAAATAAAATAAACTAATGTAGAATGATAGGAGATTGAGATTTGGTAAATATAATAGGTTGAGCCTTAATAATGAATTAAAGAAATTAATTAGAACATCAATAAGAAGAAGGATATGTTATGGGCAAAATAGGAATGAATTATAATTCCTAATACCTATCCTTACACTCCTTCTCCATTATTCACCTCATTCACACAAATGAAACCAAAAAACTAAGGCTGGCCACAACTAAGAGGTTCAAGAGAAGAAAATATTAGAGAATCAAGACCTAATGCAAGGGGAAATCAATCAACACATAAATCTCAACCTTCTTATATCATTCAAGGTGAATAATAGTTACGCATCTCAAGTTTGATCTATTATTTTAGTTCTAAGTGAAAACCTAAATCTTTTGATGTTATTATGTCATGTTTTAAATGATTAGATGATTATATGCTATTAATGAATTTTTTTATTAATTATGGAATTTATTGATATGTTTGAATTGAAAAACTTATCATATGATACACAAAATATTTGAAATTTAGATATATTGTTAGAAACATTATTTTGGAAATGGGTTTTAAATTTCATAATTTTCTGATAAAGTATGAATATTTTATGATTTTCTTAAGGGAAGAAAATTAGTTATTTTGGGTTTTAATTATTAAAAATAAACTATTAAAGTTTTTGGCCCTAAAATTTTTATATGTTGAAGAATATAATAAATCAGATTTATAATGATTTTAGGGAATTTTTTCCAAGTGTTTAAGATTTATTATGAATTATTTGAGCTAGAAAGGCTTTATTATTATATGAACTATTATATAAAAGCCTAGCTTACAAATTGTTTTGGAGATGATAATTTTAAACAGCGATAGTTTTTGGAAAATGATTTTGATAAAGAAATTTGTTATTCACTAGCATTTTGAAAAGTACATGGAGTTATAAAAAAGAAATAGCAAAATAGCAGTTTTCATGTTACTTGCGACATCGCCACGCCGAAGCTAACGATGTCGCCTCTCATCATGTCACATTTTGACCTTCGATGTCAATCCAGTGCGATACATATAACATCAACAATAGTTGTGTGTAATGGATTAGTCTGGGTCAAAGGGCGAAGTCAAGTTTTAGGTCGATGTCATGAACTTCAGAGTGAGAATTGCCACTTTTTTCCTTGAACACTTTGTCACCATTTCTTTCTAAACATCATGGACCCTATACTTCCAAAGTAACATATAATGGCAATAATGAAGCTACTTGTTTTCAAGAATGTCGCCAACCCTATAAGGCAACTATGCCGAATTTTATCGTGTCACCTTAATTCTTTGCCACATGTTTTCAAAAAATGCAAGGATGCCGCTGGTTTTCACTTCGGCTCTAATAAGGCCGCGTTTTAACTGCTATAGTTATAACAATCTACCTTTTTTACTACAAAATACAACACTTAATACATCCTCGGCATTTGTGCGCCGATCATTTAGTCATCCAAAAAACAGGTCATTAGGATTTAAAGAAAGAAAAGATAGAACAAAATCTCACAACGCAACAAACAATATATAATATAAAATGATCTTTACGTAAGGAAAAATTTATAATTAGCCTAGATAGTTATAATAGCCTGTCATTACAAATGCTGAAAAATACAACAAAACAGTACAATGTAAACAAAGAAGAAATATACGAGAGATACATTTTGGACCCCAGGCTCGTCTCCTAAGCTCTAATGCATCCGAAGATAATTTGGAAAATTTGCTTGGTCAGACCCGAGCATCATAGAAAAAACAGTGCCCGGATTAACCTAATAAAGCCAGTGTAAGAAACTCAAATAACAAGGAATTTTAATATATCTTATAAAGCCCTTTAAAGATAAAGGTATCTCATAAGACCACTGTGCACATAAATACGGATAGATTTTACCTTACAATAACCAAAACACATTTATAGAAATCAAATGATATTATAATAATGTCTAGGGGTTCAAAATTAATAGACAGAATAGCTGAAATGCTTGCATCTCGCATTCCAACATAGTTAGGCACCACTAATTTCATTGGGTGATTATTAGAGAATGAATTCCATACAATGGCAAGGTAATGGACTACCTTTCGAATAGTACACCTCTAGATAAAATGTACCGAAGGCCTTATCTGGACCCCAGCCAACACAGGTCTAGCGTACCCCTTACTGGATAGTACGAATATGTCATCACCCAGGTTGCCTTCCAACCTTACCTTTGAGAGCTCTTATACACAACCAATTCAGTAGTAGCGATTTAGAAAGGTGATGATTATACCCTAATAGAAGCGACCTATATAGCACTTCTGCATCTCCTATGTTTTAGTCATTCTCGGTTGATTAGGTTTGAGACTACGTTTTCCTTTAGATAGCACACCCACTTAAAATGCTGACATTGCCCTCTAGGCAGAAATATAGTATCAATATTCATCCATAGAATTTCTTCTAGGGCTGAACAAAACCAAAGGCACTACCTATACTACATCCATTTTGGAATCACCCTCAGAATTAGTAGTAAATAGTCCTTGTACTTCAAAAGCTCCATCTTCGATTCCATACTCTTCAAGATGTCTTTACTTCGAAATGCTAGAGTAGGATCGCAGTGGTTTAAAGATAATTTATACTTATCTGATCCTGGTATCTTCGAAACAATATTCGATAGTTTTAGAAAAACTGAATCTCAGTTCTTTCGAAATAAACAGACAATATAAGAGCGAGGATCACCCCTTAAACGTTTAAGTAGATCGATCACCTTTTCATTTATCCTATGAGAATAGAACAAGATTTATATGCATAATACAGCATCATCGAAGATGACTGTGCCATTAACTCATGTGTTTCCCCCAGATATTTCCAAAGCTATAATTTGGCTAAGATTTGACAGTCGGTTATTTAACTATCAAAATATACAATAATCAATTACAGATTTAATTCGATAGCAAACTAAATTTGATTAAGCCCATAAACAACCACTAAGCCTCTTTATTACTTTCTAAATCATACTTGAAAGGAGTTCCCAAATGTCTAAAGTAAAATTGCTTTTTCCAATGTAAAGAAATCATAGAGTTTTAAAACTACATCCATAATGACTATCGCTATATGGACCACAATCTTTAAACTTGTTTATGATTAAATAGCATTTAAACTCCATTCCCTTTATTTATAAAATATCATTTATAAATTATTTCTATTATATTTATAAAGTATTCTTTATAAATCGTCGCCTTTATTTATAAAATATTATTTACAAACACATTTAATGAATCAATTTATTAACTTAAACACAATTAATTAAATCATTTAATTAGATTAAACATCATTAATTACAATGATTAATTATCTTAAATACCATTAATTAAAATAATTAGTTAACCTCATAAATCCAAATAATCAACTTAAACCTCGTTAATTAAGTAATTAACTTAAACCACTTTGATTAATGCAATTAGTTAACATTAAACATATTTTATTAATAATTAACCAACTAAAATATTTTAATAGAATAATTAATTAATCTTAAAACATCTTACATAAATAATTAATTAACTTTAAACAATACTAATAGTATAATTAATTTACTTAAATCTCATTAACTAAAATAATTTAACAAACTTAAAACATCATTAATAAATATATATAACACAAAAATATCGTTAATAAACTAGTAATTAATCTTAAACGTTATTAAATAAAATGTAATTAAATTTAAAAAATTCCAATTGATAATTAATAAAATTAAAACATTGTGTGAGGCGTAGCAATCACAATGATACTTTAATAAGCTACCATTTGGTTTCATATCTTAAAGGGGTTTATATATCAATGTCATATTCAACGGCCAGGCTACCAAGCCTCTGGCACTCAACAATTAAAAATAAATTGTTAATTCATCATTTAATCCATATGTTAAATCCAAATATTAATTAGTTATCTAAATTAGCATTTTTTTTAGCAAATGTGAAATGGGAATTTATTATGCTCAATAGATGTCCAAAATAATATGTTCAATCCAATTAACAATACAGTGTTTTGCTTGGCTAGATTAATATAACCAACTAAGGTATAATAATTTAACGACATATTATTTAAAATAATATAATTAAATTTTGTCCCTATTAATATTTCATAATTTTTAAACAATCCAAATCTACCAATAAATTACACTACGACATTGTACACTTTAATACGAGCATAACGTGAAAATCCATGTGCAAAACGGATGTCATACGAGCAAGTTATGCAATTTATATACTAACAAACATTTTATATTTTTAAATTAACATATTTATAATAAAATTTCTCACCTCACTTGCTATTGGGCTTAGTCCATCACCTAAACAAAGCAACCCAATCTGCAACTTCTTTTTCCTTCCTTCTTCAATTCAAACTTCCTAGAACTCAACATCGTGCATGGTCGTGCACCTTGCACCACTCCCCGAACTATTAGAGGTCGTCAAACCACCACCATCACGTTCTCCATCGCAAGCTCCACCAATCTGGCACCTTAACTTCAAACCCAATCACCAACCTTAAGATCCGACCAAACACCCAACTCATGATAAAGCAGGTGTCACTTTCCTCCTCCGACCACCGTAACTCACCAAACTCCACCGCTAGCCGCCATTTTCCGACACAAACCCAAATCCAAGCTCCAATTTTCCAATCGCTCCCCAAACTTACCACAATCCTATGCCCTTGTCATCATCCCTTTGGCCATGGCACACTCAACCTCCCCAACCATGGTCGAACACCATAATCCCGCCATGGATCAGTAGATTATGCCATAACAAACTCAACCAATTAAATTACATGATTTTTAGCTAGCTATAAATATTTATTTCGATTTTTTTTGAGTTACTTCCATTTCCTTTTGTTTACTGATTTTGAATTGGAAGGGGGAGAAGAGGGAAAACAAATGAATTATGGCAGAGTAAATTAAAAGTGAGCTTTCCCTTTTTCTAAGTCTTGCCTTTCCAGGTTTATAAACAAGGTATACGTTACTTCTTTTTCAAGCGAAACAAAATGCTCAAGCAATCCAAACAGCCCCCAATTCCAAAACTTCACCTTTTACATCATTTCAAAAGGTCATCCCCAAGAAAATATAGTGGTTAATAGGGTGGTTTATGTACTTGATTCATTTTTATCCTTAAGGCATCTTTTGATTTCCATCCAATCGAATCAACCTAAATGATTAGTTGAAAATTTGAATTTGAATTTTGATTGTTATTAATCGAAAGTTTTAAAAAACGATGGGTAATAGGGTGATTATGAACCCTTTGTTAACTTTTCATCTAAGCTTTCCAATCTGTCCTTTCCTAATTTTAATTTTAAATATATTTTTATTTTTATTCTTTTATACCTTTCAAAAATATGTTTCTTAACTTTGTTTAACATAATATATTGTTTTAAATATATAGCTAAAGGTATTACAATCTTTAACCAATTTTTAATTCGATAAAAGGTTGAAATCTGGAAATGGTCTGCGATTACAGTTTTGGTCTTTCATCGAACTACATATTTTTGTAAACAAAATTCAAAAATAAAATTTTCTATTATAGATTATAAATTTAAAAGTATATTTTGTTATTAAATCCATTAATTTTGAATATTTAAAATAAATTAAATATTTTCAAATAAATCGATAATCTTATGGGTCGTTACATTCTTTCCTTAAAAAAATTCCATCCTCGAAATTTCATCCCCATTCAACCTGAGACAAACCCAAATTTCTTAACATTTTATAAGTCCATATGGTAAACATAGATTATATATACGCAATACCTACTTCAATCAGTTATTCCAATACATAACTTCTTTTCTGAACTAGTAATGCTTATGTGACTGCTCTAGTGCGGACTCTGATCAAGCCCTTGATTAGGAACCTCTGATTTCCTTGCATAGCCATGTACTATGATAGAAATCTTTGTTTCCACACCAAGAACCCTTACCACATGTTCGCCGTCAAGGAATCGAGTGATAAACTTTATTCAGGTCAGTGTGAATTACCTCAAAGTCATGTGCTCGAATCTTGGATCAAGGACTGTTATGCAAACCAATTATCTGCATACAACCTGCGTACTTATCCCTATTCGTTATTACTATACCAATTTCCTTTACTTCCAACTATAATTTTTGAAAATATTTTATAAAATTTAAATTGAGTCAATTGACATTTTCTAACTTGAGTTCATATTCATATAACACTCCTTTAAAGCCTAAGAGTACATATACCATATCATATTTGTTTTACTTAACTAACATGTTCAAAATTTTAAAACTATTTTAATTTAATATCTTCTCAAATTTATAAGTTATAAATAACTATTTCATATATTTTTCTCAACCAATTTGTTTCCATTCTACATCCATCCGGAAGTTTCGACTATCCAAAATCGTCAGAACTTCCATTTCATTTTTAACAATTGAAAACTACCATACAACTTATTATAGAAAAATTCATAATCAGCCTACCCTAATGCATGTGTTACATGAGTCCATATAATATTTAACCAAAGCTTAAGAATTAAACATTTGGGTCTTCTTTCAAATCAATTTGGAATAATAATATATTTATAACTTAAATAAATAAAATCATATCTCTTATTTTTTAATTAGGATTTTCATTTAAAACAACTTGAAATAAAACTATTATAGTAGCAATCCCCACTTAAAAACTCCAAAATGAATACTAATAATGCTGCAGCCATCATTGGAATTATTTTCTAGCAACCGAAATGAGTTCAATTCTTTATATCTTTTAAAAGCTCTTTAAAATATTTATATTTGTAATGTTGTCAAATAATATTATTATCAGAACTTTGAAAATAATTTTTTCTTCAAAAGCACTCAAAATTTAAAGTCTCAAATTCCTACTTAAATTCTTTTATATAATGTCACATCTTATAAATCCATTTTGTAAAATCATTTTCTTTTCAATCATTCATAAATATTCTAACTTTTAATAAACATCCATTATTACACAATGCCTTAGCCCAACTTTAACATCGAACACCTTATAGTCAAAATTTGAAACTTAATTCACAACATATTCGTTTAAACGTTGCCCTAATTTCTACTTACCCAACCCATATTATAAAAAGGAAATTTATTTTTATAAAACACTCAACAATAGTCCATGCTCAAACTGAACGAGCAACTAAAAAAACCCTAAACGAAAATAATAGAATATTGTCATTTCCTAACAACAAGCATATCGAAGATACTATACAATTTTTGAAAATCATTCTTGTATATATAAAATATATTCTTAGGTAAAATTATTTCATTTACCCTGTTTATACCAAATTGGGCACAACACTCTTCGGATGTGTTTGAAGAGATAAAATGAAGAAAGTAAATGTAAAATGAGGCTAATCTAACAAACACATCCGCAAAGTGTTGTGCCCAATTTTGGTACAAACACTTTGGTGCTTTCACTGAGAAAACCCAGCTTTTCTCCTGCTTATTAGATCTACTTTCGATATTGGATTGCAAGAATCTAAGGAGAAGATCCAGATCTCAAGCCTAGAAGATCTTCATCCTATTCAGATTTGCACCAAGTCTAGGAAAGAACTTTCCTATTCCCGATGGTCACCACTAGGACTACCTCAACCGCTGCAGATCTAGAAGGACGGGATAGGCAGAACCCCGCATAACTTCCCTCTACAGACCAGAATACTGCTGGACCTTCGGATCCACAAGGCTCTGTCACCAGGGAGGAGTTCCAACTACTGATGCAAGAGCTAACTCAAAGCCGCCAACAGCTTACCCAGCAGCTCCGTGCCAACGCGGAGTTAACCAATCGGCTGAACTATGAAAGACGAAGGAGATCTAGAAGGAATCAGGCTTCCTATTCATCTACTATAAGTTCAGCTTCTTTTAAATACAATCACGGATCCACACTCCCATGTTTGGATGGAAGCTATACACAGGCTACCGTACATTAGCGCACTTTGAATCTTGGGCATCCGAGAGTTGGTCCGTCAATCATCCACCAAATCCGACCTCCTCCCGAGGGGGACGGTTCCTTATCACACTACAGATAGCCATGCTGCTGCTACCATTGAGTTGGAAGCTGGCATTTGGAACCGAAGGGATCCAAACCATCGCCAACGTGATTATACTTCTTAGCCTTATGTTCCTGAAGACCTAGAGCTAAAGAGGCGAGGTATGGACCATCTACCACGCCCGGCCCATCCTCACATTGTGGGACCCGACCGCACCTTAGCCCAGCATGCCTAGAATGTCCAGATGTTAGACATCTCGACAATGATCCGCCAGATGATCCATGAAAGCCAAGGCCTCACCAGTGATGACTGGGGAATCTTCCAAAGTCATACCCCTTTCACCGATGACATCCTCTATGCTGAACAGCTTCGGCGATTTAGAATGCCAACTCTACCTGTTTATGAAGGGAGCTTTGACCCTAACCAGCACATTTTAAAGTATGAATGCCGCACAGGCTGATGATGCGGTCAAATGCTGAAGTTTCCCAATCTCCCTAAGGGAAATCATGACTATGTGATTTACTCGCCTACCACCTCGATCTATTTCATGTTTCGACCAGTTAGTAATGAAGTTTGTCAAGCAGTTTCGCATGCATGTCACAAGGTCCAAATTTGTTAATCCAGTGTCACTCAAGCTCCCGGAGAGGCACTCAGACGTTACCTGGGGAGGTTCCACGCTGCATGCGCTAAGATTAGTAACCTT
Source organism: Allium cepa (assembly GCA_030765085.1). Lineage (NCBI taxonomy): Eukaryota > Viridiplantae > Streptophyta > Magnoliopsida > Asparagales > Amaryllidaceae > Allium > Allium cepa. The sequence goes on from CM060946.1 coordinate 390,917,295, forward strand.
AATGATAATTCCATTCTGATGGCATTGACTAAGGGAATTGATCCCTATTTCAAATTTGGCAACTGGTTGGCCTAAACACCCCTTACGTCATTGGACCGTATCTATTCAAGGCTGCTCAGTTCTTGAGAAGAGAAGATATGAAACAGTCTAGGAAAAAGGATGATGTAGGGCCCAGTATGGAAGGAATCCAAAGCATTATCACTGTGAGACAAACCGGGGAGAGTTTCGGATACATGTAGTTAAATATACAGAATATGTAGAATCAGCAGAAAGGCGATGGAAATCAGGGTAGGAAGCATGATCAGAATCGCGGACCGCAACGTAGAGTTCCTATGTTTGATACATCTACTTCTTTAAATGCATTCCTGGAAAATGTGCACTTGCAAACTTTTAATACTATGCAATATAACAAACCAGCTCCGAAGCAATCTTCAGAAAAAACAGATTCAAACTGGAAAGTTTTGTAGATTACTCACGATAGTTAAGGCCATAACACAAACGAATTTCGTCATATATAGTATATTATCGAGAAGTTGATCTGAGAAACAAAGTTGGAGCAATTCGTTCGGGCGCCACAGGCTGGAGGTGCAGGCACATCAAATCAAAATCAAATACCAAATCAGGTTAGACCGGAGGAACCCGCACCTACCGGCGGGAGATTAGTGATTAACTTTGTTAGTGGTGGTCCTCATCTAGCGGATCAGAGCTGGAGGGAAATGTAGTCGTATGCAAGCTCTATTCGGCATGCGAGCTTCGAATGTTGCAGTAACTTAGAAGGTGGTGCTCCATCAAAACAATAGAAAATGATGACAAACGACATCGTATGTCGACATAGGGTTGCCGATAGAGTCGAAGCCCCTACCATTGATCCACTAATCATTTCGGCTCAGACAAGTCCTATTTGGATGAAGAGGATCTTAGTGGATAGTAGAAGTTCAGTGAACATCCTCTTTAAGCGAACCTATGATCAAATGAAGATGGAAGCGAAAGATTTGAAGCCTTGTCAGTCTTGTATTCATGGCTTCAATGGAAGTGCGACTATACCAACTGGGATGGTGGAGCTACCGGTGGAATTGGGAATTGGGGAACAACGGAGAGTCTGGATATTGCAGTTTATTGTATTAGATATTGACTCACCGTACAGCGCTTTCTTGGGACGACCGACCCTAGTTGAACTCAGGGTAGCTATCACCCCTTGGTGTCTAACTTTGAAATTCCCTACCGACAATGAGTCGGAGTTGTTCAGGGAGACCAGGCTGTTGGATGGGCCTGTTATGTTGTTGAGCTGTGGGAGGCGTAATGAAAAGAGAAGGGAAAAAGCGTAGAGGAATCTCTTTGCGTCCGCTTTGCGGATAATTGACAATTAACGCCTGGGCCAAGGCCCAGGCACCACAACCAATTCCCAAGAGATCTTGACCCAAGAGATACTGAAAACGAGGATGAAGTCAAAGACGGGCAGGCCTCTTCGGTAGAGTTGCCGATCGATGTTTCGATCGATAATGACAGCGATTCTAGAATGGTACAGATAGGATCTTAGCTAAGCCAACAGATGAAGGAGGAATTAGTTGAATTTCTCAGGGAAAACCTCGACATGTTTGCCTAGATGCACTCCCATATGTATAGGATCCTCCCGGACATCGCGAGCCACACATTGAATATTACCCCGCGGCATGTCCGGTCAAGCAAAAAAGGCGTGGAATGGATCCAGAGAGATCTACTTCCCTAAAGGAAGAGGTGGATAACCTCAGGTTGAAAGGGTTTATCTGAGATGCGTTATATCTAGAATGGGTGTCCAACCCTGTACTTGTCATGAAACCTAATCGAAAATGAAGAACATGCATTGACTAGTCAGACCAGAATAAAGCTTGCCCTAAGGAAAGTTTTCTGCTTTCTCAAATTGATCGGTCCGTAGACTCAACTGCCAGACATGAGCTCTTATCCTTCTTGGATGCATATTCTAGCTACAATCAGATATCGATGCACCTACCTGATCAGAAGCATACCAGCTTTGTCACCGATCTGGGACGCTATTGTTATAAAGTGATGCCGTTCAGACTTAAGAATGCCAGGGCAACCTATCAAAGACGCGTCAACCGAATGTTCGCTAACCAGATCGGGAAAACCATGGAGGTATATGTGAACGACATGCTTGTGAAGTCACGATCCTCCACCAATCATATTAAAGACCTAGAAACTATGTTCAACATCCTCCGGGAGTACAGAATGAAACTCAACCCATTGAATTGTCACTTTGGTGTCGCATTTGAAAAATTCCTTAGATTCATTGTTAATGCTCGAGGATTCGAAGCCAACCCCAAGAAAAATGGACAGTTATAAATCTTGGGACTCCAAGGACTATAAAGCAAGTTCAGAGACTCAACGTAAAGGTAGTAGCACTGGGCAGGTTAATTTCAAAATCCACCGACAAATGCATTCCCTTCTTCAACCTAATCAGAAAAGGGAAAACGAACTTTGAATGGACTATAAAGTGTGAAGGCTTATTCCGAGCGTTATTTCAATACATATCCACACCACCCATTCTATCAAAGCTTATTGATCACGAGAGATTGTACATCTACTTGGCGGTATCAAAATGCAATCAATGTTGCTTTAATTTGGGAGGAGGATACAATGGCCAGTCTATTACATCAGCAAACGACTGACCAGAGTAGAGAGAAATTATCCGAAGTTGGAGAAGTTAGCTTATTATCTTGTCATTGCCTCAAGGAAGCTTCACTCGTATTTCTAGGCTCATTCTATCACCATATACACCAACCAACCGTTACAATAGCTCCTTACACAGCCTGAGACGTCTGGTAGGTTACTCAAGCGGAATATCGAGATGAGTCAGTTCAACGTCACTTACACACCAAGGCGGGCTATTCAAGGACAAGTCATAGCAGACTTCATCGTTGAATTAACTATCCTGGAGAACTTGCCCGAAACCAATGAATCTCCCAAATATGTCTGGAAGCAACATACTAATGGTGCATCAAATAACCACAGCTCAGGTGCTGGGGTTGTGCTTAAAACTCCTGAAGTCCAATTTATATGCTATGCTTTGAAGTTCGATTTCCGTGCGACCAACAACAAGGTCAAATATGAAGCCTTGCTCGCTAAACTAAGGCTTGTCGGAGATTTAAGAATTATTATTGAGGAGATTTACTGGATTCACAATTGGTCGTGCGCCAAATTCAGAGGGGAATACCAGGCCATAGACCGTAGACTGGCTGCTTATCTAGCACGAGTCTAGGAAATATTGAATCTTTTTGATTATTATGCCATCTATTTCATACCCCGAGAACACATTCAAAGGGCCAATTCTTTGGCAAAGTTAGCCAGCACCGGTGAGGCATGACAAATGGGACTCATTTCTGTTAAGACCTTGTCTTCCCCGAGTATTGATCAAATGGAGACCAACTGGGTACTTGAAGCCGTACCCGATATAGAATTATAGATAACTCTGTTCAGGAAATATCTCGAGCATGGAACCCTACCAAAGCGTAGAAATGTGAAAAGACAAGTTCATCGAAAGGCTTCGCCGTTTACAATTCAGAATGGAGTCATGTATAGAAGAGGGTACTCTGTTCCTTTATTCCAGTGTATCGCCCAGGATGAAATCAAACGAGTATTACAAGATGCGCATGAAGGAGAATGTGGCTATCACACCGGGGGACAAACTCTTGCTAAGAAATTACTCCGATATGGTTATTTTTGGCCTACTGTAAATGTGATGCATCAGATTATGCTAGGAAATGCGCCAGATGTCAGAAACATGCTCGAATTCTGAGAGCCCCGCCTACCGAAATAACTAAGATGGTCGGTCCATGGTCGTTCGCAATATAGGGCATCGATATTATTAGGTCTCTACTCTAGCTAAAGGTGGCGCAAAGTACGCCATTGTTGCAATTGATTACTTTACCAAATCGATGGAAGCCGAGCCCTTGCTACTATCACAACGAAGAAAATCAACGTTGTGGTATGCAACATTATCTGTCGGTTTGGTCTCCCACATTCCATCATCACTGACAACGGACCCAATTCGATGGTGTCGAGTTCAAGAATTTCTATCAGCGATTCCATATCCAAAAGAAGTTCTCTACAGTTGAAAACCCTTCGACGAATGGACAGGTTGAAGCTATTAATAAAGTTATAAAGTCCATTCTGAAGAAACGATTGGAAAAAGCTGGGGGCAAATAGGTCGATGAACTTCCTATGGCCCTATGGGCTTATCGAATAACCCATAAGTCTACGACCGACCACACTCCATTTTCACTTTCCTATGGCTCACAAGCGGTCATTCCAATTGAATTGCAAGTACCTTCTCATCGTGTCGCTTATTATTATCTGAAGACAAATTTTATATTACTTGCCGAATCTCTGGACTTACTAGATGAGAAGCGTGAAGAGGCTGATTTGAGGGCAGCCGTGCACCGAAGTCGAATCTCCCGATTGTATAATGCTAAGGTCTGACTCTAAACCTTTGAACTTGGAGATCTCATGCTAAAGAAGATTTACCCGGTCCCTTCGCATATGAAACCAATATGGGAAGGATTGTATGTTATTGAACGAAGACTCGAAGATAGCATGTTTAAATTATCGACTGCTGATGGTCTCACTTTGCCAAGAGCTTGGAACAGTGAGAGTCTTCATCGCCACTGAACATAACAAGCTTTATTTATTCATTCTATCTGCTTTTCATTTTCAATTTTTTTATGCATTTTGAAATTTGAACTTGCAATAAGGCAACTGACTTTGCTATACTTTCTTATTTCAACAATAAAATGCAATCTCTTTGAGCCAAAGTTGTGCTTCTTAAAATACGTCATACGACCATCACAATGAACGGGGAGCTAAGTTCTATCCTACCGTGGGACTTATTCAAACAAGGAGTGACCGTGATACGATTGGTCATTTGCTAAGTTAAACCCGAGCTTGGGGGCAAGCCATCGCTTTGAATTCAAGAAGGATTTATACACGACAGCCCTCTAACTAACTTCGGCTCCTAGAGTGCGAGTTGGATTATAAACTTAAAATTGTGGGCTCGAAGTGAGTGGATCCATCTACCTAACGACTTCGCTCGTGTTTAATCCAAGTCTGAGGAGGGTGGATTCGTCCATCTAACGACCTCACTTATTAACATAGGGCAGATGTGACCTGACCGTCCACGATCCTGATGAATCTATCATTCCTAGAGTCCGAACGAAATCCTAAAACTCGAAAATATGTGATCGATCGACTGTTGACCAACTTCGGATTCCCAAAGTGCAAACTGGAGTATAAACATAAAAATGGGTGTAACCGACTACCCATCGACTAACTCTAAGTCCTCAGAGAGTGGGCTGGAGTATAAACACAAACCGGGTGTGAAATGACTTCCTGCAAGACAACTCCGAGTCCCTGGAGTGTGGAATGGAGTATAAACACAAATTGGGTGTGATTGACCTCCCACAAGTCAATCTAAGTCCCCAGATGCGGATAAAATTCTAAATATCAAACAGGTGTGACTGACCGCCTGTGAAATAACTTGAGCCTCCGGAGCATGGACATATCTTTAAACATTAAATGAGCATGATCGACCGCCAATGTACAACAGCAATCCCCAGAGTGTGGCTGCGGTTACCAATAGATGAGTGAGTGTGATCCAAACACTCGAACTCATCCTTTTTCAACTTCGTTTCAACTAAGTTAAGCTTGATTTATCAAAGGTGGAAAGCGACCATCGATCGACCATTTCAATTTATCCCCGAAACTGGGGGAAAAACTCAAGTAACAGCTACTGATCGAGATGGTGCAATATTAGGACTCGATTTTTCATTTGGTTACAACCCGAAGCCATGACTCAGGAACTTAAAAACCGAGCATAAGTCCGATCCAGAGACTTGTACTCTACAAATGTGTCAAAAGAAAACTCAGGTGATGCAACACATAAACAAATAAACTCAGAATTGTACAAAGAGAAAAAGGAAATTCTATTTTACTTATCATTTAAAAGAAAAATAGATACAAGAAGTCTATGCCAAAAAATCCAGGGTCGAACCCGCATCTATACATGGGCTACAAGGAGCAAAAAGAAATTCCTATCGATCTACCAAAAAAGGGGGCAAGAAGACATGTCTACTCCCTCAGTTTCTTCTTCTTCCTCGGCGTTGACCCACTGGAGCTACTGCTCGGATACCTCTTTGAGCCTTTGCCTTTTAGTGGTTGGTCTCCAGCCAGGGAAATTATGGTAATATCTTCCTCCGAACTCACGAGAATTGGAGCACTTTCTGAATACGGAGTCGGAGGAATAGGAACACTGTCTATGTGGGAAAACAGGAGGGGCATGCCAGTATTGAAAACTGTACCACTAGGAGAAATCATTTACAGAGAAGCCGGGCCAGGAACCACCATACCACCTCAATATCACTAGCCTGTGCGGTACTTCCATCTCGACGTTAATCTCCGCCATTTTCTCTTCCTCACGGATGGTATTAGCATCCATGGGAATGCTACTAGTTGGGCCCGAATAACTGGCTGTGAATGCGCCTTCGCCCATGACGAATGGTGGGTCAGTAAGTGCATCACTTTGATGACCAAGGAACTCTTTCATCATCTGTTCATCAGAAATTAAAGCACTCCCCTGTACTCCCTCGGTTGGTGCAGCGACCATTGTTGTAGTTGCCTTCGTCATAAGGGACTCCTGCTCATAATTCGACATTTGGGTTGTGGGGGCGTGGCTGGTGCAGCTCCTATCGCTGGATGAAAATAAGAAATAATATTGGTGACTTCTTCTGATAATACTCCAAACTTGGAATGAATTCAAGAAATGTTCAGAATACCTTCCTTAGATTGGCTCGCAGACAGAGCTGAAGCAGCTTCAGGGACGTGCTCGTGAGCTGGAGACAATTGTGGTTGATTAGGATTGTAAGTAGGCACAGATAGAGGATCAACTGCAAGAGTAGATTTGAGCTGGGTTCGCATAGGAATTTTAGAGTTTGTATCATGATGCTCAATGCTAGAACCCTCTCGAGCCTTCGGATGTTGAGTGACGAGTCTCTTTTTTTCAAATATGATAGTGGAATCATGGAGAACCCCTCTCTCGTCCTTAGTCAACACCCGGTTCTCCAATTCGAACTCATCGATGGATTCAGTATGATGCTTTGCTTTTTCTTCTTCAACCAAGCGACACTAAGAATTATACAAATGCGATAGGTAATCTTTGAGCCAGCTTAGATTTTGATGCTTTAGAACATTGACAATATATGTAATGAGAAGATCTTCAATGTCACCCTCCAGCCCGGCCCCTGCCGCTCTGGCCTCAATCTTAATCCTAGCCTTGGCTTCCTACACCTTTAGTATAGTCTCATCCCGCTCATTCCTAAGTTCCACAGATTGATCACATGCCTCTTGGACAGCCTTATTAGCATCGTTCTTTTCTTTGATGACCTCAGCATACTTTGCCTTGAGCTCATTAAGCTCCTTGAGCGCATTATCTCTCTCGGTTGTGACGATGGCATTTTTGTGGCCCATATCATCGGCCAAAGTTAGGTGCTCTTGTCTCATCTGCTCCATTTACTTGTTCACCTCATTGGCTTTCATTAAGGCCTCTGTTTCTGAGTTCCTCAGAGTGCCGTTCTCAGCAGTGCGAACTTGCACTCTATGGTCCTTCTGAGAGAGATCGGTTCCTAGTTTTTCAATTGTCTTCTCCTGCCCGAAAGCCACCACTAATGCTTTCTCTGCGGTCTTCATCCATCCCCGATACTTGCCATAAACATCATATATAGAGTCATGCATCATTTGTTCTGCCTCATTGGGAATTTGTTTTAGATGTGGAGGGAATATGAAGCCGTCGAAGCAGACATTTTTAGGAAATGTTTTGCAACTTAGCGATTTTAATCGCCCCTTGCCCGGTGGGTTCAATAATGGCTTGTCTAGTGGTGATAGGGGCCTCAGTTTTGATCCTTCGAACATTGTTCGTCGAGTCTTGAAGTTTGAGAAGGTGGTACTTGACGTGAAGATTCTAAGGGTTCTGTGCCAGAACCAGAAGGTTGTGTTGGACCTTTAGGTGGCGGAGAGCATGACCAAGAATGGCACCTATACTTCCACACACTCTCTCTCTCCTTATACCTTTCCCTCTCGTAGCGTTCCCTCTCTTGACTGGAGTAGACGCGATCGCATTCTCCATCGGCCTCACGTCTACGAGACTCATAATATGAACTAGATGAATGGTGTGCAGAATGGAGGTTGCCAAGCATAGATCCTCATCTCGACATCGTATCTATAAAACAAAAGGAGAAACAGAGTTCATAATCTCTAAAGATGAATAACTTGTGATTGGAAATTCTGTGGTGCCATGAAGTGTGTGTATGGATGCGCAAAGCCCCAACCAACCGGTTGTGATAGCCGTATTCGGAGGAGTTGGCTCTCCTATGTTTAAGGTGCTTTGAAGCCCCTCTAATATGGTATCTTGATGCAAAGGCAAGTCATCCGAAATGGGAATGTCCGCCAGTCCCGTAAAGGAGCTCTCCATCTGTAAGGGAGGAATCTCTTGACTAGTAGCAGGAAAAGAGACTACGATGGTTTGTGCCTTACAGATTCGTGTAGTAGACTTGCCTCTTCTCTTCCTCTCTAAAGATTGAGGACTTTGCGAAGGCCCAGCTACGGGCTCATCTCCAGCAGACATATTCTCATCACCGCCTTGTTCATTAATTACTATCCCAGGAGCTCTCCTTCGAGCTTGCATCACCGAGGCCATCCCAAGAACTCCCACGAGGCCAATACTTTGATCTTTGTCAATTAGCACAATGACAACCAAATTCTTGTCCATAAGGACTCCATCAATCTCTCTGTATTCGACGGGCGCCTCTTGAAGAACTCTTACTATCTCCTTAAACTAAGCATCTTCAAGTCATGGAATTAAAGCTGCAAAAGAAAGAAAATGTCAAATTCGACATCAAATATTGTTATCCATTTAATCAACAAAAAGGTTAGAGCACTTACGTCCGATTAGCCACTGTCTGGCGAACCCTGATGGGCACCGAATGAAGAACCATTCGGTCTTCAAGTAACTCATCTTACTCCAAGCCCCTACCATGATTTGACAGTTCCTAACTTCTAGGAAAGTAAAGGAAGGGTTGTCCCCATGACTCTTTATAGTGAATAAGTCTCTGATCTCTTCTACCATCGGAGTATGGAAGAGGTGCTCTATGACGATGACAAACAAACTATTGAGCAAGGCATATCCATTCGGATGTAGCTGAGATGGAGCTATCCTCAAGAAAAGTAAAACTTCCCGGATGAACTGGTTGAAAGGAGGTAGTGTCCCAGCTACACACATAAATCTATTATAGGCAGTGTACCCTTTTGGGGGGGTTATGGGCTCTATCTTCTGGCCCTGGCAGTACGACATCATCCAGCGACAACCCGTGCCTTAGTTAAATCCTACCTAACATATCTTTAGAAATATTGGAGCGGACCGAACCTTGTGGGTGTGCAATGAAGACTGCTCCTGGTAGCTCATCTAGAACAGGGCTAATAACATCAACTGCGGCAGCCGGCATTTCGATAACGGGGAGAGGTAGACTTTGAACATCCTACGACTGTGAACTTGTGGGTTCCATAACTATTGAACTCGGTAAAAATCATCATTAGACGACAACAAACTTGTGTTCCCCTAGTGAGAAGACTGTGAATGGTTGCTTAGCGCAGTGCTACATCATACCTAAGAAATTCTACAGAATTTATGAGATATTCAAATAACAAGACTTCGAGATTCAACTAGAGTGGCCGTCATCGCTGACCGCCCCAACCGTGCCATCTAGATTTTGGAGAATGGCCCAAGTTAAAGTTCATAAAAACCTTCAAGTTACACTTCCATCGACAAGCGTCGAAGGGTATTCAAATATGCAGTGAAATAGTTAAGTCCAATTATACAAGGCAGATGCTCGTCGGAGTCGAATGTTTGAGTGTGCAAAGATTTCAAATCCATCAAAATTCAAAATTGAATCGTTCCACAAAAGCCTTAGTTTCATATCGATCGAAATTCATTGACTTCATATCGATCAGGTTATATTGGACTTCGTATCGATCCCCAACCAGGAACTTCGTATCGATCACCTACCATGAATTTCATATCGATCGTTGGTACCTTAATTTCGTATCGATCGCTTTGAATCGATGTGAATTTTCACCAAACCGGATCGATATGAAACTCACCTTTTCACCAATCGATTCTCGATCAATACGAATCCCTCACTCTAGATTGGTACAAAGTCAAATCTTCCCCATCCCTTCATCGATACGAAATTGAAGCTAAACGTCCTTCCACCAATTCCTATATATCCCTCCACGCTCTTTCTTCTCCAAACAGCTCGAACTCCATTTCAAGCCACAACATCACCAGAATCGACCGTGGTTATGAATGGATTAGCGTTAGATCTCGAATCTCATCATTTAAGTACGGATTTGTTGGTTGATTACCTAATTTAGGCTAATAGTTCGAAGGATTGATGGATTGAATAGCTCGAGAATGAGAGCGAGTTCTTTTTCTCTTTTTCTCTGATTGATACGAAGGCACTGTAAAGAAATGAAAGCAAGCAAATTTTTTCTAAGTCCTAAAAGTATATATATAGATGCGAAATTAAGGAAAAGAAACGATTCGCCTCCCAGTTATGTTATCCGGTAAAAAGCATATCCCATGCCATCGGTATGAATCATACTTCGTGTCCATCCACAATCGAACTAAAACCGCAATGTTTCTAACCATCGACTCAAATTGGTTCAGAGCAAGCTTTTCGTATCCATCAAGCCATCGATACGAAAGACACAGCAAAGGCCTATTGAAGCTACTTAAATCCATCGATACGAAATGACAATTTCGTATCCATCGCTTTGAAGTTCATAGAAATTCGTATCCAACGATATAAGATATTTTTAATGGCCAACTAATTCGTATCAATCACCATCAATACAAAGACGGTTTTCTAACTTCTCAAATCGATCCAAGAGAGGATCGATATGAAACTCGATCTAAAAAAACTTGACAATGACCCGTAAACTTGCAAATGTAAACAGGAGTAAAGTTAGCATGCGTTCATATATGATGAATTAATATTCGATTTTCAGAATTCACAGGAGTTGAATGTTCACCTAGTGATAATTACAACCATGGACAAAAAATTGCTAATACTCAATGCTCAGCTACAACAATGCATTGTATAATCATTGGCAGTCGACAATCTAGTATTTATATTGCCGAGAATCAATCAAAAGTTACATCTTTTGACAAAAGACAATGACTACTCAACGAATCGAGTAGAACTTTTCGGAATAAAGACTATTGCTTTTCAAAGCACGTCATGTTCTCACACGACGTATTTTGGGAGGAAAATGGTATCCCGCCTTTTGGCAAGGCCATGACACCAAGGAACTGACTAGAAGCCAAATACAGTCTGTCCCGATGATCGGTCCTATACAGGTCTACTATGGATATTAGTAAACTTTGTCTAAGTCCGAATCAAGCTACAATCGATATGGTATGGCAAGCAAAGCTATGAAAGCCAAAATTCCAAATTTCAAGTCGATTGGAGTTTGTATGCTCAATATATGGATCGTTTAAAATCAGGAAGGAAAGCATTAGTTCGTATCCATCCATGACTTCAAACCTGATTGCCACCCTCAAGATCTAACAAAACATCCAGGTCGTGATAAAGTAGGTGTCGCTTTCCTCCTTCGACCCGTAATTCGCCAAACTCCGCCGCTAGCTTCCATTTTCTGACATAAACCCAAAACCAGGCTCCAACTCGCCAAGCGCTCCTTAAACTCACCATAATCCTAGACCCCAGTCACCATCCCTTCAACTTTGGCACAATCGACCTCCCCAACCACGATCGAATACCATAAACCCGCTATGGATCAATAGATCATGCCATAACAAACTCAACCAAATACATTACATGGTTTTTAGCTAGCTATAAACATTTCTTTTGACATATTTTTTACATTTATTGTCATTTTTTTATGTTTACTGGTTTTTAAATTAAAAGGAGGAGGAAAGAGAAAATAAATGAATTATGGCAGAGTAAGTTATAGTGTGCTCACCCTTTTTTTCTTAGTCTTTCCTTGCGAATTTATAAACGAGGTTCACATTACTTCTTTTTAAATTTAAACAAAATGATTAAGCAACCCAAATTGCCCTAATTCAAAAACTTCAACTCTCATATCATTTCAAGAGATCAACCTTAAGAAAATATGGTGGTTAATAGGGTGGTTTGTGTACTTGATTCATTTTTACCCATTAGGCATCTTTAGATTTCCATCAAATCAAATCAACCCAAATGAATAGTTGAAAATTTGAATTTTGATTTTTTATGAGCCAAAAGCTTTAAAAAATGATACGTAATAGGGTGATTATGTATCCTTTGTTAACCTTTCACTTAAGATTTCCAAGCCATCATTTCCTAATTCTAATATTAAATATATTTTTATTCTTTTTTACCTATCAAAAATATGTTTCTTAACTTAATTTAACATAAAATGTTGTTTTAAATATATAACTAAAGGTATTACAACCTTTAACAAATTTTTAGTTCGATAAAAGGTCGAAATCTGGAAACGGTCTCCAGTCACAATTTCGGTCTTTCGTCAAACTACATATTTCTGTAAACAAAATTCAAAAATAAAATTTTCTGTTATAAACTATAAATTTAAAATTCTGTTCAATTATTAAATTCATTACTTTCGAATATTTGAAATAAATTAAATATTCTCAAATTAAATCGAAAAATTCTGTATCGTTACAATAGTAATGCCGCTTATTATCTTTGAGGCATTGATTCCAATACCCATCAATGTTGCACTTATCTTTTGAGGCTTTATACTATGCAAACCAAGTTTTATACTTTATGCCATCGACACTCTATGAAGTATGATAAGTAGTATTGAGGCCCGATGGCCTTATATTTTATAAGTTAAAGATTTTATAATGATTTTCGATAATGAAGAAGGGAGATGACCCTTAGGGGCAAAATGGATGCCGAGTTTTATTAACTTAATGGTTTTATTAAGTTTTGGCTTTATGGCATATAGCTTTGAGAGGCAATGACCTCAAATGATTTAGAACTTCATCAATATTGTTTTGTAAAAGCATATATCATGGCATAAATGTTTCGAATAAACTATAGGGATATATTTTGATATATTTTCCCCTACTATAAAGTTTTAATTTCTAGGGTTAAATCATTTATAAAGAAAGTATGTTTTCAAGGAAATAAAGAGGGTAATTAGCCCAAGATTTCACTAAAGAGATGATTTTTCTTATCATTTTTGGATAGATTATGATAAAATGAATTGACTCAAAGATTAGAAAACCAGATGGGACTAGTATATGGTTGCGGCCTATACTTCATCTATTAGCCCCTAATTGATATAAGTCTGAAATTGCATTGTATACGGCTTTGTCAAGGGTAAGGCTAAAAGTAGGTTTACGGACGGGAAGGAATACATAAAGATAAGATTGGTTATAGGTTGGCCTACAAAACCTTTAGGTTCGTAGTAAGCCTAGCAAAACTATGAGGTTGACAGATAGTCAGGTAAACACTAGATAAGTGTATTTGGACAGACCGTCTAGTTTTCTTCTAAAAGTCAGTTAGGAAATTTGGTATATCTGGTAGGCCTGAGTCATCCATATAGGTTGGTAGTAACCCTGTGAAAACTAAACATTAGGATGGATTATCCACTAATTAGATGGATAATCATAATTACCCATGCCGCATGCAATCACGTAACCATCGTCTATTTAACCGTTGTGGTTGTAGGATTTGTTTTACCAAAGATATATTTTAAAAGGTGATATTAATGATGGGAACAACCATTTTGCTCAACAACATAATCTCATTAGATATCTATAAAATCGAGAGAGCATATTATTATTCACACAAGGCTTTTTAGCTGACTCAAAGTTTATGTTTTTTCCTTAAACTCTTGGTACTCAAAATTTGATTTTAGTAGGTTGGGAGTAAGGGTTTTTTAGGTTAAGTAGATTTTGGCGAATAAAGCTTCAGGAGACGAGCAGGAGACAAAGCTAGCTATATGGGAGTTTATCTACATATATTATTCGTTTGTTTTAAATTTATTTAGTTTAGAATGTATGTAATGACATATGTTATAACTCTCTAGTAGTAACTACTTTGATCAACCAAGGGACATATTTATATGTCGACCTTGGAGTATTTTGTAATAATTATATTTTATCTGAACCTGGAAAACGTGTGGGATTATGTAATGATAATGAAATGTCAACTTTGAAAGAAATGAGAAAGTTTATTTGAAAGTAAGTTTAAAATATTTCTTATCTTAGGCTTTGATGTTATTATACAAATAACATTAGTGCATTTGTTACCAGAAATTGATGCTATAAAGGATTGCAGCCTCTGTAGTGCTTAGTTTCAGGCCTCAAAATGAGGGATGCTGCAGCTTGGTATCGGAGTATAAGTTTATGTAAAACTAAAAGAATTTCTGAACCTAAAAAATATTTTTGAAACATAATCCAAATGAATCAGAGAATAAGATTGAGGTATGGGATAACACTATAGTAACATACTTGTATTTGTTATATATAAGTATACGCTTTATCGCTATTCTCCCTCTCTTTTAGACTATTCTTCTATATCCTACTAAGGTTTGAATGTAGATTTATGAAAGTAAGATACAGAGGTAGAAAATGGAAGAGTTAATCTCAATGGAGGAAGCACCACAACTAATAAAAATGTCAAACCCAAAACTAAAAGGAATTCGGGTCAACAAACAGTTGAAATGTTGGTGCAGGAACACCACTGTTAATTGGGAGCAATGTATTAGTTTTTTGTCAACATGATGCAAGTAGGAGCTATTGTTGGATTGGTTGGTGGGAATGCTAAAGAAGTGAATCAGGAAGCCACAATTATCGCTAACTATGCTATTTTGAGTAGAGAATATGCAAGATTTAGAGGAAAGCCATTTATCAGAACAGAGGATGCTATTAAGGTGCAAAATTGGCTACTTCATTATGAAAGGACATTTGCCGATCTTGGTTTGAATGATAGATAGTAGAGAAGACTACCGTCATGGAAATTGCAAGGAGCTGTATTGTACTGGTGGAACAATGTAACTATTGGCGTGTAAAGCAGAATTTGACTTGGGCCAAGTTCAAGAGGAGGTTCGAAGGAGGTTTATGTCTGAGATCGCTAAGTCAATCTGTTAAGGAAGTTTGCTGAGCTAGTA
Organism: Allium cepa; assembly: GCA_030765085.1. Classification (NCBI taxonomy): domain Eukaryota; kingdom Viridiplantae; phylum Streptophyta; class Magnoliopsida; order Asparagales; family Amaryllidaceae; genus Allium; species Allium cepa. The sequence continues at coordinate 390,932,535 of CM060946.1, forward strand.
CAAGGTGATATAATAGTGCTTGAGTATGCAACCAGACCTAAGTAGTTGTCCTGATATGGGTATGCTACCATGGATATAGTGACCAAAAGAAATGAGAAGTTCATCCATGGGCTAAGGTCGAAGCTTGCTAGGGCAACTTTACCACATCTCAGGGAACCATGTGATATAGTCATGGAGATGGCTTTGAGAAATGAAGAGATGATTGCATTTTTTTAGTAATAAAAAGCTAGCAGGAAACCAGAGTGGGTAGAATCAGGTAAGAAAGTTTTACCAAAAGAAGGGAGCTTAGAAGAGTAGAGCTGCCAAGAAAGGGAAGTCTAATGTTGTGTGTCACAAGTGTGACAAGAAAGGGATTATGTTCATGAGTGCCGAGCTGGTAAGGAAAAGGAAGTCATTGGAAAGAAGAACATTAAGTGCTTTAACTACGACCAAGTTGGACATTATAAGAAAAAATGTCCAGAAGTGGCCAAGGCAGAAAAAGGAAAAGTATTTACTTTGGACCCGGCTACCTTGAGACCAACACCTGAGGAAAAATGTAAAGCTTTGATGATATGTATGCTTTTGGTTCAAGATATACCTGTTAGAATACTGTTTGATACTGGTGCATCACATTCTTTTATATCTATTGATTGGTAGATTGCTTAACTTGGAACCCTCGTACCTAGTTACTTCCTTAAGGGTTGGGAACCCGATAGGAGGATATGCAGCTCTAAGGATGATATGTGACCATTTAAATTTTGTATTATTGGGTCATATATTTGTTTGCAGTTTGCATGTGCTTGATTTCGTATGCTTTGGGATTATTTTGGATATGGACTGGTTGAGTAAGTATGATGCTAGGATATTTTTCCATGATAGGAAAATATCACTAAGACATCCTAATAGTAGTCACCGAATTGTATACTCAGTAGAGAATCCAAGTATGGATGTTTGTGCTTTGTTGGGTGCAATGGAGGAAGAAGATGAGTTAATTGGGTTTCCATAGTTAGAGAATCTGTAAATGTTTTTCAGCCTATTACACCACCAAAATGAGCTATTGAGTTTCAAATAAATCATATACCTCGAGCTGAACCAATAATTAGATCATCTAGTAGAATGATACCGACCAAGATGAAGGAGTTAAAGGTCTGATTGGTGGACATAGAAGGAAAGAATTTTATTACACCAAACAGTTTGCCTTTGGAAGCAGCCACGGTGTTTGTAAAGAAACCGAACGAGTCATTAAGATTGTGTATCGATTATCGTAAGTTGAACTAAAAGATGATAAAGAATCAATATCCTTTACCAAGAATCGATGATTTATTTGATCAGTTGAGTGGTACCAAATTATTTTTCCAGTTGAATTTGTCGACAACATTCCATCAATTGAGAATAGCGGAGGGTAATATTTCTTTGACAGTGTTTCGAATAAGATATGGTTCATGTGAGTGGTTAGTGATGCCATTCAGATTAACTAATGTGCATGCTTTCATAGTCGATTTAATGAACCTAATCTTCCATAAGCATTTAGATAAATTCATATTAGTATTCATTGATGATATTTTGATATATTTTAAGGATAAAGTGATCACGAGATTCCTCTTAGAATAGTGCTTGGATGTTGAGGCAACATCATTTAAAAGTAAAGTTTTCGAAGTGTCATTTCTGGATGAAAAAGGTGAAATTTCTTGGTTGTGTAAACTTAGAAAAGGGATGCCAGTAGATCCAACCAAGATAGAAGCAATTAATAATTGAAAGAGACCCAAGACAGTGACGGAGATAAAGAGTTTTCTTGGACTAGCTGGCCACTACCGAAGATTCATCAAGGATTTCTCTCGTATAGTGGCACCGATGACTAAACTAATAAGGAAGGACATGAAGTATATTTGGACCGATAAATGTAAGGAGGCATTCCACAAGTTGAAACATTTATTGACTAATGAGCCCATGTTAGTTGTTCTAGATGGGAAAATGATTTGGGGGTGTATACAGATGCGTGTGGAAAAAAATTAGAAGTTGTTGATGTAGAGGGGTAAAGTGATTGCTTATGCTTCTCAATAGCTCAAAACACATGAAGTTAGATACCCGACTCATGATTTGGAGTTAGCAGCGGTGGTTTTTGCATTGAAATTATGGAGACACTACCTCTTAAGAGAACGATTTGAGCTATATACGAATCATAAGTCTTTGAGGTATTTATTCTCTCAAAAAGATTTAAATACGAGACAGAAGAGGTAGCTGGAGTTTTTAGTAGCTTATGATTTTGGTATTGAGTATACATCAGGAAAAGGAAATAAAGTTGCACATGCACTTAGCAAGAAACATCGTGGTGTTAGCTATGTTGGCTGAATGGAAGGATTTAGAGGCATTGACTACTTGTAGTGTGCAGCTAAGATCGACTTCTAATTCTAGTCAAAGTATAACCATGTTATCTTGCTTGGTAGTCAGATCTGCATTAATCAAAAGGATTGCTTCTAAGCAAAGAGATGATAGCTGAAAATTTTAGAAGATTGGAAGGTGGAAATGAGATTGATGATTTGAAGTATTTTTATCTTGACCAGAATGGATGGTTGATAAAGAAGGGATGCTTGTGTGTTTCCGATGTTGGTGACCTAAATAAAGAAGTACTTAAGCAATGTTATCGATCGAAGTTTACTATTCATCCTGGAGGAACTAAGATGTATGAGGATATGAGAAGAAGTTTCTTCTGGAAGGGCATGAAAAGGAATGTAGGCTTATGGGTAAAACAATGTTAGAATTGCTAGCAAGCAAAAGCCGAATATCATAAGCCTGGTAGATTGCTTCATCATTTGGATATATCGGTGTAGAAAATGAGATTTTATATCTATGGATTTCATAAACGGTTGCAAAGGTCAGACATGGAAAATGAAAGTATCAAGGTCATGTAGATAAACTAACTAAGAGTGCACATTTTACACCCATTAAGTCGATAAGGATGGCACCTTTTTTAGCTATGTTATTTATGAAGAATATAGTAGACTACATAGAGTTCCTAGTAGTATAGTCAGTGACGGAGATTCTTTATTTACTAGTGAATTTTGGAAGATTCTACAAGAGGTTTTAGGTACCAAGCTCAAGATGAGTATTGCTTACAATCCGCGGACAGATGGGAAAATAGAAAGAATTAACAAAAGTCTTAGAAGATTTGCTAAGAGCTTGTGTGCTAGATTTTAGATGATCATAGGAAGACCATCTAACTTAGTCAAATTCTCGTATAAAAATAATGATCGGGCTAGTATAAAGATTACAGCTTTTGAAGCTTTGTAGGAAACACCATGCAAATCTCTAATATGTTGGTGAAAGACTGTAGATAGATTAGTTCTTGGTCTGTATGTAATAAGAGAAGCTGTAGAAAAGATTGAACTCATTTGAGCTAGAATAAAGGAAGGTTAGTCTAGGAAAAAATATTATGTAGATAAGAGACAAAAGGACTTAGAGTTCTCAGTAAGAGATCATGTTTTTGTCAATGTATTACTGATGAAGGGTGTTGTAAGATTTGGAAAGTCAAGGAAATTAGCACCTAGGTTCATTGGACCATTTCTTTTCACTAAAAGGATTTGGAAACTCACTTATAGGATAGAGTTACTGAGTAGTTTGGCAAGAGTACATAATTTTTTTCATATTTCTCATCCGAGGAAGTGTGTTCGAGATCTAGAAACTACTATCACTCCGACTGCATTTGAAGATTTCGTAGTGGAGCCGAAAAAGACTATAGTTAGACATACAATGCATATTGTGGCTAGAGTTGAGAAGAAGCTAAGGAACAACACAGTCAGACTAGTAAAAGTCCAATGGAGTGACGATAAGAGAGACTTTACTTAGGAAATGAAGTGCATGATTAGGGATAATTATCCCAATTTATTTGATGGTATGTTTTGCATCTATGCTTATATGTTTGATGTGTGAACCTTATCGTAATTTCGAGGGATGAAATTCTTTAAAGAGGGACCAGTAACACCCTTAATTTTGATTAACATTATTTAGGATATTTAATTAGATAAATGAAATAAAATAATGTAGAATGATAAGGAGATTGGGATTTGGTAAATATAATTGGTTGAGCCTTAATTAACGAACTAATGGAATTAATTAAAACATTAATAAGAAGGAGGATATGCTAAGGGAAAAAAATACAAGTTAAAGAATATAATAAATAAGGTTAATCATGATTTTCAGGTATTTTTCCAAAGTGTTTAAGATTTATTATGAGTTATCTGATCTAGAAAGGCTTAGTTATTATATTAAAACATTGATATAATAGCTTAGTTTGCAAATTAGTTTGGAGATGATAATTCTTAATAGCAACAGTTTTCTGAAAAAGATTTTGGTAAAGAAATTTTTTATTCGATGGTATTTTGACAAATATAAGGAGTTGGTAAAAAGAAACTACTTTTAATAGAAAAACAACGGTTCTCATATTATTTACAGCATCGCTACACCTAAGCTAACGACACCGCCTCTCATCTTGTCGCACCTTTGACCATTGCGTCAGTCCAGTGCAATATATATGACACTGGCTGCAGATGGCGTGGAACGGATCGGTCTAGGTCGAAGTGCGAAGTCAGTATTATGGTAAATGTCATGAACTTTGGAGTCAGCATTGCCACTTGTTTTCCTTGAACACTTTGTCACTGCTTGTTTCTAAAACATCGCCGACCCTAAACTTTCAAAGTAACCTATAACATCGATAATGATGTCGCTTGTTTTCAAGAATGTCACCGACCCTTTAGGAAACTACGCCTCATTTTATCATCTTGACTTTATTCTTTGCTGCATGTTTTCCAAGAAGGCAAGGATGCCACTTGTTTTCACTTTGGCTCTAATGAGGTTGCATTTTAATGACCATAGTGATGCAACTTATTATCTTTAAGGCATTTGTGTCGATATCCATCAATGTCGACACTTACCTTTTTGAGGCTTTATACTATGCAAACCAAGTTATACACTTTCTAACGTCGACACTCTATGAAGTTCGATAAGTATGATATCGGCCTGATGGCCTTATATTTTATAAGTTAAAGATTTTAACATGATTTTCGATAATGAAGGAGGATGATGACCCTTAAGGGTGAAGTAGATGTCGAATTTTATCAACTTAATAGTTTTATTAAGTTTTGGCTTTATGGCCTATAGCTTTGAGAGGCGATGACCTCAAATGATTTAGAACTTCATCGGTATTGTTTTACAAAAGCATATATCATGGCATAAATGTTTTGGATAAAGTAAAGTGATATATTTTTCCTTGCTATAAAGGTATGATTTCAAGAGTTAAATCATTATAAAGAAAGTATGATTTCACGGAAATAAAAAGGGTATTTAGCCTTGGATTTTACTAAAGAGATTATTATTCTTGTCACTTTTGGATAGATTGTGATAAGATGAATTGACTTAGAGATTGGAAAACCAGATAAGACTGGTGTAGGGTAGTGCCCTATACTTCAGCTATTAACCCTTAGCTGACATAAGTCCAAAATTCCAATGTGTAGGACTTTGTCAAGGGTAAGACTAAAAGTAGGTTTATAAACAGAAAGGAATACAAATGATAAGAAAGGTTATAGGTTGGATTGCATAACCGTTAGGTTCCTAGTAAGCCTAGTAAAATTATGAGATTAACAGATAGTCGGGTAAATACCAGGATAAGTTTATTTGGAAAGACCATCCAATTTTCTTTTAATAGTCAGTTAGGAAGTTTGGTATATCTAGTAGGCCCGAATCAGCTATGTAGGTTGGTAGTTACCCTGTGAAAACTAAACATTAGGACGGATAGTCCACTGATTTGACGGATAGTCATGATTAGCCACATAGTATGCATGCACATGATCATTTATATCATCTATTTAACCATTGTAGTTACAGGATTTTGTTTTGCAAAGGATATATTTCAAAAAGAGATATTAGTGAGGGGAAATCCCGTTCTGCTCAGTGGCATGGTCTTACTAGATATATATAAAATCGAGATGGCATATTATTATCTGCACCATGCTTTTTTTCTGACTCGAAGTTTATGTTTTCTCTTTAAACACTTGGGTGATCAAAATTTGATTTGAGTAAGTCAGAAGTAAGGGTTTTCCTGGTTAAATATGTTCTGGTAAATAAAGCTTCGAGTGACGAGCAGGATGCAAAGCAAGCTATGTAGGAGTTTAGCTATATTTGTTATCCGCTACGTTAAAATTATTTTGTTTAAAAGTATGTAATGACAGATGTTAAAATTGTCTAGTACTAACTATTTTGATCAACCAACGGGGCATATTCATATGTCGCTCTTAGAGTATTTCGTAATAATTATATTTTAGCTGAACCTGGGCAATGTTTGGGATTATGTAATGAAACATGAAATATCATCTGTGAAAAAATGAGGAAGTTTTTTTAAAAGTGTGTTTAAAATATTTCATATTCTTATGCTTTTTTGATACAATTAACTTACCATATTTTGTGCGCTTAGTTTCGGCTCTCAAAATGGGGGACGTTATAAATAACGTAGCTCGCTCCATACGGAAAGCCTTGGTTGTACATAGAATTGCTCTAATTTTTCATTATATTCCCCATAAACGATTTATACAACACCCTTAAAATAATGATTCACACATATTACAACTTTAAGTGGTCTTGGCTCAAACCCGAGCATGATGGCTCGGGGTTACTCCAGGTTGACACACCACCATTAATAGTCTTTCCACTGTTAGGGATGGTCATGACATAAGTATGGAGCACTGTCATTCTCAAACACTCTCTTAGATGACATGTTAGTCAATAGTTAGGACTAGGTAAGTTAATTTTCCCCTGTCTCCAATCGAAGCATTGGTGGGCTTACACACCTTCATAAGGGAGCTATTGATATAGGTGCCTTAGCCTTTAAGTTGCGGGCAGTCTCGGTACGATCCAACGCTGACTGATACGAAGGTTCTCTTGGGTGACTCGTTGTTGATTGTTGCAAATTTTTGTTGAAGCATTGCCTATATTTTTGTTAATCTCCTCGGATTTCACTGACCCCACCTTGGATTGGGAAATTCACAACGAGCCAGTTGTATAAGACCATCATGTCAAGTTCTACAAGGTCGGTCATCCTATTAAGATATTATAAGCAGATGAGCAATCAACCACTACAAAGTTCACCCATATTTTTATGGAAAGGGATTCTTGGCTGAAGGTGGTTATAAGAGAGGTAGTCCCCACTGGAACAATTTTGACATCCCAGAAGCCATATATAGGCAAGGCATGGGAGGTAAGGCTAGAGTTAGGAAGCTTAGGTGCCTCGAAAACATGCTTGAACATGACAATGATGGATTTTCCCCCATCCAAAAAAAATCTATGTACATTTGAGCTCCGTATTATAATGGTGATGACCATGGAGTTGTGATGGGGGTATGAGATAGCCACTTGTCTTCAGCAGTGAAAGTTATAGGTTGGTCTGCTACTGACGTAGTTGCTTTGGATGCATGGTGCTTAGGGGAATAAACTTGGATGGTTGAGTCCACTTCTCTCTAGCACTAGCACTATGGCCCCGGCTCCTTCCTGCTACATGCGAGCCCCTACATATGGTTAAAATGTCAGTTATGGCCACGACATTATTATTAGGCTGTTTGATTGAGTTGGTTGGTTGTTATGAATCGCTCTTAGATTGACATGATGCTAAATGTACTCTATAAGAAACCCCTCCCAGATTAGTCTCTCTATCTTTTCTTTTAATACTCGGCATTCATTGGTGGACTGATCATTAATTTGGTGGAACCTACAATATTTGTTGTTGTTACGAGGCTCCTCCCTTCTCTCGATTCTTGGGGTTAGCGGTCTTTGGTACAATACTATATAGATTTCATATCTCGCATTAAAGAGGCATAGTTAGTGTATCTAGGTCAATATTGGGATCCTTTATAAGAATCGGATTTGCTAAAACGCCTATTTCATCACCGCTATCAGAAAAATCTACATCCTCCATCTTCATGATGTCATTTATCCGTGGGTAAAAGTTAGTTAGGGACATAACGGGTTGCTTCTGAAATTCCTTCCATATTTTGGACTTGTACGTAATCCTCAATCAGAGGTTCACAACCAGGTTACTCTTATCGGCACCAAGCCTGGTCTAATTTTAGTTAAAGCGGTTCATATATGAACGAAGAAACTCGGTCAGCCCTTTACATATTATTGCCTATTTTACTAGCCATCATGGTATCACCCTTGTAAGAAAAGAACCAGGTTTTGAAATCTTCATGTAGCTGGGCCCAAGAATAAATAATGGCCAGTTGTATATGTAGGAATCAGCGTGAGGCCAGTCTTATGAGAGTGGAAAAGAAGAGTAGGCACTTTGTGGGCTATAAAGCTATCTAGCACATGTAATAGAGTTTAATGTCGTGATGTGATCTGGTCAACCAGCACTCCTATTATACACTTCCATAGGCGGCAAGGCATACCGCCTGTAGACGTAGGTGTTCATGGTTTCCTTAGAAAATGGCTCTGCATTATCTCTCAGAAAAATCTTTGTCAAATTTTTGGCATGAAATTGAGCTGCTGGATAAGATGATTCATTTCCTCACGAATACCGGCATCAGCCTGTTGTGGAAGGTTTTGGCCAGCGACCGTCTATGGGCCCAGTCGGCGTCTTTGTAGAGTGGGCGACTGACGATAGTGACGCGATGGAGAGTAATGGTGATGATAGTGAGTTAGGGTAGGAGACCTCCTTCCGATGCACGAAGGGAGACCGTGAATGTAAGGCTTGCCCATCTCTTGATCTAGGCATGGCCACAACCCTGTAGGACTGGGAATATGCCGAGGGGGCCTCATGCAATCTGCTGGTGGCATGTGTTTTAACCCTAAGATGCTTTGACCTCAGATTTAAGCTCTGTAGTCAAAAGAATATGGTCATTCCATGAACGGGAACGTTGGTTTCTTAGTTCTCTTTGTGAGATCATCCTTGGATCAATGTTAATAACATGATTTGGCCTATGTATAACATGTCTTCTTTGATGAGTAAGATCATCCCTGACCATGGTTTTTAGTACCACCCTTTCCCATGCCTCGGCGGAGTTTATGAGGTTGTAAGCACTGGAGAGAGTGGGTTAGAGAGGAATCATCTCAATCATTCGAGGGGATGGTGGAACGAAGTTCATCGTCATTTGAGTGTCAAACCTCATCCTCAAATCATTCACTTCATGGACAATAGATCCGATGTTGGTCAAGCCTTAAAGCACATTAGGCCACATGTCATTACTACGTCCAGGGACGGGACAAACGGCGCTGGCAACGGTGTTACCATTATTCTCATGGTCATTAGAATTATTACCATCGTTTTCACCAGTAAGATCCATGACGAGAATCGGAATGGATTTTTAAGTAGAGAAGAAAGAGTGAAGAAAGAAGAGAGCTTTTAGGGTAGTCCGTCTTATAACACCAAAATATTGATCTAAAATTTAGTCAACCACGAAATTAGACTAATGCATTTGTATTTGTAACAAACCGCCTTGAAACGGGCCTAATTTTCGAACTAGAAAATGCTAATCGAACAGTAGACTCATTCGAAAGCTGACTGTTAATTGGTAAATTTAACAATACACATAACAATCTAATAATGCTATTGGAATCTCTTTGTGGGAAGGATAAAATATAATATCAGAAATAGAAACTACTTCATAAAAATTCAATTTCCAAAACAGAACAGAACATCTCAATATATGTGATATAATATCTCAAAATACAAAAACATCATGTATGAATAGATACATCAAAATTCAACAAAAACATAAGTAGATAGATTACTGCCGCAAGACTCCACCTTCATCTCCTATATCTGCATCATCTTCCCTAACCTGTGTTGTAATAAGGAGGGGGTTAGACAATGATGTATGATGAATAAAATCTCGAGTCTTTCCATAATAGTACTCGGCCAGCATTATTTAAATAAGAATATGTCTTATATATCCTAACTATTTTTCTTATAAATACCTTCAACTATAGGCCCAAAGGCTTTTCCAGTCCAGTTTTATAAATTACACTTTTCCAACCCATCTCTGTGACTTACTTTCAATTATAGGCCCAAAGCCATTCCCAGTCACATGCATCTACCGTCAATCATGTCATAACAGTATGAGAGAACGTATCTAGGCAAGTTAATACCTTTTTAATGGGAATTAGGCAGACTATGACCGTTCAATACCATATCTTAGACAGGTCCCCATTATTTAATACCTAATTCATGGTAGGCCCCTCACTAGTACAATCTAGCTGACATCGCACGAAATCTCATAAAAACCCACTTGATACTTCTTTTTGGAAGATGTGGACCCTACAATAGCCACTTAATACCTTAAATCCCGAAGCGAATCCTTTTTGGAATTTCCATCTATCGTATTTAAATGCTATCCCAACCAATTCATACTTCCTAATTAGGGAGGGAGGCGGACACTACGACAGAAACTTACTACCTCTGATCCCCCAAGCAGGTAATCCAACTATGACGTCTCACATTAGTATGACATCCATAGGCACTGGTAGCCTGATTAACTGGACAGATTTACCATATATATTGGGACTAACTGCATTCCATGCGTACTTATTGTAGGGGTTGTCTTACATTAACCCCAAAGTCACATTGTTGGTAGCCAGATTAGCAGGGCAGACTCCCGTATGCTTTTGACTGATCTCACATCCATATAACTTAGTCATAATTTACACCCTCCTAACCACACTACAGCATATCTCACCGCATTCTACTGAGGCTATAAAGAAAGATTCTTTATTCTGTCACTAATCATATTCGTTTTTAATTTTCATCCAAGGGGGTTTTAATGCTAATTACTAACCTATTTATTACGCGACAAATACGTTATAAATTATATGTTATTCATAGGCTAATATATTTAAAAATACATAACTAAAATATTCCTAGGCATGCGATGATTGTGCGCTACACAAACCATTAAATGTCAAATTCTGATTCATACAAGTCTAATTCCATACCATGACATACAAATTAACAAATATCCTTAGCCCAAAAATGGACTTGTACAAGAAAACATAATCAGTTACCAAACTGTTTTTTCCATTATTTATACAGTGGCATGGCCCACTTTAAAGCTGGCTGGCTTTGCTAAAAAGAAATTACCAAACTTATTTATATTAAAATAGTAGAATCAACATCGGTTAGATTTAAAATTTTATCCTTTTACACCCTATTCAACTTCCACATATAAAACAGAAATGGGTTCATATTTTAATTATGGAAATAGGCAGTGCAAACCATGATTAGTGAATCTGTACTTTACACACCATTTTTAAATTTATTTCCTTTCTAAAATGTCAAAATAACAAATTGAGAAGTAGAATAAAATGTAAAATATTAAAATTGCAACAGCTATATGACTTCTACTATTTTAATATAGAATAGTTGAGATTCCAATAATATTGACATTTCGCTTTGAGGGAATTTTTGGAGTTTAAATTTGAAGTTTTCATGAACCAAAATTCCTCAAAGCATATTTCAAAATCCAACCTATACTATATAGTTACTAAAAATGAGAAAAACTATGATTTCAACTCATAGATAATTCCTAGCTTTCTCCTTTAGGTTTGAATATGCCTTCTTTTTAATCTCTTTACGGATCTTTTCCTTTTGAAATATACAATAATTGGATACTATATTATTTAGATCATAATTTCGAGGATTGGAGAAGAATAGAATTAGAAATTGAGTATGAATATTTAAAATCTCTTACCTGAAGACCTTTAGAAATTTTTGAATCACGCAGAAGAAAGAAACTGACGGAGCTCTCCTTACATTTCCAATAATTTGTAAATAAAAGTAAGAGGACTAGGCTTTTATTTATAGTGGTTAGAAAGCACCAGAACCATCGGATTAAAGTCAGTCAATAATAACAAAATCTGGGTCATTCCTGACCAGTAATAACCCTAGCACACCACAATGTACCGGTCGATCGCTCCTACCTAGACGGTCGACCACTAGCGATCAACTTGCCTTAGATAGGCAATTGATCGGTTGTCTAATTATGGGAACGTATTTTGTGCCATTTAATTAATTATTTAATTCCTTGTTTAATATTCAACGTTAATGTTTTCTTTCTAACGTTAACTTAACCCCCAAGTTTCCTATTATTGTTAATTTTAAATTTTAGTGTCAATTATTTGAATTTGAATTCCATTTGAATTATTTTGAACTCGAAAACTTCAAAAGTCAATAACTTTTATGTTTTAGCTCTAATTTCAAAACTTTATATATGAAAATTGATCAAAGAATCGCCACGAACGCAACAGCACAACTTTCGTTACCAAATTCTGACATTTATATAGTTTTCAATTTTAGCCTTGTTGTTAAGTAATTAATTTCTTATTAATTTTTACGGGGTATTACATTCTCACCCTCACTTAAAAAAGATTTCGTCCCTGAAATCCGTATGGGACAGACAGTGTAACACACATTAAAATATCCATGTTATACCGCTAAGTTATCTACACAACAATCTACTTAACTAAAGTGCAATGTAATTATGAATGTAGACATACTATAGGTGTGCTTAGTACTAGTGTGAATGCAAGGTCTTGAAATATAGATAAGTATGCAAACATCTTAAACATGATAAAATTTCTATATAATTGCAAGAATGGTAGTAAAAGTGTGGCAAATATCCCTTACCATTCAATTTAGCAACTATGATGCAAACAAACCTAATTTTGGAGAGAGAAAGTTTACCGGAGAAAAGCTCATGATGAGAAGTCCTCGCCTTCTCTTCAGTTTTCCATGAGCTTTCTGCTAGATTATCTCTCTATTGTACTCGAACCAGCCTAACTTCTTTGTTGCGAAGCTTCCTAGTCCATACTCCATAATGTGTATGGTGGCACTGGATGTTGTCGTCTCTATCCCAACGTCTATAAGATGATCAGGCTTTACTGTGGTGGCGATGCTATGAAGGCATCTCCTTAAGTGCGAAACTTGAAACATGTCATGTACTTCTACCAACTTATCTAGTAGCTCTACTCGGTATGCAAGTTTCTCTATTCTTTTCAAAATCGGAGAAGGCCCAACAAAGCTTGGTGCTACCTTTCTCGACTTTCCAAATATCTTGACCCTTCTAAGAGAGGAAACTTTAACGAACACCGTGTCTCCTACCTCAAACTCTAATTCTTTTCTTCATTTTTTTTTGCATATGACTTCTACTGATCCTGTGCAGCCTTCATTCGCTGCCTAATCACTCTATCTTTTTCGAGGTCTCGCAAATGAAGTTTGGTCCGAGTAGAATTTGGTCGGTAGTATCCCATCATGTGATATGTGTGACCTCCCATTAAGCACTTCAAAGAATGTCATGAAAATCATCGCTTATAACTATTATTGTAAGTGAATTCTACTAAAGGTAAATGCTGTTTCAATTGTCCTCCAAAGTCCATGATGCAAGCTCTTAACAAGTCTTCCATTATTTGATATACCCTCTCAGTTTTACCGTCGGTCTATGGGTAGTAAGCTTTCTAAGATTTAATGATGTTCCTAAAGATGACTGCAAACTCCTTCAATATTCACCAGTGAATAAGGAGTCCCTATCACTAACAATTCTAACTTGGATTCTAAGTAGTCGAACCACTTCCAAAATGTAAATTTCTCCTAATGATTCTTTGGTCCTATTACTTCTAACGGAAATAAAAGGGCACTTTTAGTTAGCCTATCTGCTATAACTCAAATAGCTTCACCGCCATCTTGACTCCTAAGCAATCCATCTATAAAGTCCATTAATATATGTTCTCATTTCCAAGTCAGCACCTCCAATGCAATAACAATCCTCCAGGCTACTCTTGTTTTGCCTTCATCCTTTGGCAAGTCAAACATCTAGTGACAAATTATGCTACCTTCTTCTTCATCCCTAACCAATGGAAATTCTCTTCATATCCCTATACATCTTACCTCCTCCGATGTGAATAGTCATTCTAGAATGGTGGCATACTACTAGCATTTCTCCTAAAATATCCTCAGGGACTTAAAGGCATCCATCTTTTCTCAAACATTATTTTCCATCAATTGCATTCTACTGACATAGGGGAAATGCTATCCTTTACTTAGCTTGGCTAAAATATCTACTATCGTTGCATCCTTCTTCTGCTCTAGCCCAATGCAGTCCATTAATGCTAGCCTAACTTCATTGCCTATAAATAGCCTTGAGTGGGTTCGATTGGCGGTTGGAAATTGAAATTGGAGAGGAACTCTTACTATCGCTGATAGGTGTCCTTATGAGATCTCCTTATTTACACTGTTTTTCAATATATTTATATAGTAGTTAAAGCTCACCTGAACCATCAGCACATCTCATATCTTATCATACGCTTTTCCAATAACCTAAAGGAGACAACTAGGAATTACAACCTAAAAAACCCTAAAAGAAAATTTTGCTAGAAGCTTCCCTCCATCATAGATAGTGCTAATGATGTTGTGGCCCTAACACTTAAGATGGATATTTCTAGTACGCCATTAAACTATAATCCACATGTCTTTACTTACCTCCTTGGCCCTTAATAAATGAGATCATACACGACTTTAATTATTACAACCTACTATGGAACAAATTGTGCATTTCCATGGTGTAATAGGCAAAAAAATATAAACTATGCACCTTTAGAATAACTCATCACAAAATCGGATAGGTGAAATAACTTTTCTACTACTTATCGCACCTTCTTCAACCTTGAGACAACCAGCACCCTTTATGTTTTTTGCCATCTTATTACTCACTTACTCAATCATACTACTATCTTCTCTAAATCACAATCTCTTAAAAGTATAGTCAAACTTTGGTATTTGCTTCCTCTTTATCCTTGATCCTTTATGCGAGTACACTATAGGATTTGGAAAATTGTACTTTGATGCCATTCCTTATTCCTTTGAGGGTTCTTCTTATGGCTTTCACACTTTAGTTAACATTCAAGCTCCAACTTAAATTTCCATTATATGGTAATAACCATATACCTTTTAATTTTCTATTTCAACTATTTAAAAATATTACAGCTCATTTTCTTCTTGCTTTCGTTTTCTCATCTTCTTATCTAAAATGAATTTTTATATCCTTAAATACTATCATATCCCGTGTTTCTTTCATTTGAATCCAAGTAGAAAATTTTATCCTTTGCCTGTAACCGTAGAATTCTCTCTTCCAATCAACCTTCCTAGGTTCATACCAATATTACTCACATTCAACCGGGATTTTTCTTTGCTACATTACTATAATCTATAGTTGTTTTATTCATAGCCTAAACCTTTTCCTTATCTTACCTAAACAGTCATCCCTATCTACTCCATATCAATATTTGGTTTGGGTTTCACCATTCTTTATAAAACTAAAACTTCATAATCATGAAGCACCTAATTCAAAAAAATCTTTAAAAATATAAACTTAGAAACCTTTTTATCAAATTCAAAAATTGCTTGGCCTCTAAAATGGAGCCATGAATTTTTTTTGCCCTTTTTAAGTACTTTCTGCAACAAAAATTTGTTTCCTTTATAAATTGGGTTTTTTAACCCACAACATTTAAAACACAATTATCATACCAAACTATTTTTTTTAAACATCTTCTATAACTTTAAAAAATGAAAAGTGAAGTAGATAAATATAATTTTCATCTTATTATTTTCTTATTACTCATGTAATCACTAGTTCCATATTTGATGGGGATTTTAATAATATATGAGGGGGACTTCTAAAAGATACGTGTAATTGCTGCATCTATTGAAAACGTGTGCGTAATTACTACAAATATACGGAATTTATCCATTCTCCCTACCATATTCATATTGCTTCTCTCCTATATTATTTCTAACCAAATTAATAATCCTATTTTATATAAATTTCTATTTCTATTTCTATCCAAATCGCCCAATATTGCAACTTTTATTTTTCTCCTGCCTAAATGGCTTCTACTTCGGCTTTTATTCTCCATATTTTCCTTATACGGGAATGTTCCTCTTATCTTAGTTATTGGGCATTCTTACCCTTCTATTCTCTATATCTTAATTTATTCAAGTACCATTTTCATTTATCGACCCCTTAAAAAGATCCTTTTTAAAACGAAAATTCCAAATTTATAAAAATATGAAAGATCAATGATCCAAACTTATGCCCTTTTTTTCATTTCTTTTAAAAAGTGAAAAATCCCTTTATCAAAAATATTTGAACTATACTTTTTGACACAACCAATTTGAAACTAAGAAATTTCAAATTTTCTTGCCTTTTCAAAACAACTTCAAATAAATCTTATGAAAAACCCCCTTCAAAACATTTCAAGAAAATTTAAAATCCTTTTGTTTAATTATCTCACATGGGCCAAACTTGGAAATGAACTCTACTTGTCCTTTCTTTTGGACTTTCTTCTTTCTACTCCTTCTTAATTCTTCTTCGTACAAAATCCGTCTATCTTCTAGTAGTTATTAGTGCACACCTTCTCGCAAAAACTTTCTTCACTCTTACTTCATTACTTAATTTCAGATGCTTAAAACTTATAGTTTCTTACTTCCCATTTGTCTGAATGAAATGTGCATATTATATTGCAATCCATCAAAATCCACAATCATAAGGCAGCTTAGACCCAACAAAAAAGTCCAGTACCATCTAACCTTTGGGATTCTTCTGTATGTTGTGCTCATGCTCTTCTTCATCAACACCTTGCGGTACGGCGTACACTTCGTGGGGTAATCGAGGTAGGTGAATACATTTAACTTTATTTAATTGCATAACTTCTAGTTGCTTCGTCCATCTTTTTGAAATATGGTCGCAACTACTTTTATAGTTAGAATTTATAGATTTTGGAAAATAATATATATATATATATATATAGTAGGATTTTGAAAAAAAATCTTTTGAAAATAACAAATACGAACTCATACATATATCTATATCCATTGATCTGGCAAACTAAGTTTTAATACCAAATTTAACAACTCGCCTCGAAATAGGCCTAATTTTTGATCTAAAAAAGGCCCATCGACTATTAGACTTATTCCAAAGTTGGCCGTTAGTTGGTAAAATTTAACAATACATAGAGCTGTCTACTAATGCTACCAAAATCTCATAGCAAATAGGATAAAATATAATATCAGATTCCGTGCCTATTTGATAAAAGTTCAATTTCCAAAATAAAACTTAACATCTCAATATTCGTGATAAAATATCTCAAAATACAATAACATCATGTCTAAATGGGTACATCAAAACATAAAAAAACATAAGTAAATAACTAATTGCCACAAGACTTCGTCTTTGCCTTCATCTCCTAGATCTGCATCGTCTTTCCTAAATTGTATTGTAATAAGGAGGGAGTAAGAGCAACAATGTATGATGAATAAAATCTAAGATCCTTCCATAATAGTACTTGAACAATATAACTTAGATAAGAATATGCCTTATGTATCCTAACTATGTTTCTTATAAATACCTTCAACCGTAGTCCCGAAGGCTTTCCCTGTCCAATCATATAACTTATTACTTTTCTAGCCAATCGCTATAACTTACTTTCAACTATAGGCTCAAGGCCATTCCCAGTCTCATGCATCTACCATTAATCATGACCTAACAATGTGAGAGAAAGGACCCAGTCTACTTAATACCTTTCCAATAGGAATTGGGCAGACCTTGACCATTTAATACCTTTATCTTAGGCAGGTCCCCATCGTTTAATACCTAACCCAAGGCGGAAACCTCACTAGTAAAGCCACTTAATACTTCTTTTTGGAATAGGCGGGCCATATAATAGCCAGTTAATACCTCAAACCCAAAGCGGACCCTTTTCGAGATTTTACCATGCATAAAAGCTACAGAAAGGTAGGCGGACCCTACCACAGCCACTTACTAACCCCGATCCCCGAAGTAGGTCCGACATTTTACAACCTGTAACCCAACTGTGACATCTCACATTAATTCAACCATTTATAGGCAATGGTAGCCAGATTAACTAGGAAAATTTACCCTATAGAATTGGAACTAATCTCGCACCCTTCGTGGGTACTTATTACAGGCGATGTCTCACATCAGCCTTAAGTTACACTGTTAGTAGTGAGATTAGGTAGACAGACTATGGTGTTCTTCTGACTGACCTCGCATCCCTAAAACTTGGTCATAATTTACACTCTTCTAACCAGACTACCGCATACCTCATTGCATTATACTAAGGCTGTAATGAAAGATTTTTATTCCTTCACTAATCATATTCTTAACTTTCGTCGTAGAGGATTTTAACGCTAACTGCTAACTTATTTATTACGTAATTAATATGTTATTAATTATAGTTTATTCATACGCTAATATATTCATAAATAAGAAACTATAATATTCCTAGGCGTGCGAAGATTGCGCCATATACTAATCTTTAAATGTTAAACTTTCTAATTTATTCAAGTCTAATTCCATACCATAACATACAAATTAGCTAAATTCCTTGTCCGAACAATAGAATTGTATAAGAAAGTAGAATCAACTATCAAAATTATTTTATACTGAAGTAGTAGAATCAACATCAATAGGATTACAATTTAATCCCTTTACACTCTATTCAATTTCCATATATAAAATGGAAAAGAGATTCATATTTAAATTATGGAAATAGGCAGTGCAAACACGAATAGGATAATCCATACTTTACACACCATTTTCAAATTTATTTTCATTTTAAAACATCGAAATAGAAAATGAGAAGCATAATAGGATGTAAAATACTAAAATTGCAATAACTAAACAAATTCTACTATTTTAATATAGAACAACTAAGATTCCAATAACATAAGAATTAACATTTCACTTTAGGGGAATTTTTAGGGTTTAGATTTAAATTTTTCGTAAACCAAAATTCCCCAAGACATTTATCGAAATCCAATATATACAAATTTATGAATCGTATGAAAGAAAGAAACCAACAGAACATTTACATTCCAAATAATTTATGAATAAAAGCGAGAGGGTTAGGCTCTTATTTGTAATGGTTAGAAAGCACTAGAACCATCAGATTTAAATCGTTTAAAATAATAAAATACAGGCCATACCTGGCTCAGAATAACCCTAGCCACCACAACTGTACTGGTCGACCGCTAGTGGTCAACCGACCCTATATATGCGGTCGACCGGTTGCCTAATATAGGAACGTATTTTGTGCCGTTTAATTAATTATTTAATTCCATGTTTAATATTCAATGTTAACATTTTCTTTTTAATGTTTATTTAACCCCCAAGTTTCTAAATACCGTTAATTTTTAAAATTTAAATTTTAGTATTAATTATTTGAAGTTGAATTCCATTTGAATTATTTTGAATTCAAAAAATTTAAACTTTAATAACTTTTCCGTTTGAGCTCCAATTTCTAAATTTTATATGTAAAAACCAATCAGTAATTCGCCACAAGCACAACGACATAATTTTCATCACAAAGTTTTGATATTTATGAAATTTCCTTTTTAGAATTTTTACTAATTAACTAATTAAAAATTAATTTTTAATAGGTGCTACATTATTATTAAAATTTACTTGCTAACATTAGGCTTAAAAATTGAAAATGAGGAATAAAACGAACAATTAAAGTAAATGATTCAAGATGTAGAGGATTCAACTAAGTTTTCCTTCATCCACTATGAAGATCTCTTACTATACTATTCTTACAGTTACAAGGAATTAAACTAAATAATAAGATATTAAGCACTTGAGACTATAGATTTACTAATCTCAAGAGCTTAATGTGTTTAGTTTTCTATCAACAGTGATTCCATGCTGATAAATAGCAAGAATTAATAGCTTTGATGTTGTATGGTATGTGGTATTTATACAGCTAATATGGGTAATAGACGGCTTAAATTGTGCAAGAAAATGGACAAAAACAACTCACGATCATTGACATGGTTGCATGGGTTGATTGAGGATAGTTGTAAAGGAAATATGAATATGTGACCGATAAGCATGCTAGCCGTAACTCGGTACTAGGTGCATGTTTTGGGCTGAGAAATGTAGCTTGCTACAAGAGCAGAGATGCTTTTGGCAAATACACTATAACACCTAGGACAGTGGCTATACTACTTGACGTTTACTTTTACTTCTCCAAACTCTAGATGGAAGAGAAGCTTCTTACGCATAATGATGATTGATAACTTAAACTTTAAAGCTTTTCTGGATGCCAAATAAAAGAGAAGATTCTTTAGATTGCACTGAAATCCAAGTCTATATGAAGTAACTATCGTATTTAAAGTTTTAATGTCTAAAAGTGTATTTTGCTTTATTGGAATTTTCAGGTAACTTAAATTTTAAACGATTATAACATCTGATACATAGGTCTTAAAGAAATGACATTTCTTATATTACAACCATGAATAAATTCTTTTAAATTTATACATATAACCAATTCTATTTTTTTTAATATACCAACTTGAGGTAAACACAGCATATGCATAAAAGCAGCTGTCGACAACTAATTCCTAAAAGTTGTCATCCCATTTTCGTCAACTAACACACATCCAAAATCATTAACTAACAAATAACAACCATAAAGCTATCAAAACATACTAAAGGCATATGCATACAGCCAAGATTGAACCGGTTCAATTATCACATATACATACAACTAATACATCCAATACTAGATCCATTTCAATAACCAACTGTTAATCAAGGTACTAACCATGCATAAGCTTGTACTAATCATCCGATATGTAGTGTAATAGTTTCGATTAACAAATTGACCAGCTTATCACGTTTATATCTTCTTCTTACTTATAGATTAACTAAATTCAAATCAACCTCCTAATCCTTTATAAAAGTTTTGATATTCATTTAAAACATCAAATAATCAACAAGATCCTAAACCAAATTTACATAGGTATATAAATATAAGAACATCAAAATACCAAGCTCCATCTATTTATAACTCTCCTTTACTACTTCAAATAAGTTTAAAAGTCATTCATTATATTTCTTAAGATTGCACAATTGTAGATCATTTTATCCAATTTTGAATTATTCATACAACTCTTATAAATCATTTTACCAAAGTTTATATAATACATATTGTTAAGAAATAACTTATATATGTTAAAAAATAAACAAGAGATATTATTAATATCAGAGCTTTCCCATATCACAATAGTTTCCTATTATATAATTACTTAGGCTCTATGTAATATGCCTATAAATTGCTAGCGATGAATTGTATTATCATCAAGTGAAAATGAATTGTTCTCGATAAATGAATCATCTTCATCCAATCCTCTTCTTTTCTACTTTATTTTGATTTCTTTAACAATTTCAAAATGGTATCAGAGTAGGGATTGCCTTGAAACACTTTTACAATTCCCAATACCTTTGTCGAGTAATTTTAAAAGTTCTTGTCTTTACAGCCTCAAGTTATGTCTGCTTCTTCCTCTACAATAGATTAGCAACAAATCTTCAGGTAATAAATCTTTAAGGGTTTTGGGTTTATGGCTATGGTGCCTCTCATTATATGTCGCAAGAACCTTCATTCGTTACTTCTTTATCCAGATCATCTTCTATTTCTATTATGACTGTTGATGACACTCTTATGCCCTTAGCAGAAGTTGGGTATGTTATTACTCCAAATTTATATCTTCCTAATGTTTACCATAATCAAAATCATACAATAGATCTTGCTACCATTAGCCAATTATGTGATTCTAGCAATATTGTCACATTTACCAATTCTTTTTGTTTTGTACAGAATTTGCACTTTCAGATGTTGATTAGGACAGGCCATAGGGAAGGAAGCTTACATTTTTTGGATGACACAAAAGTTCCAATTACTGCTGCTGCCAGTACTGGTTTATCCTCGTTCTATTTAACTCCCTCTTCTTCTAGTTTTTACTTATTACATTCTTGTCTTGGTCATGCTTCTTTTTCCTACTTATGATTTTTAGCATCAACGGGTGCATTAGAAAATTTATAAAACCATGATATTTCAGATTGTAGTGAATGTAAATTTGAAAAAAAAAATCTTCTTTACCTTTTAAATAGTAGCATCTCTATTTCTTTTGCTTCGTTTGATTTGATTCATTCTGATGTATGAGGACCCTTTCCAATTTCTACTAAAGGAGGATCAAGATTATATGTCTCCTATTGATGATTATACACGATATTTTTGGGTTTATTTAATGAGACATCATTCTGATTTCTTTGAAATATATAAATTTCTGAGCATTTATCAAAAAACAACACTCGATTGTTATAAAATGTTATATGTGTGATTTGGGTGGAGAGTACACTTCTAAGAAATTTGGTGATTTACTTTCTTTAGATGGAACTATTTTACAAACCTCGTGCACTAATACTCCTCAACAAAATAGAGTCGTAGAAAGAAAATATAGACATATTCTTGAAACTACTCGATCTATGTTACTTTTTGCTTCCGTTCCTGAGGAATTTTTAGGTAAAGCTATTCTTACAGCTGTTAGATTAATTAACACTATTACATCCTCCCATTTGTCACTTTTTGAAAAAATTAAAGCATGTGATTGTTCCATTTTTAAAGTGTTTGGTTGTAATTTCTTCATTTTCCTTTCTCATGTTAAACGTAATAAGTTGTCTTCTTGGTCTACTATTTGTGTTTATCTGGGATATAGTGAGGGTAAAAAGGGATATAGATGTTTTGATTCAACTACTTCAAATTTTATTATCCTGAAATGTTATTTTTCTTGAACATATACCACTTTACTTTATTTCACCTAGTACTTACAATTTAACCAAATTAGATATTGTACATATTGATCCCTTTTCCTAAAGATAATAATAATACTAACAGCCCCACAAAGACAACGTTTGAAGCTCTTCCTCCTCCGTGGCCCCTCAATCTTTAGTTGAGCTTGTAAGTTTACCTCTTCATCATTCACACGAATTCGTAAGTCTACAAAGTTACCTAACTTTGCTTATTCTCGTTACTCATCATTATTTTCTTCATTCCTAACCTTTGTACATAATCTACCTGAGCCAACATCTTATAAGGAGGCAGTTCTTAATCCTTGTTGGCGAAGGGCTATGGATGAAGAGCTTTTTGCCTTGCAGAAGAGGGATACTTGGGATTTAGTTCCTCTACTTTATAGTAAGACTATTGTCAGCTATCACTGAGTATAAAAAATAAAAACCAAATCTAATGGAACAATCGAAAAATATAAGGCTAGATTGGTTGCGAAAGGTTATTTTCGACAATATGGCATGGATAATGAGGAGACTTTTGCTCCAACTGAAAAAATGACTACCATTCGTACTCTCATTGTTGTATCTTCTATTCGAAAGTAGTCTATTTCACAACTTGATGTTAAAAAATGCCTTCTTGAATGGTGACCTTCCAAAAGAAATTTATGTAGAACCTCCTCTAGGCGTATGCCATAAATCTGGACATGTTTGCAACCACAGGAAAGCATTGTACGAAATCAAACAAGCACCTCGTGCTTGGTTTAAGAAATTTTCCACTGTAATTAGATCTCTTGCTTTAGTCTCTAGCTTCCATGATAATGATCTTTTTGTTAAGATAACTAATGAATGATGTATCATATTATCATTATATGTTGAAGATATGATTATTACACGAGACGACGTGGATGGCATTTCTACCAGGAAAAAAGAGCTAGGTAGAAAACTTGAAATGAAGGATCTGGATTTACTAAAAATAATCTAGGGATTGAGGTTGCATACTCACCAAAAGGATATCTTCTTTCTTAGTCAAAATATGTCATAGATATTCTTGAGAAAGCTAGACTTACTGATAATAAGGTTGTTGGCGCTCTTATTGAAGTTAATGTAAAGTACGCTCCTTCGGACGGTGTAGCGTTATCGGATCTTACTTCATGCAGTACCATAGTTGAAAGTTTGGTTTATCTTACCATCACATGTCAGGATATATCATATGTTGTTCAAGTTATTAGTCAGTTTGTAAACCCTAATTACAGTTCAATGGGTAGTCGTCCTGTGTATTTTATGGTATCTTCGAGGTACTATTTTCTACGGTCTTCTATTTTCATTCACCTCCACCCTGGAATTGTGGGCCTACTCTGATGTTGATTATTATAGTGATCCCACAGATCGCAAGTCAATCACTAGCTTTTGTATTTTTTTGGGTGACTCTTTTATATCTTGGAAGAGTAAGAAGTAATCTGTTGTTTCTCAATCTTCAACTGAAGCTGAGTACCATGCTATAGCCTCTGTCACCAAATAAATTGTGTGGTTGCATAGATTACTTGCAGATAAGAGAGTGTCTCTTTTTAATCCTACCCCTATGTGTTGTGACAATAAGTGTACTGTTCGAATTTCCCATAATTTGGTTTTTCATGAAAGAACCAACCATATTGAAATCGATTGTCACATCACATGTCATCATCTTGAAAAAGGCATTATTACTTTACCTTTCATTCCTTCTATGCAGATTGCAGACCCCTTCACTATGTCATACTCTGTTTCTCATTTTTGATTTTCAATTGGCAAACTGTCAATATTTTTGGTTGTTGCATCATGAATCTAAGAGGGGATGTAAAGAAATAATTTATATATGTTAAAGAATAAACAAGAGATATTATTGGTAACACCCCTAATTTTAGTTTAATATTATTCAGGAATTTTAATTGGATAGATTAAATATAATAATGTAGTGGGACATGGAGATGAGATTTGAACATTTATAAGGTCGACCATCATTAATCAATTAAGAAAGAAAGTTTAAACATAATCTAAGGAGGAATAAATATGAAGGGTATATTTGGAATAGATCTTCATTTTATCTCTAAAACCCTCACCCTATCGTTTATTCTCATTTTATAACATTCAAAGAAAAAGAGAAGAGTCCGACCATTAATAAGCTAGGAAGGATCAAAATTAAAAGGGGAATTGAAGAAAGAGCTTGGATAAACAAAAGCAACATCAAATCCCAACTCCAACATCAAATCTAAGGTGAATAATAAGTGAACCATCTATATTTCTTGTTCTTGAATTTGGTTATGGGTAGTATTCGAATTGTTTTGATATATTTTTCCAAGTTATGGTTATATAATTATTGTTTGGATAAAATAATTGTTAATGAATTTTTATAAAATTATTCGAATAGGTTTTAAGGGTAAAAACATAATTTTTTAACCTCCAATTGCTTTAATTTTCTGATATGTTGTGTAAAACATTAATATGGAAATGGATTTTTAATTTCATAATTTTCCAAGTTAAATTGAATATTTTATGAATTTCCTAGGTGAGAATTGAGTTTACTTCGGGTTTTAATTATTAAAAATGATTTTGATTTCTGGGGATTTTTCCCAAGCAATTTCGAATTATTATGAACTTATTATGCTAGATACGCATTAGATTGATAATTAATTAAGGATGTGTTTTGGGAAGGAAAAATGGGTTGTGGCAGTTTTCTGAAAAGGTTTTGGGTAAAGATAGCCTTATCCAATAGAAATTTGACATGATTTGTGATCTTGTAACAAGTAATTGCTTTTAGTAGTAATAAATCAATTTTCATGATAATTATGATGATGTCATGCCACCCCTAGAACTGCTATGTAGGCTTTTGTTGGTTCGAATTCCTCTCTTTCCGTACCCCCATCAATACCTAATTCACCAACGACCTCAATGTATCAAATAACAATTCATAGGTCAATTTTCAATTTCATGTGAAAAAGAGAAGAAAAGATGTCCATACCGAAGCTAAGACACGGCGACAGCTATGAGAGTCGGCGTCGATATGTTGAGAAGCTTATGACAACTATATAGGTAGTTATGGAATAATTCCAACCAGTTCGAAAAGGACCTCGTCGGCAATCTAATATTGGCAGCATCACAACTTCATAATTCATCTTAGTGTTTAAGGCGTAATGCCGCAATCACTGATGTCGTAAGTTTTTCCATTATTTTAAATGATGCCGCATACCACAATTTCAACTGTTTTCGATATCAACTATATAAGAGGTAGTGATGACGCCTATTTTATTACCGAATTTATATGTTATACGGTGTGGTAACCGAAGTATTATAAGTCATTGTTTTAGTCATGATGCCGCCTAGTTTCGTTGCCTTATTTCTTCGATGTCGATAACAACGCCTGAAAGGCCGAGATAGTATACTAACTATAAAGTTAAGATTTATGAGGCGGACAGCCTATATCAAAGGAAGATGGTAACCAAGTTATTGATATAAGGTTTTATACTTAAAAGAAATTTAAATTTTTCATTTTCAACCCTTGAATAAAGGTTCGTTATGGTTTAATGCAGCATGGACGCTGCATCTCTTCATTTTAAGGCCGGTGTAATGAGCGCCCTACACCACCAATACTCATATAACCAAATAGTGCCTTGCTGGAACATCCGGCTGATGTAGGATGATCGTCAAGGGAAAGAAAAAGAAATAAGGATGACGAATAAAAAAGAAAAGAAGGGAATAGAATAAAGGAGAAGGAAATAAAATATCATGTGATCACACAACCCATCGTTTATTTCACAGCGCAACAGATAAAAATATAATAGTGTGATGGCCCATATTCGGAAGGTTTAAGTTGACAATAAACCACACATGACCAACTCAAAACAATCTGAAATGCTGATAATCAATGGGGTTAATTAAGAAAAGTAATAAAATGAGAAAAAGAACACAGAATTTGCAGCGAAATAACGAAATTTAATAATCAAATAAACAGTTCTTGAAGCTTTTTATACTATACATTTGATTATAATTTATACAACATTTATTATAGTTATACATACAATAGAATAATGTAGTAGAGCAACATGATGCAGGGAAATAAAATTAGTAATAATATACCAAATCTTCCTCTTCGTCCTCCGGAATTATCTTCAATGCACTGAAATACTCATGGCTTACCCCAGCATAAAGTAAAATAATACACTCGAGTCAGAGCTAAAATATTCTTGTGTAATTCAAATCAATACCACATATAAAATGAGTGTAATAGCATCAAAGATTCTAGGGTTTACATCTCTTATCCAGTGTATAATGTGCATGCAATAACTCAAGAGATGTTGCGGGATTTTCCATCTATTAAGCATCCATTAAAATATCTATATGTAGTAGAATACGTTATATATTTAATGTCTAATCGATAAAATAAATATTTTTCCTAGCATTAAGCCTTTACATTAATCCCCCTTAATGTGTTTTTAAGCATTGTCGTACAGTTTCCATATGACGCCTCAGTAACACATCGGGGGATAAGGTGCTCCATGATACGACAACACTAAACCAAACTCGTAGTGGTGTCGTATAAGGATAAAAGTATGACAAGGCACATGAGGCAATGCCCAAGGTAGGATACTACTAATTCGGGTCACAGGACTGGTGGTAACGCATCGTAGCCACGACCGCCCACCACATCCATCCATCCCATATTGAGTCAAAGGGAGGTCATCCCAAATCAAGGTGCACCAATCGAAAGCGACATCAAGGAAATAGTATGGACCAAGTCCAAAAAGAAAATGGAAGAACGGATGTTCGCTAGAGGTAGCTACCCTCATTAGCCCTGTCAAGCCACCATGTTTTAGTCATTTCAAATTGATACAGAGTGTCGGGGCTATCCATCATCGTTCTCTTTCTTCAAATCTAGCAACCGTCCACCAAATCTGACCACTTCATTCTGGAGTCTCCTTTACGTACACAATTGTTAATATGGTTCCAATATTGATAGAGAGTATGCCAATAAGAGGCCTCGATCTCTTTAACAACCAAACATAGTTTTACACGCCGTTGGTTCTTTTACATTTCGAAACTGATTCATACTTGATATCAAAATATCATATTCACTTCAAAATATCCATCATTTCAAAATCATATTTACTTAAAATAAGCCAATTTCACTTAAAACATTTCAGTCCAATATCTCAATTTCACTTCCAAAATCATTTCGAATTTCAACTTAGTTATAACTTCATTTTTAACCACATTCATATTTAAATCAATGATTTAAATATAAACAGTTCCCAACTTGAACTGTTTGAATTTTTGAAAATATCTTAAAAATTTTAAATTGTTAAAATAGTTAAATAGTTTGAATAGTTAAAAAAGTTTAGATATTAAAATAGATTATATATTAAATGATTTGAAAATTTCAATAATTTTAAAATTTGAAAGATAACTTTTAAAACGGTTTATAGTAAAGATAGTTTATAGGGAATAGTTTCAAATTTAAAACTATTCTTTCCATTTCCCATAAATCCGGACTCAAGTCTAAATTTCAAACTAAACAGATTCAATTTCAAATCTTTCAATTCAATCGACTCAATTTTGATATAAATTCAAGTTTACTTAATTTCGATTTCAATTCGAATTAACTTCAATTTTGAAATGCTCAATTTAACTTCAAATTCGATTTCACGATTCAATTCAATGATTTAAATTTCATTTTAATTCTTATTTTAAACCATATCAAATTATATCAATTTCAAGTCCGATTTCAATTTAAAGATTTAAATCACTTAATTCAAATTAAATTCAATATTCGATTTAAGTTTCAAATCTTAAAATAATTCAATATCCAAAATTAAAGTCATATGTCGATTATAACTTCACATTTCCAAATTCATTCTTTAAAACAATTTCTTTTAACAAATTTCGATTTCAACATTTCAAAGCTCGAATTAGAAATAATTCAATTATATAAAGTTGATTCCTTTATTTCTATAAAACGGTATCTTATAAATAATTTCAAAACCAAGAATTTTTTAACCATTTGATTTAACCAACCCGGTGTCCGCATATAATTTCCTATCCTATGGCCAAGTAAATTATTGTCCCAACTTTTTAGTTGTAGGAATGAATATATATCATTTCAATCCAAATCACGGTGTCATTGCTATACATCATTTCAACCTATTTGTTAATTTATTTGAAATAATTCAATTTATAGTTTTATATATTGTCAAGAATATATAGGGCGATAACAGGGATATATAAAATAAATAAACATCCAACCATTCAATATGTTTACCAATAGAATTTAATTTCAATCAACATCCAAATCAGTCAATAAATCACAACAATTAACTAATTATGAATATCGGGTATTTAACTAGCAATTTAATTTCAATCTTAAAATTAACTGTCAATTTACATTCCTGTCAGTTCAATTCATATGTCAATTTAAATGTCAGTAAATTTTACCAACAACAATCAATAAATAGAAATAACTTCACGATTTCAATTTTTACTAACTTCATAATATTTTAGTATCAGTGGGCGGGTTTAATCGCTCACCTTTATTTGAAACTAAAAAAATTTCTGCCTGAAATAAATACGAATCCAACTCCATGGCGTAGCCTTCCTCGATACGATTGTAATGCAACTTGTTTCGTTTGTATCCGACCTCGTACGAGAAAGTTACGAATTAATTAATATAATGATATAATTTAAAATATAATTAAATAAACTAATTAACTAAAATAATTAACAACCTAATTAACATAATATATTCCTACTTTGTACTATCCTCGGCCGAACGCGAACCCAACCACGCGCTGTAAACCTTCCTTGCACGTGCCACCACAGATCGTCGACCACCGATCCAAGCCCGCCATGTCGCGCGCCTCGGCTTACTCCACCATCTCCAGCAAACCCTCAGCCTCCACCATCGCCATCTTCGTGAACCAAACCCAAAATCGCATGAACTTCCCCTACCGATTCTGGCTAACTCGAGCGACATCAACCCGATCCAACCGTTGGATACATAAAGCCCGTCGAGATCTATGTCTTTCCTTTTGGAATCGTGTGATTTCGTTGAGCGGATTTGCAGAAAATGAGGAGAGAATGGAGGTGATTTTCGGCCATTAAAATCGCTAAAAGAGAACGACCGATGTTTTCTAGGGCTTGTGAAAATGAAATAGAACGTGGCCTTATATATAAATTTTCGACCCGATTTATTCGTGAAAATTTCGAACTCCAAACGAAGCTTGTCGCTTGGCGTTCTATATGTTATACCCCTATTCCGAACATAATAGAATACGTATTGAGAGCCAGTTCGATCATATTTGGAAGATGGCTTTTTAAAATCATAATTTAACTCCTCTATTTAATTTCTACACGTTTCAAGCTTGCGCAGCCAAATGATAAGCCATATTGCTATGAAACTTGAAATTCTATAAAAATTCATTATTACTGATCCGATGAAACTGGTTTCATCGAAATCCGAGATAGTTTCCAAAAAGACGATTTTTACACGCTAATTAAAACAAGTAATTTTAAAAATAAATTTATTCACTTTAAATTCAATTTTTAAAGTTAACAATTTTCATTCTTATTTAAACAAAGTATAAATCAACTTTTAAAATCATTTTCATTCATATTAAATTCAAGATTCAATTATTTAAATAATTCCAAATATTAAATTTAACATTTAAACTATCAAATAAATCATTATATTTGAAATGTGAGTTATTTAACTTATAAATTTTAACTTTTTAAAACGATTCAAATAATAAAACAACTACTTCCATTTTACCATAATTCAACATCAATGCAATTATTTACTATTCAATATTATATTAATTTTCATAATTTAAACTAGTTAAAAATATAGGTCATTACAATCTCCCCCGCACAAAACTTTTCATCCTCGATAAGGGGTTATGTAAAGAATCTAACATTTGATATATTTTATTCAAAATAATCAACTTATAAAACATTAAAGTCTTATTTGCAAAACTTTTACCACTTCTTCCACTATGCCACTCTGATACCGGCTTTATGGAAATTACAGCTTATTTATAAAAACAAGTTATAAAAACTAAAAATCTTAAAAGATTTCTAACACCCGGATTATTGAAAAATTTCGTCAATGTCCCCTTTGCGTAGGTCGATCATAAATGTACATCTCATCTCAATGATGAGGCATCCCGTAAGGAAAAATATAAAAATACGGTATGTAATCCGATATATTTACTTTATTATAAATAATATGAGCGAGTTCGCTCATATTAAGCAAGAAAAATGTGACGACCCGTCTTTCAATACCCAGAAAGACGTATCATCAATAAGGAAAGAAAGAGATAGAAATAGAAAAGGTAGAAAGAAAAGAACAATAATCATCAGAATCTCACAGCGGAAACGAACAAAATATAATATTACACATATCCATTACATAAGTTTTACATATCAGAGTACACAAAATAATACGACTTCATTACATCTGACATTCATAAGAGTCTTCTAAACCATACAACTCAAAACACAACTTCAAAAGTCACTACAGCGAATAGAAATAGATAAGTACGCCTGGTCTACAGCTCCTACTTCCAAACATTTGCTAATTCCAACCTAATCAATTGGCTTGTAACGGCCCGCAAATCCGTACCCCTTGAGTCAACACTAATCTACGTCAATCAACTCAAGTTGCACAGAAATACGAACCATTTGGGTTAAAGAAGAAGTGGTAGAAGAAGAAAATAGAAAACAACATCAGAATCTAACCATCGCAGCGGAATAAAATATAATAGATAATAAATGATCTTTACTCAAATCAAATATATCTCTGTTTATATATTACATTATCAGAGTACATCAATCACAGCTCAACATCAATAACATACAACTGGTTACACAACTAAACAACACAGCGGAACATATATATAAACAAATACGGGAGTACGTATCGTCATCCAGCTCGTCTCCTGAGCTCCACAGCATCTCCTGTATCCTATAATACTCAGTCTGACCCGAGCATTACAGTTAAATAACACCCGAGTGAGTCTGGAATACCAGCGTGAGAAAATCACACTCAATTGATTATTAAAGTTTTAAAAATCCATTTGAAAATAAAAGCATCTCGTAAGACCACGCCACAAATAAACATGTCGGGTTTTTACCTTACGATAGCTAAAACAATTTTTATAGAAATCCTCTGATATTATAATAGGGTCTATATACAAATACTTATAAAATAGCCGAAATTGTTACGTTATTAAATTCCAGCTACTAGCCATAGAGTGGGTAATACAAACAAAACTCGTACAAGGGTTGTAGGGAAAATATTTCCAACTAATGACTAGGCACTGGGGTACCACCTGTCACAGTACGTGGCCTAGATCACAGTACCGAGGAGTACGCCCGCTCCCCTGCAACACAAGACCGAGACTACTTCTTACTGGATAATCCCGAGTGAGATCACCCCACGGTTGGGATCAGCAACCGCCCACTAAGCCGAAATAAAAAGGGACATCTAGACAGGGATGACCTCACCCTGCTTGGGTGCTACCCACCTAGCCTTGCTGCATAACCCTTGATTTTCAGTCATTCCCATTTGATGAGGCTTGAGGCTAAGCGTTACATTTATAGAACATATCCCTTAGAATGCCCATCGTCCACCTGACGATCTTTCGCAAGCATTCATCCATACAAGTCCGTCCCGGGTTCTAACGGAACCGAAGGCACTATTCCTACTACATCCATTTGGGAAATATCCTCAGGATTAGTAGCGATTAGCCCTTGCACTTCACTGCTCCATCTTCGAATCCAAACTCATTTCCACGAAACGTACAAACCGGATCGAAGTGGTTTTCGAGAAATTTAAACTTCGAAATTTAAAATAATTATTTATTCTTTTAATTGATATCACTTTAGTTTACTATTTATTAATTTCTGCTTATTCAAATCCTTTATCCTCCATACTCGACGTTATTTATTAGTATTTTAAATTCATTTCCATTCCTTTCCAATTCATTCTTAATTTATTTAAATTCACTATAATTATTTTACTTTAAAATTTACTCTTTTATTTTCTTTTTAAAAATCCAATTCTATATATTTCGATAACTCAGTGCACCAAAATATATTCAAGCAAATTAAAGCATTCAATATTACCAATTAGCAATAATATTCATCACAGAATATCAAATATCCATAACACAGAATATCAAACAATTCTAAATAATTTTGAGGAATCCTGTTGGATCCTCCAACCTGTTTTCCCTGCATCCACAGACGTTAGCACAATATATAATACAATTCCAAAATATATCATACTATAACACATCAATCAATTCAACCATTCAAACAATTATTTAAATTTATCTATTTAAATTTAAATTTAACTGAGTGAGATTAACTCACCTTTTACTTTTCGTTTGGCAATCCAAATTCCATCTCGACCGTTATCTCCCAATTTTGGACCTTGTATAAGTATTTATATAGTTTTATTAATATACGCTAATCGAACAATTAAAAATTCCATTGGAAATTTTAATTAACCAATGATTTATCTCAACTAATAATTTGATTTTAAACTAATCTCCTTTAATATTTCTATTTGACTAAAATTTGAATAGGTTAATTTAACAAGCTAATCATCATAATACTTTATTCTAAAACAACTAATAACGTTAAAACATATATATAAATTTATTTCCTTTTTAAAGCTATGCATATATCTATACATATATAGTTTTCATAAAACCCTAACTTATATAAATTCTGTCAACATTTAAAATCCCTTTTAAATTCCCAAAACCCCCTATATATGTTAGATTAAACAGAATGGTTTCTATATATGTATATCAGATATATCTCTCTGTATGAATGTATTTTCAGATATATGTAAAAATTAATTTCAAATAAAAAAAACAAAATCTTATGCCTTACTGTAAGTTTTATTTTTTTCTAAATCTTAAACTTGCAGTTTTTTTTCAAAATTCGATTCGTTGAAAAAGAAAGCTCAGACAAAAAGGTTACCAGAAACCCCACCACGGCTTCGCAACTTCACCGGAGAACTCGCCTTGCTTCTTCCTGCCGTCGACGCCGCACGCTTCCCCCTTCACGAATCGAATTCATGATATAGCTGCTCCACTTCAACTGATGCCTCGCGACTCCAGACTCTGAATCCTCCGTGCCTCGCCAGCCCTGACGTCACTCACGACCGATGCCCTATCCTCGATCCAAATTCGCTCGCAAAGTCACGAAGCTTGGATGAGATTCTACTCCCCTTCCTACGCGATTGAATAGAGTCACGAACTGATTTCCCCCCTTCCCCTTTTTCACTTGATTCGAACACACGGCTAATTGATTTGAGGAGACGACGCTTCTTTTTTTTTTCGAACTTGATTTTGAGCAAGGGAGCGGCCATTTTTTTTCTCATTTGATTTTTGATTTGAACCGATTAAAAGAACGAAAGAAAGGGTATGGTTTAAAGAAAAGAGAGGTAGCTTATTACAGAAGGGAAAAGGGTTTGACTGAACGTGACAGGAAACTATGACGTGATCTTGATTACATGTGATTTTATTTTATTTTCAAAATATCTCGTTCCAGCAGCTTAAAATTCCGATCTTCCATCGAGGCGTAAAGCCAGGCATTCAATGTTATACCCCATTTCAAACGAAATGAAAAAGGTTTCGGGTCCAAATTCGATCGTATGGAAAAGATAACTTTTTTGGATCTAGTTATTAAATTAAATTTTCGATATAAATTTAAGTGCGTTTATCTACCGTACGCTCACACAACAACTCCAAACACTATGAAATTTGAAATCCGATAATAATACAATATTACGGATCCAATGGAACTGGTTTCGTCGATTTCTGAGACCGTGCCTCGGAAGGCTATATTTTAAATTCAATTTAAATAGTATAAAATTTTAAAACAGATCAAACCACTGCTAATTTCAATTTTACAACTTCTATTATTTTCAGTGTTATCAATATAAATTTTACAAGCCTTCAAATTATTTTTAACAGGCTTAAAAATTCCAGATTTCATATTTTACCCAATTTTAAATTATTTAATTCAATAATTTAATTAACAATTATTAGTGATATTTGAATCCAAGTTAAAATTTATTTTTTTATATGTCAAATCAATTAAATATCTCAATTTAAATTCCTTAAAAATTCCGGGTCGTCACATTCCTCCCCCATTAAAAGAATTTCGTCCCCGAAATTACTAGTTAGGAAGAATGGTCTAAAACCCGTTTACCTTTCCCAAATCCAATCAGTTCAACATCTAACCAACTTTCCTTTATATGGAAGACCCATTACAATTCTTACTTACTTCCCCACTTTGCATAGTTTCAAACAATATTACTTACTCAATCATTCAAATTTAAATTTTAAATCAAATTTAAAATTATCAGAATTTTCTCAAAAAATTTCTAACTCTCTAAATTTCTGAAATTTTTTGCCAGCGTCTCCTTTGTGCGGCTAGCTTGGTACAACTACAAAATGGCTCTACGACCTCCCAATCCTAAAAGAAACAAAAGCCAAGTGGCTAGATCCAAAAAACCAATCAAATTTCGTACAGAAATTTAAGCACATACCTTTTTGTCGAGCAATTCTAATTTATTATCTGAAATCAAAACCAATTTTCCTTTTCCTTTTTCATAGCTGCATATCCTGTTTAGCAATAATATCCAATCACAACATTCAAAAACATTGTATTGACTTCTTTTACACATTTCCAATATTCAGTTGTAATTCTATTTGCTTACAAATTTTAATTCATTTGTCGTTAGTGAAAATTTTCAAAAGATTCAAAAAAAAAATCTAACTCCCAAAATTTTCGAAATTTTTTGGCAGAGTCTCCTTTGTACGGAGGAGCTTTTGCAATTTGACAAGAGATATAAATATGTATACATCGACCCACACGGTCGGAAAACAGAAAAACAGTTCATATTTCCTATTTGTATTGCGTAGGCATACCTTATTTAGCGTATTCAAGCAAAGAGGTTATTTATTTAGCATTTTGCGTGATCAAATCCAACCATACGGCTCTCCTGTGCCTGTACTTACTTAATTTAAACATGTCAGTGTCAAATATACAAAGTTTATTAACATCTTATTTAATTTCAATAGCTAAACACATGCATATCATAAGTAATATCTGCCAAACAACACTTATAAGTAATTAATAAAGTTTCAACCACCAATTCGATTGCTCTCACTCGCTTCCAACCAATTTTGATGCCATTTCATTCAATCCCAATGGTTTACAATTCAATTTCTTACATTCAGTTTATTTTTAATCCAAACTAGCTTATATTCAATTCAATTGATTTCAAAATCAGTTTTATTTCACTTCTATCAATTCTAGAATTTATTTAATCTCGTTTTCGTCAAATGACAATTTACTTCTACAAAATTTGACCATATGCAAGCGAATAAATAACTACGTAAGCTTGTAACCACATTAATTTGATTTCAACTTAATTAATAGTCAATTTCTTCCATTCTAATGCATTTGCAATCATTTCAATTTTATTTTTAATCACTTGAATTTTATTTACCACTCAAACCATCACTATTTCAACTCTATTTTGTTTAACTTGAGTTTATTGCCAGCTCCATTCGTTAAAATTAAATTATTATATTTCATTGAATCAATATGAATTCTAATTCACATTCAATAATTTATTTCTGAATTCCTCTCATTTTATAACGAGGCCATTTCCAATTTATCTCTACTTAGATTTTTATTTGCAACATAAATCATTTTTATGTTAATTCAATTCCATTCAACTTCAACTCAAATTTAATTCACTTACAATTTTAAGTTGAATTTCTATTAATAACTCAAGTTTCACTTTCAAATTCTATCATTTATTCACAACTCAAATTTTTATTAACCAATTTGAGCTCAATTTCCATATTCCATTAATTAATCAAGTAGTCTATTTAAAATTTTACCCAATATTTGATTTTTATTTCAAAAATCACTCTAACCATTTTACTTGAGTTCAATCAATTTTATATTTTAAATTTTGGATTATATTTATTATCATTACAAACAATTTTATTTGGCCTATTTATTTTGCTTCCAAATTTTATAAGTCACAAGTTATTTATATTCATATTTCATCTATTTACCATCAAGCTCATTCACATTTTACTTTTTAACTCGGAATTATACCTTTTATTTAGCCAATATATTTTTATTATTCCATAAACATTTTAAACAAGATTCCAGAGTTTAAACAATTTCCCAAAATTTCAAAATCACTTTTGAAATCAACTACATCCAAAATCTTTCGGCAAATTCAATTATTCCTTTGAATTCCAAATGCAAACCCAGTTCGCAAACAATTCCAATTTAAAATGTTCAGGTAGCAATTCTTCTCTTGGAAACTCGACAATGAACACCGACGATGTCGCGATCATCATCGGAATTATTTTCCAGTGACCGAAAGAGTTTAATGCTCTTATCTCTTTAACAACATTTCCAAATCTCACAAGATTTCAAATTCAACACAAAAATATTTCCAAAATATTACTATTATTCCTCCAACCCTTTTGAAAACCGTTTTCCAACCCAAAGGAATTTAATTTTTCCCAAAAATTCCAACTTGCAATTCCTTTAAAACTATATTCAAACATTCTCTGGAATTTTATCTCATTTCAATTTCAAATGTTTCTCTGGAATTCTATTTCAAAATTATAATCACCTTTACAGTTTACATTTACAAATCTCATTTGTATATGAAGTTTATTTCAATTTATAAATTACATTTATAATCTATATTTCAAATTCCATTTTGTTATATAAACTTATTCTTCAACTTTGGTTATAAGTTTTCAATTTCTTATTCAATTTCTACACAATAGTGTTAATAATTTAATATTATCATTCCTTAACAATCAAGCATCCAAATACTATAATACTTTACAAAAATTATATCTTTTATATACAAAAATGATTTGGGTAAAATTACTTCATTTACCCAACTTTAAAACAATACAATGTCGAATTGTTCTATTCAAGTGTTTAGAGATCCCTATCAATAACGTTAATTACTCATATTGCTAGAATCCATAAACTACTCAATAAACCAATCAACACAATATAAAACAATTTTATATCCACTAACAAATACGTGCTCATATCTATTAATACGCTCAAACTCATTCTAGAGTACTATAGACTCTATTTTAAATGAGTAATTTCCCACCAGAGCCAAGGTTATCACCAACCTCGCACTGATACCACTGTAACAACCCGCAAATCCGTACCCCTTGAGTCAACACTATTCTATGTCAATCAGCTCAAGTTGCATAGAAATACGAACCATTTGTGTTAAATAAGAAGAGGTAGAAGAAGAAAATAGAGAACAACATCAGAATCTAACCATCGCAGCGGAATAAAATATAATAGATAATAAATGAACTTTACTCAAATCAAATATATCTCTGTTTATATATTACATTATCAAAGTACATCAATCATAGCTCAACATAAATAACATATAACTGGTGACACAACTAAACAGCACAGCGGAACATATATATAAACAAATTCGGGAGTACATATCGTCATCCAGCTCGTCTCCTGAGCTCCACAGCATCTCCTGTATCCTATAATACTCAGTCTGACCCGAGCATTACAGTTAAATAACACCCGAGTCAGTTTGGAATACCAGCGTGAGAAAATCACACTCAGTTGATTATTAAAGTTTCAAAAATCCTTTTGAAAATAAAATCATCTCTTAAGACACGCCACAAATAAACATGTCGGGTTTTTACCCTACGATAGCTAAAACAATTTTTATAGAAATTGTAACGACCCGGAAATTTCGATCCGGAAATTTCCAGATAGTTAAACTCTCCATACGTCCCTGCAATCCATCTCGCCTCCTGAGCTCCAGAACGTCCTTACCGGAAAAGCTTTAATATTCGGTCTGACCCGAGCATTACATCAAAGTAATACCCGAGTCAGGCTGGAAACCAGCGTGAGTAAACCCATTCTAACAAGGAATACAAAATCATACAACTAATATGAACTGGGGTGACTTATCAGTTTACAAGTTTACAAGTCGCTATAGACATCATTTATATCACACATAAATTTCTAAGTGTCAAACTTAGATTAAATGGTCTCACTCACTTTAATCATTCCATTTCATTCTATTGATTTCACACATCAGATATAAAGAATCGAAGTGGTTTCGAGTATTTACAAATACCCGACTCTAGTCTCTTCGAATCCAATGTCGCCTAAACCCAAGGTATTCAATTCAATACACTTCAACTTAAATTGTCGAATAACACATTTACACAGCAATTCATAATTGATTGATAATCACATTATCCTCGTCTATCCAACAAATCATATCACAAAAGTAATTCATATCAGAGATATCAACCAATTCAAAGCATCCATCATCATTTAATCATTAATAAGCAAGATTGATACTTCATTAATTATATTAACAAATTACTTTCATTAATTAATTATTCTTAAATTTCACAAAATAATTAACCTTTAATTACATTCATTATCAATCTTGATTAATCACAATCAGAAATTAACTTTCCTTAATTACTTCATCAATTAAACCAACTCCTTGATTAATTATATAAATTAATCCTTCAATTACACTGAGTAATCATTATTTAATTTCTTCCATCAAGAATCATCCTTTAATTACTATCCATCAAGTAATTTAATCAAATTACATCCAGTAATTAATTACTTTGCTAAGAAACTACACCTCATTAATTACTTTAAGTAATCTACTTAACCAATCATCAAATGATTAACTTTAATTAATTAAAGTGAATTAATTAACCAAAATTAACCACGTCCAATTAATTAATCATACTGAGTAATTAATTCCTTTAAGTACTTTATTAAGTAATTATTTATAATGATTCTTCTTCATTAAGTAATTAACCTCTTAATTACTTCTTACTTAATTATTTCTAAATTAGCTAACCTTGATTAATCAATCTTAAATTATCACCTACAAATACATTAAGTAATTAGCCTTTAATTAGTGTTACAAACTAATTATCCTTCACCCATCCGCTTTAATTTTGCTTACCCTATTTCTTTATTATCCTATAGTCTCTTACATTGAATAATTAATCGTCAAATAATGCACACGAGTTATTTGTTAATTATTGAATCTTTAATAATTAATCAATTAATTACTTAACAATTTATCCTTAATTATTAAATTTATATACAGAAATCAACCCTTAATCATTCTTGATTAACCCTTATTAATTAAGTAACTTCAAGAATTAACAAATAATTCTATTTAATTAATCAAACACTAAAACAATATTTTAACATTACAGGATAATTAAGTATAATATTAAAACTTCATTAATGTTAATTTAAAACATTAAGTTACTATTTATTTCTCCCGAGACAAACCCATGAATACTCGAGCTTACTTAAGTTCCAACCCTACTTCCTTCTAACTTTAGTACTATGCTAAATATACTCCTACAAACATCTGGATAGAAACCCGAGTAAAACCATTCCTTTCTCGAACATAAACTTGAGAAAACAACAGAAACCCCTATCATAATCTCGAGGTATAAAACTTCTTCCAGAAACCATCCTTCTGATGCTATCTGTTGCTCCTATCACCTGCACACATGTCACGGTGCACCTGCACACGACGAACGGCCGGCATCAAACCCGGCTCTGATCATCGACACGTGCCCTATTCTCCACCGAGTCGCCTCGCAAACACCGATCGATTAATCATCACGAAAATAAAATTTTGAACGAACGAACCCCCTAGGCTTCAGAACCCATGATCTACTTTCATCTCCCATAGTCAACTCCGACCACCAGAGATGCCTTCCCCATGCTCGAAACTTCACCTGACCTTAGTCATTCCTTTCCTCCAATTCCTGACCTTCTCGATGCTATCATGACGCCATGGAAAATCAGTAAACAACCCATCCAACTTTCTGCCTAAAACCCTAAATTGATGCGATTCGGCTTCCTCGGAGATTAGAAAATTCCAACTCCATTTTCCCATGAATTTCTACGTCTAGACTTGGTTCAGACCAAGTCTTGTTGATCGAAACTTCCCCGATTGTCAAAAATTGATGTTTTCCCAAATTTTGTTTAACCCGAGAATTCCCACAAATCATGGATTTATAAATCCTGAGTTTATTATCAAAATTTCTCATTTTCGAAATCAAATTAAACTATAAATCCAAAACACAAAATTTAAACAATGGAATTCATACTTGAATTAATCTTCACTGTAATCCCTTTTTTTTTGAAATTATTGCCAAATAAATCTACTGGGAAACAAATTTTAGATTTAAAATATCATAATTATAATCAAAGTTTCTTCAATCATCAATACATGGAAGAATTTGTGTGGCAAGTTTAGAATTTTTTTGAAAAGATTTGATAGTCAGAAAATTCAAGAACAGAGTCCTAGAGCACTTTACACAGTCATGCACTCAGCAAATCAAAATTTAAAGACAAGCAACATCTTAATACAACCATTCGAAACATGTTTGAGTTAATCATATGATTAATTATTGCATGCAAGATATTTAAACACTTTATCACAGCATCATTATCAACAGGCTTAAGCGTTAGAATGGCAGTAGTTTACTCACCTTAAATTGCAAAGAACAGAATTGTATTTTTGGTTTCCAGGCCTTGAATTTATTTGCATGTTGAAGTACATCTTGCTGTAGTTGATTTCCAGCTTTGCATGTTGATAAATTTCCTTAAATTGCTTGTTGAAACTGATTTGCTTGTTTGTGTTAGAGGATTTGAAATTTCAGATTTTACTCTTATTCCAGGTTATACAGTTTCCATTTTTTTTTTGTATTACATTTTTCTGATCTTTGCTGAAGAGAACAAAGAAATTCTTAGCTGAAAATAGAACTTTACTTTT
Source organism: Allium cepa (assembly GCA_030765085.1). Taxonomy (NCBI): domain Eukaryota; kingdom Viridiplantae; phylum Streptophyta; class Magnoliopsida; order Asparagales; family Amaryllidaceae; genus Allium; species Allium cepa. The sequence continues at coordinate 390,974,115 of CM060946.1, forward strand.
ATTTTACAATTTAAATTTTAAACTAAATTATTAGGAGAATTACATTTGTCACTTGGATGATTTAGTTTCCTTACACCTAAGCTTATTGATCTACAAATGTCCTTATGTTTAAATTTATGTCTTACAAGTGTTATGATGTTTAAAAAAAATATTTTCCTAATGTTTTATAAATGTTTTAAATGTTATTTCTTTTTCTCTTTCTTTTTTTTTTAAATAATTTATTTAAGCATTATATAAATATTTATGAAATATTTACATGATTATAAGGTATATTTATTTTATATATAAATAAGCTTTGGATTTCAATAAATATTTATGTGAACTCAAATAAACATTTATTAACAAATAACTTATGCTTTTGATTCAAATCTATATAACATGTGTTTATAAATTTTGAGAAATTTAGTTTAATTTCTTATATAAAATTTTAAAACAATTTTATCTTATGATAAAATTAAAATGAAAGAAATATTAAAACAAATGAACCTTTAATTTGAATCCTATTTATCATTTTCAAAAGTATTAAATCAAATTAACATTTCAAATTACAAATTAAATGTTTTCATTTTGATTTAAATTAAAAGGAAGATGTTTATTAAATTCAAATCAATTTTTTTTTAAGCTTATCATACATTTAAATAAATATTCATTTTATATTTTAAAAATATAGAGTTTTACTTTATATAGCTTTTGCAAAAATATCATGTTGAACTCAAACAATAGCTCCCTACCTATCATATATATATATATATATATATATATATATATATATATATATATACACATACATACATACTTATATACATGTATATGGACACATTTAAAGTTTCAAAGATAATAGATTTTTCACCTATATATATCCAGATATTCTAAATTATCAAATTTTATTTGTTTAATTCAAATAAAAATTTGTATCTCAATAGTTAAAAACCAGTTAATTATTCTATTATCTGTTATTCAAAAACCGGGTTACCACATTCCTCCCCCCTTAGAATCTTTTCGTCCTCGAAAAGGAACGAAACCAGAATTAAAATACTATTTATCAGAAAAATTATTCTTTAAAGCACTTTTAAAACACTTTTAAAATATAAATAATATTATCAAATAGTTTTTATAAAGATACTTTTAAAACACTTTTTACAACACGATGTTTCAACCAGTCCATCTTTGTTCTCATAGAAATTCGGTCATACGTTGATCAGGCGTACGACTGAAATTCTATAAGTACTTGGCAGACCCGTTTTCAACATCCAGTGAAAATACTTGGAAAATAATTTTATTGAAAATTTAGAAAACATTTTTTGAAAATAGAGGATATATCTTTAGTGAGAATGCTCTGGAAATCATCACCCCCATCCATGGTCACAGTTACATTCCAGGGTTACGTTGCCGTCGCAGCAAAAGTCCATGTAACTGCAGGCTCTCCGCGGCCTCTCGATTACGCCATGGATCCCACACAACAGATCACAGTTACATCCAGGGTTACGTTGCCATCACAGCAAAAGTCCATGTAACTGCAGGCTCTCAGCGGCCTCTGATTTTCGCTGTCGAAATAAAACCTCTCCACTCCTACATAGGTCGCAGTCCGCCGATATAAAATCAAACGCAGACTGTTCGCTCTCTGCGGCACACACGACTTTCGCTATGTTATACTCTACTCATAATCCTCAGGAACTATTTTTGTCCGAACTCCTCACAGGATCAACTTTAGAACCCCCCTTTGGGGCTCAAGGCAGCACCACTCGGTGGTACTCCTGAGAAGTTCATTTCAAGGGAGCGCCTTTTTCCCCAGAGCCATCATCGAAACATTTTTATACTATACAAACATAGTATCTTCAATCATACACCTAGTATGATCTCATACAGAGCTCCTTTACACAAAATCGATTATTCCAAAATCGATAGTTCTCAAACTAGGCTTTCCAAATTCAATATTGATTTTACCCAAAAATCAAAAGCCTTTCCAAATTCATAGGTTCCCAAAATCCTCATATGATCCTTTACATATATATATACAGAGTTATATATAATTTTTAAAACTTTAGATCATTTCAAACTTGTATAAAACTCCTTTTATACTTCAAAACATCTTCAAAAACCCTTTTCTTCTGGCAAAAGATTCAACAAGGGAAGATTTATGTTATATAATAAAGATATATAACTTTATTTATTCCAAATCAAATAATCAAATTTGATTATTCTTTACAAAATCACATACCATATCACTTACTTCCATAAACACAATTTCAACCATAGAAATATCAAATTTCCACTTTACTTCATCATATACTTCACAAAATAAAACTTTCATTTCAAAATCCAATTCACATTTCTAATCCACAAATTTTCAATATCAATTTTATTCAAATCCGTACGATGTGCACATATTATACGTACGCTATACCAATCTGACCGCTTACTCGATCACACAATTTCACTTCCGAACTAGTATCGTCCACCCGACTTCCTAGTGCGGACACAGATCTGGTTTTGATCAGAAACCGTTATTCTCCTTGCATAGATTAACTATGATAGAGAATATCCAGAACTAATTAACAATCCATATCCAGGTTCGCCGTCGAAAATCGAGTGAAAAATCCCAACTCGGATTGACTTAATTATCTCAAAATTCTGTGCTCGAATCTGGATCAAATCACTATGAGAATAGAATAACATACGTACACCCTACGTATTTATCTTTATTGGTTATTAGCCAAATCAATTCCATTTCTATTCACACTCACTTTGATTTCCATTCACTTACTTACAATTGCTTCAATCCGTTTGGATTATCACCTCTATTCTTATCTCGATTGGGTATTTAACCAATAACAGTTTGAACTCCGACCAGTTTATTTAGAAAATAACTTAAAATTCTAAAAATAGATAAGTAGTTGAAAAATAATTACTAGTTTGTAAAATAGCTGTAAAATAGTTCAGTAATTGTAAAATAAATGGAAAATAGTTAAGTAGTCATAGAAATTTTAAATAATTGCAAAATAGCTATAAAATAGTAATTAGTAGTTGAAAATAGTAATTAGTTTATAGAATAGTTAGAATATTGTTAAACAGTTTCAAAAATAATTGTAAAACAAGTATAAGATAGTTTGGCTTTAAAAATAAAGGTTGTATATATAATGAATAGCTTGGAAAAGTAGGTTTATATTAAAACAATTTATATTAAAAATAGTCCAGAGTCAAAACTGTTCACGTCCCACTCCCATTCTTATCAATTTAATTTAAATTTTCATTTCCATTTAAATTGACCCAATTCCAATTTTAAATAACTTCAATTTCCATTGAAATTTATTCAACCCCAATTCAAGTTGAATTAACCTCAGTTTCCTTCCAAAATTAACTTTATTCAACCTTGATCTCAAATTCTACTAATTCAGATAAATTTCAATTGAACTAGTTCCAATTTCAATTCATTTCAACTCCAGTTTGAATAAATTCCAATTTCAGATTCCATCTCCAAATCAAGTTGAATTATTCTTGATTTCCTCCCAAATTTAATCCAAATTCTATTTGAATTTCAAACTTATTCAACTTTAATTACAATCCCAAATTACTCAAATCATTCCAATTCAAATTTTCCATTTGAATCTTATACTCAAACATCTTCAATCACAATTTCAATCAATTCAAATCAAATTCAATTGAACTAATTTCAAATTTTGAACTTCTCATAAATAATCTTCCCACTAATTAAGTTCAAAAACTTATTATTTTGGGTATCACATCTTATTCCAAATTCAAAACTCACCATTTAGAGTTTATTTCCAACCACCTTTGGTTTTAATTCAAAACAAATTTCTTTTTTAAATTTTCAAACAACTCTTGTTTGAAATAGGACCATTTCATTCAAATGCAATAAATAATATTACTTGTTTTTTTCTTTAAATTAATTACATCATTAATTAATTTTAATTAATCACATTCGGTAATTAACTTGTTTCTTAATTACCTTCATTAAGTAATTGTCCCTTAAATTACTTACCTCTAGTTACTTCATTAAGTAACTCCCTCTTATTTATCAATTCCAATTATTATTCATTAATTAATCTCATTAAATAAAGTTTAATTAATTACATAAATTAATTGATTATCCTTATCCTGAAACCTTTCCTAAATTTAAGATTTAATTTCAGTTTGGTTGTATTTCTATTATTTCTTAATTTAACTTAATAATTTTACAATCAATTCATTTACTATTTGTTAGAAAGATATATTGCTTTATATATCAAAATATATTCTTATATAAAACCTTTTAAAATCTTTATATAAGAAAATAACAAGTACGCTCTCTCATATATACATACACTCAACTCATTCTAGGTTACCACTTACCCTAACCTTAATGAGTAATCCCACCAGAGCCAAGGTTCTCGCTTAACCTTCTGCTCTGATACCAAATGTAACGACCCGGAAATTTCGATCCCGAAATTTCCAGATAGTTAAAGAAAAGAAGAAAAGATAGAAGAAGAAGAACAGAAGAAACACACAATCTCACATTCGCAGCGGATAAAATATAATATCAATAATAATAGTTATACCAAAGAAAACTGTATCTATCAATTTACATCGACATATCAGAGTTACAACAATTTTATACAACATTGGAGAGATACAAATTTAACATGTCTTAGATATATACAATATCATAGTGAAACTCTCCATAGTCCCTGCCATCCAGCTCGCCTCCTGAGCTCCAGAACATCCTTACCTGAAAAGCTGTAATACTCGGTCTGACCCGAGCATTACATCAAAGTAATACCCGAGTCAGGCTGGAAACCAGCATGAGTAAACCCATTCTAACAAGGAATACAAAATCATACGACTAATATGAACCCGGGGTGACTTATCAGTTTACAAGTTTACAAGTCGTTATAGACATCATTTATATCACACATAAATTTCTAAGTGTCAAACTTAGATTAAATGGTCTCACTCACTTTAATCATTCCATTTCATTCTATTGATTTCACACATCAGATATAAAGAATCGAAGTGGTTTCGAGTATTTACAAATACCTGACTCCAGTCTCTTCGAATCCAATGGCGCCTAAACCAAGGTATTCAATTCAATACACTTCAACTTAAATTGTCGAATAACACATTTACACAGCAATTCATAATTGATTGGTAATCACATTATCCTCGTCTATCCAACAAATCATATCACAAAAGCAATTCATATCAGAGATATCAACCAATTCAAAGCATCCATCATCATTTAATCATTAATAAGCAAGATTGATACTTCATTAATTATATTAACAAATTACTTTCATTAATTAATTATTCTTAAATTTCACATAATAATTAACCTTTAATTACATTCATTATCAATCTTGATTAATCACAATCAGAAATTAACTTTCCTTAATTACTTCATCAATTAAACCAACTCCTTGATTAATTATATAAATTAATCCTTCAATTACACTGAGTAATCATTATTTAATTTCTAACATCAAGAAATCATCCTTTACTTACTACCCATCAAGTAATTTAATCAAATTACATCCAGTAATTAATTACTTTGCTAAGAAACTACACCTCATTAATTACTTTAAGTAATCTACTTAACTTATCATCAAATGATTAACTTTAATTAATTAAAGTGAATTAATTAACCAAAATTAACCACGTCCAATTAATTAATCATACTGAGTAATTAATTCCTTTAAGTACTTTATTAAATAATTATTTATAATGATTCTTCTTCATTAAGTAATTAACCTCTTAATTACTTCTTACTTAATTATTTCTAAATTAGCTAACCTTGATTAATCAATCTTAAATTATCACCTACAAATACATTAAGTAATTAGCCTTTAATTAGTGTTACAAAATAATTATCCTTCACCCATCCTCTTTAATTTTGCTTACCCTATTACTTTATTATCCTATAGTCTCTTACATTGAATAATTAATCGTCAAATAATGCACACGAGTTATTTGTTAATTATTGAATCTTTAATAATTAATCAATTAATTACTTAACAATTTATCCTTAATTATTAAATTTATATACAGAAATCAACCCTTAATCATTCTTGATTAACCCTTATTAATTAAGTAACTTCAAGAATTAACAAATAATTCTATTTAATTAATCAAACACTAAAACAATATTTTAACATTACAGGATAATTAAGTATAATATTAAAACTTCATTAATGTTAATTTAAAACATTAAGTTACTATTTATTTCTCCCGAGACAAACCCATGAATACTCGAGCTTACTTAAGTTCCAACACTTCTTCCTTTTAACTTTAGTACTATGCTAAATATACTCCTGCAAACATCCGGATAGAAACCCAAGTAAAACCATTCCTTTCTCGAACATAAACTCGAGAAAACAACAGAAACCCCTATCATAATCTCGAGGTAAAAAACTTCTTCCAGAAACCATCCTTCGCTGCTATCTGTTGCTCCTATCACTTGCACACATGTCACGGTGCACCTGCACACGACGAACGGCCGGCAAAAAACCCGGCTCTGATCATCGACACGCCCCTATTCTCCACCGAGCCGCCTCGCAAACACCGATCGATTAATCATCACGAAAATAAAATTTTGAACGAACGAACCCCCTAGGCTTCAGAACCCATCATCTACTTTCATCTCCCATAGTCAACTCCGACCACCAGAGATGCCTTCCCCATGCTCCAACCTTCACCTGACCTTAGTCATTCCTTTCCTCCAATTCCTGACCTTCTCGACGCTATCACGATGCCATGGAAAATCAGTAAACAACCCATCCAACTTTCTGCCTAAAACCCTAAATTGATGTGATTCGACTTCCTCGGAGATTAGAAAATTCCAACTCCATTTTTCCCATGAATTTCTACGTCTAGACTTGCTTCAGACCAAGTCTTGTTGATCGAAACTTCCCCGATTGTCAAAAATTGATGTTTTCCCAAATTTTGTTTAACCCAAGAATTCCCACAAATCATGGATTTATAAATCCTGAGTTTATTATCAAAATTTCTCATTTTCGAAATCAAATTAAACTATAAATCCAAAACACAAAATTTAAACAATGGAATTCATACTTGAATTAATCTTCACTGTAATCCCTTTTTTTTTAAATTATTGCCAAATAAATCAACTGGGAAACAAATTTTAGATTTAAAATATCATAATTACAATCAAAGTTTCTTCAATCATCAATACATGGAAGAATTTGTGTTGTAAGTTTAGAATTTTTTGAAAAGATTTGATTGTCAGAAAATTCAAGAACAGAGTCCTAGAGTACTTTACACAGTCAAGCACTCAGCAAATCAAAATTTAAAGACAAGCAACATCTTAATACAACCATACGAAACACGTTTGAGTTAATCATATGATTAATTATTGCATGCAAGATATTTCAACACTTTATCACAGCATCATTATCAACAGGCTTAAGCATTAGAATGGCAGCAGTTTACTCACCTTAAATTGCAAAGAACAGAATTGTATTTTTGGTTTCCAGGCCTTGAATTTATTTGCATGTTGAAGTACATCTTGCTGTAGTTGATTTCCAGCTTTGCATGTTGGTCAAATTCCTTAAATTGCTTGTTGAAACTAATTTGCTTGTTTGTGTTAGAGGATTTGAAATTTCAGATTTTACTCTTATTCCAGGTTATACAGTTTCCATTTTTTTTCTTTTTTTGTTTTTGTATTACATTTTTCTGATCTTTGCTGAAGAGAACAAAGAAATTCTTAGCTGAAAATAGAACTTTACTTTTATTTTACAATTTAAATTTTAAACTAAATTATTAGGAGAATTACATTTGTCACTTGGATGATTTAGTTTCCTTACACCTAAGCTTATTGATCTACAAATGTCCTTATGTTTAAATTTATGTCTTACAAGTGTTATGATGTTTAAAAAAAATATTCCTAATGTTTTATAAATGTTTTAAATGTTATTTCTTTTTCTCTTTCTTTTTTTTTAAATAATTTGTTTAAGCCTTATGTAAATATTTATGAAATATTCACATGATTATAAGGTATATTTATTTTATATATAAATAAGCTTTGGATTTCAATAAATATTTATGTGAACTCAAATAAACATTTATTAACAAATAACTTATGCTTTTGATTCAAATCTATATAACATGTGTTTATAAATTTTGAGAAATTTAGTTTAATTTCTTATATAAAATTTTAAAACAATTTTATCTTATGATAAAATTAAAATGAAAGAAATATTAAAACAAATGAACCTTTAATTTGAATCCTATTTATCATTTTCAAAAGTATTAAATCAAATTAACATTTCAAATTACAAATTAAATGTTTTCGTTTTGATTTAAATTAAAAGGAAGATGTTTATTAAATTCAAATCAATATTATTTTTTTAAGCTTATCATACATTTAAATAAATATTCATTTTATATTTTAAAAATATAGAGTTTTACTTTATATAGCTTTTGCAAAAATATCATGTTGAACTCAAACAATAGCCCCCTACCTATCATATATATATATATATATATATATACATATATATATATATACACATACATACTTATATACATGTATATGGACACATTTAAAGTTTCAAAGATAATAGATTTTTCACCTATATGTATCCAGATATTCTAAATTATCAAATTTTATTTTTTTAATTCAAATAAAAATTTGTATCTCAATAGTTAAAAACCATTTAATTATTCTATTATCTGTTATTCAAAAACTGGGTTATCACAGAAATCCTCTGATATTATAATAGGGTCTATATACAAATACTTATGAAATAGCCGAAATTGTTACATTATTAAATTCCAGCTACTAGCTACTAGCCACAGAGTGGGTAATACAAACAAAACTCGTACAAGGCTCGTAGGGAGAATGGATTTACAACTAATGACTAGGCACTGGGGTTCCACCTGTCACAGTACGTGGCCTAGATCACAGTACCGAGGAGTACGCCCGCTCCCCTGCAACACAAGACCGGGACTACCCCTTACTGGATAATCCCGAGTGAGATCACCCAGCGGTTGGGATCAGCAACCGCCCACTAAGCCGAAATAAAAAGGGACATCTAGACAGGGATGACCTCACCCTGCTTGGATGCTACCCACCTAGCCTTGCTGCATAACCCCTGATTTTCAGTCATTCCCATTTGATGAGGCTTGAGGCTAAGAATTACCTTTATAGAACATATCCCTTAGAATTCCCATCGTCCACCTGACGATGTTTCACAAGCATTCACCCATACAAGTCCGTCCCGGGTTCGAACGGAACCGAAGGCACTATTCCTACTACATCCATTTTGGAAATATACTCTGGATTAGTAGTGATTAGCCCTTGCACTTCACTTCTCCATCTTTGAATCCAATCTCGTTTCCACGAAACGTACAAACCAGATCGAAGTGGTTTTCGAGAAATTAATCTCGATCCCGGTCTCTTCGAAACGATCAACGCATTTGGCCAATATTGATAGTCGGTTATTTAACTATCAATTAATATTCACAAACAACCATACAAAAATAAATAATTTTCCAAATTATTTATTAACCTCAAAAATATCTTTACAAGATATATTTTCACTTTTCAAACCCTTTTGAAAACAGTTTTCAAAACTATCTGCCATTCTCAGAATAAATTCCAAGGATTTCTATTTCCACTGGAATCACCAAGCACAAAACTTTAGATTTTTAAAATAATTTAAAAACACTTTATTGTAAAGTATATTTAACATTTAATATAGAAAAATTAATTTAGTACTTAATTTAAAATAATACTCTAGAAATAACTAAAATAAGGTTACCTTATAACTATACATTAGATTTTCTTCTTGAAACAAAATATCAAATCATTCTTTAAATAATTATTACGATAATAGATTAACAAATTACTTACTTTCGAATTTACTTTAAAATATTTAAATTAAAACTACTTCAATAATTGATTAAAAATATATACTATATGAATATTTGAAAATAAGGTAACTTTATAAATATAAACTAGGTTTTCACCTTTAAAATAGAATTACTAAGTCACTCTTTATAAATTATTACTACGGTAATAGATTTCAATAAATATTTACTTTAGAATTTAAACATTTAGAAATAATAAATTTCGAAGAACATACTTTGTAAAACAATATTGAAACCTTTATTTTGTTTTTAAACTTACTTTGAAAACGTACTTGGCTTTCCAAAGAAATATACTTCTCTTCACAACCTTTAAAAATAAATCACTATTTATTTTTAAACAATTTTTCTCATTCCTTTAATAAATTCCCACCTTGAATTTATTCTTCCAAATATCCAATTTCAAACACTTAAATCAATTTCCAAATTGATTTCCAATTTACTTCATTTATTCAAAAAAATCCTTAAATTTCAGATTTTATTCCTTAATTATGATTTTAAATACTTTGGACTGAAAATTCCAATTTTAGGTTCCTCAAATTACTTCTTAATCCTTTTAAATAAATTTAAACTTTGAAATTTAAAATAATTCTTTATTCTTTTAATTGATATCACTTAAGTTTACTATTTATTAATTTCTGCTTATTCAAATCCTTTATCCTCCATACTCGACATTATTTATTAGTATTTTAAATTCATTTCCATTCCTTTCCAATTCATTCTTAAATTATTTAAATTCATTATAATTATTTTACTTTAAAATTTACTCTTTTATTTTCTTTTCAAAAATCCAATTCTATATATTTCGATAACTCAGCGCACCAAAATATATTCAAGCAAATCAAAGCAATCAATATTACCAATTAACAATAATATTCATCACAGAATATCAAATGTCCATAATACAGAATATCAAATAATCCTAAATATTTTTGAGGAATCCTGTTGGATCCCTCCAACCTGTTTTCCCTGGATCCACAGACGTTAGCACAATATATAATACCAATTCCAAAATATATCATACTATAACACATCAATCATTCAACCATTTAAACAATTATTTAAATTTATCAATTTAAATTTAAATTTAACTGAGTGAGATTAACTCACCTTTTGTTTCGTTTGGCAATCCAAATTCCATCTCGACCGTTATCTCCCAATTTTGGACCTTGTATAAATATTTATATAATTTTATTAATATACGCCAATCGAACAATTAAAAATTCCATTGGAAATTTTAATTAACCAATGATTTATCTCAACTAATAATTTGATTTTAAACTAATCTCCTTTAATATTTCTATTGACTAAAATTTGAATAGGTTAATTTAACAAGCTAATCATCATAATACTTTATTCTAAAACAACTAATAACTTTAAAACATATATATGAATTTATTTCCTTTTTAAAGCTACGCATATATCTATACGTATATAGTTTTCATAAAACCCTAACTTATATAAATTCTATCAACATTTAAAATCCCTTTTAAATTCCCAAAATCCCCTATATATGTTAGATCAAACAGAATGGTTTCTATATATATATCAGAAATATCTCTCTGTATAAATGTATTTTCAGATATATGTAAAAATCAATTTCAAATAAAAAAAACAAAATCCTATGCCTTACTGTAAGTTTTATTTTTTTCTAAATCTTATTGCTGTTTTTTTTTTCAAATTCGATTCGTTGAAAAAGAAAGCTCAGACAAAAGGTTACCAGAAACCCCACCATGGCTTCACGACTTCACTAGAGAACTCGCCTCGCTTCTTCCTCCCGTCGATGCCGCACGCTTCCCCCACCACGAACCGAATTCGTGATATAGCGCTCCACTTCGACGGATGCCTTGCGACTCCAGACCTCTGAAGCCTCCGTGCCTCGCCAGCCCTGACGTCACTCACGACCGATGCCCCATCCTCGATCCAAATTCGCTCGCGAAGTCACGAAGCTTGGAAGAGATTCTACTCCCCTTCCTACGCAATTGAATAGAGTTGCGAATTGATTTCCCCCTCCCTTTTTTTCGCTTGATTCGAGCAAACGGCTAATTGATTTGAGGAGAGGCTGCTTCTTCTTTTTTCGAACTTGATTTTGAGAAAGGGAGAGGCCATTTTTTTTCTCGTTTGATTTTTGATTTGAACCGATTGAAAGAACGAAAGAAAGGGCATAGTTTAAAGAAAAGAGAGGTAGCTTATTACAGAAGGGAAAAGGGTTCGATTGAATGTGACAGGAAACTATAAAGTGATCTTGATTACATGTAATTTTATTTAATTTTCAAAATATCTCGTTCCAGCAGCTTAAAATTCCGATCTTCCATCGAGGCGTAAAGCCAGGCATTCAATGTTATACCCCATTTCAAACGAAATGGAAAAGGTTTCGGCTCCAAATTCGATTGTATGGAAAAGATAACTTTTTTGGATCCAATTATTAAATTAAATTTTCGATATAAATTTAAGTGCGTTTATCTACCGTATGCTCACACAACAACTCCAAACACTACGAAATTTGAAATCTGATAATAATACAATATTACGGATCCAATGGAACTGGTTACGTCGAATTCTGAGACCGTGCCTCGGAAGGCTATTTTTTAAATTCAATTTAAACAATATAAAATTGTAAAACTGATCAAACCAATGTTAATTTCAATTTTACAACTTCTATTATTTTCAGTGTTATCAATATAAATTTTACAAGCCTTCAAATTATTTTTAACAGGCTTAAAAATTCCAGATTTCATATTTTACCCAATTTTAAATTATTTAATTCAATAATTTAATTAACAATTATTAGTGATATTTGAATCCAAGTTAAAATTTATTTTTTTATATGTCAAATCAATTAAATATCTCAATTTAAATTCCTTAAAAATTCCGGGTCGTCACATTCCTCCCCCATTAAAAGAATTTCGTCCCCGAAATTACTAATTAGGAAGAATGGTCTAAAACCCGTTTACCTTTCCCAAATCCAATCAGTTCAACATCTAACCAACTTTCCTTTATATGGAAGACCCATTACAATTCTTACTTACTTCCCCACTTTGCATAGTTTCAAACAATATTACTTACTCAATCATTCAAATTCAAATTTTAAATCAAATTTAAAATTATCAGAATTTTCTCAAAAAATTTCTAACTCTCTAAATTTCTGAAATTTTTTGCCAGCGTCTCCTTTGTGCGGCTAGCTTGGTACAACTACAAAATGGCTCTACGACCTCCCAATCCTAAAAGAAACAAAAGCCAAGTGGCTAGATCCAAAAAACCAATCAAATTTCGTACAGAAATTTAAGCACATACCTTTTTGTCGAGCAATTCTAATTTATTATCTGAAATCAAAACCAATTTTCCTTTTCCTTTTTCATAGTTGCATATCCTGTTTAGCAATAATATCCAATCACAACATTCAAAAACATTGTATTGACTTCTTTTACACATTTCCAATATTCAGTTGTAATTCTATTTGCTTACAAATTTTAATTCATTTGTCGTTAGTGAAAATTTTCAAAATTTGATGCCACGACTTGAGATGCCACGACTTAACGAACTTGGATCGATGTGGTTTTCGAAAAATCAAATTTGATTCCCGATCCCGGTCTCATAAAAATCCAAATGTGTCTTAAATGCCAAGTTGTTTAAATACATAAACAATTTAATTCAGTTTAAACATAGCATCCACATAGTATTATCCACAGATAATAACCAGTATCTATCACAGACATACTATATCTCATCATAGAATATCTTAACAATCATTCAACAGATATCAACCATATTCAGATATTCAATTCAAACAATCATCCGTGAGCAAGCACTTCTTTCATACATATAATTAATTTAATTAATTATTATTAAATTAATTACTTAAGAATTATTCACTTAATCTTGCTTAACCAAGCATTAGTTAATTAATCACAATCATTTAATTAATTAATCACTTTTTAATTATCCTCATAATTAATTAATTAATCTTTAAATTAATTAAAAATCCTTTAATTAACTATTAATTAATTACTATAATTATTCATTAATTAAAACTTGATTTTAAATTATCATTCCTTAATTGGTTATTAATTAACCCTTAATTTAAAATTAATTAACCTTAATTAATTTCTTAATTAATTACAGATTCTAAATTAATTTTTCTTAATTACTTAATTAATTATAAATTAATTAACCTTAATTATTCAATTAATTAAATCATAATCACTGATTAATTAACTATTAATTATAAATTAATTAATGTTTAATTATCAATTAACTCTAATCAATTGATGAATAAATTCTTAATTACTAATTAATTAATCACTTAATTAATTAGTTGTTAATTACTTATTAATTAATCTTTAATTAATTAATTATTTAATTAATGATCTATTAATTGTTACCCAATTTAATCCTTAAATATCAAATTGTTAAACCATAATTAATTAATTAAGTCTTAATAAATTAATTAATCATTATTAATAAATTTTAACCTTAATTAATTTATAAATTTAAGTAAACTTTCAATTTCAAAAAACTTAATTAACTTTCACAACCAAACAGTTTCATTAATTATTAAAAACTACTACATATTTAAAACATTTTCAATTTGTTAAAAACTAATTACTTTTAAAAGTTAAATTTAAAGGAATGTAAAATCATTTAAAACTTCAACTAATAAAATATGAACTACTTTGAATAAAAATATTTAACATTTTATAAAGTAGTTGAAATAAATTTTTAAAGTTTAAACTTAAAACAAATTTGAAATTTTAAACAAGTTATAAAGCTTCATTTTTCTTTGTTTTTGTCTCGACCAAACTCAAGACAACTCAAACTAATCCTCATTTTCTTTTCCCTCTACATCTTAGTTTAAAATTCAACTAACCCAAAAACAAATACAGGAAAGACTTCACTTCCTTTCTTCCTAATCCCTACACGAGCTATAGCAGAAACACACCCGAGCACACACGTGAGCCACACTCCCAAACGCTCGAACGCTGCTTCGAGTACTAACCCACACGCACTCGAACCTATCTGCAAAAGATACGGCAACACCACTGTGCACGTGCACAACTCGCCGACGCCGTCGCCACCATCCACGACACCACGCGCAAGCTCCACTTCGACCAACGACTCAACTCCAGCCCCAAAACCTCACTTACAGGAGCTCAAGCGAAAAATGGTTGCTCGAACCCAAAAACCCAAAACTGCAATCACCAGAAAAACCATCATCCCACGATTTACCGACCACCGGATGCCTAAGAATTCACGACATAACCTCGCAAGGCCCTAACACAACTGCACCTAAAACCATTCGCAACTCGATCAATCCAAAAACCCACAGCCACGGAATTCCCGAGCTCGAACAAACGCTGACCCAAAACCCTAATTAACCAAATTCCAAACTCTCTGACGAATAATTATTACTTCCATTATTTTTCTCATGTTAATCAACCATTAACACAACTTCAATCCAAAACCCAATCCCTAAAATTGACCCGATTTCAAGAATTTGCCCAAAATCCCAAATCTAGTTAACAACAAAATTCTTCCTCAAATTCAAATAAATTTTTTTGATTTTTATCTTAAAATTCATGTTATACATAGTAGATTTAAGATGTGAACTCAATTTAACAAAATTCAGAGCATGACTTATCATAATAAAAGAAATTTTACTATATTATCTTGATTCTGCAGATTTTTAAAACAGTTTCTTTTAAATATCAAATTAATACTTGATTCATGTCTAAATGAAACTACTGCATTGAAGATTCTAACTTAACTATGATTTGTTACATACATTTGAAGTTTTTGTTTAAAATTTACTCTGAACTTTGAAAATACAGAGAGCATCAGTAATATTTTATACATACACAGTTTAAATTATAACCTGTAAACAAAGATTTTACAAAATAGGAACATGCAAGCATTATCAGGACTAACATTCACATGCAACATTTTTACTTAAATTTTTGATTTTAAAATTTGCTCACCTGATTTTTGCTAAGTAGAGTCAAAGAATTGAATTCCTAGGAAAATAACTGCAGTTTTCCTTTTTACTTGAAATTGCTTGATCCAATGTTTTTTTGATGATGATGCTTAAATCCTTAAATCAGTGAGTGATAGAAGAACTTGAATTTGCCTTTCAGAAATTTGTTGTGACTGTTTTGCAGATTTCTAAGGTATGCAGATTTCTGGAATTTGATTTGCAGATTGAAGTTTTTCTGATTTTTGAAGTGAGGTTTGAGTTTTGTAAATTTTGGATTGAAGTGAAGATTTTAAGAATTTCAGGTTTGTTAAATGAGGATTGTAAAAAAAAATCTTTCTTAAGAAAAATTAGAAATGAGAAAGTTTAGATGAAGCATAAGAGATAGTTTTTATATAAAAATTTTGTTCTATAAAAATTTAAAGAAAATAAATTTAAATTATGACACTTGTCACTATACCTAGCTAATTCTTTTACACATGTTTGTTAGTATGATTTAAATGTTAACAAGTTTTATTTTCATGCAAAAAGAATTTTAAAATGTTTTCTTAATTGATTTTCTTAATTTAAATCCACTTTTAATTCATATAAAATCAATTCTTCTTAAAGAAATAAATATGAATCAAATTTTATATCTAAATAAAATCATGAAAATGCTCTTTTAAACTCAAAGTATAATTTAGAATATAATTAACCTATTTTGAATCTTTTAATTTAACAATTCAAATTTAAATTAAATTTTTAAATTCAATTCAAAATCAAATTTGATAAGAACAAAATTTTAACACATTCATTACCCTTATGTATATATTAATTTTAATTAGAATCAATGTACGTTTACAATTCATTTGCTGTTATTGAATAAAATAACAAATTATCAGTTTATTAATTTATCACAAAGATTACCATATTTAAACTAGGTTTTGAAAATTCCGGAATATCACATTCCTCCCCCCTTAAAAGAATTTCGTCCCCAAAATTTAGACAAAAGATAATCCAAAATTCATTTCATTCAACACTTAAAGCATACATAACATCCATACATAAGAAATCACCAAACAAAACATCCAAACAACGATACATCTAATTCAAACAACTAGCTATCCGTACACATATCCGGATAAGCCTTCCTCAAACTATCCAGAGTCTTCCAGGTACAATCTTTGGGATCCTCACTCCTCTGGACTTTAAAGAGCTTCACTATCTTGCTTCCGAGTTGCCTCTCGTCTTGATCGACAATTCGAACAGGATGTCTGAAAACTGATAAGTCCAGCTCAACCACTAAGTCTTCCTGCATAGCTGGCTTCATAATAAGAGATGGATCGTGCATATATTTTCGTAGATGAGATACGTGGAAAACATTGTGAATTCCAACCAGCCGGACTGGCAATTCAATCATGTATGCTACGGCACCAATCCTCTCGAGTACTCGGAATGGACCAATATATCTCGGAGCGAGTTTCCCTATCTTCCCAAATCTTACTGCTCCTTTAATAGGGGAAGCTTTAACAAAGACTAAATCACCAATCTCGAACTCCAATTGTCTTCATCTTTTGTCAGCATATTTCTTTTGACGATCCTGAGCAGCTCTCATCCTTTTCTTGATAAGCTCGACTTTAGCAGATGCTTCACAGATCATGTAACAACCCTAGATTTTTGCCTATATATTTTAAATTTGACTTTATTTTTATTTTAATTACTTTAATTTATTTTTATTTCAAATATTTCATTTTAAATATAAATGCTGACTATTAAGTGATTTATAGTTCAAAATAGTATAAATTGGACATTTTACTAAAGAAGTGAATTTCTACTCAAACTGTGTAACGACCCTGAATTTTTAATAATTTAATTTGAGAATATTCTATTAATTTTAAATATTTGAATGATGGTTTGAATTGAATTTCAAATTTTCAGAATAAATTTGACAATTAAATTATAGAATTTAATCTGTTGTGAGTTGAATAAAAATTTGAATCTTCAAATTTAAGCCGATTAAAAATATTTCAAAGGCTTGTAAAAATTCATATTGATAATATTGAAGATAATCGAAGCTTCAGAATTGAAATTGAAAGTGAATTGTTCAGTTTTGAAATTAAATCGTTCGAATCGATATTTAAAATAGCCGTCCGAGGCACAGTCTCGGAATTCGACGAAACCAGTTCCATTGGGTCCGTAATATTGAATTATTGCCGGATTTCGAATTTCGTATTTTTCGGAGTTGGTATGTGAGCACACGACACATAAACGCGTTGAAAATTTTAAAAACGAATTAAATTTAATTTTTAATTTAAAACAAACACAGCATGCTATCTCCCTAATATCACGCCTACAAACACGCCTTTCATCACGCCATAACTCACGCACCCTTTCTTTCATAAGCATGGCCGAAGTCTTCTTCAAATCATCAGGAAAAAAAATCAAATGAAACAAAGAAAAAAATGGCCGAAGCCCTAATCTCGATCTCCCTCTTTCAAATTCCTTCACGAGTCCTTCTTTACTTCAAAATCAATTCTACTCAAAAAAAAAAAAAAAAAAAAAAAAGAGAAATCAATGGCGCAAGAGCACGGCGGCGCGTGAGAAGGGGAGGCGCTCGCCTTGGCGCCGCGAGGTTGGAGTTCAGGCATCGTGACAGTCGAGGCGACGTGGGGGCGTTTGGGGCTCGCGTGGAGAAGGCGCGGTTCGATGAACGGCGATCGTTTGGGGGAGGAAATTCGCGTTCGTGCTCGCTCGAGATTTGGGGGTAGTGGTCGCGGCCGCGTGTGCGCACGATGGAGGGAAGTCGCGGGGCTGATGGCATACGCGCGTAGGCGCAGGTCGACGGCGAGGCGGCGACGTGAAGCATCGCTTAGGGCATGAGTGTGATGGCGCGCGTGGAGGAGCAAGTGGCAACAACTGGAGATGGCGAGTGCGGCGTGCGTGATTGGGGGTCGAGCAGGGGATGTCGATGGTGCGCGAGAGTTGGGGATAAACTGCAGTAAGGTATTTTAATTTAATTTTGTTTTAAATTTTAGTTAATATATATATATATAAATATAGGAAAAAAAAAATAATAACAATAAAGAAAAAATATATTTACAGTAAATGTTTATATATGATTTTAGGAATTCAGTTATAAATTTTACCTTTAATTTAATAAATTTGTTAAAAAGAGAATTGTTTGAAATTTAAAAGCATTAGTTTAAAATATAATTTTTAGTTAAAACAAATTTATTTAAAAGGATATTAATTTAAAGTAAAAAAAAATAAATTTTTAGTTGATAAATTTATTTAAAGAAGAAAAATTGGTTTAAAACCAATTTACTGTTAAGATTAAGAAAATAAAATGTAATTACTTGGTTTTATATTCGAGTATTAATAAATTGAAGAATTATTTGTCAAAATATAATTTTTGATAAGAAGAAAGGGAATTAAACAATTAGTTAAAATAGATTTGGTTAAAGAAAAAAAATATAGTTATTTAAATTTATAAAAAGGGAAGATTTCAAATAAAAATAAATATTCAAGGGGATTTGATGAATTGTTGAAGTTAAAATTTTAAAGACAGGAATATTATTTTTAGAATGTGAAGAGTATGTATAAAAAGGAAATCAGTTTGAATCTTTAATTTTTAGTTTAAAATAAAAATCATTAATTTGAGATTGAAATAATTAGTTGGATAAATTCAATTTAAGGATAAGTTAATTAAATCTATTTAAGAAGAAAATTTAGTTTTAAAATTAAATTATAGTTGAATAGAATTATTTAAAAGGAAAATTTATTTATAACAAATTTAATAGTTAAAACCAAAGTTTGTTAGTTGATTTAATTTATAAAAGGAAATTTATTTTTTAGTTAAAATAAATTTATTAAACAAGAAACTGATTTAAATAAAACTATCAATTTATTTAACAATCAAGAACGAAAATTTATTATTCGATTATTTCGAATATTAATAAATTGTGTAAATATTTATACAAGGTATAAATGAAGAAAACAAGTTGAATTGGAAGTGGATGGCAAACAGGAATAAAAGGTGAGAACTTCTCACTCAAAAGGAATCTCTGTTGTTTATTTAAATTTTAAATAGTTAGATTTAAAATTTATTGACTGTGTTGATTGAATGCT
Organism: Allium cepa; assembly: GCA_030765085.1. Taxonomy (NCBI): domain Eukaryota; kingdom Viridiplantae; phylum Streptophyta; class Magnoliopsida; order Asparagales; family Amaryllidaceae; genus Allium; species Allium cepa. The sequence goes on from CM060946.1 coordinate 390,994,072, forward strand.
TGAATGATGATTGTTATATATATATTGGATGTGAATAGACCCTATACGCCGTTAGTAAGCGGAGGTTATTTATTACACACATATACCGCGATATTCCACCTCGAAGTGGAATTGGTATTATATTATATATATAGCAATATATATATATATTGGCATATGTATATATTGCAGTTGATTGATTTCCCGCATTTTCTTTTAGCGGATGAGACCCTATTGCGCCGTTAGTAAGCGGATATATATATATTTATAAAATCCCATATACCGCGATATTCCGTCTTGAAACGGAATGGTATTGTGCTAATGTCTGTGGATGCAGGAAAACAGGTTGGAGGGATCCAACTGGATTCCTCACAAATATTTATTGTTTTTAAATATTGTGATATTTGATTGTTTATCATGGATGATATATGATGTTTGAAAGTCGTGATGGACTATTTGCTGTGTTGCGTCATCGGATCCAATTTTGAAAGTATACGTTTATAAAATATTTTTGGAATTGATTTATTACAAATAAATAAACGTTATAATTTTTATGTTATAAAAATTATGATTTTTGAGGAATGTAGTTAAAAGTGATTTTTGAGAATATGAGATTAATGATTTGATAAAATAATTTAAACTGGGATTTTTGAATCTATTATAAAAAGTTTAAGAATAGGATTTATGAAATTTGATTATTTTATAAATCAAAGTGATGAAATTATGAAAGACTTTGAAGATGTTTCAAAAGAATAATATAAATTGTTTTATATTAAAAGATTTATAAATCGATATTTATAAATTAAAAACATTAGAATTTGTAAAACGAACTTTTCTAAGTGTTAAAATAAATTGAAAATAAATTTCATAAATAGAAATGGAATTATAGAATTATAACAGTGAAGTTATAAATAGAATTTTATAAGCAGTAGGTTTATAAAATTTATAAAGTTATTAAAGGAATGATTTTGGATAAATGAATGAATCTTATAAGTTATAAGATTATAAATTTATGAAGTTTAAAGGAATGATTTTGTAAATAAATAAATTATAAGTATTTGACTTATAATATGAATTTTTAGTATATCATTGTGATATGAATTGAGACAGGTTAATAAAGAAAATTTATAAAAGGAAGTTGATGTAAAATAAATAGAATAGAATTTATAAACGTTGTTTTATAAATTCAAAACGACTTATTTTGATAAGTAAATTGTTCTAATTTATTAATGGAGTTATATTCATGTTTTAAACAGTGAATAATTCCTTAAAATAAAAGGAATAGAAGGAATGAAATTTATTAATAATATATTCACGTTTTTGTATAGTGAATATTATGTTAAAGAATTATTTGGAATATGATGTTTTAAATAGAATTAAAACGATCTAATGATGTTCTAAAATATGTTGAGATTCGAAACCATAGATTTCAACATTTATTGTTGAAATAGATGTTTCGAGAAATAAAAGGAAATGGTAGATTATAACACTGTTGTTATAATAGATGATTTCCGAAAGGAAATGTTTTTGTATAGTATTGGGATTTATATATCTATTTTAATTTCGAATCCCTATACTAGTGATTTTGGGTTGTCGTAACGATGTTTTACGCAACATCGTTTTGGCCCAAATAAATACGGTTAAGTGAATGATTTCCTTAAAGAAAGAAATATATACTTAATTTCGATTTAAGTATATAGAATATTTTCTAAGTGTTGAAAATAAAAGATTGTGAATTATTTATTTAATAAGTATAGAAATGTTTTCCAATATAAAGTGAATATGTTGAGAATTTATCTTTTTGAAGATAAATTGAAAAATGGATATTTGAAATCATATATTCATAAATATTTTGGAAATATAAATTCAATATGGAATTTATAAAAGGAATTGGGAAAATAGGTTTAAAATAAATATTGATTTATTTTTGAAATATGGAAAGTTATATCTTCTAAAGATATTTTTGGGAAATAAATAATTTGGAAAATTATTTGGATTCTGGTGATGTTGGCATATCTATTGATAGTTCAATAACCGACTATCAATATTTACCTTTAAATAGGTATTTGTTGTGAATTTGTTTGAAATTGAATGTCACACTTATTTTTAAAAATAAGCGCTCACTATTCGGGTTAACCGGGAAAGGACCATGGGGTCGTATAACCCATTCCGAATATGTGATACGTCGTTATGAATTGCATTCGAAGACCGGTGTTGAAGACCGGATATTTTCGAAAAACGACAGGGTTTCTTGTTGATTGTCTCTGCACTGGCTGATCCCCGGTATAGAGATCTCCATAAGTGATGGGAAATCCGAACGTGATTAGAAATTATTCGGATTGCAAGGACTTCTTTGTAAGTGCCTTCGGTTCTGTTCGAGCCCGGAACAGACTTGTATGGATTGTATGTCTGACATTACAAGTTGAGATATAAAGCCGATTTCTTTCAAATATATTTCTGTGGTGGCGGAGAATTTATTCTTTTAGCTTAACACCCTTCTTTGAGACGTACGAGCTCAAAGGTTATATAGTTGAAGTTATCAGCGATATATCCCATTTTGGTAATGTGACATGCTGAGTGATGCTGAAATGATCATTGTGTTGATTATTTGTGATAGGATCGTTTATTTCATCGTCTATCTTAGTGATCATTGTGTTGATCATTTGTTTGACCCAAAGCATGGCTTTTGTATAAAGTATGTTTTTGTGGACGTGACTTCGTCGAGCCTCACATCCCGGAAATGGTCAAAACAGGAAAGATGCAGCAAGGTTATTAGGGGTTGCTGTAGCTCCCCTTAGGGTATGTGCATTTCCTTCTGGAAAGGGGTGGTATCATGGTATGGAGCCCAGATACTTACTCATGTTGAAAACACTCTATTTATTATGGTGTGATGTTGGATATCGAGCGCTCGGTTGAAAAGGTCCTAAAGGACCGGGGAATGGCGTGCTCGTGTCAGTAGTTACCCAGTTAAGGGGTAACCCGGCCTTGTGTTGGCAGAGTTCCGGTTTGGTTCTCGGGGGTGTCTTTCCAGAGGCATTCTCAGTGGCAATGGGAAGTTCCTTGGCCTGACCATTTGTTGGAAATCCAATTCCCAATACGAAACTTGTACGGTATTAGTTGTAGAACCTGCTATTCACTTATGGTGGTCACCACTGTTTGGATAGTAGCTATAGTAGGCATACGATAATGGTCGTATGTTGGCTAAGATTTATATTCTACTTTCGAAATGAATTTGTTATACACTATGCACTAATAAAAATATCAAATGTTATTTTAAAATGCGTATCAAGCATCTTTGACTATCATAAGGAGAAATCTCCTCCGATTCTGCGTTTGCATTGTGTGTGTGTGCGGGAGGCCTTATGGTAGTCTCATTTTTAAAAAGCATTGCGAATTGATTTAAAAATATTCCTCTATTTTGATTTTAAAGTTAAATAAACTGTTTTGAGTTCTCACACCAGTCTTGTTAAGCTATTGGGCTATGTGATGGGGGGTTCTCGCTTCGCGGTTTGGTGGCGAACGGGAGACTCTTACTCCCACACATCCTCTTTTAGGGGGTTGGTTAGGCGTAAGCTGTGACAGTCGAGAGGCTGGCCGTAAAAGCAAGTTTGGGATACCAGTGTAAGCCACGGTGGGGCTGGGATGGTTGAAAAGCCTACCGGTTGTGACCGCTGTCTCCGTGCCGTTACAAACTGTTTGAACTTTGACTTTTAAAATTAAAATTAAAATCATTTTTAAATCTTAAATTTTATCTTTTATTATGAAAATAGATGTAATAACTTGAACACTGCTTTTCGTTTCGTTGAAAATGGAGTTAAACTATGAAAGTTATGTATATTTCAATATTGAGTGCAATTTGTTTATTCAGCAAATTTGTTATTTTTAAATTGTATAAATCATATTTTACTGTCATATTTCATTTTAATCTAGGTCAATATGTTATTGTATGTATATTTTTGTATTATAATAATTTTAAAATGAAGTAAACAATTTTTCAAAGTCAATGTGATTTATTTGTAATTTCTGGACACCGTTTTGGATTTTTTAAGCAATTTCTTTAAATCTTTTTCTATTTTCTTTAAAAAAAAAATTTTGTGTTAATATTTTATTTTAAGTATATTTTGTCTTTTAATATTTTTAAAGTGATGTTTGAATTTTTCCAAAGCTTATTCAATTTATTTCCAAATTTTAAAGCCTAGTTTCCATTTTTCTGCTATTTTCTTTATTTAAATTATATTTAAATTAAAATTTATATATTTATTTGTGAATGCATTTTTACTTTTATGTTTTTATCTTTGTTATAAATATTTTTACAAGTCTATATAAATTTTTCCAAAGTTCATTCTTTTTATTTTCCATTTTTCTAGACTAGTTTGCAATTTTGTGCTATTTTCTTATTTTAACCTTATATAATTAATAAATATCTATATATATTTTATATTTGGTTATATTTTCGAAATTGTGACTGGAATTATTATTATTTTCAGCAATAGAAACTTATATAAATAAATTAAGGAAATACCAAAGGCTTTAAAAGCTTTTGAAACGTAAGTCGTTTCACCTCCTAAGTCGTTTCTTTTACCGTTTCCTCATTTACTCTTTGGCAGTTTTTACTTATTTATTAGCCGACTTCTCTTTCATGTTTTTCATGAAAATATTTCTCTTTCTCCTCAAAAAAAATCACGGCTAGAAAAATATGGGTAATGGCCTCCTCTTTCTTCCTCTCTTTTCTTCTTCTTTTTCACCTTGTTTTACTTGATTTTGCCTTGGCTTCTCTTGCTTTGCTCGGCCTATCACCTCCACCATCACCACCGATGTGACAACCCAAACTCGATGTTCGGTAAACAACATCAAATTTTGCATCACCGGAGCTTATAACAACAATTAGATGAATATAAAACAGTGGAACAGAATAAATATCATAAATAACATCACTGTTACAACATCAACATAATATCCATACTGCAACAGAGTACATAATACATACACTACAACTCCAAATACAACATCATGATAATACAACAGTGAACATATATCCAAAAGTTCTCAAATGAGAGAGGTGATTACGAACTCCCAAAAGCTAACACCTGAAATCTCCAATAGCTCCTAAGATATATCCAAGATAAGAGCTCCAAAATACTGCTACTCCAAAATATAGAAACCTGCTACTAGGCTGCCCGTGTGGAAATAATGGGCACCCAGAGTTTAGGAAAGAAAACAATAAACTCCGGATCAGTCATGGGACTGGTATGAGTAAACAAAAATAGTTGCATTTGAATAAAACAAGATTTATAAAAGAATTTTCGGAATGCTTTTAAAAATGGAACTACCATAAGACCTCCCGCCACACACACAATGCAAACGCAGAATTGGAGGAGATTTCTTCTTATGATAGTTAAATATGATTGGTACGAGAAAAGAATTCTTTGATATTATTACTAGTGCATAGTGTGAAATTATTTCGGAAGTAGAATATCAATCTTAGCCAGCATAGGTACCATTATACTATGCCTACTATAGCTGTCACCTGAGGTGACAGGTTATACAACTAAAACCGTACAAGGCTCGTATTGTTTCTTTGGATTTCCAACAAATGGTCAGGCCAAGGAACTTCCCATTGCCACATGAGAACGCCTCTGGAAGGACGTCCCCGAGAACCAAACCGAATCTCTGCCAACACAAGGCCGGGTTACCCCTAACTGGGTAACTACTGACACGAGTATGCCATCTCCCGGTTGTAACCAACCTTGAACCGGGGCCCCAGCAACAAATCACAAAATCATATATATATATATATCTGCGATATCAACATAAGTTAAGTATCTGGGCTCCATACCATGATACCACTTCTATCCAGAAGGAAATGCACATACCCTAAGGGGTGCTACCCCCAATAACCTTGCTGCATCTTTCCTGTTTCGACCATTTCGGGGTGTGAGGTCCGACGAAGTCACGTCCACAAAAACACGCTTTATACAAAAGCTGTGCTTTGGGTCAACAAATGATCATAGAAATGATCACCAAGATAGACGATCAAACAAATGATCCTATCACAAATGATCAACACAATGATCATTTCACAGCAACACTCAGCATGTCACATTACCAAATTGGGAATATATTGCTGATAACCTTCAACTACATAACCTCTGAGCTCGTACGTCTCAGAGAAGGGTGTTAAGCTAAAAGAATAAATTCTCCGCCACCAACAGAAATATATTTGAAAGAAATCGGCTTTATATCTCAATTTGTAATGTCAGACATACAATCCATACAAGTCTGTTCTGGGTTCGAACAGAACCGAAGGCGCTTCTAAAGAAGTCCTTGCAATCCGGATATCCACAATCCTGATCGGATTCCCCATCACATATGGAGAACTCTATACCGGAGCAACTCGGTGCAGAGTCAATGAACAGGTCATCCTATCGCTCTCGCAAATACCCGGTCTTCAACACCGGTCTTCAAATACTATCCATAACGTCGAATCACATATTCGAAATGGGTTATATGACACAAAGGTCCTTTCCCGGCTAATTCAAATAGTGAGTGTCAAATTTTAAAACATGTGGATGTCATTCACAAATATTCACAGGTTCGATGTGGGTTTCGGATAACCAACTGAAATCCGATTCCCTGTCGCATCGAAGTTTAAATGCCGTTTTATGGACAACAGGGTTTTCACATCGATACAGAACAAATCATAATCACAGCGCAATAAAATGGCAATTACATCATACAGAATTTACAAACAGAACAGAGATATCAATATAAGTTAACAACAATAGTTAATTACTTCCCAATGTGATTTAAATAAATTTACCACTAAATTAATTTAATTTAATGATAAGAATTTGGATAAATAAACTAAATTTTGATTACTCAATTTATTGTTTCAAAATTTACAAATTCTTACTTACAAATTTATTTAAACACTTAATTGTTTATAAATCAATTTAATTACAAGTTTGTAAATCATTCTTAATTTCTTTTCAAAATCATTGACTAATAACAATTGTTTACCTTAATTATCTTTCTAAACTACATTATTTAATTATTAAACAATTTACACACCATTATTAGTTTGCAGGTTTTGGAAATCAAACCGAGCAAATCTTCAGTTCACTCGAGTAAACACTCGACCCTTTTAATTTCTTCCCCGAGTCTCTCTCTGTTCGTTCGCATATCCATCTTCCCTGTTTCATTCTTTTTTTTCCTTTTAACTTTCAAGTTTTAAAACCAGATAGCTTAAATTTTAAGGACTCGAACTATACGAGAGAAACTCAAGCAACTTCAAAAAAAACCCGGAGTCTTCCCTGTTTCATTCGTGAGTCCCTCTTCTTCTTCCTGTTATTCTTTTTTTTTTTCCTCCACTGGCACATCACCACCACCGTGCACGTGCACGGTGGTTCGCGACCTCTCCGATGGCCATCGTGACCATCAACAAGTCGCGATTCGTCCCCCTATTAGCAATCAAAACCCAGAGCTTCGAAAAAAATGAAATTTAAAAAAAATTTCCTAACGCTAAAAAACTGGAACGAATCCCTCTGGCAAAAATGCCTCGCCACCGCTGCACCATCCACCTGCAATGTCTATGCTTCCGGCCATAGCACGCTAGCCCGATGCTCTTCCATTTCCCTCAATATCATGGAGCTCGATCATTTCATTTCGACAAAATCACCATTTTTTTTTTCGTACTGCAACTTCCAGTTTAAACCCTATTTTGGGTTCGAACGGCAACTTCACACACTCGAAATTTTTTTAATATTTTTCTTGTCATTATGGAAGCTCAAACTCGCTTCAATTCAAATTACAACATTTATCATTAACTCGATCCCTGGAGATTCAAAGAAAACGATTTTGTGTTCATGCTCGAACTGCTCTGTATATACCCAACTAAAAATCTTCATTTCTGTTGTAAAAATCATGATTTGTAATAAGAATTTAAGCTATTAACTTGGATTATCTTTTTATAATACTTGAATTTATCCAATTTCTTCTTGATTACCTGTAACCAAAGTTACAGTGGTGATATTTCTTCAAATCATGTTGAAACAGTTTTAAAAACTTGATTACAGATTTCACTGCTTGTTTGATTGAAGACTTTTATTACTTAACAATGTTCCAATGTAAATAAATTAAATTCTTTGAATAAATGATCAAGTGCTGTGATAAATACAGAGAAGATGAAATGCAGAGCATACAAAATCCTATTTATAAACTGAAGCATATACAAACAGCTTATAAATGAAGTTTAAAATGTTTAAATAAATTTAAGATTTTAAAGATTATTTTACTCACATGTCAAATGTTTAAACAGAGGCTATATATTGATTTCCTTTGAACTGCAGCTCAATCCTCTTCTCTTTTCTTCTTTCAGTAATTTGCCTTTCAACTTGTAATATATAAAGTGATGATCTTCTTCTTTTTAATTTCAGATCTTTGCTAATATTGTTTGAATGATACTTGAGTTGTTTTTAACAAATGAACGTGAGGCTTTGTGTATGTATACATATAGGTGAAAGGTGGTGTACAGAGAAAAGTATAAGCAAGTACTGTTTTTTTTTTTTCTGCTCAACCATGCTTTAAAGTTGCTGAAATGATTTTCTTCTTACTGTAGAGTAAATGCATTTAATGAAAGTATGTTCTTTGTAGAGGCTTGCATTTAATGTATGCATGTTTTGTGATGCTTCTATCCTGTGTACTTGTAGAAATGTGCTGTTTGATTTATATAAGTATTATTTTGTTTGAATGTTTTACTCTCTTGCATTTTCTTTTATATGTACAGTTTATATGTTTTATATTTTAATAAGTGTTATCTTGTTTGATTTGATTATTATAAGTACATCTTATTCTTATCTTTATCTAAATGGTGGCTGTTTTGTCTTATTACTATTCTTGTTGCAAGACTAATTTACTTTTGTTTTACTAAATGAAAGTGTTTGTTTTTAATTAACTTAGTTCTTATTTCTTCATAAAAATTTGTTATCTTAGTTTATTGGTTTATATGTTTAATTATTATTATGTTATTTAAATTTTACAATTTCATCATATCTTACCTTAACAATTTGATTCCTATTAAAAGCTCATCTATCACAATTTATTATTTTACTTTGTTAAAAAGAAAAGTGGTTTTAGTTATTAATATTAAATGACTATGTGATTTTATTACAATATTTGTTTTAATTCTATTAAAAGTTTTAACTAAAAACACTAAATTTTATTCATATTTTATTTCTTTATAACTTTTCGATTTAAATTTCAAAAAGTTCAAATACATTACTAAAATTTAAATTCATAATTTTCGGGATGTTACAACCGACCACCACACCAACTCCTTCCCACATCATCCACAACTTAACCCTCCTCCTCCCCTGACCATAGATGGCCATGACCTCCCCATGAAGCTAGCACCACAAAACAATGTCAAAACTCCTCAAAACAATGCCTAGTCGAGCCCTACCTTCAACATACCTTCATTTTTTACCACGGCCACCACTTTTAGCCTCCACTACCAGAAAGTGCCATATCCATTAGCCTTGTTTCAGATCCGTCCAGACCTGTAGCAGCCTTTGACCGAGCCATAGACCCCTTTGGTCGAGCCTAGATGCATCCAAACTCCATTTTTGGCCTTGTCTATTTGCCTTCCTTACTTTGTAACTCCAAACCACTTCCTATTCCTTTGTAGCCTTGCACTTATGGTCCAAACGTGATCCATCTTCACATGAGAACATGTTATGGCCGAACCTATATGCTTGTGTGGTCGAGCAAAGTTGAATTGTGGTCAAACAATTTGGAGTCAAAAGCTAGGTGATGTATTTGTTTAGCCTAGTTTCCATTTGTTTCAATTTAAAACTTTGGTATTGTATTTATATTTATATATGGTTTTGTTTTATGGTTATATGCAAGATTAACATCTTGGTTTTATCTCCACTCAAATCAAGTCTTGTTATTGTGCCTTCTGGATTTCGTTTGTGTCATTTGAATTGATAACTCCAGCACAAAAAGGTGAATAAATCTCACCAGACATTTATACTTACACAAATGTGAATTGACACCATTTGAATGCGTAGAACTATTAAGTGATGTTATAACTGCCTGTGATTAATTACATATGATGTTAAACCTATTAAATTTCATGTCATATCATCTGTTATTATATATATGTTGTTACTGTTCATTTATATCTGTTTATCACACTGCAAGTTCCCTGTAGATTAGAAATCACTATGGGTTGAAATGATACATACCCGAACGGACTTTAGAATAGGGAAAAATCGTTATGTGCTGAGATGATAGGCTGAACAGTTTTTATTTAATTTATTTAACTTGGGATTGCGGGTTTGGAATGATAGTACCCGGATTTTTCTTTTTAAACTGCGGATTGAAATGATACATATCCGTATCACCTGACCTAGGTTAGAAAACTATATACAGACCCGTGGTTATTTTATAAAGTATTTTGGATATTTTTAAGTATTTTAAAATATAAATTTATGAAATTTGATTTAAATAGATTTTTAAATGTTTTAAAATAAAGAAATTATGATTTTTCTATGAGTTAAAAATGTAAATTTAAGAATGGTTAAATTGGATTATTGAATATAACTTAAGTTTGGAAATTTGGAATTTTGGTTAAAAACGATATTTAAGTTATATGAATAAAATGGAAATTTAATTTTATTGGAAATTGTTAAATATGATAATTTGATTAAATTTGAATTTAAGTGATTTATTAAAGTATTATTGATTTTTCTATGAATTTAAGTGGTTAAATAAATGAATGTTTAAAGTGATCTTTTAAAAGAATAACTTGACTTGGAAATGTAAAATTTGTTTTTATTTAAAGGTTTAAGTTAATTAAATAAAATTAAAAATTTAGTTTATTTGAGAAAATGGAGGAAATATAAGTGTTAAATTGCTTATCTAAAAAATATGAAGAATTGGAAACTTTTACACTTGAATTTATTTAGTAAATTGTTGAAAATTGAATGTAAGTATAAGAAATTTATTGTATAAAAATAATATGTTAAATGATATGTTAATGAACATTTTAAATGTTAAGATATGATTTTAAAAATGTTTATTGGTTTTAAATTGAAGTTTATTATTGGCTGGAAATACACTAAAACCTGGAATTAACTTTTAATAGCATTCAGAAATGCTATAGTTTCTGAATTAAACTAAAATTATGTAAAAAGAGCTATTACAACATTTCTGAAATGTTGTAGTTGCTGTTATTGAACTTATAGGCTAATATTGGACTCAGGTCTATTATAGCATTCTTTGAAAATGCTATAGTGGTCTGCAGTCTTTGCTGAAATCAAATTTATACCTTGTTTTGAAACCTGAGCTACCGCAGCATTTCTGGAAATGCTGTCTTTGTTGTTTTAACCTAAAATTTGACTAAAACTTAGTTTTAACAGCACTTTTAATTGCTGTCTTTGTTGAATTAAATTGTTTTCAAGTATAACTTATAACGGCTGTGAAAGGCTGAAATTTTAATAAATATGATTTTTGACTTAGTAAATGAGCTCAGAATGACTTGAAACTTTGAAATTTGAATACTTGAATTGAAAGAATAGTAAATCCATTTTTAGAATGATTTAAATGAATAAATTAAATTGGAAATGAATCATTTTAAAAGGGGGTTCGAATTTTTATAAATGAATGTTATCTTTGGTTTTAAAAGATACTTAAATTTGACATTTGGATTTGAATTTCAAATAATGATTTGAAAAGGAAGTTTGAAAGATTGATATTTTTGATATTGAAATGATTTGGAAATGATATAATTTTTATTTGATAAGGATTTGGATTGAAAAGGATGTTTTATTTTGAAGTATGAAAATATTGTTTTAAAGTTATAACCACGGGTTATAATAACGATTGGTTGTTAAAGAGACCGGGATCGGATATTGTCTTATAGCCGGCCAATACCGAAAACCACTTTAACAACTATGTACGCGGTGGAGATTCCAGAATGAAGTAGGATAGTGGCGACGTTCTCGAGGTATATTACGTGGACCCAACTCCCGTGAGTTGGCATATATGACTAAAACAGGAGCTATACCGGGCTACACAAAGGGTCGCACCCTTTCATCGAGCATGCTCCATCGGAAACCATTCTATTACTTTTGTGATTCGATACGGTGCCGCCACTTTGATTCGAAGGTATATCTCGAGGTGGGCGGAAGCTGCTGGCTTGCCGTCACCACCGGTCCGGGAGTGCAAACGGTGTATCCACCCTGGCATTGCCTCGCGTGCCTTGTCATATCCTTATATCGAGCCCACTACGATTTTGGTTTTAAAGATCCGACCGCGTTAAGGTTCACCATCCCCTTAACGCTATTTTCTATATGATTATACTTTACTGATTAGACACTACTGTATGTAGCGTATATTACTATATAATAAATTATTTAACGGATCCTTAGAGGATGGACGGTCCCAAGCATCTTCTAAGTTACTTGTACCTTTGCTACAGTTCACTTGAGTTGGTTTACATTGTATAAGTATGTATGTCTTGACTCGAGTGTTTATATTTTTATTTACACTCGGGTCAGCCTGAGTTATTCACAGATTTGGATTTCCACTTTCTGGAGATTGGAATCGCTGGAGATTATCTACTTGTCAAGTTTTATCTTTTGCAGTCTGTTGTTCCTTTCAGCTCTTGTATTAGTAGACTTCTATGTAGTGAGACTTCCTTTGTACTTTATTTCTTCTGTTGTATTTTATGTAACTCTGATATTTTTATATAGTAGCTTCACGAACTACTATCTCTTTTACTTCCGCTGCATTATTAATTACTCTGTGTTTGTGAATCTGTGATTTATTTACTGTATATTCTGAGATTTGCCAAATTTTTATTTACAACGCGGTATTTTGAGCAATTCAATTCCGGCATGAGTGTCTACCTATACACTTATAATGGATGTGAATGGTTGAAAATATCGGGTTGTCACATATCAGATCTGGTCCAAGCACAATACGGTCTTTCGACTCTATCCACCAATGTAACGACCCGCCGCTCTGACCGCCTCTAGTCGGTAATTAAACCAACTAGAAACGTTCAAAATGACGAATTGTTAGTCAGTTTATAAAGTTTAAACAGAATCAGCCACAGAATCACAGAATAATCATAATATTATTCATAATTGAATTTTTCTTACATACATATATCAGAGTTTGTACAATGCATTAAATTTTTTATATACAGCGGAATATATATCTTTTTAGAGTACAAAGAAAAATTTTACTGAAAACTTTAGTAGAGTGCTTTAATCCCCCTCTCTCTAACTTCGCGGCCTGAAAATCTTCAAGCTGTAAAAATACTCGGTCTGACCCGAGTATTATATTCAAAAGAAAATAATACACAGGTCAGTCTAATTCAAACTCAGTTATTAGTGCATAGAGGCAATAATAATCAACAATTAGATGACAGTCAAATATAATTTACCTATCCGATCCTTTAACAAGAAATCGGATAACGGTAAATATAACACTTAACAGTGTTAAACAACAATTCAATAGATTCAGATTATCAATGAGATAGATGAAGAGATTATTGATGAAGATAATTTAGGAAACAATCTAAATTTGCCCAAACGGCAAATAACAACAAAATCATCAAAATCGATTCAAAATATATTGAATTTGCATCTTAAAATATTTTCATCAAAAAGAAAACATCAATTTAAAATATTAAATTTGGTAGGGCTGCAGTACACACACGCGCGTACGGCCTCGCCACATTTAAAATGTCAACTCCGTGGCTGCAGTTCACGCTTGCGTGCACTGCCTCGCCACTACCGTAATGAAATATGCAAAAGATCATAAATCAAAACAAAATAGGATATCAATAAAGATCAATATCGAGTGGCTGCAGTTCACGTTTTCGTGCACTGCCTTGCCACTATCGTGACGATATACTCGAAAAGTCAACGAACCAAAATCAATGAAGGTTCAAATATCGATTCAAAGTGTCGATACTACGTGGCTGCAGTTGCACGCACGCGTGCGCTGCCTCGCCACAACAACTTGTGAAATAAAACAAGTTTCCAAAAAAAAAACTTATTACTGCACGTTTCAACAAGTGCAAATTTTTATAAAAATGAAACTGAAATCACAACTTGGACACAAGGGCAAACTGCCACAAGAATGCAGTCACCACAAGTACACAAAGCACGAAGGCTCGAATAAAGCATGAAAACAGTTCAATACCTAAAATTTTGCAAGCCAGTGATAAATGATGTACACATGACAGTAACATTGAAACTGCTACACCAAGTGCACATGTACAAAGTGGTGAATGCAACATTTCAACTCAACCAACATATCAGACATGCTCTAGTTCCATCAAAGCAAAGACATGAGACAAAACTACAAGTGCAAAGCACAAAATAGAACCAGATTCCAATCCAACCCGACTTCATTAAAATGGAACCAAACTATACTTCGCAAATGAGTTAACCTGAATACAAAGGACCCAACAACAATGGAGCATGCAGCTATAACAAAACAAATATTGGGTAGCATCTGCTCTCATCAGTTTATAAATAAATTTAACAGTATCTGTTCTTATCAATTTAAAAATAAATCAAATTATCAACAAGTGAAATACATATGGAAATCAAGGCATCAAGTATGTCTAAAAATGCAACCCAGTACAGTTCAATGAACTGAAACGAGGCCACAATTGTACAACTACACCAGACCAATTTCCCTCAAGTAAACAAAACTCAAGTCAGTGCACATGATCTGGCAACCCAAAATGTACAAGACAAATGAAGAGCAACACAACAACAAAACACAGAGGCTACATGAACCAGACTAAGTGAAACAACACTGTGGAATGCACAGGTGTGCAACAGGGGGAAATGCCCAAAAATGCATCAGGGAAGAACACAAATGTCAAAAGCAACACAACTGCACAGTCAAGCACATACTCATGCAATCACATATATACATGCATAAATGCATATATATATATGAAGTGCAGTCCCAATTGAAAAATGATGGTAGCAGTTTCAAATCACAAAGCATGCATCAAAACAAAACAAATCACAACTTGATAGTATCTGTTCTTAACAATTTATAAATAAAAAATAATATTATCAGCAAGTGAAATCTATAGCATCTGTTTTTATCAATTTAAAGCAAAACCCAATAGCATTTGTCCTTATCAATTTAAATAAAAATTATAGTATCTGTTCTTATGAATTTAAATTTAAAAATCAACAGCATCTATTCTTAACAGTTAAAAATAAATTCCAAATTTGTGTCTGTTCTTACCAGTAAAAAAAAACAATAGCATCTGCTCTTAACAGTTAAAAAAAAAAAATTTAAATAGCATCTGCAGAAATCAAAGTGACTCAGACCAAATGCAGCAACATACTGCAACAAACAAAACCAGTTCAACAAGTATGAACCAGTCAAAGCAACTTGAAGCATACAAGCTCAATGAAGATTGCAGAAATACACAGATGAACAAATTAACCAAGTTAACTGACCGAAATCAAACAAGTGACAATGAACAAGTCAGGGTCAGTGCACTAATGTATATAGAGTATGCAAGTGAACCCAAAGCAGATATACCCAAAAATTCCAGAGCCAACAACACAAGTGTTCAAGGGCAAACTGCAATAAATGCAGCCACCTCAGGTATACAAGGCACAGCAACCATCAAAATAAGTGACTTCAATAAAATACATCAAAGCAGTAATCAAAATTTTACAACTGCAGTTCGAATTCATGATAGCAAGTGGTACAAGGCCAACATCACAAAATCCAGTTCAATATAGTCAAGGCCGAAGCCAACACGAAAACCAATTTCCAGAAATTCGAAACCATAGCAATTCAGGGGAAAAACGAACGAATTGAAAAATATCAGTGAAAACTTCAACATTTCAACTTAATTACACGAAAGAAATAAAATCAAAGGAATTAAAGAGCTCGAATTAGATGTGAGTGAGAGCTTCACTCACCTTTCACCGAATCGAGGAGCACGCGAGCACGCAATCGATGTTAAAGCCGAAGCCCTAGCTGATGAAGGCGAAAAGGAGAATACGGCGAAGAAGAGACGCCATTATTTTTCGCGTTTTATTATTTGATTAGGGTTTTCGAATAAATTGGGGGAGAGGGGTTCGTGTATTTTTAAGGGGAAGAGATCGTGGTTTTTACGTGAGTTATGGCGTGTTTTACGGCATGGATTTAGGCTGATAAGTAAGGTAATGTATACTTCTTCTTTTTTTTTTTTTCTCTTATCTAATTTAAATTCAATTAGCTTTTGTTTTTATTTTGCTTTGTTTTTATTTTGTTAAAATTATGTTGTTAAAAAAAAAAAATTTTAACTAGTTTATTCTTTATTTATCTTATTATATATATATATATATATATATATATTTTTATTTATTTTCATACTATATTTTCATTCTTATTTAAAATCCAATTATTTTTCTAAATCATTAATTCAAATTTAAAATATAAGTTCAATATTAAATTTTAACTTCAAAGTAAAAATTCAAATTTCTATTCAACTTTTAAATAGATTAAATTCTAAATTTTAATCACCAATTCATTCTGATAATTTGAAATTTAAGTCAAATTATCATTTAAATATTTAAATTAAATTAAATATTTACAAATTTAATTGTTCAAAATTTAGGATCGTTACAACCAAGCTGGGGATCTACACGGGCTTCCATACAGTGTTTCATAAGGAGCCATCTTGATACTTGCTTGGTAACTGTTATTATAAGAGAACTCCACTAGATGTAGATGGTCCTCCCACGATCCTCCAAAATCTAGTACACAGGCTCTCAACATATCTTCTAGAATTCGATTTAGCCTCTCCGTTTGTCCATCTGTTTGGGGATGATGTGTTGTACTCTATCTCATGCTTGTTCCAATAGCTGATTGCAATGCCTCCCAGAATTTACTGGTGAAGATAGGATCTCGATCACTTACAATACTGACTGGAACACCATGCAATCTGACAATCTCTTTCAAGAAGATTTCTGCCAGAGAAGCTGCAGTACGGGTTGCCTTAACTAGTATAAAATGGGCGCTCTTGGTTAGACGATCCACAATCACCTATATTCCTTCATTCCCCTTCTTAGTTCTAGGAAAACCGTCGATGAAGTCCATCGAAATCATCTCCCACTTCCACATCGGGACCTCCAAAGGTTGTAACAAACCGGCTGGCTTCTGCTGATCTCCTTTAACTTGCTGGCATATAGCACAACTATTAAAGAATCTGGTTATATCTCCCTTCATACCCTTCCACCAAAAAACTCTCTTCATATCCTTGTACATCTTCGAGATTCCTGGATGGATATTCAATCTGGAGCGATGACTTTCTGACAATACCTCTTGTCGCAGATCCCTATCATTCGGAACACAAATCCTTGCGTTGATTCTCAATGTTCCTTGGCCATCGATCTCAAAACTAGGACACTGACCCTTCCTAATTCTTCTGATAATTCTTTTCAACATTATATCAGATTCTTACTTGCTTGAAATCCTTTCCAAAAGAGATGGAACCACTTCCAAAATAGATAGAACTACATTTCTGCTAAGAGCGTCTGCCACAACGTTCGCCTTTCTCAGAGTATACAGAGTATCCAAATCGTACGATGCCAAGAACTCGACCCGTCGCTGCTGTCATAGATTAAAATCTTTCTGAGAGAAAAGATATTTCAACGGTTTGTGATCTGTGAATAACTCAAACTTTTCTCCTAACAGATAGTGTCTCCATATCTTTAAAGCAAAAACAATAGCCAACAACCCTAGATCATGCATAGCGTAGTTCATCTCGTGTGGCTTCAATTGCCGACTCGCATACGCAATTACCCTACCATTTTGCATAAGCACGGCTCCCAATCCAACAATACAGGCATCAGTATATATTTCAAACTTGCTCTTCCCATCTGGAATAGCCAATACAGGAGCACTTGTCAACCTTGCCTTCAAATTCTTAAAAGCTTCCTCACATTCCGGTGTCCACTTGAATTTAGCTCCCTTCCTTGTCAGCTTTGCTAGGTGAGAAGAGATCTTAGAATAATCCCTAATAAACTTCCTGTAGTAACCGGCCAATCCCAGAAAACTGCGAACTTCTGTTGGTGTCCGAGGCTGCTTCCACTCCAGAATAGTCTTAACTTTAGCTGGATCTACAGATATTCCCTCACCAGAAACAATGTGGCCCAAAAATTTTACTTCAGATTTCCAAAAATGGCACTTAGAAAACTTCGTCTTCAGCACATGCCTTCTCAGAGTTTCCAAAACTATTCTCAAATGCTGCTTGTGCTCTTCTTCCGACTTAGAATAAACCAAGATATCATCGATGAACACCAAAACAAACTTATTCAAAACATATCTAAAGACTCGGTTCATCAAGTCTACAAAGCACGCAAGAGCGTTGGTTAACCCGAAAGGCATAACCAATCACTCATAGAAACAATTAGATCCCCTAAATGCAGTTAAGGGAACACTGTCTTCAGCTACCCTTAACTGATGGAAACCTGATGCTAAATCCAACTGAGAAAAGACTGATGCTCAATGAAGCTGGTCGAAGAGATCATCAATACGGGGAAGAGGATACTTATTCTGAATGGTCACTTTGTTCAATTCACGGTAGTCTACACAGAACCTTAGCGACCCATCCGACTTGGTGACAAATACAGCAGCCAAATCCCAGCAAGAAAAACTTGGTCTAATCAAACCCTTCTCCAACAGATCTTGAGTTTGCTTCACTAATTCTTCCCTCTCCCTTGGAGCCATCCTCCTACTAGGTTGAATTACGGGTACTGCTCCGGGAACCAAATCTGTACGAAACTCTATTTCTCGATGCAGAGGCAAACACTTAACTTCCTCGAATACGTCAAAGAAATCCTGGACTACTTCAAAATCTTCAACCCCCTCTTGAGAAGTCTCAACTCCATGTAAAAGACTACTCAAGTGAATTCCAGAGTTATCACACATTACTCTGGCAATCCTACCCAGATCAGTTTCCAACGAAACTGTTCTCTCATCACAATTTAAAACAGCCTTATATTTGTCAAGCCAATCCATTCCTAATATAAGGTCAAAACCTTTAAAATCCAATACATAAGGATCACAGGAAAAACTATGGGATAGATAGGAGATTCTCAAATCCTTACAGATCCTATCTAACTTGGTTACCCCTCCTATAGGATTAGATACACAAATGGGATTGTCTACGATACTAGGGGTAAGTAAGAAATTCTCTACAGATTCCAGGGAAATAAAACTTAAAGAAGCACCAGAAACAAGCAAGACTTTAATATATTTTCCATTTAAAAGTAAGGTACCTTCTAAAACTCCTTTTCCCTTAGAGGAGTTTGACGGTGCGCCTTCTAAAGTAAACACTTTGTTCTGTTGGACTTTATGAAGGAGCGGGCAATCTTTAATCATGTATCCCGGTTGGTGGCAGTTAAACCAAAGAGACTTCTGAACTAAGGCTGAACCTGGTCCACTATAATGTTGTCGCTGCTGCTGTTGCTTTCTTTCTAGAGTGATTTTCCAAAAGTCCCACTTGATTACAATTATAGCATTTTCGGGGTCCATTATTATTTTCGAACTTCTTCTTGTTTTGTTTCTTCCAATTAGGATTGAATTTTCTTTTATTAGGGTTGGAAGAATTTCCTCCAGATGTAGCTACTCGCGCCTCAGATC
The DNA here is from genome assembly GCA_030765085.1 of Allium cepa. NCBI lineage: Eukaryota > Viridiplantae > Streptophyta > Magnoliopsida > Asparagales > Amaryllidaceae > Allium > Allium cepa. The sequence goes on from CM060946.1 coordinate 391,013,743, forward strand.
TTTTGTTCATCAAATCTTCATATCTTAACGCCATGTCAATAAGCTCCACAAAAGACCCTTTAAGATGTGCAGTCATTCTTTCATGATACTCAGGCCTCATCCCTTGGACAAACATCTCGTTCTTCTTAAGAGAGGTGTTTATAAGTCCTGGACCATAGCAAGATAACTCGTTGAATTTTGTCTCGTATTTAGCTATAGACATGTTTCCTTGTTTCAGATTCAGAAAATCCTGATAAAGACGAGTTCTTCCTGCAGCAGGCATGAACTTCTCCTCAAACATCTCCTTAAACTCTTCCCAAAACATATCATCTTGCGAGATATTAGCAGTCACTGAATTCCACCAGACTGCGGCTCCACCTTGTAATTGCCACGAAGCCATTATTCTCTTCTGCTCGTCCAATAACCTCATGCTCTTAAAGATCTTCTCGCACGAGCGAAGCTATACTTGTACCTCTATTATGGTTTCTGATCCTTGAAATGGTTTACCTCCAAGAAGAACAAAATCTTTGCATAATGCAGCAAAACTGACCGGAGATGTAACTAGATTAACAGTCTCATTATCAGTCTGCTCTCTCCTATTACTGGTTGATGTACTTCCAACAACTCTTCCCCTTCGGCCTCTTGAACTCATACTGGCTACCTGAACGGGTAACCCAACCAATTTAGATAGGGATATAGTTATATAAGAAAATTATAAATACGCACTCTCAAGATGGATACTACTCCAGAGCCTAGGTGTTTCTCAACCTATGCTCTGATACCAACTGTGATGACCCATCTTTCAATATCCAGAAAGACGTATCATCAATAAGAAAAGAAAGAGATAGAAATAGAAAAGATAGAAAGAAAAGAACAACAATCATCAGAATCTCACAGCGAAACGAACAAAATATAATATTACACATATCCATTACATAAGCTTTACATATCAGAGTACACAAAATAATATGACTTCATTACATCTGACATTCATAAGAGTCTTCTAAACCATACAACTCAAAACACAACTTCAAAAGTCACTACAGCGAATAGAAATAGATAAGTACGCCTGGTCTCCAGCTCCTACTTCCAAAAATTTGCTAATTCCAACCTAATCACTTGGTTACTCATAAAAATTTGAGTGCCCAAGAGTTTATGAAAAACAAAATAAACTCCGGGTCAGACATGGGTCTGGTGTGAGTAAATCGGTTAAAGTTGATTAACTTTAAAAATCATTTTAAAACAAAAGGTATCACGTAAGACTCCCCACAAATAAATACGGGAAAGTTTTTACCTTACGCTAACCAAAACATTTGATAGGAAATCCAGCGATATTATAATAGGGTCTAGAGTTTTCAAGTAAATAGAAAATAGCCGAAATTGTTACATTCATTAAATTCCAGCTACTATTAATACAATCAAAACCGTAGGGTCTCGTAGGGAAAATGGGTTTCCATCAATGGCAGGGCTACGGGGGTACCACCCGTCACAGTACGGGGCCTAGATCACCGTACCGAGGAGCCACCCTAACTCCCCTGCAACACAAGGCCGGAACCATCCCTTACTGGACAGCTCCGAATAAGACAACCCCGCAGTTGTGGCCAACAGCTGCCTACACAGCCGAAATAATAAGGGACTTCTAGACAGGGGTAAATCTCACTCTCAAGTGGGGGCTACCCACGAAGCCTTGCTGCATCTCCCTTGTTTTAGCCATTCCCGGTTGATGAGGCTTGAGGCTACGATTACCTTTAGAAAGCACATCTCTTAGAATGCTCATCGTCCACCTGACGGTGTTCTGAAAGCATTCAATCCATACAAGTTCGTTTCGAGTTCGAACGAAACCGAAGGCATTATTTCGTTACACTCATTTTGGAATCACCCTCAGAGTTAACGACAATAACCCTTGCACTCTAAAACACCATCTCGATCCTTACTTGAGATGCCACGACCTAACGTTTAACTATGATCGATGTGGTTTTTAGAAAATCAAATTTGATTCCCGATCCCGGTCTCATCAAAATCCAAACGTGTCTTAAAGGCCAAGTTATTTAAATATATAAACAATTTAATTCAGTTTAAACATAGCATCCACACAGTATTATCCACAGATAATAACCAATACCTATCACAGATATACTATATCTTATTACAGAATATCTTAACTATCATTCAACAGGTATCAACCATATTCAGATATTCAATTCAAACAATCATCCATGAGCAAGCACTTCTTTAATACATATAATTAATATAACTAATTTAAATTAAATTAATTACTTAAGAATTATTCACTTAATCTTGCTTAACCATGCATTAGTTAATTAATCACAATCATTTAATTAATTAATCACTTTTTAATTATCCTCATTATTAATTAATTAATCTTTAAATTAATTAAAAATCCTTTAATTAACTATTAATTAATTACTATAATTATTCATTAATTAAAACTTGATTTAAAATTATCATTCCTTAATTGGTTATTAATTAACCCTTAATTTAAAATTAATTAACTTTAATTAATTTCTTAATTAATTACAAATTATAATTAATTAACTTAATTACTTAATTAATTATAAATTAATTAACCTTAATTATTTAATTAATTAAAACTTAATCACTAATTAATTAACTATTAATTATAAATTAATTAATGTTTAATTACTTTATTAATTAACTCTAATCAATTAATTAATTAATTCTTAATTACTAATTATTTAATCACTAATCACTTAATTAATTAGTTGCTAATCACTTATTAATTAATCTTTAATTAATTAATTATTCAATTAATGATCTATTAATTATTATCTAATTTAATCCTTAAATATCAAATTGTTAAACCATAATTAATTAATTAAGTCTTAATAAATTAATTAATCTAAAATTATTAATAAATTTTAACCTTAATTAATTTATAAATTTGAGTAAACTTTCAATTTCAAAAAACTTAATTAACTTTCAAAACCAAACAATTTCATTAATTATTAAAAACTATTACATATTTAAAACATTTTCAATTTGTTAAAAACTAATTACTTTTAAAAGTTAAATTTAAAGGAATGTAAAATCATTTAAAACTTCAACTAAAAAAATATGAATTACTTTGAATAAAAATATTTAACATTTTATAAAGTAGTTGAAATAAATTTATAAAGTTTAAACTTAAGACAAATTTGAAATTTTAAACAAGTTATAAAGCTTCAACTTCATTTTCCTTTGTTTTTGTCTCGACCAAACTCAAGACAACACAAACTAATCCCCATTTTCTTTTCCCTCTACATCTTAGTTTAAAATTCAACTAACCCAAAAGCAAATACAGGAAAGACTTCACTTCCTTTCTTCCCAATCCCTACACGAGCTACAGCAGAAACACACCCGAGCACACACGCGAGCCACACTCCCAAACGCTCGAATGCTGCTTCGAGTACTAACCCACACGCACTCGAACCAACCTACAAAAGACACGACAACACCATTATGCACATGCACAACTCACCGACGTCGTCGCCACCATCCACGACACCACGCGCAAGCTCCACTTCGACCAACGACTCAACTCCAGCCCCAAAACCTCACTTACACGAGCTCAAGCGAAAAATGGTTGCTTGAACCCAAAAACACAAAACTGCAATCACTAGGAAAACCATCATCCCATGATTTTCCGACCACCGGACGCCTCAGAATTCCGGCCATAACCTCGCAAGGCCCTAACACAGCTTCACCTAAAACCATTCGCAACTCGATCAATCCAAAAACCCACAGTCACGAAATTTCTCGAGCTCGAACAACGCAGACCCAAAACCCTAATTAACCAAATTCCAAACTCTCTGATGAATAATTATTACTTCCGTTATTTTTCTCGTGTTAATTAACCATTAACAAAACTTCAATCCAAAACCCAATCCCTAAAATTGACCTGATTTCAAGAATTTGCCCAAAATCCCAAATTCAGTTAACAACAAAATTCTTCCTCAAATTCAAATTAAAATTTTTGATTTTTATCTTAAAATTCATGTTATACATAGTAGATTTAAGATGCGAACTCAATTTAACAAAATTCAGAGCATGATTTATCATGATAAATTTTTTTACTGTATTATCTTGATTCTGTAGATTTTTAAAACAGTTTCTTTTAAATATCAAATTAATACTTGATTCATGTCCAAATGAAACTACTGCATTGAAGATTCTAACTTAACTATGATTTGTTGCCTACATTTTGAAGTTTTTATTTAAAATTTACTCTGAACTTTGAAAATACAGAGAGCATCAGTAATATTTTAAACATACACAGTTTAAATTATAACCTGTAAACAAAGATTCTACAAAATAGGAACATGCAAGCATTATCAGGACTAAAATTCACATGCAACATTTTTACTTGAATTTTTTATTTTAAAATTTACTCACCTGATTTTTGCTAAGCAAAGTCAAAGAATTGAATTCCTGGGAAAATAACTGCAGTTTTCCTTTTTACTTGAAATTGCTTGATCCAATGTTTGTTTAATGATGATGCTTAAATCCTTAAATCAGTCAGTGATAGAAGAACTTGAATTTGCCTTTCAGAAATTTGTTGTGACTATTTTGCAGATTTCTAAGGTATGCAGATTTATGGAATTTGATTTGCACATTAAAGTTTTCCTGATTTTTGAAGTGAGGTTTGAGTTTTGTAAATTTTGGATTGAAGTGAAGATTTTAAGAATTTCGGGTTTGTTAAATGAGGATTGTAAAAAAAAATTCTTATTTACGAAAAATTAGAAATGAGAAAGTTTAAATGAAGCATAAGAGATAGCTTTTTATATGAAAATTTTGTTCTATAAAAATTTAAAGAAAATAAATTTAAATTATGACACTTGTCGCTATACCTAGATAATTCTTTAACACATGTTTATTAGTATGATTTAAATGTTAACAAGTGTTATTTTCATGCAAAAAGAATTTTATAATGTTTTCTTAATTGATTTTCTTAATTTATATCCATTTTTAATTCATATAAAATCAATTCTTCTTAAAGAAATAAATATGAATCAAATTTTATATCTAAATAAAATCATGAAAATACTCTTTTAAACTCAACTTATAATTTATAATATAATTAACCTATTTTTAATCTTTTAATTTAACAATTCAAATTTAAATTAAAATTTTAAATTCAATTCAAAATCAAATTTGATAAGAATAAAATTTTAAGACATTCATTACCCTTATGTATATATTAATTTTAATTAGAATCAATGTACATTTACAATTCATTTATTGTTATTGAATAAAATAACAAATTTATCAATTTAAATTAATTTATTACAAAGATTACCATATTTAAATTGGGTTTTGAAATTCCGGAATATCACACAAAAGCATTTCCAAACCGCATATACGTCCAAACAGTCTTCGTATGTACCTATCTCAACTCAAATTAGAATATTAGTCACTTATAAAAAAAATATAGAAACATGTATGAGTTTAATAGAAATATATAACATGAATTCTAAATCCAACCCATAGACATAAGTACTAATACAGAATATAACAATCATGTGTAACCCAAACAATTATAATAATAATTTGCAACAAAAGAAACCATTCAATAATTAATATTATCTAATTAACCCTAACTATATATATTTACATTATCCAATATCAATATTTAATTTATACACTTTATTTCTTATTAACATGCATTCTTCATTACATTCAATGGGTCCGCTTCAAATTTATTTACATTTATTTTATTTACATTCAATTTTTTTATATTTCAATTATATCACTTTTTGTTTAACAGTTTTCTTATCAAACCATTTTTGAATCATTTTATTAATTCATTTTATTTCAACTAATATACAACGCATATATGTGCATCTAATATTCAAAGATGTTTACCTTGAATGGATGTGTGTTTTAAGTGCTAATGTTTTTTTAGTCATAACACATTTCAAGTTGTTTTGTTTGTGATATCGATGATAAATTAATGGTAAAATTCCGTTGGTGGGTAGAAGGAAAGCATGGTGAGATTCTATTAATGAATGAGGTTAGTTCTAGAATTTCAAAAGGACACCATAAATCATGTTGATCAAATTCTCTTTATTAATAGTAGAGATAAGCAAAGATTATTAATTTACAGAGAATGTAAGAAATAAACACCGAGTTTGTTTCCAAATCATTTTGAGATAATATATATAGTCATATCTTTTATACATATCAAATCATATTTAGAATTTTAAATCAAAATCTATTTACCAAACTAAATGCATAGCAAAGCTACTAAGTGGCCTCCCCCACTTTGAGACTCGAAAATTAATGTGGATGATGTAGCCGTCATCATCGAAATTATTTTTCAGCAACAAAAGAGGGGAGTACAGGGCATACTTCCTTTTAAAATCCTTTTTGAAAACAACTTTTATTCATAAATATATTTAAATAATATTAGTATTATTTAAAAGTCATAGAAAATAATTTCAAAAGCCCCGGGATTCAAGTTTTCAAATTCTCGGTATAAATTCATTCTTTTAACTTAAAATAAAATTAGATTTTTATTTCATAACTCATTACTTAAGTTTATAAATATCCATAAACTCAAATTAGTTAAGTTAATATTTTCAAATTTGGTTTCATAACCTATTCACTTCATATTTATACAACACTTATCATGTTTATTTCACTTTACACTTAATTCCATATTTGTTTCTATAAACAACGTTCTAAAATATATTCAATTCTCTTTCTACAACTTAAGATGAATAATAATTTCTTAAGTTCTATTACCAATTTTACTTTCTTAAGATAAACTTAATTTCATTAACTAAATTTATTTAACTCTATCTAATTTAATTCTTTTCTTTCATATCTCAAATTCAAATTTTCTTTTGTTTGCTTAACCAAAATGTTAAACCATTTTAAAATTTGGTTTTACACTCCTGTTCAAATTCATAAGTTTTAAACTTATTTCCTATCTACACTATTTTCAATTTATAGGTTCAAACAATATTTTCATATATTTATCAAATCATGACTGGAATTTTTTTCTTCACAATCAAAACTTGTTTTAACCAGAAATAAATTTCTTTTGGTAGCAATTATCACTCGGTAACTTGAAAATGAATACTAGCGATGCTGCAGTCATCCTCGGACTTATTTTCCAACGACTAAAGCGAGTTCAATGTTTTTATTTCTCTCAAAAATATTTTGAAAATATATTTCTAGTCAAAACACATTCAAATAATATTATCATTAATTCCGAGGCTTTGAAGACAATTTTGGAAGCAATAGGATATAAACTTTAAAATTCCCAGCTTTTAATACCTTGCTATTTATAACCATATTATAAATATACTTATACAATTTAATTACCCTATAATGAAAACATTTCGCTAGTTTACATCTTTGTTATTGTAAACGATTCTTATTGTAATTAGATTCAATTCAATTAATTATCGAACGTTTCATGAAATAGAGTTCACAAAGTATTTGTTTTAATTTAATTCAGACAATGATCGATGATAACTAAATATTATCATCTTCTAACAAACAACGTTCATTAATAATCATACAGGTTTATGAAAGTTATCAGTTTATACATATAATATAATTTAGGTAAAATCATTTCATTTACCCGATTTTAGAACAATATTATGTCGAATTTCCTTGTTTAAGTATTTAGAAACCCCTATTGATAACATGGCACCTCATGCACCGACCAGAATTCATAAACAACTCGATAGATAAGTAAACACAATACGAAACAATTTATAACACTAACAAGTACCTGCAATCATATATACACACACACACAGTCAAACAAACTCATTCTAGGGTATTACTACCCTATCTCTAATGAGTCCAACCCCACAAAGCTAAGGTTATTGCTAAACCAAAGCTCTAATACCAACTGCGACGACCCACATTTCAAAAGGTTTAAGTTGACAATAAACTACACATGTCCAACTTTAAATAATTCGGAAAACAAATAATCAATGGGGTTAATTAAGAAAACTAAGAAAAAGAGAAAATGAACATAGAATCTTGCAGCGGAATGAAAAAAAAATAATAATCAAATAAACAGTTCATGAAGTTGTTTATAATATACATTTGATTATAATTTATACAATATTTATCAGAGTTATATATACAATAGAATAATAGAATAATGCAGCAGAACAACATGATGCAGGAAAATAAGACTAGTAATAATATACCAAATTTTCGTCTTCGTCCTTCGGAATAATTTTCAATGCACTGAAATACTAATGGCTTACCCAAGCATAAAGTAAAATAATACACTCGAATCAGAACTAAAATATTCTTATGTAAGTCAAATCAATACCACGTATAACATGAATGTAATAGCATCAGAGATGTTTACGGGGTTTTACATCTCCTATCCAGTGTATATTGTGTGTGCAATAACTCAAGAGATGTAACGCGATTTTCCATCTCTTAAGGATCTATTAAAATATCGATATATAGTAGAATACGCTATATATGTAATGTCTAATCAATAAATAATATCTTTCCTAGCATTAATCCTTTACATTAATCCCCCTTAATGCGTTTTTAAGCATTGTCGTATAGTTTGCATATAACATCCCAGTAGCACGTTGGGGGATAGGGATGCGCCGTGATAAGACAACACTAAACCAAACTATAGTGGCGTCGTATAAGGATAAAGGCATGACAAGGCACATGAGGCAATGCCCAAGGTAGGACAATACCGGTTTGGGTCGCGGGACTGGTAGTAATGCATCATACTCATGACCGCCCACCGCATCCATTCATCCCATATCAAGTCAAAGGGAGGTCATCCCAAATTAAGGTGCACCAATCGAAACCAACATCAAGGAGATAGTATGGACCAAGTCCAAAAAGAAAATCGAAGAACGGATGTCTGCTAGAGGTAGCTACCCTCATTGGCTCTATCAAGCCATCATGTTTTAGTCATTTCAAATTAACACGGAGTGTCGGGGCTATCCATCATCGTTCTCTTTCTTCAAATCCAGCAACTATACACCAAATCCAACCACTTCATTTTGGAGTCTCCTCCACGTACACAGTTGTTAAAGTAGTTCCAATGTTGACAAAGAGTATGCCATTAAGAGGCCTCGGTCTCTTTAACAAACAAATGTCGTTTTACACACCGGTTGGTTCTTTTACATTTCAAAAATGATTCATACTTGATATCAAAATATCATATTTGCTTCAAAATAACCTTCATTTCAAAATCATATTTACTTAAAATATGTCGATTTCACTTAAAACATTTCATTCTAATATCTCAATTTCACTTTCAAAATCGTTTCGAATTTCAACTTAGGTATAGCTTCATTTTTAACCACAATCGTATTTAAATCAACGATTTAAATATAAACAGTTTCCAACTTAAACAGTTTGAATTTTTGAAAATAGTTTGAAATTTTTAAATAGTTTGAATAGTTTAGATATTAAATAGATTATATATTAAATGATTTGAAAAATTAAATAATTTGAAAATTTAAAAAGATAAATTTTAAGAAAGTTTATAGTAAAAATAGTTTATGGTGAAAATGGTTTCAAATTTAAAACTGTTCTTTCCATTTCCTATAAAACTGGACTTAAATCCAAATTTCAAACCAAACAGATTTAGTTTCAAATCTTTCAATTCAATCGACTCAATTTCGATTTAAATTCAAATTAACTTAATTTCGATTCTAATTCGAATTAACTTCAATTTCAAAACATTCATTTAATTTCAAATCGAGTCCACGATTCGATTCAATGATTTAAATTTCAATTTATTTCTTATTTTAAGCCATTTCAAATTATATCGATTTCAATTTCGTTTTCAATTTACTTATTTAAATCACTTAATTCAAATTAATGTCAATATTCATTTTAATTTCGAATCTTCAAAATAATTTAATTTCCAAAATTAAAGTCATATGTCAATTATTACTTCACATTCAATTTTATTCTTTAAAATAATTTCTTTTAAAAAAATTCGATCTCAACATTTCAATGCTCGAATTAGAAATAGTTAAATTCATATAAATTTGAATTCTTTATTCTTTAAAAAGATATCATTTAAATAATTTCAAAACCAAAAATTTTAAAACCATTCAATTAACCAATCTGGCATCCGTATATAATTTTCTATCCTATGGCCAAATGAATTGTTATCCCAATTTTTAATTGCAGGGATTGATATATACCATTTCAACTCAATGTCATCTGTATATATCATTTCAACCTATTTTTTAATTCATTTAAAATAATTCAATTTACAGCTTTATATATTGTTAAGAATATACAGGGTGATAATAGGGATATATAAAATAAATAAACATCTAATCATCCAATATATCAACCAATAGCATTCAATCTCAATCAACATCCAAATCAGCCAATAAATCACAACAATTAACTAGTTACTTAATTTCAATTTCAAATTTAACTATCAATTTAATTTCCTATATCAGTTCAATTCATATATCGATTTAAGTTTAGTAAATTTTATCAAAAACAATCAATAAAATAAATAACTTCATGATTTTAATTTTTACAAACATCATAATTTTTTAGTATTTGTGAGCAGGTTTAACCACTCACCTTTAATTGAAATTGAAAAAAATAGCTTTAAATAAATATGAATCCAACTCCATGGCGTAGCCTTCGTCGATACGATCGCAATGCGACTTACTTCGTTCGAATCCGACCTCATACGAGAAATTTACGAATTAATTAGTATAGCGATATAATTAAAAACTAATTAACTAAAATAATTAACAATCTAATTAACAGAATACCTTCCTCTTTCATACTATCCTAGGTCGAACGTGAACCCACTCACGTAATCCAAACCTTCCACGTGCTGCCACCACAGATAGCCGACAACCGATCCAAGCCCGCCACATCACACGCCTCAGCCTACTCCACCATCGCCAGCAAACCCGCAGCCTCCGCCTCCACTATTTTCATGAAAGAAACCCAAAACCCAAACTTCCCTTGCCGATTCTGGCGAATTTAAGCGACATCGGCCCGATCCAACGATTCGATACGTAGAGCTAGTCAAGATCTGCATCTTTCATTTTGGAGTCATTAGATTTCATTGAGCATATTTAGAGAAAGCGTGGAGAGAAGGGAAGTGATTTTCAACCATTAAAATCGCTAAAAGAGAACGACCGATGTTTTTTAGGGTTTGTGAAAATGAAATAGAACCTGGCCTAATATACAAAATTTTCGACCCTGTTTGTCCGCGAAAATTTCATACTCCAAACAAAGTGTGCTGCTTGGCGTTTTATATGTTGTAACCCTATTATGAACATAATAGAATATGTATCAGGAGTCAATTCCATCATATTCAGAAGATAGCTTTTCAAAATCAAATTATTTTAATTAATTTCTACGCGTTTCAAGCTTGCACGGCCAAATGATAAGTTCGATCACGATGAAACTTGATATCCTAAAATAATTCACTATTATGGATCCGATGAAATTGGTTTCATCGAAATCCGAGACAATGCCCAAAAAGGCTATTTTTACACGTTAATTAAAACAGTAATTACCAAATAAATTTATTCACTATAAATTCAATTCTAAAAGTTAACAATTTTCATTCTTGTTTAAAAAAAGTTTAAATCAACTTTGGAATCATTTTCATTCATATTAAATTCAGGATTCAATCATTTAAATAATTCCAAATATTAAATTTAAAATTTAAATTATCGAACGAATCATTAAATTTGAAATGTAAGTTATTTAATTTATAAAATTTAACTTTTTAAAACGCATTCAAATAGTAAAACAATTACTTTCATTTTACAGTAATTCAACACCAATGCAATTATTTATAATTTAATATTATATTAAATTTAATAATTTAAACTAGTTAAAAAAATGGGTCCTTACAAATAGTCATCACAGGTATAAAACAGGCAAGACAGTAATAACTATATAAACCACATAATCAGAGTACTTAGGCTTATATGTTATACATAGCAGTAATAGAGTTTGCACAGACACTATCAAGGTTCCACAGTATTACACAACAGAATAAACAATAATAGACTTAAAATATAAATACGAGAAAGCATCACCTCCTGCTAGTCCATCTGTACAGCTCCAAGTGTCATCCATACATGTTATCTAATTTACTCATTTAAGAGTACCTGATAATAAAAAGCAAAGCACAAAACCTCGAGTCAGACAATAATCTGGTTTGAGCGATAAATAATTCCAAAACACTAGTTGAAATAGTATATGGAACAGATGGTATGGAGAATCATACCTGACCAGTCCCTGCATCCACAGAGTTAGCACATAACATCGAATATATGCTACTCTATGATAGTCATCATGGGTGTACTATATATCTAAGTACTCAGGGTGTTTAGATATCAGCATTGTTAATATCTAAACCATGTGACATCCCTAAGGTGATAAAAACAGTCAAACAAACATGACATTCATCATCCATCCTCACATTCACTCACTTAGTGTGTTGGGTATATGATACTCATATGACCTCAGCACCCATTCAAGGGCTACTCAACATCGATCCTAGGGTACTAAATGCATGCCACTCATTAGGCCAAGAACTAGACCACCATCACCCTAGTCCACGGTACAACAGATCCAAGCATCATGCAATCTGCGGGCCATCACCACCCCAAATGAGCATCCTTACATACCCCACCTTTATGAGTACAACCGAAACCAACGAATATGTGAAGACCCGCAAATCCGTACTCCTTGAATATACACTAATCTCCCTTGATTAATTCAAGATGAACAGAAATACGAATGCTCAATATTTAAGAAAAAGAAAGAGGTAGAAGAGAGAAAGAAAGGATAGAAAATAGAGAGAAAAGAACATAGAAAATAGAACGGAACAGAAAAACAACAGAATCTCACAATCGCAGCGGAACAACATATAATAAATAAATGAATAATCTTTAAACAAAGAACTATATCAGTTATTACATTACATTTCATTACATTTCATTACATCATATCATCAGAGTGTACAACAAACAACAACAACAAACAGCGGAAAAGAAATACTATATACTAATAATACGCCATGCCACCCAGCTTATTTTCAGCAACTCCAGAATATCCAGAATATCCTGAGAAACCTTAACTCTTAACTGCCCGTGTGGAAATTGGTGGGCACCCAGAGTTTAGGAAGGAAAACAATAAACTCCGAGTCAGTCATGTGACTGGTGTGAGAACTCAAAACAGTTTATTTATCTTTGAAAACAAAATAGAGGAATATTTTTAAAGTCAATTCGCAATGCTTTTAAAAATGAGACTACCATAAGACCTCCCACCACACACACAATGCAAACGCAGACTTGGAGGAGATTTCTCCTTATGATAGTCAAAGATGCTTGATACGCATTTAAAAGAACATTTGATATTATTATTAGTGCATAGTGTAGGAAAAATTCATTTTGAAAGTAGAATATAAATCTTAGCCAACATACGACCATTATCGTATGCCTACTATAGCTACCATCTAAACAGTGGTGACCACCATAAGTAAATGGCAGGTTCTACGACTAATACCGTACAAGGTTTCGTATTGGGAATTGGATTTCCAACGAATGATCAGGCCAAGGAACTTCCCATTGCCACATGAGAATGCCTCTGGAAGGACATCCCCGAGAACCAAACCGGATCTCTACCAACACAAGGCCGGGTTGCCCCTAACTGAGTAACAACTGACCGAATATGCCATCCCCCGGTCCTTTGGGACCTTTCAACCGAGCGCTCGTAATCAATTCACACAATTATAAAGTGTTTTCAACATGAGTAAGTATCTGGGATCCATACCATGATACCACCCTTTTCCAGAAGGAAATGCACACATCTTAAAGGGCGCTACCCCTCATAACCTTGCTGCATCTTTCCTGTTTTGACCATTCCCGAGGTGTGAGGCTCGACGAAGTCACGTCCACAAAAACATACTTTATACAAAAGCCATGCTTTGGGTCAACAAATGATCATAGAAATGATCACCAGGATAGACGATTAAACAAATGATCCTATCACAAATAATCAACACAATGATCATTTCACAGCAACACTCAGCATATCACATTACCAAATTGGGAATATATCGCTGATAACCTTCAACTACATAACCTCTGAGCTCGTACGTCTCAGAGAAGGGTGTTAAGCTAAAAGAATAAATTCTCCGCCACCAACTGAAATATATTTGAAAGAAATCTGCTTTATATCTCAATTTGTAATGTCAGACATACAATCTATACAAGTCTGTTCCGGGATCGAACAGAACCGAAGGCACTTACAAAGAAGTCCTTGCAATCCGGATAATCTCTAATCACGTCCGGACTTCCCATCACATAGGGAGTCTCTATACCGTAGCTACTCGGTGCAAAGACAATCGACGAGTTGTCCTTTCGCTTTCAAAAAGATCCGGTCTTCAAATGCAATTCATAACGACGTATCACATATTCGGAATGGGTTATACGACCCCATGGTCCTTTCCCGGTTAACCCGAATAGTGAGCGCTTATTCAAAAATAAGTGTGGCATTCAAATTCAAACAAATCACATCAATTACCCATTCAAAGGGAAATATTGATAGTCGGTTATTGAACTATCAATGGATATGCACAACATCACCAGATTCCAAATAATTTTCCAAATTATTTATTTTCCAAAATATCTTTACAAGATATATTATTTTCAATACTTCAAAAATAAATCAATATTTATTTTTAAACAAGTTCCCCTTTCTTTTATAAATTCCATAGTGAATTTATATTTCACAATATCTACTGATATACGATTTTTCAATAGGTTTCAATATTCCTTTTCAATTTATCTTTAAAAAGATAAATTCTCAAAATATTCACTTTATATTGGAAAACATTTCCATACTTATTAAATAAGTAATTCACGAACCTATATATTTTCAACACTCGGAAAATATTCAATATACTTAAATCGAGATTAAGTATATATTTCATTCTTTAAGGAAATCATTCTCTTAAACATATTTATTTGGGCCAAAACGAATGTTATGTAAAACATCGTTACGACAACCCAAAATCACTAGTATAGGGATTCGAAATTAAAATAGATATATAAATCCCAATACTATACAAAACATTTCCTTTCGGAAATCATTTACTATAACAATAGTATTATAGTCCACCATTTCCTTCTATTTCTCGAAAACGTTTATTTCAACAATGAATGTTGAAATCTATAGTTTCGAATCTCAACACATTTAAAACATCGTTAGATCGTCTTAATTCAATTTAAAACATCATATTCAAAACAATTTCTTTAACATATTATTCACTATTCAAAAACGTGAATATACTTGTTAACCAATTTCATCATTTCTACTCATTTTACTTTAAAGATTATTCACTGTCTAAAACGTGAATATAACTTCATAAATAAGTTATAAAAAATTAACTTATCAAAATAAGTCATTGCGAATTTATAAAACAATGTTTAAAAATTCCTTTATTACCCTATATTCAATTCATAACTCAATTATATAACAAAGGTTCATATTATAAGTTAAATACTTATAATTTATTTATTTGCAAAATCGTTCCTTTGAACTTCATAATTATAAATCTTATAACTTATAAGATTCAATTATTTATCCAAAACCATTCTTTTAATAACTTTATAAATTTTATAAACCTACTGTTTATAAAATTTCATTTATAACTTCACCGTTTATAATTCTATAAATTTCATTCAGTTATGAAATTCATTCATAATTCATTCTAACACTTATAAAAACTCGTTTTATAACTCAAATATCTTTAATTTATAAATATCAATTTATAAATTCTTTTATATAAATCAATTTATATTATTCTTTTAAAACATCTTTACTCCTTTATAATTTCATCATTTTGATTTATAAAACAATCAAATGTATAAATCCTATATTTAAACTTTTATAATAAATTCAAAAATTCCGATTTAACTACTTTATAAAATCATTAGCATCATATTCTCAAAAATCAGTTTTTAACTATATTTCTCAAAAACCATAATTTTATAACATAAAAATTATAACGTTATTTATTTATAATGGATCAATTCCAAAAATATTTTATAAACGTTTTCCTTAAAAATCACTTTAAAAATCATTTTAAAATTCCAAATTTGGTCCAATGATGCTACACACCAAATAGTCAATCACGACAACAACGACATCATATATCGATATGATAGTCCGTCAAATATCAAAATATCTGAAATCAAATAAATACTGTTGAGGAATCCAGTTGGATCCCTCCAACCTGTTTTCCTGCATCCACAAACATTAGCACAATACCAATTCCGTTCCAGTACGAAATTTTCGCGGTATATGGGATTTAAAATATTATCCGCTTAATAGACGGCGCAATAGGGTCTCATCCGCTAAAAAAATTGCGGGAAATCAATAACTCCAATATATACATATGCCAATATATATATATTGTTATTATATATAATACCAATTTCACTGTTTATGAAATATTCGCTGTATATGTTTTTAATAAATAACATCCGCTTACTAACGGCGCATAATGTCTATTTTAACAATCAATAGATAAAAATCATCATTCAAACATGTATTCAGGTATTTTAAATCTAACTATTTAAAATAAAAATCGAAACTGATTCGATTGAGTGAGAAGTTCTCACCTTGATTTTAATTTCCGTTTTAGCGATTTATTTCGAATAAAATTAAACGGACGTTTAATTTTACCCGAAATTCTCACTAAATCCAAACGACTCCAATCCAACTCCATCGCGTAGTGCTCGTCCATATGATTCCAACGCAACTGATTTCGCGCGTTTTCGACCTCGTATGAAAAAGATATTGATTTTTAAACTTACACGAATTTATAACTTAATATTTACAACATTTTATAATTAATTTTCAACCTAGCTCAATCCAGGCCGCATGATCCACATCCCCTTCATCACAACCGCACATCCCTTCTTCCTTCTCCACGCGCAAACATCTCCAGGTAATCACGTTTTAGCCGAACCCATTGATCGAATTAGGGTTTAAAAACGCCGCTTCCTCGATCGCCTCTAGCTCGATCAACAACCACCTACAGATGTGCCTCCATCCCCTCAACCTTCGGCCTGTAGAGCATCAAGCTCGGCCACTTACATCACCTAGAAATGCGTGTGCACTCCATGACAAACGCGGCCATCTCCCTCTCTCCACGCGACGCCAAACTCCATCATCACCGTACGGATATAAAGCTCTCGACGAGCTCTACGTGTTTGTAGTTGATCACATCTTCTAATTGTTTGTAGATTGGGAGAGAATTGAAGGGAAAGCTCGTGAATTTCTGGCCGTTCAGCATGGTAGTGGCGGCTAGGGTTTAGGTTTAGTTTTTTTTTTTTTTAATTTATGAAGGGGTAAGGGTCTATTTATAGGAAATCGAACGACACTATTCATTCCGGAAATTCCGAACTCCGATTCGCGCGCCGTAACCAGCGTTTCTAGGGTTTACCCCGCGTTCCGGACACAATGGAACAGGTTTCGAAAGCTAATTCGGTCATCTGTGCGAGTTATGGCAATAAACGTTCGATTTAAATTAAACCGATTTAAACGATTTTTTAGGCGTTTTAATTTGTACCGGACAAACGGTAAATCCAATTGATACGAAATTTGAAACCTTACAATAATATCACAATATGGATCCGATGAAACTGGTTTCGTCGAAATCCGAGACTTTTTGAAAAATGGCTATTTTAACTCGCTAAATTAATATTAAAAATAATTCGATGCGTTTCGAGCTGCTACGATCAAACGATAACTCTGATTGCTACGAAAATTGAAATCCGGTAATAACTAACTATTACGGATCCAATGGAACTAGTTTCGTCCAATTCTGAGACTGTTCAAAAATTGACTAATTTCACTAGTCGATTTAATATTAAAATATTCAATTTTCACAAATTAACTTTTAATTCGATTTTAAAAGTTCTAAAATATCATTCTAACTCCAATATGATAAAATAAAATTTTACAAATCATTTTCAATCATATTTAACCCAATTTTCAATTATTTCCATAATTTAACGTAGTAAATTATTGATTTAATTATCCAATTAAATCCAATTATTCAAAATAAAATTTATTCGACTTATAAATTTCACTTATTAATATTTAAAATTAATTAAATATTCAAATTTTAATTACTAAAAATCGTTGGTCGTTACAATATTACTAAAAATCCTGGGTCGTTACAATCTTCCCCCCTTAAAAGAATTTCGTCCTCGAAATTAACAAGTAAGAAAAGTTACAGAATCTATCAACTTTCCAAAATCCATAGTTAAATTTCTTATAATACTTTACTAAGTTTTCCATATCATACTTAGTTATCTTTTCAAAAGCAACAACTATTGTTTAACTTTCAATTCCAAATCAAAATTAAAGTTTTCAAAATTTTCCAATTTTCTCAAATTTTTTCTAACGCCTTAAATTTTCGGAAAAATTCGCCATAGTCTCCTTTGCACAGCTCGATCCGAAAAAAAAATGACAGTATATATATCACAAATATACATCTCATCAAGTAATGAGGCATCCCGAAGGGAAAAAAGTATAAAAGTACGATATGTAATCCGAGATATGTACCTTATATTTTATTAGCGAGCATATACGGCTAATATAGCGGGAAAGCGAGCTCCAAATGCGAAGCAAACGCGATCCGCACCTACTAAACACTCAACAAACAACATGAGATCATGCATATATGAAAATAGTATCAATATACAACACATAGCAACATAACAACTATACATGCCAACATAGCAAATGCAATAAAAGCAATATATTCAACCATCAACCAACTAGCATTCATAACCAATAAATATTCATTCATATTCTCATTAATATTCAATGAATTGGTTTTTTCAATTTAATCACATTCGATTCATTCACAGTGGATGTTTACTAACATTCATTTTCAATTAGTTTATATTCACTAATTTATATTCAAGTTGGTTCGCTTCCAAATTAAATTCAATTCTATTTAAGATTCATTTAACTTCCAATTGAATTTCAATTATTTTAGCTTTCAATTTCATTAATACTTAATGAATTATATACAATCAACTAACAATCATATAACAACCAAGGTATATTAATTGCAACCAAATTCCTTTGCTTATATTCATTTCATTCAATTATTCAACTTCCAATAACATTAGAATTTAATGAATTGACACTTACATTCATTATTTCCATACCAATTTAATTCAACATTTCTTAAGTTATATTTCATTTTACAAACATCACTTGTTTTTACTTAACTTAAATTCCAGCTTATAAATCAATTCAGCTTCCAATTCTAAAGTAAATTTCCATTTAACTTTAAATTCATTTTTATTTACTACTCATATTCAATTTATATCCATATAGTTTCACTTCTTATATATATATAAGTTTATTTCACAATTGTAAATCACATTAATTATAATTCAATTCTTATAATTCTTTTGCTTAGATTATTCAAACAACTAAACAATCAATTTACATACACTTTAATAATTCTGAAAAATTATTCTTTTATATATAAAAATATAATCAAGGTAAAATTATTTCATTTACCCAATTTAAAACAATATCGTGTCGAATTGTTCTATTCAAGTGTTTAGAAACCCCTTCAGCATAGTTGTCCAGACCGTGCTGACGAAAGTTCATATGCCACTCAATAAACCAATCATCACAATATAAAACAATTTCATATTCACTAACAAATACGCTCTCATAGCTATTATTACACTCAAACTCATTCTAGAGTACTACTGACTCAATCTCTAATGAGTAATACCCAACAGAACCATGGTTGTCGCTTAACCATAAGCTCCGATACCACCTGTGAAGACCCGCAAATCCGTACTCCTTGAATATACACTAATTGTAGGATCTAGATTAACCCTAGAGGGGGGGTGAATAGGGTTATAGCAAATTTTCTCGATTTAAACACAGAAATATAATAGCAGAAATAAATATGCTGAAAAGTAAATCACACACAAAATTTACCCAGCTTCGGCAACCCCTGCCTACTGCTGCATTCACAGATTTCTATTAGAATTAAACAGTGTCACGCTTACAAACACTCTACTAGACTCGCAGACCCTTTTGCTCCCGCTCACAAACACTCTACTAGACTCGCACACCCTGCTCCCGCCTATAGAGTTTCGCTTACTCGCAAACACTGCTCCCGCCTATAGAGCTTTGCAAACTCGCACACCCTGCTCACTGAACTAATTCAAAATAGACAATCTGACACTACCTAAACCTAGGTGGTGATTTACTCATTCTTTGATTCGTAAAATAAAAAACAATAATTTAAAAACAATAGAAAATAACCCTAAAACTAATTAACAATATAAAGCCTTATTAAAAAAAAACAAAACCCCCTTTTTTTTAATAAGGCCAGCCCACTTCCTTATTTCACCCGATCCTTTTGTTCGTGAGAATGATGGCGGCTTCGTTCTGTTTAGGGCTTCGTTCCCTTTGTTCCAGTTAGGGCTTCGGCTCTTTGTTCCAATTAGGGCTTCGGTTTCTTCAATCGATCTGAGATATGTTGCCCTAGCTCACTGCTTCTCTGATGGTTGACTATCGCTCGTTTGCAGTTGCTCGATCGAGTTCGTTGTTTGTGAAATCGGTATGTACTGTCTCCTTTTGCTTTACTAAGTTGATACTTGAACTCGATGATTTCATTTGCCAGTGATGATTGGGTTATATATGCGTTCGAATTCGTGTTTGAATTTGTCAATTTCTTTGTACTGCCGCTTGATTATGCTTGGACGTTTGAGATGATTGCGACTTGTTCAATATGAATATGCTTTCGGTGATTTATTTCGTGATGACCACGGCTTTAATTTGTGACATTTGACTTTGTCACACATATATTTTCGACTGTTGATTTCTTGGTTCACACGGCATTAAAACTTTCCTCTTTTTGATACTTTGGCTATTTCAAAGAATGCGTACATGAATTTTTCGACTTGTTTAATCATCTTGATTGACACAGCTTCAGTCATCTTTGCATTCCTCCACTGTAGCATTGATTTCGTGATTTAAACTATAGCTTGTTTACTGTTTTTTTCGACTTCACTGAGAACTGTAATCTCTGGCCATCTTCTGGTCAGCCTGTACTTGTGCATTTGCATCATGTATATATATATATGTGTTAGCTTTAATTTTGGTCACTTGATCATCTCTGTTGATTGCCCTGTAAAATTTCATGCCGACTTCGGTAACTTCGACACAAGCTTGTACTTGGATACATGTGCTTGCTGTCTGGATATCTGCAGTGTATCACCATTGTTCTTTACATTTGTATATAATGTCATTACATGCTGCTTCACCATATTGCATTTGCCACACTTGTGTTCCCTATTATCAACTGGCCTTGATTAAGTTTTGATTCAAAACTTCTGTTCACCTGCATGTATTGTTGGTTCATTGTGATATTTGTTCATTTGCATTGTTGCCTTGTTGACTGTGTTGTTGCATTGTATTCTGGTCAGTGGTGCTTTGAGTCTGCACTGCACTTTGATATTGTAGTCTCTGACTTTGCTGTATCCATGCTTTTATGGTTGTGACATTCCTCTGCCTTGTTGAGTTCCTGTGTTTGGTCACTGATGCATTACTGTAGTTGCCATATCTTATGCTCGAGCTCTTTGCATACTTCATGACTGTACTGTTGCAGTCGAGTTGTTTGCATTCATTTCATTCATTTGTATCAGTTCTTTTGTGTCTGCACTTGTGAACTTTGTGGTTTCATGCTTCATGTATGTACTCTGTTCATATATTCTTGGTGACATTTCTTTGGTCTGCACTTGCTCTTTTGTACTACTTCTCTTTGGTCATGTCTGATGGCATTTCTTTTGTGGTCTTTGTTGTTGGCATTGTCTTCTGTCCACACTTGCCCAGTAATCTTGAGTTGCAGTGAGCTCGACATTGTTGTTTACTTTACCACTGACTTGATGATGCATACATGTTTGTTGCAGTCCCTTTTTGCTGTTGCCATCCACATTGAACTGCCTTTGATGCACTTTTGAACTTTGTTGCATTCATGTCTTAGACTGTTTGGTCTGAACTTGACGTTGCAATTTGTAGCTGTTGACTGCATCACCATATATCAATTGCTCGGCCTTTGGTTTCATGTACATTGAGTTTTGACCCTTTGTTGTTCATTTGGGCTGTTGGTTGTCTCTGACCTGAGCTGTTGCCTTTGCATTCATTCATTAGTTTATTTGATCATTGAACTGGCTGTTGTAGTCCAGTTGTATTCATGTACACTACTGCCTTGAGCTTGATTCACTTCATGTTGTGCTTGCACACTTGCTATTGTTGGCTGCGCACACGAGTTGGCAAGGCAGTGCACACGTGTATGAACGTACACGTGTGTATTGCAGCCACTTATGATTACCTGTCCCTGTAATATCTATGTGCACGACTTTGTGACGAATTCAAGTGTGAATGATGATGAACAACCCAAATAACTGAGGCAAATCATATTTTCAAAAAATCGTATTTCATTTTATATTGCAAAAATATTTCTTTTTCAATTTTACTGCGTTATTGAATATTTTTGCAGATTTCTCAGATGCTGGATTCAAACTGGAATGCAGTTGAAGATAAAAATACGAGTGTGAGTGATATGTAGTGAGGTTAACTGTAAATGTGAAATGTGATGTGATTGTAATCAAAGTTGTATAGTTATAGTGAGAGATTGAAATTGTACTATTCAAAATTGTAATAAATATTTGTTTGAATAAAAATTTCTGTTTGAATTCAAAATCTGTTTAACTTGTTCTGTTTGAATTCAAATTCGAATTCTGTGTAATTTAATTTTATTCAACAAATATTTATTTAATCTATGAAAAAACAAAATAGTACATTACCAAATACATACTATTCAAAATTGTAATAAATATTTGTTTGAATAAAATTTCTGTTTGAATTCAAAATCTGTTTAACTTGTTTTGTTTGAATTCAAATTCAAATTCTGTGTAATTTATTTTATTCAACAAATATTTATTTATTCTATGAAAAATAGTACATTTACAAATACATTTAAATGAATGTATATATGTTTATTATCATCAAACAAAAATCATATAGCGCAAAACGCATATTCAACAATCTCCCCCTTTTGATGATAACAAACATATATTTAAGATTTTGAATATATTAAATGTATTTGATAATTTCATTTGCTCCCCCTATTTGAATGCTTCCTTTTTATGTGATGCTCCCCCTACATATATGGCTCCCCCTACATATATGCATACAAATAAAAATATGTAAATGAGCCTATATGCAAATTGAAAGTTATTTGACCTTTGCTTGATTCTATTTGACAAAATCTTAACTTTTCTCTCCCCCTTTTGTTATCAGCAAAAGAATAATAGTGTTATAAAATAGGGATGAAGTGATAGACATGAATCAAACATTTAACTCAATTAAATATAAATATCAAATCTCAATAAAAATCAAACAAAAATCATAATTACCCTTGTCAAGCGCATATTCCACTTTCAGAAGTGATGGGGATAGAATCATCAAAAATCATACAATTCTGTCTATTTGTGGTATATTTATTTCAGGAAATTTGAATATCTACTAACCATGCATAACCGTTAGGACTTTTAAATGAGATTAGTAGTATTCACAATTTTTTTTATTTAAAAAATGAAATCAAGTATCTTCTAATCACGCATGACCGTGAGGACTTTTAAATGGGATTAGAATCAACTTGTCTATTTGAATCAATTAATTTTGATATGCGTTCCATACATGCATAACCGTGAGGACTTTTAAATGAGCATGGAAGCACATAATCAAAAATCCAAGTAATTCACCCATGCATAACCGTGAGGACTTTTAAATGAGAGTGAATACTTTGGATATTTATTTTTAATTGCTGAATATAATAAGTTGAAGCACAAATAATTTCCTTCACAGATTTAAAAATATTGAAGAACAAATGATTTCCTTTGTAAACTACCACAAATTTACATACTAAATATGATCTTGAAGAGTGATGGTCGATAGAAAGATGATAGAAATAGAAATGGTCATGGAATTATTACCCAACAAAAAGTTTTTATAACTCTTGTTATGAAATTCTAAAGAAATTTTCTAATTATATTTTCTCGAGTTATAATATATGATAAATATCAACACTCATCTCTTTTTCAATCACTATTTATCTTTCCGATAATCAAAGGGTGTCAGATTAGTCAAATTTGTCATTTAAAATCAAACTAAAAATTATAAAATCAATTTTTCAAAAATGATTAAGCTGTAAATATAGTCAAACATGATTTTCTCGAGGGGGGTTTATAAGAAAATTTTCTGCTATTTGAAAAATTATTTCAAGTGAAAAATATGCAGATATTTTCTTTTTAAAAAAAAACGATGCAGCAAATGAATGTTTAAAAAAAATTAATCACGTTACACTTAGTAATTTTTCTATCAACCATATTACCAGTGTAATCTGCATCTGAATTTAAATTTCACTCAATATTCACTCGTTGAATTTGATTGACCAAAAACATGAAGTGTGCACCAAGAATTTCAAACTTAACATCAATTCTTTTGAATTTGAATTTAAGTCGTGTTAACACTCAAACACATATCATGATGTTAATTTCAGAAACCATAAGATAAACAATTATATTCATGAGTAATCAACAGTCAATCAACATCATAATTATTTCAAAAAAAATTTCTTGAAGTTTCAACAATTTCATAAAGTTTCAACAATTTAAAAAAAAATCCTTTTTAACAGCTTTCACATGAAATTTTAAATCGTGCAAATTTACAAGCAGTGACCAAAATGTCAGAACCAATATATCTACGTGTAGCATGAGTAACCATCATTTGACCGAACAAATTTATATAAATTAGTTCAAAATTGAAATTCTGATTGGTCATCATTTAAGCACAAATCAATGTCATAAATAAGAACAAGTCAAAAAAAATCATATCAATTAAGTCCGAATCAGTCAACCATCATAATTACTCCAAGTAATTCTATTTAAAGATGGTTAGTCAATATTTTTAAAAAAAAATCATAGCATCAAAATCATCATCTTTTGTCTATCTCAATATTGGCTGATTTTAATTTAGAGTATGGTGCAGATAATCACATTTAAAAACAATTACCTGTTTTACCTTTACGATAATTTTTCGTGATTGCCCATTGTGATTCTGTCACCTTTATACTAGGCTAAGGATCTTTGCTTTGTCGCCCGTTGTGTTTCTGGAACAGCCGAAATCCAGAGAACACTGTTGTTGTTCCTTAGCCTGCCACCACACCTACACGATAAAACATTTATGTGACCTATTTGTTTTTATAGGTCCATTGTTGTTAGTGGCAGAATATGAAAAATATGTTTTTGAAGACCCAAAACTATTTATATCTGTTCCTTTTGGCACCCAAATTTGTTCGACTTTCAAAGATTTTATATTTGTGCCTTTTGGAACCCAAATTAGTATAGTTTTCACGTGTTTGGGTCTATACCAACAATTATTTCGATTATGTCCAAATTCTCTACAAAACGTGCTCATTAAATTAACTTGATTAAATTTTGTGTTCCTATTACTATGATTTTCAACATGATTTCCAATTATTTCAGATCGAGCAAAAACACTTTTACTTTTTGCATTATCAACATTTTGTGATTTCCCAAAGCCTAGTCCTTTTCTATTGTTAGCAAAAATTTGATTTCCCAATAGCATGTTGAAAGATTTTTCGCCTCTTGAAAAGTTATTCAAAGATTTCTCAAGATTTTGGACTTTGGTTTTTAATGTTGAGTTTTCAGTGACAAGTGAGGTGCATCGATTTATAAAATCCTTTCTCCTAGCGTCGATGGTTTCTTTAAGATTCAAGTTTTCATTTTCAAGACTTTCAAAGTTATTTCTCAGTTTTGATAATTCTGAATCTAAAATCTTACATTTTTTACATTCTAGGTTTTGAATATTTTCAAGTTCAGTTTTTAACCTAAAATTTTCACGAGCAAATTCTCTCCTATCAGATTTCAGTTTTTCAATTTTAGATTCAAGAGTATCCACTACCTTAGTAAGATCAGAACACATAAAAACAAGTTCTTTATAAGAAAACTCACCTGCCTCACTAGATTCGTCGGAGGTTGTTTCTGATTCTGATTTTGCCATGCAACACAAGTTAGCCTCCTCTGAGCTGCTATCTGAAGCTTCCTCTCCTTCTTCATCATCCCAAGTCGCTGCAAATACCTTCTTCGCCTTTTTCTTTTCTTTGTTGTTTTTGAGAAGTGGGCATTTTGGTTTGATGTGGCCAGGCTTGTTGCAGTTATAACACGTCAGTTCATTATCGGAATTTTCGGAATCTTTTGACCTATTGCCCTTTGTTTTCTTCTTGCGTGGCTTAAATCTAGACCATCTTCTAAGATTATTGACAGCCATTGCAAGCTCTTCAATTGGATCTTCTTCATCGCTTTCTTCTTTGCTCTTTAAGGCAATCGTCTTCTTCTTTGGTTCAGAGTTGTTGCGTTCTTCCTTTGCTTTTAACTCAAGCTCATATGTCATCAAGTTGCCAATCAACTCCTCCATGCTTAGTTTGCTCAGATCTTTCGATTCTTGGATTGCTGTGACTTTTGCCTCAAAGTTCATTGGTAAAACTCGTAGTATCTTCCGCACAAGCTCTACCTCAGTGAATACCTTCCCAAGCGCTCTAGCATTGTATACCAAGGTTGAAAAGCATCCAAACATGTCTTTTATGCTCTCGCCTTTGTCCATCACAAAGTTTTCGTATTCGTTGCTGAATAGGGCTAGCCGAGACTCCTTGACTTGAGAAGTTCCTTCGTGTGTCACCTCCAAAGTATGCCATATTTCCTGTGCTGTTGTACAATGAGAAATTCTATTAAATTCATTTTTATCAAGAGCACATATCAAAGCATTCATGGCTTTAGCATTTGTCGTTTTCAATCTCTTATCGTTAGCATCCCACCTATCCTTAGGTTTAGGAATCTCAGTACCACCAACGATTATAGTGGGAGGTTTATAGCCAGTTTCAATAATATCCCAAACATCATAATCAACGGAACTAAGATAAATACTCATCCTAACTTTCCAATAAGCATAATCGTTCCCGTTAAACATGGGTGGCCTAGCAATAGATTGCCCCTCAGAAAAAGCATTATTTTGTAGACTCATGACTCTAGAGTTAAATAAAAAAAATTTAACCTGGCTCTGATACCACTTGTAGGATCTAGATTAACCCTAGAGGGGGGGGTGAATAGGGTTATAGCAAATTTTCTCGATTTAAACACAGAAATATAATAGCAGAAATAAATATGCTGAAAAGTAAATCACACACAAAATTTACCCAGCTTCGGCAACCCCTGCCTACTGCTGCATTCACAGATTTCTATTAGAATTAAACAGTATCACGCTTACAAACACTCTACTAGACTCGCAGACCCTTTTGCTCCCGCTCACAAACACTCTACTAGACTCGCACACCCTGCTCCCGCCTATAGAGTTTCGCTTACTCGCAAACACTGCTCCCGCCTATAGAGCTTTGCAAACTCGCACACCCTGCTCACTGAACTAATTCAAAATAGACAATCTGACACTACCTAAACCTAGGTGGTGATTTACTAATTCTTTGATTCGTAAAATAAAAAACAATAATTTAAAAACAATAGAAAATAACCCTAAAACTAATTAACAATATAAAGCCTTATTAAGAAAAAACAAAACCCCCTTTTTTATTAATAAGGCCAGCCCACTTCCTTATTTCACCCGATCCTTTTGTACGTGAGAATGAAGGCGGCTTCGTTCTGTTTAGGGCTTCGTTCCCTTTGTTCCAGTTAGGGCTTCGGCTCTTTGTTCCAATTAGGGCTTCGGTTTCTTCAATCGATCTGAGATATGTTGCCCTAGCTCACTGCTTCTCTGATGGTTGACTATCGCTCGTTTGCAGTTGCTCGATCGAGTTCGTTGTTTGTGAAATCGGTATGTACTGTCTCCTTTTGCTTTACTAAGTTGATACTTGAACTCGATGATTTCATTTGCCAGTGATGATTGGGTTATATATGCGTTCGAATTCATGTTTGAATTTGTCAATTTCTTTGTACTGCCGCTTGATTATGCTTGGACGTTTGAGATGATTGCGACTTGTTCAATATGAATATGCTTTCGGTGACTTATTTCGTGATGACCACGGCTTTAATTTGTGACATTTGACTTTGTCACACGTATATTTTCGACTGTTGATTTCTTGGTTCACACGGCATTAAAACTTTCCTCTTTTTGATACTTTGGCTATTTCAAAGAATGCGTACATGAATTTTTCGACTTGTTTAATCATCTTGATTGACACAGTTTCAGTCATCTTTGCATTCCTCCACTGTAGCATTGATTTCGTGATTTAAACTATAGCTTGTTTACTGTTTTTTTCGACTTCACTGAGAACTGTAATCTCTGGCCATCTTCTGGTCAGCCTGTACTTGTGCATTTGCATCATGTATATATATATATATATGTGTGTTAGCTTTAATTTTGGTCACTTGATCATCTCTGTTGATTGCCCTGTAAAATTTCATGCCGACTTCGATAACTTCGACACAAGCTTGTACTTGGATACATGTGCTTGCTGTCTGGATATCTGCAGTGTATCACCATTGTTCTTTACATTTGTATATAATGTCATTACATGCTGCTTCACCATATTGCATTTGCCACACTTGTGTTCCCTGTTATCAACTGGCCTTGATTAAGTTTTGATTCAAAACTTCTGTTCACCTGCATGTATTGTTGGTTCATTGTGATATTTGTTCATTTGCATTGTTGCCTTGTTGACTATGTTATTGCATTGTATTCTGGTCAGTGGTGCTTTGAGTCTGCACTGCACTTTGATATTGTAGTCTCTGACTTTGCTGTATCCATGCTTTTATGCTTGTGACATTCCTCTGCCTTGTTGAGTTCCTGTGTTTGGTCACTGATGCATTACTGTAGTTGCCATATCTTATGCTCGAGCTCTTTGCATACTTCATGACTGTACTGTTGCAGTCGAGTTGTTTGCATTCATTTCATTCATTTGTATCAGTTCTTTTGTGTCTGCACTTGTGAACTTTGTGGTTTCATGCTTCATGTATGTACTCTGTTCATATATTCTTGGTGACATTTCTTTGGTCTGCACTTGCTCTTTTGTACTACTTCTCTTTGGTCATGTCTGATGGCATTTCTTTTGTGGTCTTTGTTGTTGGCATTGTCTTCTGTCCACACTTGCCCAGTAATCTTGAGTTGCAGTGAGCTCGACATTGTTGTTTACTTTACCACTGACTTGATGCTGCATACATGTTTGTTGCAGTCCCATTTTGCTGTTGCTATCCACATTGAACTGCCTTTGATGCACTTTTGAACTTTGTTGCATTCATGTCTTCGACTGTTTGGTCTGAACTTGACGTTGCAATTTGTAGCTGTTGACTGCATCACCATATATCAATTGCTCGGCCTTTGGTTTCATGTACATTGAGTTTTGATCCTTTGTTGTTCATTTGGGCTGTTGGTTGTCTCTGACCTGAGCTGTTGCCTTTGCATTCATTCATTAGTTTATTTGATCATTGAACTGGCTGTTGTAGTCCAGTTGTATTCATGTACACTACTGCCTTGAGCTTGATTCACTTCATGTTGTGCTTGCACACTTGCTATTGTTGGCTGCGCACACGAGTTGGCGAGGCAGTGCACACGTGTATGAACGTACACGTGTGTATTGCAGCCACTTATGATTACCTGTCCCTGTAATATCTATGTGCACGACTTTGTGACGAATTCAAGTGTGAATGATGACGAACAACCCAAATAACTGAGGCAAATCATATTTTCAAAAAATCGTATTTCATTTTATATTGCAAAAATATTTCTTTTTCAATTTTACTACGTTAGTGAATATTTTTGCAGATTTCTCAGATGCTGGATTCAAACTGGAATGCAGTTGAAGATAAAAATACGAGTGTGAGTGATATGTAGTGAGGTTAACTGTAAATGTGAAATGTGATGTGATTGTAATCAAAGTTGTATAGTTATAGTGAGAGATTGAAATTGTACTATTCAAAATTGTAATAAATATTTGTTTGAATAAAAATTTCTGTTTGAATTCAAAATCTGTTTAACTTGTTCTGTTTGAATTCAAATTCGAATTCTGTGTAATTTAATTTTATTCAACAAATATTTATTTAATCTATGAAAAAACAAAATAGTACATTACCAAATACATACTATTCAAAATTGTAATAAATATTTGTTTGAATAAAATTTCTGTTTGAATTCAAAATCTGTTTAACTTGTTTTGTTTGAATTCAAATTCAAATTCTGTGTAATTTATTTTATTCAACAAATATTTATTTATTCTATGAAAAATAGTACATTTACAAATACATTTAAATGAATGTATATATGTTTATTATCATCAAACAAAAATCATACAGCGCAAAACGCATATTCAACACTAATCTCCCTTGATTAATTCAAGATGAACAGAAATACGAATGCTCAATATTTAAGAAAAAGAAAGAGGTAGAAGAGAGAAAGAAAGGATAGAAAATAGAGAGAAAAGAACATAGAAAATAGAACAGAACAGAAAAACAACAGAACAACAACAGAATCTCACAATCGCAGCGGAACAACATATAATAAATAAATGAATAATCTTTAAACAAAGAACTATATCAGTTATTACATTACATTTCATTACATTTCGTTACATCATATCATCAGAGTGTACAACAAACAACAACAACAAACAGCGGAAAAGAAATACTATATACTAATAATACGCCGTGCCACCCAGCTTATTTTCAGCAACTCCAGAATATCCAGAATATCCTGATAAACCTTAACTCTTAACTGCCCGTGTGGAAATTGGTGGGCACCCAGAGTTTAGGAAGGAAAATAATAAACTCCGAGTCAGTCATGTGACTGGTGTGAGAACTCAAAACAGTTTATTTATCTTTGAAAACAAAATAGAGGAATATTTTTAAAGTCAATTCGCAATGCTTTTAAAAATGAGACTACCATAAGACCTCCCACCACACACACAATGCAAACGCAGACTTGGAGGAGATTTCTCCTTATGATAGTCAAAGATGATTGATACGCATTTAAAAGAACATTTGATATTATTATTAGTGCATAGTGTAGGAAAAATTCATTTCGAAAGTAGAATATAAATCTTAGCCAACATACGACCATTATCGTATGCCTACTATAGCTACCATCTAAACAGTGGTGACCACCATAAGTAAATGGCAGGTTCTACAACTAATACCGTACAAGGTTTCGTATTGGGAATTGGATTTCCAACGAATGATCAGGCCAAGGAACTTTCCATTGCCACATGAGAATGCCTCTGGAAGGACATCCCCGAGAACCAAACCGGATCTCTACCAACACAAGGCCGGGTTACCCCTAACTGAGTAACAACTGACCGAATATGCCATCCCCCGGTCCTTTGGGACCTTTCAACCGAGCGCTCGTAATCAATTCACACAATTATAAAGTGTTTTCAACATGAGTAAGTATCTGGGCTCCATACCATGATACCACCCTTTTCCAGAAGGAAATGCACACATCCTAAAGGGCGCTACCCCTCATAACCTTGCTGCATCTTTCCTGTTTTGACCATTCCCGAGGTGTGAGGCTCGACGAAGTCACGTCCACAAAAACATACTTTATACAAAAGCCATGCTTTGGGTCAACAAATGATCATAGAAATGATCACCAGGATAGACGATTAAACAAATGATCCTATCACAAATAATCAACACAATGATCATTTCACAGCAACACTCAGCATATCACATTACCAAATTGGGAATATATCGCTGATAACCTTCAACTACATAACCTCTGAGCTCGTACGTCTCAGAGAAGGGTGTTAAGCTAAAAGAATAAATTCTCCGCCACCAATAGAAATATATTTGAAAGAAATCTGCTTTATATCTCAATTTGTAATGTCAGACATACAATCTATACAAGTCTGTTCCGGGATCGAACAGAACCGAAGGCACTTACAAAGAAGTCCTTGCAATCCGGATAATCTCTAATCACGTCCGGACTTCCCATCACATAGGGAGTCTCTATACCGTAGCTACTCGGTGCAAAGACAATCGACGAGTTGTCCTTTCGCTTTCAAAAAGATCCGGTCTTCAACACCGGTCTTCAAATGCAATTCATAACGACGTATCACATATTCGGAATGGGTTATACGACCCCATGGACCTTTCCCGGTTAACCCGAATAGTGAGCGCTTATTCAAAAATAAGTGTGGCATTCAAATTCAAACAAATCACATTAATTACCCATTCAAAGGGAAATATTGATAGTCGGTTATTGAACTGTCAATGGATATGCACAACATCACCAGATTCCAAATAATTTTCCAAATTATTTATTTTCCAAAATATCTTTACACGATATATTATTTTGAATACTTCAAAAATAAATCAATATTTATTTTTAAACAAGTTCCCCTTTCTTTTATAAATTCCATAGTGAATTTATATTTCACAATATCTACTGATATACGATTTTTCAATAGGTTTCAATATTCCTTTTCAATTTATCTTCAAAAAGATAAATTCTCAAAATATTCACTTTATATTGGAAAACTTTTGCATACTTATTAAATAAGTAATTCACGAACCTATTTATTTTCAACACTCGGAAAATATTCAATATACTTAAATCGAGATTAAGTATATATTTCATTCTTTAAGGAAATCATTCTCTTAAACATATTTATTTGGGCCAAAACGAATGTTATGTAAAACATCGTTACGGCAACCCAAAATCACTAGTATAGGGATTCGAAATTAAAATAGATATATAAATCCCAATACTATACAAAACATTTCCTTTCGGAAATCATTTACTATAACAATAGTATTATAGTCCACCATTTCCTTCTATTTCTCGAAAACGTTTATTTCAACAATGAATGTTGAAATCTATGGTTTCGAATCTCAACACATTTAAAACATCGTTAGATCGTTTTAATTCAATTTAAAACATCATATTCAAAACAATTTCTTTAACATATTATTCACTATTCAAAAACGTGAATATACTTGTTAACCAATTTCATCATTTCTATTCATTTTACTTTAAAGGATTATTCACTGTCTAAAACGTGAATATAACTTCATAAATAAGTTATAAAAAATTAACTTATCAAAATAAGCCGTTGCGAATTTATAAAACAATGTTTATAAATTCCTTTATTACCCTATATTCAATTCATAACTCAATTATATAACAAAGGTTCATATTATAAGTTAAATACTTATAATTTATTTGTTTGCAAAATCGTTCCTTTGAACTTCATAATTATAAATCTTATAACTTATAAGATTCAATTATTTATCCAAAACCATTCTTTTAATAACTTTATAAATTTTATAAACCTACTGTTTATAAAATTTCATTTATAACTTCACCGTTTATAATTCTATAAATTCCATTCAGTTATGAAATTCATTCATAATTCATTCTAACACTTATAAAAACTCGTTTTATAACTCAAATATCTTTAATTTATAAATATCAATTTATAAATTCTTTTATATAAATCAATTTATATTATTCTTTTAAAACATCTTTACTCCTTTATAATTTCATCATTTTGATTTATAAAACAATCAAATTTATAAATCCTATATTTAAACTTTTATAATAAATTCAAAAATTCCGATTTAACTATTTTATAAAATCATTAGCATCATATTCTCAAAAATCAGTTTTTAACTATATTTCTCAAAAACCATAATTTTATAACATAAAAATTATAACGTTATTTATTTATAATGGATTAATTCCAAAAATATTTTATAAACGTTTTCCTTTAAAAATCACTTTAAAAATCATTTTAAAATTCCAAATTTGGTCCAATGATGCTACACACCAAATAATCAATCACGACAACAACGACATCATATATCGATATGATAGTCCATCAAATATCAAAATATCTGAAATCAAATAAATACTGTTGAGGAATCCAGTTGGATCCCTCCAACCTGTTTTCCTGCATCCACAAACATTAGCACAATACCAATTCCGTTCCAGTACAAAATTTTCGTGGTATATGGGATTTAAAATATTATCCGCTTAATAGACGGCGCAATAGCGTCTCATCCGCTAAAAAAATTGCGGGAAATCAATAACTCCAATATATACATATGCCAATATATATATATATTGTTATTATATATAATACCAATTTCACTGTTTATGAAATATTCGCGGTATATGTTTTTAATAAATAACATCCGCTTACTAACGGCGCATAATGTCTATTTTAACAATCAATAGATAAAAATCATCATTCAAACATGCATTCAGGTATTTTAAATCTAACTATTTAAAATAAAAATCGAAACTGATTCGATTGAGTGAGAAGTTCTCACCTTGATTTTAATTTCCGTTTTAGCGATTTATTTCGAATAAAATTAAACGGACGTTTAATTTTACCCGAAATTATCACTAACTCCAAACGACTCCAATCCAACTCCATCGCGTAGTGCTCGTCCATACGATTCCAACGCAACTGATTTCGCGCGTTTTCGACCTCGTATGAAAAAGATATTGATTTTTAAACTTACACGAATTTATAACTTAATATTTACAACATTTTATAATTAATTTTCAACCTAGCTCAATCCAGGCCGCATGATCCACATCCCCTTCATCACAACCGCACATCCCTTCTTCCTTCTCCACGCGCAAACATCTCCAGGTAATCACGTTTTAGCCGAACCCATTGATCGAATTAGGGTTTAAAAACGCCGCTTCCTCGATCGCCTCTAGCTCGATCAACAACCACCTACAGATGCGCCTCCATCCCCTCAACCTTCGGCCTGTAGAGCATCAAGCTCGGCCACTTACATCACCTAGAAATGCGTTCGCACTCCATGACAAACGCGGCCATCTCCCTCTCTCCACGCGACGCCAAACTCCATCATCACCGTACGGATATAAAGCTCTCGACGAGCTCTACGTGTTTGTAGTTGATCACATCTTCTAATTGTTTGTAGATTGGGAGAGAATTGAAGGGAAAGCTCGTGAATTTCTGGCCGTTCAGCATGGTAGTGGCGGCTAGGGTTTAGGTTTAGTTTATTTTTTTTTAATTTATGAAGGGGTAAGGGTCTATTTATAGGAAATCGAACGACACTATTCATTCCGTAAATTCCGAACTCCGATTCGCGCGTCGTAACCAGCGTTTCTAGGGTTTACCCCGCGTTTCGGACACAATGGAACAGGTTTCGAAAGCTAATTCGGTCATCTGTGCGAGTTATGGCAATAAAAGTTCGATTTAAATTAAACCGATTTAAACGATTTTCTAGGCGTTTTAATTTGTACCGGACAAACGGTAAATCCAATTGATACGAAATTTGAAACCATACAATAATATCACATTACGGATCCGATGAAACTGGTTTCGTCGAAATCCGAGACTTTTTGAAAAATGGCTATTTTAACTCGCTAAATTAATATTAAAAATAATTCGATGCGTTTCGAGCTGCTACGATCAAACGATAACTCCGATTGCTACGAAAATTGAAATCCGGTAATAACTAACTATTACGGATCCAATGGAACTAGTTTCGTCCAATTCTGAGACTGTTCAAAAATTGACTAATTTCACTAGTCGATTTAATATTAAAATATTCAATTTTCACAAATTAACTTTTAATTCGATTTTAAAAGTTCTAAAATATCATTCTAACTCCAATATGATAATATAAAATTTTACAAATCATTTTCAATCATATTTAACCCAATTTTCAATTATTTCCATAATTTAACATATTAAATTATTGATTTAATTATCCAATTAAATCCAATTATTCAAAATAAAATTTATTCGACTTATAAATTTCACTTATTAATATTTAAAATTAATTAAATATTCAAATTTTAATTACTAAAAATCCTGGGTCGTTACAATATTACTAAAAATCCTGGGTCGTTACAGAATATCAATGATCCCTTTGCACACGCCATTCATAAGAGAGCTCATCTTGGAACTGTTCTTATAACTCCAGTCTGAAGTTGTCACGGTTGGAAACTACTCTAGACAACCATCATAAGACATAGAGTGTCATCATATGTACCATAACCTCTCTCCAATAGTCCCCTTAATATGACTCAAAGTATACTGCTTTGCAACTTGAAGTACAACTATCCATCATCGAAGCCGTCACTTTCCATCTAGGAATCATTATCGTCGAATAATAAAGTCATCACATCAAAGCATCACATCTTTGCTTCACCGTAAAAACCACTTGTCGAAGAGTCATATCATAAAAATTAAAAGTTGAATGAACGAACAAACCATCTCATCCTGCTCCTTGAAGCCACTACATCGTCAACGCCAAAGTTGGCCAAATCGGCCATCATTAATAGTGATAGATATCGACCACTCCACAGTAGTCCATAACGACCACTTTTATAGTGTACTTAACCCAAAATGGTTAAATACAAACAAAATGAAAGCGTCCAACATCTTACCTGAAGTCCGAAGCACAAATCTAAGTCCATCGTCCTTCACTTCAGATCAGTCGGCACACACCAATACTCCCCCACATATTTATCCCATCCATCCAAATTTGTCATCATTTGTGCATTCAATTGA
Organism: Allium cepa; assembly: GCA_030765085.1. Lineage (NCBI taxonomy): Eukaryota > Viridiplantae > Streptophyta > Magnoliopsida > Asparagales > Amaryllidaceae > Allium > Allium cepa. The sequence goes on from CM060946.1 coordinate 391,050,404, forward strand.
TATGCATGAAACTCTATCACATCATTTGAGTCCCCACCCTGTGTGCATTCGATCGATATACACTGAACACTAACTAATGAGATTTTCTATATCGCCTGAGAATGGTGTTTTCAACCATATTAACCAATAACTAGACATGCAACCAACAAGCATAGAAATGTCTATAATAGCCTATATATAATAACATAATATAATCCATCCAAAACAAAACTGTGGGATAATGTGGAATTAATATAAAAATAGTCTAAATCTATCAATATCGTCAAAATAATGCATCCATGTGTGATATTTAATTTGAAAGCATTTTAAAAAGCTTAATTCTTTTTACAAAATAATATGTAGATTTAACTATTTTAGAAATCACATTTTAAATTTAAAAAACATTTCAAAAGTCATTTCAATACTATACCCACAATCATAGTATGATGAGGGACAATATCACTCACCGTAACCAAATCTGATCAATAATCGCCAAGTCGTAGAGCTTTCCATCATGAGCGCAATGCAAGAAACAATGCCCAAAAAGGACCTCGCATGCAAAAGATATGGCACTTATAAGATATCGAATCAAATAAACAATTAAATTACTTAATTAATATTTTAATTACCTTCATTAACACTGATCCCTCCCCTTTAGCTTTCTTACCCAATTGCATTTATTGGTCGTGTCCTATATGCACAAACACACTTCCTCCTTACCTTCTCTCCTCTCTAACTCCTTCATTTCTCGACGAACCGACGAGCAGGTTAGCCAAAATGCTCCACTACGTGACCACTCTGCCCCAGACCCAACGAGACAAGGCTCGACCTCCTCTATAAAATAATGACCTGATGGTGCCGTATGTGAGTTCGTGATGTCGTGTTTTACCAGGTTGCATCGGAGATCTCAAAAATTTGGGGGGAAATGCACTTCGCCGAGAAAAACTCAACTACGCCATCTGTTTCACCTATAGTCGCTTAAATCTCCCACCAAGAGAAACGGTACGCATTGCCAAAAATGGCAATCTCCGCCAAATACAACCGATCCAAATTCCGCCAACGTCATCGCGAAGATTGTTTTCAATACGAATTTAATGAAACTGGTTTCGTGATTTTTAGTGAAGCGGATCTCTAGATATTAAATAAAAGTTTATTTAACGATTATAACTTTCTTAGTAAAAATAAAAATGGTAACATACTTGATTTACATGGAAAAAGAAATATTTTTAGAAGAGTAGTAGCTTGATTAGCTTAATTGATTTGGTAATGATTGAATAATATCCTTTTATTTGAACGTAATAAAGAAGTGAAACCTTTCGTTATGACTCATTAAGATAAAAAGTAAAGAATATGTTCAAGAAGTTGGTAAATTATAATTGGATTGAGTAGTTTCTTTTGAATCAATATGAAAATAAAAATTATTATGGAAAATAAGAAAAATGTATAACTTCGGATGAGATCTCGGATTGAGATTTTGATCCATATATCGGGTGAGATTTGAATATCTCGGACGAGATGAGTGTCGAGGGAGATATGGAGGAGATTTGATGTCTCGTCTCGTTTAAGTGTGAAAATGAGATCTCGGGCGAGATCTCGGACGAGATATAGGAGATTTAAAACCATGGTCCACAATAACCCAAATAGCCACATTGCTCTTCTGAGTTTTAGGCAGCCCTTCCAACTTTTAGGCAGCCCTTCCATAAAATCCATTGAAATGTTCCCACTTCCAAGATGGAATTTTCAAAGGTAATAATAATCCACCAGGCTTCCCTTGCTCAGATGTTATTTTCTGACATGTCAAACATCTAGCAACAAATTAAGTTACGCTTCTCTTCATTTCATTCCAAAAGAAAATTCTCTTCGTGTCCTCGTACATCTTATCTCCTCTAGTATGAATGGTCATCCTTGAGTGCTGACACTCCATCAGTACATCTCTCATGAAACCATCAATCGTTGGAACACAAAGATGTACATCCCTTCTCATCAACGGAATACCTCCTAGCATGGGGAAAATGTTATCCTTTTCCCAAATTCTCCAAAATTTCTACTAACCCCTCATCCTTTACTTGCGCATGCACTATACGATCCATCAATTCTCATAATTGCTAGAAAACCTTGGATGGGTTTTGTTGACAGTTAGAGGTTAAAATTCGAGAGAAACTCCAACAGTCTCCATTCATATATAGCAGCTAGAGTAGCATATCTCTGACTAAGTGCGTCGATAATTACGTTCCCTTTTCAAAGGGTATATTGAATACTGAAGTCAAAGGATGCTACATACTCCAACCACCTTTGCTACTTTAGATTCAAATCTTTTTGTGAAAATAGGTATTTGAGTGATTTATGTTAAGTGAATAACTCAAACATTTCCTCCAAGAGATAATGCCTCCATACCTTTAAGGTAAAAATAATGGCTGTCAAATCTAAATAATGCACTGGATACCTCTTCTCATGGCCCTTCAGTTGTTTACTAGCACAGGGAACTACCTTCCCTTCTTACATAAGAACTACCCCTAATCATGTGCCACATGCATATGTGAAAACCATAAACGGCTTGGTTCCATTTGGAATAGTGAGTACAGGTGCATCAGTCAATGACTCCTTAAGCTTTTCAAATGCCTTGGTTTATCTATTATCCCAAACAAAAACTAGATTCTTCTTAGTCAATTAGGTTAAAGGGGCTGCTATTTGTGCAAAGTTCTTGATGAACTTCCTATAGTAGCCCTCTAATCCTAGAAAACTTCTAACCTCTGATGCACTACTAGGAGTCTTCCATCCTTAGATAGCTCCCACTTTAGTAGGATCCACAGCCAATCCTTGTTCCGAAATAATATGCCCAACGTACCTAACTTCATTTCCCCAAAAATGGCATTTAGAAAACTTGGCTTTTGAGTCGACTTCTTCATAAGGTCTCCAATACCTCCCTAAGGTGGTCCTCATGCTCCTTCTTGCCTTTGGAGAAAAACCAAGATATCATCAAAAAACACGTGACAGATTTATTAAGTTTCCCTCTAAATACTCTACTCATCAACTCCATGAAGTATGTTGCTACATTCATCGGTCCAGAAGGCATTACTTCCCACTTATAGAGCCCATCTGGAGTGTAGAATGTGGTCTTCGGCTTGCTTTACTCTGCACTCCTCAATTGATGTAATTCTGTTGTTAAGTCTAATTAGGAATAGACTTTAGCCCCTACAAATTGTTTGAACAAGTCATCTATTGTAGGTAGAGAGTACCTATTCTTTCTTGTCAACATGTTCAGCTCTCTATAATCAATGCAAAGTGTCAAAGAATTGTCTGCCTTAATTGTAAAAACAACAGGGGATTCCCATTAGAAGTACTCCTACGGATGAATCCTTTCTTCAATAGCTCTTGAGATTTTCTTATCTAATTCCCTTCTTTCTTTGGGAGCCATATATCTCAAAGGCAGAGCGATGGGTCTTGCATTCTTCTCCAAATTGATTCAAAACTTAATCTTCCTATAGGGTGGGAGACCCGAGACCGCCTCGAAGACATCAAGAAATTAACAAAGTAAGGGTACAGATGATGGCTCTCTAACAACAGATAGATTTAGTGAGTATAAATGGCATAATTCAACTAAAGCTTTAGGTGTACAAAGAACTTCTAGGCCATGACCTCCACAATTCCTTAATCGTACAACCCTCTTATCAAAGTCAAGAATGGCTCCATAATATGAAAACTAATCCATACCCAAGATAAGCCCGTACTCCTTGAAATTTAGAACGTATAAATTACATATGAAATCAATGTCGCATATGTCGAACGCTATGTCTTTGCAAATAAGAGAAAGATGGGTCCTTCCTTAGCCATCTTGGGATGCTGATTCTTGTAACGCCCTTCCTTGTAGCAGTTAAAACACATACCTTTAAAGGCTTCCTTCATCAAACTCACCCTATAATCTTTAGCTTTATGGCCCTTCCTTTAGCATTTCTTACACACCTTCCCAACCTTCTTAAACTTCCCCTTCAACTTCTTATTGGCCCAAAAGCACCCTTCATGGACCCTCCTTGATTTTGGGTTGGTGTAGACTTCTCCTTCTTTATTCCCTTATCTTCCTCATTGGCCACATGTAGCATTACCATTTCATCCAATATCTCATACGTGACTCTAGTAGCTACTTGGGTCAACAATATTTCTCTTAGCGAGGCCCTTCATGAACTTCTTGGCCTTTTCATAGGTGTGTCTATTAGGCTCATCCCAAATTTAGCCAATTCAGTAAACTTAGCTATGTACTCCTTAAGGGTAGAATCTGCTTATCTCGGCTGAATGAACTTTTCCAATTACAAGCTAACCTCTGCCCTAGACATGAATCTCATCTCAAATCGGTTCTTGAATTCATCCCAGGAGAATATACTTCCAAGGTGCTCATCAGTCACAAAGTTCCACCAATTCAAGGCTTCTTCTCTGAGGTGCCAATCTGCTATTCTTCTTCTTAGTTGATTATCCCAACCAAGTCCCTAAATATCTTCTTGCATTTACTAATCCAAGCTTTGGCTTTCGAATATCCTTCAGTTCCAGAGTATGTCCTCCTTCCCCGTTTGAGAAAGTCCATACAGATCCTAGGAAAGTTGACAAGACGGGCTGTTGCATCAGTGGGCAAGGCAATTGGTGCAGCTGGAGGAATACGAATCTGCTCGACAGTCTTGAGATATTGTTTAAACCATTCGGGCATTCCATGAATGGGTGGTATTCCCCAGGTAGGGTTCCCTTGTTCGGAAGAAGATTGATTATCAGCCATATCAACTATTTGTAGGCTAAACCTTTAGTAAGTATTTCCTAAGATAGTATTTACATGGTAAATGAAAAAGGTTGCATAGTGTACATGCGGATATTCAAGAAGATAGGGTGTTTATGTATACATATATATAGTAAGAATTCTTTGAAATTTCTTTTTGAAAAACTTTTTTCAAAATAACAAATACGTCTCTCATATGTATAGTTTTTCCCTATTGCTTGGGTAACCTAAGCTCTAATACCAAACGCAACAACCCACCCCGAAACAGACCCTGAAAAGGCCAGTCGAAACTTAGACCATTATAAGGTAAGCTGTTGGTGGTAAAAATAAATAACACTACAGAGCCATAACTAACTTTCATAACTCATAGCGGATGGAACAAAAATAATAGCAATGTGTACCCATCTATTTTAAAAACATAAAAATGTCATAACACAAAATTCCATAAAACCGTAACTTAATATCTATTACAACAATTATAGAATACATGGGTGCACATAAAAGCAAGAAATAATAACAAATACCGCCACAAGCTAAGCTTCTCCATCTCTAAGCATCACGACTGCCATCACTCCATCCTTAACTTGTGTTGTAATGGGGAGGGAGTCGGAATAACAAGTGTCTGGAGGAAAGAACCTTGAGCCTTACCTTTTTAGTACTTGGGCAGTATATTTCAAAATAATAATATTTCTATGAACTTAAAACCATTTAATACTTATTTATAAGGAAAAGAGGTGGGTCCAACCACTTAATACCTTACATTCCATAGGCAGGTTTTTAGAATCCCATATCCTAGTCATATGTCATAAATAGCAAATAAAGTGAGAGACGGTACCCAAGCCACTTGATACCTTTTATTGAAATATAGGCAAACTATGGTCATTTATACCTTAATTAAGACAGACCCCGTCATTTAATACATGTTTCTAAGGTGTGCACCATAATTGTACTATCTAGCTGACATCATATGGAATCTCTTAGGCCACTTAATACTTCCTCTGCAAAATAGGAAGATTTTGGTCATTTAATACTTTAACTAAGGCAAGCCACATGATTTAATACCTATTTCCAAAAGTAGACCCCCACATTGAGATACCACCTAACTAACCGCTTGGTCATTTAATACTTCATCTCAAGGAAAGAGGCGAGTCCAACCACTTAATACCTCAAGACCACGAAGTAGGCTTTTCGTCAAATGGTCCGTACTCATAATGATGTCTCACATTAGTCCAACTATTAATAGGAACTGGTAGCCGGATTAGCTAGACAGATTTCCCCTATAGAATTTGGGACCAACCTCGCACGTTACAAATATTTATAATAAGGATATCTTACATTAATCAAAGTGTACATAACTGTTGGTAGCCTCAAGATGAAGGGCAGACTTCGGTCATGTAACCCTATTGACCTCGCATCCACATGACTTAGCCATAAGTCAATTACTCACCATACACACACATGCACCCATCTCACCATTACATAAATAAGGCCTTATAAGGAAGCTTTCTTATTACGCCTTAAAATAACAATTAGCTTATATAAGAGTTTCCACTTATTTTGTGTAACAATCAATTACCTTCCTAATGGGGGAAATAAATGAAATAAATGCCTAATTATTTACGCCATCTATACAATAATTAAACGTCAATTATGAAAATAGAGATAAATAAATAATTGTGCCTAATAATTTCTAAATGCACTGATTTTATGCTCTAAACTAGCGTTAAATGTCAATTCCATAATCAATTATTATTACAAGTCTTTTTTCTTCAAATTCCTAAGATTTTGTGGAATTCTAATATCCAAAGCAGGGAACAAATATTCATAACCAAAATCTACAATAACTGGTTTATAAATAAAATAGAAACTTATTTTATTATACCAATTCAATGGAATATCTTAAAAATAAGAATTACAATTTAAACCCCATTTTATTCAACTCTTTTTTGCAAAGAAATAGATAAGAATAAATGGTGCAAACTACAAATAGAATTCGTAGTCTAAACCTCTTATTTTATTGAAGAATCACAATTTGACCTATAGAAGAAAGAGAAGTGGTATAAACTATGATATTATCAAAAATTGCATAAACAAAACAAATTCCATTAAATTAATGCAAATAATTGGGAATCCCAACAAAAATCTGACATATCAAGATAAAAAGGAATTTTGGGGGATTTTATCTATTGTATTTTTGAAATCCCAAAATCCATAAGGCATATTCCAATTCAAAAAGAAATAAACTAAACAATTGCTGAAAAGAAATACTAAGGTTTCCACTCAAAGATTAGCCTTAGCTTCGTTTAAATGGATTTATAGCCTTCCAATCTCTTCCAAAATCTCTCTTTTTTGATACACACACACACAATAGAGAGGTATATATATTTGTCAGATTCAAAATATTTAGAGAATAATAGAATAAGAATAGATTGGAGGAAGAAGAAACGAATAAGAAATAAATTGAATTCTTACGTGAATTCTCTATGGAGTTTTTGAATCCTATTAGAGAGATAACAAAGGAAAATTTTCGTTGTATCCTCCAAAATAATATGAACAAAAAAGTGGAGAGGATAGGGTTCTATTATAGGGGTTGAAACGCACCAGAACCATAGAATGAAAATAGTTTAAAATGGAGAAATCTGGGGCGTACAAATAAAGAGCACACCACTTCAAACCCTAGCTGCCATTGCCAATATTGGCCTTGACCGGTCGATCGACCCTCTTCATTCGGTCAAACGCTAGGGTCGATCTGTACGTTTGTTTTGAGAATGTTTTTATTTCCATTGCTTTTAATTGATTTCTTTCCCCTAATTAACGTTAACGTTAAATGCTAATCAGATGTTAATTAACATTTACTATCCCCCAAAGATAATTTTTAAAATTCAAATCCTAAATTTAAATTGTCATTTGTATTTGATTCCAACTAAATTAATGTTAACCGAAAAACTTAAAATGCTCATAATTCTTCGTTTGAGCTCCTGTTTTCAGCTTATTATATACGAAAACAGATTGAAATTTCACCACGAACGCAGTGGAATAACTTTCATGGTAAAATTCAAACTTTTATGAAATTTCTACATTCAGCCCTTATCATATTTAATTTAATTTACTTCATTTATTTATTGTTCATTTTACGGTTGTTACGATGAGATTCTTGATTATTCTTGTGTGCTTGACGTTCAAATAGTTTGAATCTTTCCTTTCTCCTTAATGTAATGTTTAAAATCCTTTTATGTTAGCAATATTTAAAACCTTAATAAAAATTATTTTTTTGTTCGCATCGCTATACATCTGCATTGCAGATTGTGATGGAATTAGATAAGGAAAGTAATGGTGGAACCAGGAAAGGAAAGATAGACTATGATGCAGTCCAAGTCATAAATGCTAAGGAACATAGAATTTCATGTCATGTATGATTAAAACTATTCAAAAAAATAAATGTTATCATGAGGTTGTGTTGATCTTTTTTATGGTATGGTTAATGTCTGGATTTGGGAATAGTCTTTTCATCAATGATGTATGAATCTGTTTATGTTGTTGGTTGTAGAATATATTTTGGGTATAAACTTATGCTTATAGAATCACTAGCGGGGGAGGAGAAATCAGGAGAGGAAACGATTTAAAAGCGTGGATTACCCCCCCCCCCCCCCCTCCCCCCTCCATGGGAGGAATTAACACTTTTTTTAAAAAAAGAAGCTACAAAAGATATTATAAAAATGGTTTATAGTTATAAATGGTTTTCAAAAAACCATTTAGGGTATAAACAGTTTTCAAAAACCCATTTATCAACGATTTTCAAAAAATAGTTTATAACTTGAACGGTTTTCTTATTATTGTTTATGCGTCACTATTTAAAAAAATTGGGGAAATTCCCACTTATTTCCTTTCCCTACACTCGAGTTAGCATGGGGAATCAAAAATAAATGTTAATTTCCCTAATTTTCTTCCTTTCAGTCTTGCTAGAGATGCTCTTAGGGACAATATCATTTTTTACAGTAAGATTTTGTCATATTATTCAGTTCAGTAATGTGCATTATTGATACGATACAATATAATACATTATATGATATCTTGATCTTAATTTTTTTAGGCATGTACATATAGATATGCGTTATCAGGGCCACTAAGAGTGAGGATGATCCTTGGCATCTTCCTCCTTATAAGACAAAAATGTTGTTGATGCATCTCTAAGTTGTAATAGGCGCTTTCTTTTCTATATGATGTGATATGCATTTTGAAATATAACCTTTTTTAGCTCTATATGCTAATGAGAAAGGAAAACATAAGGGATAGTCTTTATGCTGAACTTCAAGCACAATATCGCACAATGCTGAACAATGAATGTAAGGTGCAAGAAACTAGGAATACTATGCAATATTGTTCATCCTATTACTTAGCTATGTATAGAATGTTGTAATTGCATTTCATGTGGTTTTGTATTGTCAAAATCTTACAATTATATATGATTTTGTTCCATGAAATGTATCTTGCGACCACTGATACCTGGTTGTCGCAAGAAAATTATGTATTCACAGACCTTGTTTAAGAAGATATCTAAAATAGAATGCTTACTTCCCTGTGTTGAATGACATATCATATACTCTTTACTGCTTTCACGTATTATTTTGTAGTTTTTTAGGGAAAATATATTGGGACACCAAATAGACATAATTGGTGACACAATAGATATTCACCATTGGATTGTCTTCGATTTTCACCTTCCATATAAGAGCAAAAAGATTTAACGGTCCAGATTTTTTATGTCACCAATTGATCGAATAGTTTGTCCCCTTTTTTACATTATTTTATGCATCTGAATTAAAGTTATGAAAAGAGATCAACATAAAATAGGATAGAAAACAAATCTTCCATTGCAACAACTTACAGTGAGGATACAACAACAAAATGCAAGAGAACGCAAGTAATTTCACCATAATTTCTGCCACTTGACCCATTCAGTCACCATTTAATTATTTCCACCGGGTACTAAATACTTTGCAAGAGTGATTATTTGATGTGTTATGATAATTACAAAAACTATAAATGATAGTTAAATAGTAGTTTCACTTGTAAAATAAACCAAACTACCTAAAATTAATGTATATTTTATCATCTACACAATCTAGCTGATAAGTATACATAATCAACATACAAAATATACAAGGAAAATGTAAATCATATAACTAAGAAGCAACACTTTATTGATTTCACTATTCTTTCTTAGCTTCAATTTAGTAATATCAAAAGGATCAACAATTAATTTATCTTCAAGCTTTGATTGCCTATATAAAGGTTTGCATGGTAGAAGTTGATACTTGAACATAAGATGAATTTATACCAACTATATACATACCTTCGGTATTGTCTTGCATGGAGAGGCCGGACATTCTTAATGAAAGATTGTTAGAGTTACTGTTGGGTAATATTGTCCATTCTGGTCACTATAGGATTAAAGGTTTAGATGCTGACCGTTTTGCATCATATGGAAAGGGTATATAGCCATCATTAATTGGGGATACATGCCTTCTTTGGGGCAATTTTGCATCAGATGGGTAGTGTATATGCCTATATTGTATTGAAGTTTTTCATATATCGAAGATGGGTATTAACTTAAATTTTATCTTGTGAATATTATGAATTAACTTCCATATGTACTATTGGTTGGCCTTGGATAGGTTGTGCATCCCAGGGTGAAGGAGCCTGTGATGACCACCCTACACCACCAACACCCAACATAACTATTTAGTGCACTACTGGCGTGTCCAATCGTTGTAGGACGATCATCAAGAGTTGAAAATGAAATAAAACGTCATAGAATCTATCGTATATCTCACAATGTATATAATAAAATATAATAGACATCATAAATATAAAATAAGAGAGACAGTAATAACTAAGTGATCCAAATATCGTATTACAAACCCACAGAGTTATATAGTAAGTAATAGAGTTTATACAAAAAAGAAATAAACACGAATAACTGTCTCATAATAATAGTAATGAGCAAGAACTGTTAAGGCTCCATAATGTTGTACAGTGGAATAAGCATAGTAATCCATGTGATACGAGAAAGCTCTATTTTTCTCATCCTACACACTGCCACTGCATACATCTAGACCTTTTATCTAGTATACTCATTTAAGAGTGCCCGAGATAAAAAAGCAACGTAAAACCTCAAGTCAGACAACAGTCAGGATTGAGCGGTAAATGAATCTCAAAATACTATACAAATCGATATAGTAAGGAATAAGAGTATACGAATCATACTTGACATGTCACGTCAACCAAAGAGTTATGCACAAAATACGCTACTCTACGTATTTTATAAAGGGATATACTGCAAAATAAGTATGACGATGGGTTCCTAGGTATCCCTATCCCCAATTTCTATCTCCAACAACATCTCTAGAGTGATAGACTATGGAAGAAAATAACCAAATCAACCATAGCATCCATCAAACAATCCTCAGTAGCACTCAATGTGCTCTAGATATATGATAACTCATATGGGCCTTTCTCATGCTAGGGAATAATGGAAATCCAGATTTTCAATGTACCCGTCTTTAGCCTGAAGTTGATACTAGACCCTTTCCCTCGGTCCAGGGTATACGGATCCTTTAAAATGATCCAGGACAGCCTTTCTAAGTACCCATAAGTGCACTCATATACCCCTGCTTTCGACTACATCAGAAAACACTATGCGTATCAACAATCCCTTAGCATGCGTATCTGAGCGATTTCGTTGCTCCATCAAGTTTTCATTATTCTCGAGGAATTCCATATTTCTCCATTCAATGATAGAAACATTCTCACGTTATATCCATAGGTCACCCATTCTAGAACCCGCCCTTTTTGGACAAATATTCTCCAACTCCTTTCAAAATCAAGCGGCCATCATCGAAACCTAATTTTATTCACCATCGAGCTGCCATCACCGAAATCTCGAAGTTATCATGCGCTCTACATCACCATTAAACTCCAAGCAAACAAACAAACACCTTCAGCATTACCTGTAGGGCCTTGCTTCGCCTCCTTCCCCTTTTAGATGTTCTACCCTGTTCCTAGCAAGACCCGAGCTCACAGTACCGACATAAAGGTATCGGTATCGATATGTAGACTTAGCCAATCTTGGCTAAGTTCTTTTCATTTTCCCTAGAGCTCCATCTTCTAAGTACTTGAACCCTGATCACTCCTCTTAAAAGCTCTCGGCATCAACTCCAAAGGCTCTAATTTCCATGCCCTCCAAAGATCTTAGTACTAATTCCAATATTTAGCCAAATTCTTGCACCTGTCTTCTGCTCATTACCCTAAGCCCCAACATGAAGTACCAACTTTCCACTGGGCGATTTCCATAACCAAAAAGCTCTCGGTACCACATCCTTTACTTTGCTCCAAACTTGGTGCGAATTGAACCCTAGGCTCCTCTCATTATCCAAAGCCTCCCCTCCAAGTTTCATCCAATTTCGACCATCTTTACCATCAATTTTCCAATTTAAGCACTCCTTTCCTATAGCAAAACACATCAAAATGCAACATACAAACATGGAATACATATACATCCATTCATACATACAATACGAGATCATGATAATCAAGCAAATCCTAATCTAGTATAACTTTTACACTAATATATGAGTATGAACAAAAAGGGGTTGCAAAAGCAAAACCATTTAAAGTCAATTAAATTTCGACCATAAAAATGTACAAAAGTATGATTGAGTTAGAAAAGGTTTTAGGATCAAAATCATGTTAAAAATTATTTTTAACTATATAAATATGGTAGAGAGAGAGGTCAAGAACCACTCAACAAATACCTAAAATGCATGTTCCTTCCTTTAGATCGAAAGTGAACAGTAATGAAGAGGAATGCAAATCAGCCAAAATGATAAATCTTAAGATCCTATATACTAATCACCCCTCTAATGATGATCTGACTATGATTAGTAAAAAATGTAGGTTAGTGAGCCTATTTACGGGCTTAATTAATTACCCACTAAAGAAGTCCAGTAGTTGCCAAAACTTAAAATAGCTATAACTTTCAAACGTAAGTCTTTTTTTTATTATGACCACTCTATGAAATGTGAAATCATCATCCTAGAACAATGGAAGTAGTTTGAGACCCTATTTCGGCTCATATCAAAAGTTATAGTCCACACCAGGTCTTTAGTGTCAAAATGGTCATATAGAAATCTGGCAAAAATTATAGATGTGAAAAATATCCCTAAGAGTCACTTTTCAAAATTTTAGAGTCATACAACCTCATATCAATAAAATAAAAATATTTTATGATCCTCAAATACGTAAAATACGAGTCGTCACACTCTCCCAATTGGAATTTCACCCTCGAAATCTCCAAATAAGTCAAACATAGTTACCCCATATGCCTAACAATCATATGCAACCATCATACATATCAAACAAGCAGCCATGCAACCAATAATGTGGATAAACCTATCCCAGCATGTGAGATACTATACTATTCTAAGTGATATCAAAGTTAAAAGTAAATACGATAAATAGTAGGTTTTACCATACAAAGAGATTCAAATATGTGGCTGTCATGCTTTTCTTAGTTTCCCACATGCAATCATCTTCACTTTCTCTCCATCGAACCTTCACTAACTCCACCGTCTTCCTCCTAAGTAGTTTCGTATCGCGTCCAACAACTAGAATTGGTTTATGAGGTCTCGAAGCTTCTTACTCAATCTCGATATCATCAAGGTAATGTCATGCAATTGTCATAATTGAGTCATACACAAACTTCTGCGGATGAGAAACACGGAAGACGTTGTGCACACCCGCCATCTTCCGAGGCAAGTCGACCCTATATGCTACATTCCTAATCTTTTATGTTATTGAATAAGTACCTAATAATCTTAATGCCAACTTCCTATTTCTATCGAATCAAATGACAATCTTCAAAGGAGAAATCTTCACAAATACCATATTGTTGATGGAGAACTCCAAATCTCTACGTCTCCTATCAATATAGCTTTTATGCCCATCCCAAGTAGCTTTCATTCATTGCTAAATGATCAAAATCATCTCTGTGGTTTCTATAATCATATCTGACCCTATTATTAGTTTCTCACCCGCCTCCTACCAACATGAAGGACCGTTACATGGTCAGCTATACAATGCTTCATACGGTTTCATACCGATACTAGATTGATAGCTATTATTGTATGCGAACTCCACCAAATGCAAGTGATCGTCCCATGAGCCTTTGAAATCGAGTATACTAGCTTGCAAGAGTTCCTTCAAGATACGATTCACTCCCTCGGTCTGTCCATTAGTTTGTGGGTGATAAGTTGTACTGAGATGCAACTCGGTCCCGTATGCCACTTGTAAGCTCTTCCAAAACCTACAAGTGAACAATGGGTCTCAATTGCTCAAAGTACTCTTTGGCACACATTAAAATCCTATAACCCATTTTACATACAACTCGGTCAGTTTGGCTACCATTCCACTTGACTTGATGGGTATGAATCTACCACTCTTGGTCAGCCAATAGACTGACCCAAATGCCATCGTACCCTGCTTGAGTCCTCAATAGTCCATCAATATAACCATCGATACTTGCTCCCACTTCCATTTGGAAATCTCAAGTGATTGCAACTACCTACTTACCTTCTTTTGTTCTGCCTTCACCAATTGGAAGTTCATACATTTTGAGATGAATGTCCCGACATCCTTCTTCATCTCCTCCCAATAGTAGGTCTGCGTCGTATCATGGTACATCTTGTTACTCTCGGAATGTATGGCCAACCTAGAATGGTGGAACTTTCATAGCACCTCATCTCGCAATCCATCAACATTGATGACAAACAATCTCCCATCCTTATGGAGCCAACGTTCTCGATCGAGTCTGTATTATTTCAAGTCTTCAGACGTTAATCTTCCTTCTATTTCACCATGATCTCTGCTAGTCTAGGATCTTGCCTTTGACTAATACTGATCCTCTCAGTCAAAGTAGATCAAATCATCAAACTTGCCAACATCTCTGGCTCTAAATGAGGTCTGAAATCATAGCCAGCAATATACTCCAAACGCTTACACTCCATGAACATTGCTGATAAAATTGATGTCCTCTACTCAATGCATGGACAACCGCATTTCCCTTGCTAGGCATATAGGAAATGTCAAAGTCGTAGAAGGTCAAATATTCCAACCATCACTGTTGACGAAGGTTGAGATCCACCTAAGTGAAAAGGTACTTCAAGGATTTATGGTCTATGAATAGCTCGAACCTTTATCCTAATAAATAGTGCCCTCAATCTTTAAAGCAAACACTGCCATTGCCAACTCCAAATCATGAGTCGGATACTTCCTCTCTGCAGCTTCAGCTGTTGACTAGCATAGGTGACAACTTTCCACTTATGCATCAATACCACACCTAATCCAATACCATAAACATTTATGTATACTATCAGCTCCTCATTCCCACTTGGAATGGTAAAAAATGGTGCACTTGTCAACCTCTTCTTAAAACTCACAAACGCATACTCACACTTAGCGTCCCAGATAAAAGTCTGATTCTTCTTCATCAAATTGGTCAATGGTGCTACTACCTTTGAGAAGTCCTTGATGAAATGTTTATAATATCCCGCTAATCTAAGGAAATTTCTCATATCTGTAGCATTCTTGGATTGGCTTCAATCCTAAACCGCTGCCACATTGGCAGGATCTACTATGATGCCCTGTTTGGAGATAACATGACCCAAGATTCCCACTTTCCTTCTCCATAAGTGACATTTTGAAAACTTCGATTTCAACTTGTGCATCCTCTCAACACTTCAAACATAGTCCTCAAACGCGTCTTTTTTCATCCTATGTCCTATGATAGATCAGATTATCATCCACGAACATGAGTAAGAACTTTTTAGCAGATCCTTGAAGATGCGGTTCATAAGATCAACAAAATACGCCAAAGCATTGGTTAGCCTAGCTAACGCCATAACTAACCGCTCATAGAAACCAAACGGCATACGAAACGCGGTGATCAGCACACTCTCCTTCGCTACTCTCAATTGGTAAAATCCAATCGCCAAATCCAATTAGAAGAATACCTTCACACCATGGAGCTGATCGAACAAGTCGTCAATACGTGGGAGTGGATACTTGTTCTTCTTCATTACCTTATTCAGCTCACGATAATCTACACACAATCTCAGATATACTCCTACCAATAAACCCTTTCTTCAATAGGCTATTTACTTGCACCTCCAACTCCTTTTTCTCTCTGGGTGTTATACTTCTTAAAGGCATAACTATGGGTCTAGCATCCTTCGCTAAGTCTATAGAAAAATCAATCTCCCGATGCGGCGATAAGCTGGTCACCCTCTCAAACATATCCGGATACTCTCTAACGATAGACATAGATGATAATCTATCCCGTGGAACCTCTAATTATAGAAATAAAACCGTAACCCCATCCTTCGGCAAGCAGCCAATCATAATTGTCTGCCCCTCTATAGCCCTGTTTGTCACCGACAGCATCTTGCAATCTACTAGCATCTCATACTTCCTTAGCCAGTCCATCCCTATATAATCCCTAACCCAACGAAATTCAAAACAAAGCAATCATAAACAAAAGAGCATCCATGACTCGATAAGACCAAACCACGACAAACCATACAAGGGCCAGTGTAGCCTACAACAAGATTCGTCACAATTAAAGGTCGGTTAACTATTTTGGATTTCAATACCAATCTATCTACTACATCGCTAGAAATAGAGGAATATGAAGCTCGGTATCGAATAAAACGCGTATGGCCACATCATAAATGGAAAGCATACCTTGAATAAACATATTATTCGCCTGCTCTTTCGTTGAGGGAGAACTCAATCAGATAGCATCTAAAGCATATGCCACCTACTTCCAATGTGCTATTTCTGGACAACTTTCTACATATATCTGAACTTGCCATAGTTATAACACTTCTTCTTCCCCTTTGCAGTCTCTGATCAGGAGGCCCTTATCTCTATAACCAAAATAAATGGTTTTCCATTTAGCCTTCTTCTAAGCATTCCTCCCGTGAAACTACTTTCTCTTTCAATTCCATTTCTTCTTATCACCACCACCTTATTGTGGTTTTGGATCTTCCTTAGTGACAACACCTAATTTGGACTTTGGGTATAAACTCTCCTAGCGAAGAGCTTTCTTGGCAAGTCTCTCGAATGGCTCATCGATATGGTTCACTAACTTCTCCCCTAAATAGTCATCCAAACCCATAAGAAATTCTCATTCTTCCTCAATGGAGCATCGATGAAAGAAATCTCATACTTCTACAAAGCGTTAAATTTAGTAATATACTTGGAGACAGACGTGTCTTTGTGCTTAGATCAGCAAATCTCCTGAACAGCATCGACTTCTGGGCAGCCAGAACGAACTTCTCCTGAAACTTAACCTTGAACTTATCCCAATCAAACCGATCCTCGGTTGTAGCAATAGTAATGGTATTCCACTAATCCATGGCCCATCTTTGTAGCTGTCTAGTGGCCAGCTTCCTTTTCATGGCATCATCCACTTCCATGTCACCGAAGATACGCTCGTGAGTGTCCAACCAATCGTGCACTTCGATGGCCGGCTCAGTTCCAAGGAATGTCCCATCTTCAATGGTAGATTAATCTTTACATAGTTTGGAAAAGTCACCCATCGGTGCTTGCATTTGAGCACCACTGCCAGTAACAACATTTGGAGTGGTCGCTTATGCATTCTACAACATGTTCACCATCATCGCATTAAACATAGCTTGCAAGTCATGGTTAACAACCCCCGACCCCGCTCCATCCTCAACTCTGGACATGGAGTTCCTCATGATATTTCTTGTTTATAAACTCATTCTCGGCATGTAACAAGAATGATCAGTCTCTCAAAAGAAAACCATGTAGATGGTACTCGTGTGTGCATGTGACATTGTAACACCCATAATTTTAATAACATTGTTTGGGATATTTAATTAAATAGAATGATGAAAATAATTAAAGATAAGGAGATTGAGATTTAAATAAAATTAGGTGGTCGTGCTTGTTAATAAGAATGAGTTTAAAAGAATGGTTTATAGATTGATTAAATTACTTAAGGATATAATGAGATTTAATTACACCTAAACTTACATTTGTATATATATGTGTGTGTTTACCCTTAGGCCATTAACACTCGTATTCATTTTCTCACAAAAGAAAAGTGTAAGAAAAAGGAGAGAAAGGCCAGCCATTAAAAAGAAAAGAAGAAGAGGAAATTCAAAGAAAAAGAAGAGAAAGTAAGAAGGGAAATCAAACTCATCTCAGTCCACTTTCCTTATGATGTTTGATGATGATATGCTCAAATTATGGTTTTGTTTAAATTTAAACAAGATTGTTTAAATAATGGTTCATATGGTTTTAGATCAAAATCGTGTGATATTGATGTTTAAAAGCCATGGAAAAATTATATATTATGCAGAACATGATTTTAGAGTAGGGTTTTAAGTTTGATAATTTTCCAAGCTTTGGAAAGATTATCATGAATTTTTGAATGAAAATATAGCATGTTGGTTTAATAAATTATTTCAGAAAATATACTGAGAATTTGGATTTGAAATTTTTGATATGTTAGAACAATCAAAGTAAATTTCTATGAATTTTGATGATATTTCTTAAGTGTTTTGATATACAAAATAAAATTATTTTGAGAAGATGATCAAAATGATTTACACGTAAATAAAGAGGAAGGTTTTATTTGCAAAAGTTTAAGTTTGACACTTATCCAAATTAAAAAGGCGGTTAGTTTTAAAAAGCATGGGAAAAATTAAGGCAACCAATAAGAAATTTATAAGAAAGCAGGTTATTTATATAAGTTACTTAATTTAGTATTTAACCTAAAAAAACTGGTTTTGCCTCTATTCAAAGTACCTTTCACGCCTTTCCTTTCGCCTTCGACTATATTGAAACCCCATTAAGTTAAATTTAATACATTTGATATCATATAGGTGATACGAAGTGGCTTGGAGAAAGGTGAAAGGTATGGTGTCGAAAGCATAGCTTTCGATGGGGTCATTACTTCAATTTGTTTTTGAAAGGTGGGCGCCTACTTTTGTTTTACTAAGCTTTCGACTTAGTCAATACGTAGTTTTTGAAAGAAGTTTATAATGGCTTTTGAAGGGGTTGCCAATTTTATTTTAAAAAGGGGTTTTGAAGGAGTTTCTTTAATTATAAATAAACGCTTTTGAAAGAAGGTGCTCCGAGCAAGTCAAAGCCCTACCATCGATTCTTTTTCCTTTCGAGTGTATTGAAGTCATCAATACTGTCGAAAGGTATTGTTTGTTTAAAGCTATATTAAGCCACTTTCTAAATGCTTTCAAAAAGGTTTCGAAGGTAATGGTTTCGAAAGGGATTTCGAAGCTATCCTTCAATAATTTAAAGGTAAGCTTTCGACTCTGTCGAAAGAGATGGTTTCGATGCCATCATAATTTCCCAATGTTTTTATATGATAAAGAATGGTTTTGAAAGTGATACTTTCGTTTATATATTCACTTAGATCCAAATGCTATTTTAAAAAGTAAAACCAATGATGCCGAAAGGGGGGCTTTCAATGCTTTAAAAGAGATATTTCCAATGGTTTCGAAGCTACGTTTCTAATAAGTAATAAGTAATTTTTATTATATTCAAAAGGTTTTGAAAGAAAGATTTTAAAGTGTTTTTAAAGGCAGAAGCCTAATGTTTTGAAAAGAGATATATGCTTTCGAAGGAGGCTATCCAGTAAGGTCGAAAAAAAGGTTTCGAAAGTATAATTTTCAAAATAAATAACCCAATCTCATTTAAAAGCAAAACCATAGCATATTAATAAGCGAAGTATTTTGAAATAGAATTTATGAAGAAGTTTTGACGGGTTAAAAGAACTAACCAAGTTATATTGTTTTCTTCTTCATATACGTATGTATTCACTTTATAATGAATCCAAAAAAATGTACTTTGGAAAAAGGTAGAATAACCAGTTAGGTTGACCTAGTAGTGAATAAATAAAAGATATTGGCAAGGGCCAATAGGTTAACAGTAAGCCCATGAAAACTTTGTAAAGTTGAAAATGTCAACTCGACAAGTTTATAGTAAGCCCATGAAAACTATATCCAGATAAGAAAATTAAATATTAACTGATAGTGAATAAGATCCTAGTTAGCCCATGAAAACTAGGGTAAGAGAAAGATATTGATTGTTAATCAATAGGTTCCCAGTTAGTCCATGAAAACTAGGATAAAAGAAATGATATCGGAGTTAGTAATAAGTTCATAGTGATACCATGAAAACTATATGAGTGGACCAAGAATCCATAAATATTTAAATGGTTATTAGTGAGCCCATGAAAACTATTAGGTTAATAATAATCCTAGAAACTATAACTATGACAAAAAGTCAAAATGAATGGGGATGGGTAATCCAGAATTGATTCAATTGTTTTGCATATCATCATATCATAATGTTTTGAATTGATTTAATCATTGTGGATGCAGGATCATAGAAAATGGTTTATAAAAGTTTTTAAGATACTAGTAGGGGAAACCTATTCTGCTAAGCAGCCTTAAATTCTCGGGTACTCAATTGATTTTGAATAGTTTCAAATTTGAGGTTTTCAAGTACCTTTTAAGACGAAAAAGCTTCAGGAGTCATGCAGGAGGCATGTAGCTATTTATTTCTCATGTGATTCCACTGTGTTGTTTTGTTAAGGCAAAGTTGTTTATTGCCTATTATACGCTCTGATCACCAAGGCGGCATCTTCATATGTCGCTCTTAGGGTATATTGTAATAATTATATTTTTATGGACGTAGATAACGTTGTGGGATTATGTACAGAATGTTGAAATGGTTTTGGAATGGAATATGAAAGTTGTTTTGAAATTTTAGCTTTTTCATATCCATGTATTTTTTGTATATCAATTTATCTAACACTACCGTATTTGATTGCCGAGATTTAGTAACTATGGATGACTACAACATCCGTAGCCATTAGTTTTGGGCCTCCAAGTGGGGGATGTTACAAGTTGGTATCAGAGCATAGGTTTATGAAAATTTAAGTAATCAAAACCTAAAATATTTTCAAAACATAATCCAATGAATCAAAAATTTGATCGGGGTTTGGGTTACGCGATTGTAACGTACTTGTATTTAATATATATAGGTATATATACATAAATACGTAATTTTCCATTCTCTTAGACCATTCTTTTGTATCTTAAGAAGGCTTGTATACATATTTACGAGAAAGAAGATATGGAAGCAGGACACGGAAGAGGAAATCTAGGTGGAGGAAGCACCACGACTAATGGAAATGCTCGACCTAACACCCAGAGGAAACACGACCGACAGGCTAACGCTAATCAAAATGCGGAAGCCAATGTGAGTGCTGGGAATTCGCCATTAGATGCGGGGATGATGTATCAGTTCCTTACTAACTTGATGCAAGCAGGAACTGTTGGAGTTGTTGGAAATATTGGAGAAGAAAATACTACGATTCTCGTTGTGAATAATTATGCCAAGCTAAACCGAGACAACATCAGTTTGAGTGGAAAGTCGTTTATGGGAATGGGAGATACTATAGAAGTGGTGAATTAGTTGTTAAACTGTGAAAGGATTTTCTCTATTTGGGTTTAGAAGATGCGTAGAAGAGAAGGTTGGCCTCTAGACAGTTGCAAGGGTCAGCACTTCACTGGTGGAATGGTGCGATTTCCGAAGTTCTAGAGGAGGAATTGACTTAGGCTGATCTTCGAAGGAGATTCGAACAAAGGTTTATTTCTGAAGTTTCCAAGTCAGCATTGATGAGAAAATTTATGGATTTAGTTCAGGGAGACATGTCAGTTATTTAGTACGCAAATAGATTTGACGAGCTGTCTCAGTATAGATACACTATTATTGACACCGACGTTAGAAGGAATGAAAGGTTCGTTCGAGGACTAATGCCCGAGCTTAGTAGGGCGACCCTGACTCATATCTGTGATCCCTGTAATGTAGTGGTGGAGTTGGCCATTCGCTATGAAGAGATGTTTGCTATTTTTTCTAAAGAAAAGCTAGTAGAATCCCAGGGTCCTTAGGGTAAGAAGAGGAAGTTCTTTAAAAAGAAAGGAGCCTAGAAGGGAGATTCGACAAAGAAGTCAAAAGCTGATTTAGTTTACTATAAATGTGGCAAGAAGGGTCTTTTGTAAACGATTGTCGGTCAGACAAAGGGCAGAAGAAGGCTGCGGATAAGAAGCATGTTAAGTGCTACAGGTGCGATCAAGTTGGCCATTATAAGAACCAGTGTCCAAAGCCGGTTAGGGCAGAAAAAGAAAAGGTTTTTGCTATGAGACCACCGTCTACTTCCAAATCAACCACAACAGGTAAGAGAAAGTCTGTGATGGAAGGTACATTTTTGATTCAAAGTATTCCATTAGGATACTATTTAATACCGGTTCATCAAAGTCATTTATATCCTAGAATTTGGTTAATAAATTATGCTTAAAACCGACTTACCCCGTTTCCTCCTTAAGGGTTGTGAATCCGATAGGAGGGTATGCAACTCTAGGAATGAGATGTGACCAGTTATAACTTGAACTCTTAGGTCATATGTTTGCATTCAGTTTGTATGTTTATGATTCCGTAGATTTCGGGATCATTTTGGGTACAGATTGGTTGGGCAGATATGAGGCTAGTATATTTTACCAGGATGGAAAAATATCATTAAGGCATCGAGAACCGAATCATCTTCTCGGTATAGAGTTTTGATCGAAGTGTTTGTGTGGTGTTAAGTGCTTTGGAAGCAGAGGAAGTGCTAAGTTTGGTTTGAGTTGCAAGAGAGTTTGCAGATATATTTGAGCCGATTACAGGACTACCATCGAAATGAATTATTGAGTTTCGATAGATCCTGTACCTAAGCTAAATCTGTATGTAGACCACCTAGCAGAATGACACCGACTGGGATGAAAGAATTGAAGGTGCAGCTAGTGGATCTAGAAGGAAGGAATTTTATTAGACCAAGTAGTTTGCCTTGGGGAGCGCCGTGATTTTCGTGAAGAAGTCAGATGGGTCATTGTAGATGTGCATCGACTACTGTAAGCTGAACAAAAGGACAACTAAGAATAGGTATGCTTTACCGTGAATTGATGATCTATTTGATCAGTTGAGTGGAGGCAGAGTGCTTTCACAATTGGATTTGGCGACAGGTTTCCATCAGTTGAGAGTGGTAGAGGACAGTATTCCTTTAATAGCATTTCGAACTTGGTATGGTTCGGATGAATGGTTAGTGATGCCATTCAGGTTGACGAATGCACCTGCTTTCTTCGTGGACTTGATGAACCGGGTTTTCCAAGAAGAGTTGGATAGGTTCGTGTTAGTATATATAGATGATTTTTTGGTGTACTCAAAAGATGAGAGAGAGCATGTGGATCTTCTGAAAGTAGTGCTTGAGACGTTAAGGCAGCATCAGCTAAAGGCAAAGTTTTCTAAATGTCATTCTTGGAAGAAGCAGATCAAATTTCTTAGACATGTAGTTTTGAAGGAAGATTTAGCAGAAGATTCAGTTAAGATTGAAGATATCAATAATTGGAAGAGACAAGAAATGGTAAGTGAGATCAGAAGTTTCCTCGGACTTATTGGCTATTACCGAAGATTTATCAAAGATTTTTCACGGATAGCAGCACCTTTGACTAAGTTGGCCAGGAAGGATGTGAAGTTCATTTGGTCCGAAAAATGTGAAGAAGGGTTCCTTAAGTTAAAACATTTGTTGACCAACGCGTCAGTGTTAGTTCTCAAGATGGAAACCAAGGATTGGTGGTGTACATTGATGCATATAGAACGGGATTGAGAGCTGTATTGATGCAGAATGGTAAAGTCGTTGCCCATGCTTCTCGACAGCTTAGACTACATGAAGTAAGATATCCTACTCATGATTTGGAGTTGGCTACGATGATCTTTATATTGAAGATTTGGAGACATTATCTCTTAGGGGAGATCTTTGAGCTATACACTGATCATAAGTCTTTAAGATATTTATTCTCTCATAAAAAGTTGAATATGCGACGGCAGATGTGGTTGGAGTTTTTGGTTGCTTATGATTTTGGTATAGAATACACTCCTGGAAAAGGAAATAAGGTAGTAGATGTCCTCAGCAGGAAACATTAGAATATGGTGTTAGCTATATTGGCAGAATGGAAGGATTTAGAAGTTGTGGCCACGCGTAGTATAAAGTCAAGATCGATAGCTGATTCTAGTAAGAGTACTTCAATGTTGGCATGTTTAAAGGTTCGACCAGTGCTGATCAAGAGGATAGCTTCTAAATAGAAGATCCAAAGATAGCCAAGCAAATCAGAAGACTCTAGGTGGGATCCAAGATCGATAACCTTAAAGAGTTTGTCATTGACCAAAAAGGGTGGTTGAGGAAGAAGGGACGATTATGTGATTCGAATGTAGAGAACTTGAGAAGAGAAGTTCTAGATGAGTGTCATTGATCCAAGTTTATAATTCATCCAGGAGGAGCCAAAATGTATCAAGATATGAAGAGAGGCTTCTATTGGGAAGGCATGAAGAGAGATGTTGGCTTGTTGGTTAGGCAATGTGCTAACAGTCAACAAGTGAAAGCTGAACACCCGAAGCCGAGCGGGTTGCTTCGGCCTTTAGAGATTCCAGTTTGAAAGTGGGATTCTATATCCATGGATTTTATAGACGAGTTACCAAGGTCGAACAGGGGAAATGAAAGCATATGGGTTATAGTGGATAGATTGACCAAGAGCTCCCATTTGATTCTAGTCAAGTCAACTAGGATGACACCTGTTTTGGCAAAGTTGTTCGTGAAGAACATGGTTAGACTTCATGGAATTCCTAGTGGCATAGTCAGCGATAGAGATGCATTATTCACTAGCGAATTTTGGAGAAGTCTACAGAGAGTATTAGGTACCATGCTCAAGATGAGCATAGCATATCACCCATAGACGGATGGACAGACTGAGAGAGTCAATAAGGTACTCGAAGATTTGTTGAGAGCTTGTGTACTAGATTTTGGGGGATCTTAGGAAGATCACCCACATTTGATTGAATTTTCCTATAATAATAGTTTTCAGACTAATATAGGAATGGCACCTGTTAGCACCAAAATTGGTCACTAACACCCAAATCCAGATGAATGCACCAACCAACAATCATAGATCGCAGATAGAATGTATGTACAGAGTTATAATGTGAAGAACAGTAAAAGTTAAAAAGAAAGCAGTAAATACAGAGGATTTATAGTGGTTCTGCTGACTCCGGCCTACGTCCACTCTAGAAATTTCCTTTTTGTTGATGTCAAAATCAATTACAGTTACAATCTAGAGTTTTTAGAACAACAATGGCAGAGCCACCTTAGCATAGAAGATGAAGAGAGACAAAATTGAGATCCCCTTTTTTGAAGATCTACATGTTGTATTTATAGGCAAAACCTGAGGTACTAGGCTCCCTGAGTGGTACAGGTCCATCAAGACCTTTTTCGAACCTACACCCTTCATTGTGACCGACCTTGAGTTCTGTACATGCCGACCCAAAGCATCTTGGGAATTAGCCCGAAGCAAACCTATCCACAACTCGAAGCAAATGAGCAGCCAACCCAAAGCAGCTATATCATGCCGACCCTGTGATACGCCGATCCCCACTTCTTCTGCCGCTCCGATCCTCTTTAGCCGACCCAAAGGAAGATAAGTGTCGAACCATGGAAATAAGCTTGCCGACCCAGAATTTGTCCTTAGGTTATGCCGACCCACTTCATTCCCATGAAGCCGATCCCATTCCTTTATGTCGATCCACACCATACTGCCGAACCACCTCTACCCAAGTACCTTGGCCGAACTAGAACACGACAAACCACCAAGGCCGATCCCAATGAGGCAAACCACCAATGCTGAACCATATCTGACCGACCAAACTCAACTTTCACATCATGACCGAATGACAAGGCCTTCCTTTCTTTACCTTACCGAACCTCCTCAACCGACCCACTTCGACCTGTCTACCCTGACTGGTCCTACCTGACCAATCCA
Organism: Allium cepa; assembly: GCA_030765085.1. Lineage (NCBI taxonomy): Eukaryota > Viridiplantae > Streptophyta > Magnoliopsida > Asparagales > Amaryllidaceae > Allium > Allium cepa. The sequence continues at coordinate 391,076,156 of CM060946.1, forward strand.
CTCCATGGCCGATCCACTTGCGATGCCGAACCACCTTGATGTTGATCGCTTTTGACGCCCAACCACTTTAACTACCGATCCACTCCAACATGTCGATCCATGGATGACCTTCTCTCCTTGGCCGAACCGCATACGATCGATCCACCTCCGAGCCACCTTGGCCGAACGACCCACATCGAACCATCCATGACCAACCATCTATCCAACCAACTAGCTCAAACCCATCGTATTCCAATATCGACAAATGAGTAGTCGATTTAGTTAAATCCGCCTATTCATGGCCTTGCCAAAAGGCAGGTTAACATTTGCCCCTCAAAACATGCCTTGCTATTGGAAGGTGTGTTTCGAATAGCCTCAAATCTGATATCCGAAGTCATTATTCCATTCATTATCAAGGAATTCCATCCACATCTGATAGTTTACTCCACGACTGTTTCGAGTAGTTATTCAATTCTGAATCCATCCCAAAACCATTAACCAAATCCACAATCTCTTCGGATCATTTTATCTGACTCCAAGACCTCTTTGGGTCCTGTAGCCCAAATTGAGGATCTTGCCAGTTCCAAATCCTAAGCTGGGACCTCGCCGGTTCCTAAAATACATATTCGGGACCTCATCGGGTCCTTATCCAAATCTGTAGCTGTTCGAAGCCACTATCCAAATCCATTTCACACCTTCGAAGTTAATAATCGAATCATGCGATCTCTCCAGATCGTTGATGGCCTCTTCGGACCCTTGTTAAGGTCCATCCAAACTTAACGATTGAATAGGCACATCCTGCTGCGCTTTGGCAAAGCAACCTATCCCTTGCAGTCCGGTTCCGCGTCCCTAAACATTAAGCGATGCCTTGATCCTCCTGGATCGATATCTGCCTCTCCGGGCTCTTACTAGATCCCATCCTATCACTTTCTGGTGAAGGGGAAACAGCATTGAGTGAGCCGATCCTATCGCACTCTGGCGAAGCAGTGTCACTCCCTGCACTCCTGTTTAGTGTCCCTGAACATTAAGCGATGTCATGGCCTAAGTCCTAGACCGATTGTAGCCTCTCCAAACTCTTGTCGGATCACATCCTGTCACTCTCCGGTGAAGAGGAAACAACAACGAGCAAGCCGATCCTGTTGTTCTCCGGCGAAGTGGCGTCGCTCCCGGCACTCTGGTTCAGTGTCCCTGAACACTAAGCGATTGATTTCCAACCGACTTCCAATATCAATCCCATAACTCTCCGGTTAGGTGTTTGTTGCATAAAACCAAAATCCATTTATCAAATCCAAAGTCCAAAGTCCAAATGTCCAATAAGAAAAACAGAAAAAGCTAAGGGTTGCCTCTCCGGGCAAAGCAGCCTATTGCCATCTCAAAGCATGCCTGGGGATCACTCTGGTCCCTTACATGTGTAAGCGGCATAGTGGTAGTTTTATTTTTATTTTAAAAAAATAATCAGAAAAGATAATTCGAAAACCAAAGTCCAAATCCTAAACTCGGTCCTTGCCATCACGATCAGTGGATGACGAGCCGTGACCATATTCCATGGTCGTTCATGTTTGATCCAAGTGGTAGCTGCACGTGTTCTACTGCTCTCCTCCGATCCCTCACATACTATGGCAGCTTACCACTTCTAACATATTCCTCCACCACGTTCTTCAAGTGGACGCATTCATCCGTGGAGTGCCCTTCTAGCTCATGGAATAGGAAGTACTTCCCGCTCCTGTGTTCCTGTTCGGTGGGATCCCTCCTGGGTGGTTTCCGATAGGGGAGCTGCCCCCGAGTGTCCAAGTAAATCCATTTCACATTATTTGTTAAATCCATGCACGTTGCGAATTTGGGTTCTCGACCTCTCCTCCGTTTATTTGAACCACCAGGTCCATTATCCAGCTTACGCTTTCCTTTATCCAGTCTTCGTCCTTCATCAGACGTTCCTTCGTCTTGCACGGTGTTTATCTCCTGCCTTTTGACACGTGAATCCTCTAACTGAATGAATCTTTTCGCCTTATGATAGAGCTCTCCAAGATCCTGTGGTAGATCCCATGCTAATGAATCCTTGAGTTCCATGCCGTTCGCAATCTCTGCTACTACCGCCATCAAAATCATTTATTGATCCGGGCGATCTACCGAGGCCACGGCTGCACTAAAATCGCATTAGAAAATCTTTCATGGACTCTCTTGTCCTCTGCTTCATCGATGTCAGTGTTATTACATTCTAGGTCGCGTCATGTGGACCCTGAATTGTCTCATGAAGCGTTCCACTAGCTCGCCCCATGTCCTGATCGATCCATTTTCCAACTGCCTGAACCAAAGCGCAGCCAAATCCGTCAAGTATAAAGGGAAACATCTTGTCATCACCTCCTCAAATGCCCCCAGCACTTTCATATGTTTGATATATCTTTTTACATGCATAGTTGGGTCTGATTTTCCATCACAGGCCTTTAGTGTTGGCAGTTTGAATTCTGGAGGGTTCCTTGTATTCCTGATATCTGGAGTGAACGGACTCCGGCTGACTTCCTCGAAGCCTCTGCTCGGTAGTCCTCCTCTCATAATCCTTCTTATTAATCCGGTCATCCGCTCGTCCCCATGTCTTGGAGGGTACTCTAGGTAGTACTCTTCATGCTGTCAATTTACACACGTTGGTCCCTGCTCGTCGAGCTTCATTCAAAGCTATTCCAGTATCCAATTCGGGGGGTCTGCCCCTAGGCCTTTGTTGATTTCCTTCAATCCTTCCAGTCTGGTTCTGGTTTTGACCGCTAGAAACTTCTACAGCTTCGATTACTTGTTCTACATAGCCAGCAGCCGCAGTCGGTCCATTCCCTAGAATTTGTGCTCCATCTTGTCCAACTTGTCGAAGTAGGTTCTACATTACCTCCTCCTGCCTTTTCAGTAATTCTTCCTACATAGCTCCTATCATCATCTCCATCTCATCCCTAGTGATGTAGACAGAGGCTTGATTAGCTCCAGAGGATGCCTTCTGACTTCCCTCTTGCTGACTTCTTTCCGTCCTCTATCTCCTAGTTGATTGCTTTGCCATAGTCTTCAGAATCTAAGTTCCTAGGCCTTTAAATCCAAACTCCAAGCTTCTGAATCCCCGAGTGCTAGCGTTCTCAGTGAAAGCATCAAAATGTTAGCGCCAAAATTGGTCAGTAGCACACAAATCTAGATGAACGCATCAACCAACAAATACAGATCATAGATAGAATGTATGTAGAGAGTAATAATGCAAAGAACGGTAAAAATTAAAAAGAAAGTAGTAAAAACATAGGATTTATAGTGGTTCGGCTGACTCCGGCCTACGTCCACTCCAGAAATTTCCTTTTTATTGATATCAAAATCAATTACAGTTAAATCTATAATTTTTAGAAAAAAAAATGGTAGAGCAGCCTTAGCATAGAAGATGAAGGAAGACAGAATGAAGATCCCCTTTTATGAAGCCCTACATGTTGTATTCATACGCAAAATCTGAGGTACTAGGCTCCCTGAGTGGTATAGGCCCATCAAGACCTTTGACGAACCTACACCCTTTATCGTGATCGACTAGGAGTTCTGTACATGCCGACCCGAAGCATCCTAGGTATTAGCCCAAAGCAAACCTATCCATAACTCGAAGCAAATGAGCAGCCGACCCAAAGCAGCTATATCATGCCGACCCTGTGATACGCCGATCCTCACTTCTTCTGTCGACCCAATCCTCTTTAGCCGACCCGAAGGAAGATAAGCGCCAAACTGAGGAAATAAGCTTGCCAACCCGGAGTTTGTCATCAAGTCATGCCGACCCACTTCATTCCCATGAAGCCGATCCCATTCCTTTATGCCGGTCCACACCATCCTACCGAACCACCTCTGCCCAACTACTTTGACCGAAACAGAACACGACAAACCACCAAGGCAGAACCACCAACGTCGAACCATATCTGGCTGACCATTCTTAACATTCACATCATGACAGAACGACATGACTTTCCTTTCTTTACCTTACCGAACCTCTTCAACCGACTTCGACTTATCTACCCTGACCGGTCCTACCTGAGCAACCCACTCCACGGTCGATCTACTTGCGATGCTGAACCACCTTGATGTTGATCCACTTTGATGCCCAACCACATTAACTTGCCGATCCACTCTAACATGTCGATCCATGCATGACATTCTCTCCTTGGCCGAACCGCATACGATCGAGCCACCTCCGAGCCACCTTGGCCGAATGACCCACACCGAACCATCCATGACCGACCATTTATCCATCCAGCTAACTCAAACCCATTTTATTCCAATTTTGACAAACGAGTGGCCGATTTAGTTAAATCCGCCTGCTTATGGCCTTGCCAAAAGGTGGGTTAACAGCGCCTTTTGAAGCTTTGCATGGAAGGCTATGCAAATCGCCAGCATGTTGGTTAGAGACTGGAGACAGATTAGTCTTAGGTTCATATATGGTTAGAGAGGCATTAGAGAAGATTGAGTTGATCCCAGATCGGATGAAGGAAGCTCAGTCCAGACAGAAGAGCTATGCTGATAAAAGGCGCAAATACCTAGAGTTCTGAGTTGGAGACAAGGTTTTATTAAGGTGTCACCGATGAAGGTAGTGATATGATTCGAAAAGTCAGGGAAGCTAGCACCAAAACATGTTGGTCCATTCCAGATTATAGAAAGAATTGGAAAGCTCTTGTACAGAGTAGAATTGCTGAGCAATATGGCAGGTGTCCATAATGTATTCCATGTGTCTCACCTTCGCAAGTATGTCCATGATCCAGAGAGTACTATTTCTCTAATAAGGTTGGCTGACTCGGTAGTTGAGCCTAATTTGACAATTATTAGACAACCAATTCTGGTTATGGTGAGATATGATAAAAGATTAAAGTCTAAGGCAGTCAAATTGGTGAAAATTCAATGGAGCGACAACGAAGAGGACTGTACTTGGGATTTTCTCATAGAAGAAAAATGTAAGAAAATGAAGAGAAAGGCGGGTCATTAAAAAGAAAAGAAGAAGAGGAAATTCAAAGAAAAAGAAGAGAAAGTAAAAAGGGGGATGAAACTCATCTCAATCCACTTTCCTTAGCAAAAATTAAGGTAAATGATAATTTCCATCTCTATTTGTTAAATATATGTTTCGGATTTAAGTTCAAATTCGTATATATGATGTTTGATGATGATATGCTCGAATTATGGTTTGTTTAAATTTAAACAAGTTTGTTTAAATAATGGTTCATACGGTGTTAGATCAAAACCGTGTAATATTGATGTTTAACTACTATGGAAAAATTATATATTATGCATAACATGATTTTTGGAGTTGGGTTTTAAGTTGGATAATTTTCCATGCTTTGGAAAGATTATTATGAATTTTTGAATGAAAATATAGCACGTTGGGTTTAATAAATTATTTCAGAAAATATATTGTGAATTTGGATTTGAAATTTAGATATGTTAGATAACATGATTAAAGTAAATTTATTTGAATTTTGGGGATTTTTTTTAAGTGATTTGATATAAAAATAAATTATTTTGACAAAGGATCAAAATGATTTACGTGCAAATAAAGAGGAACCTTTTATTTGCAAAAGTTTAAGTTTGATACTTATCCAAAATAAATGGCAGTTAGTTTTGAAAAGCATGGGAAAAGTTAACGAGACCAATAAGAAATTTACAAGTAAGCAGGTTAGTTTATATAAGTTACTTAATTTAGTATTTAACCAAGAAAAACCGGTTTCGCCTCTATTCAGAGTACCTTTCGCCCCATTCCTTTCGCCTTTGACTATGTCGAAACCCCATTAAGTCAGATTCAATGCACATGGTATCATTTAGGTGATACGTAGTGGATTGGAGAAAGGAGAAAGGTATGGTGTCGAAAGCATTGCTTTCGATGAGGTCGCTACCTCAATTTGTTTTAAAAAGAAAGGCGTCTGACTTTGTTTTACTAAGCTTTCGACTCAGTCGATACATATGTTTTTGAAAGAAGTTTATAATGGCTTTCGAAGGGGTTATCATGTTTATTTTAAAAAGGGATTTTGAAGGAGTTCCTTTAATTATAAATTAGAGTTTTAAAAGAAGTGGCTCCGACCTAGTCGAAGCTCTACCACCGATTCTTTTGCCTTTCGAGTGTGTTGAAATCATCAATACCATGGAAAGGTATTGTTTATTTTAAAGCTATATTAAGCCACTTTCTAAAAGCTTTCAAAAGGGTTATGGATTTCGATGGCAATAGTTTCGAAAGGGGTTTGGAAGCTATCCTTCAACAATTTAAAGGTAAGCTTTCGACTCTGTTGAAAGAGATGGTTTCGATACCATCATAAATTTTCCAATATTTTTATATGACAGAGAATGGTTTTGAAAGAGATACTTTCGTTTATATATTTACTTAGACCTAAATGATATTTTAAAAAGTAAACCCAACGATGTCGAAAGGGGGACTTTCAATGCTTTAGGAAGAGATACTTCCAATGGTTTCAAAGCTACGTTTCTAATAATTAATAAGTAACTTTTTATATATTCGAAAGGTTTCGAAAGAAAGATTTTAAAGTGTTTTTAATGGAAGAAGCCTAATATTTTGAAAAGAGATATATGCTTTCCAAGGAGGCTATCCAGTGAAGTCGAAAGAAAGGTTTTGAAGGTTTCGAAAGTATAATTTTCAAAATAAATAACACAATCTCATTTAAAAGCAAAACCATGACATATTAACAAGCAAAGTATTTTGAAATGTAATTTATGAAGAATTTTTTATGGGTTAAAAGAACTAACCAAGTTATATTGTTTGCTTCTTCATATACGTATGTATTCACTATATAATGAATCCAAAAAAACTATAGTTTGGAAAAAGGTAGAATAACCAGTTAGTTGATCTAATAGTGAACAAATAAAAGATATTGGCAAGAGCCAATAGTATAACAGTAAGCCCATGAAAACTATGTAAGGAAAATGATATTAGCAAGGGCCAATAGGTTCATAGTTAGCCCATGAAAACTATGTAAAATTGAAAATGTCAGTTAGATAGGTTTATAGTATGCCCATGAAAACTATATTCGGCTAAGAAAATGAAATATTGACAGATGGTCAATAGGTTCCTAGTTAGCCCATGAATACTAGGGTAAGAGAAAGATATTGACTGTTAGTCAATAGGTTCCTAGTCAAACCATCAAAACTAGGACAAAAGAAATGATATTGGAGTTACTAATAGGATCATAATGATCCTATGAAAATTATATGAGTGGACTGGAAATCCATAAATATTTAGTCGGTTATTAGTGAGCCCACGAAAACTCTTTGGTTAATAGTAATCCTAGAAACTATAACTATGACAGATAGTCAAAATGAATGAGGATGGGTAATCCAGAATTGATTCAATTATTTTGCATATCATCGTATCATAATGTTTTGAATTTATTTGACCATTGTGGATGCAGAAGCCTAGAAAATGGTTTATAATTTATTTTTTAAGATACTAGTGAGGGGAAATCCGTTCAGCTAAGCGGCGTGATCTCACTATATATCTAAATGAGTTGATATTTTATATTATTATTCATACCAAGCTTTATGTCTAATTCGAAATGCATGTTTTCCCCTGAAACTCATGGGTATTCAATTGATTTTGAGTAGTTTGAGATTTTATGTTTTCAGGCACCTCTTAAGATAAAAAGCTTCATGAGTTGTGCAGGACGCATGAAATTATTTAAGTTCTTTCTCATGTGATTTCACCGTGTTGTTTTATTAAAGCAAAGTTGTTTATTGCCTATTATACACTCTGATCACCAGAGGGCATCTTCATCTGTCGCTCTTGGGGTATATTGTAATAATTACATTTTTGTGAATATGGTTAACATTGTGGGATTATGTAAAGAATGTTGAAATAGTTTTGGAATGGAATACGAAAGTTTTTTTGAAATTTTAAACTTTTCAATATCCATGTGTTTCTAGTATATTAATTCATCTAACATTACCTTATTTGGTCATTGAGAATTAATAACCATGGACGACTGTAGCATCCGTAGCCGTTAGTTTTAGACCTCCAAGTGGGATATGTTACACTTATATACTATATAGTTTCGAAAACCAAAATATATAACAAGTACGACTTTCTTATATGTATACTATTACTACCCAAAATCCCTTTCGACCTTGTCAAAACCAGTTTGGATAGAAGACAAATAAAAAGAAGAAGAAATTTCAGCAAGTCCTTTCAAGGAGTCAAAGGGATGCTATAGCTAAAGTATAAAAGTTTTACAACCTTTTGAAGGGGTTGAAAGGATTCTATAGCCAAAGTCCATAAGATTCGCAACCTTTCGAAGGGGTCGAAGGGGTTGAAAGCACCCTTCCGTTTTAGCGACCACCTTTCGAAGCATACGATTCCATATGCATGAAGATCTTTCGAATGAGTCAAATCAATACCTTTCCAAGACAAAGAAGGATTACTCTTCACATATGCGCAAAACCTTTTGAAACCAAAGATTTCCTCTTCACTCAAACCACTTAGAAGCATGTATTGACCTGAACAACCCTTTCGAAAGGTAAACCAAGCCTTTCAAACCAGTCGAAGCCATTATTATCTAGGAAGGTTCTGAATCAAGTCACATGCAAGAGTTCGGAAGAAACTAACAGCATCGAAACCATCAGCATTTCAATGCTTTTGAAATCACTAAACAAATCCTATCGATGGAGTCGAAAACTCTTACAAAGAAACATTGAGAAGAAAAGCGCAACCCTTCCTTTCGACAAAGGCAGAAGCATACAAAAGTCAATATGGAAGCCACATTTCGACCAGGTTGAAAGCATTGGGGTTGAAAGGTGCTGTAAATAAGACCTAAGGGGTCTGGTTTTGGGGATCTGAACTCAGTCATTCTGAACTTGTATTTTCTTAATTCTAAAAGCTATAAAACCCTAATTTATAAATTAAATTATGGAAATTAAGCGCTAAAATCCTCTTTGAGCTGAGAAAGGGAAGTCACTAATTTTTATAATTTCTTAATTGTTTTATAAGCCTTTATTAGGTCTAGTCTCGTGTTACAGGTATTAACCATATAGAAAGGTCTCTTCCGACAAGGTCGAAGCACTTACATTCTCAAGTAATACCAGCAGTAGACTCCAGACCACCTTTCCTAAGACTTCTACTTTCGACAAGGTCAAAACCTTATACTAATACACTTTGACTTTGGATTCCCAAACCAAGCCCAAGATACTTAAGGCCACAGCTTTCGACAGTGTCGAAACCTTCATCCCAGATTCTTGATAAAGCCTTAACCACTAAATAATTTAAGCCTTTAATAGGGTCGAAACCCATAAGGTCAAACCTTACCCAGAATTCCTAAAGTTATATATTTGAGTTTCTTAACTGCTTTGAAAAGAGAGCTTTCGAAGGGATAACCATACCATCTCAGTAAGCTCGAAATGCTGTTAAGTAAAGGGACTAACGGTTCCAACAAGATTGAAGGGTTGATCTGAACAAGTTTTCACTACAACAACCTATTCTAAAGGATAACCAAAGAGAACATACGCATTCTACTCTCCCCCACTTTCCTAAAGGAAACCAAAAGGTACTAACCTTATCCTTTAACTCTACATCGGGGTGTTGACAAGTTTTCTTTTTAACATTTTAGCATTAAAAGGAGGGATTGAACCTCTGACTTGGTTGAACATCCAACACCACTTGTCTCTAATCCAACTCAACTCAATTTCAAGCTTGTCAACTTTGATCTAATATCATCATGGCTAGAAGAATCAAAAGATCCAAGCAAGGATCTTCCGAGCCACATTTGGTAGGATTCTCTCCAAGAACCATCAAGGATTCCAACCAATATGAAGAGCAAATTCTAAGATTAGAAGCTCTAAGAATTATGAATAAGAAAAAAGAGGAATCATATGATTTAGAGAAATGGGTTTTGAACCCCTTTCATATCAGCCCTACTCCAAATTTTGCCTTAGGAAAAAGAAAAAATTGAAGGCGACAATTTATTCATCCAAATGAGGAAACTATTCAACATTATTCCAGAGACTCATCTCTGAAAAAGAGATAATGGCTAACTACAATGCCTTTGCAAATAAATGGAAACAAACTACGACAAGAACACTTCCAACACAAGAACTTTAAAGGGTATCGAAAAGAAAGGCGATCGAAGAATGTGAAAAAACAAGGCCAAGAAACAAGAAGCCAAAAAACCATCCTCAAGATACAAGTTTCAAGTCTAGACTTCTTAAGGAGTGCAACTTAACAACATCCATAGAGAATGTCTACTTGTTAACCAAGGATGAGCTTAATCGTTGGCCATCACAGAAAAAGAAGCCAAAACATGAAAGGAATCTAGGGAGATCCTACTACCATTATCACATGATGAATGGACATAAGACCGGCAATTGCAGAACCCTAGAGGGGATGATAATCAATTTCTTCCGTCAAGGAAATATTAATGAATTTGTAAAGAGAACATGAGAAAACTCAGTAAATAGTTCTTTTCGAAGAAAGATCTACATGGTTGGGAATGAAATACTCCTTACATTTGGACATTACCTAAGATGTTAAAAAGCCCATGTTTACGACGAGTTGGCTTGGGCAGAGCACCTTCTAGAGGGAGGGCAGAGTAAGCCTTTAATCGCGCAATGCTATAGCCTGGTTAAAGTGCCGAACAAGCCTTCGGTTGCGCCTCTGGTCAAATAAAGGCACCTCCTGGAGGGAGGAGGGAATAAACCTTTATATGTGCCACACTATGGCCAAGGCAAGGTGCTTTCTCGAGGGAGGTCGCAGCAAGCCTTTATCCGCGCCACGCTATGGCCAGGTTAAAGCATCGGAAAAGTCCTTGGCTACGCCTCTGGCAAGGTCAAGGCGCCTACTGGAGGAAGGTTGGATAAGTCCTTGGTTCCAGCTTATAAGATGAGCTAGCCAAGTGCACCAGATAGCAATGGACTAAGACATCCAAGCCCAAGAAGAGGCTCACCAAATAATGGACTAAGATGTCCAAGCCCAAGAAGAGGCTCATCAAATAATGTATTAAGATGACCAAGCCGGAGAAATGGCATATCTTCAAGAGACTAAGATGTCCAAGCCTGAGAAACGACATATCAGATTATGGACCAAGACGTCCAAGCTCAAGAGAAAACCGATCAAATTACAACTACGTACAAGACTTAAAGAGTTCATAAATGTCAAAGAAGATAATATTTAAGGAGTAAAGTAGACTTCCGTCTATGAATACCCAAATCTGGGTTTTGGGTCCCTCATTTCTAAATTTCATCTATTAATGCTCGAATTTGGGTTTCGAGTCTTTATCAATCACTTAGCGTCTTTATCATACCCGAATTTGGGTTTCGAGACTGCACTTATTAGTGCCCTAATCTGGGCTTGAGATTTCTATTGTAGACTTTTAATTATCCATAGAACCGGGGTTAAATTTCTCAAGAATATCGTTATTACGAGTTTCTGTTATTGCCCGAATCTGGGTTTCGGGGTTCTAAGTTTCAAATTTCATTAATACCGAAGAATGGGTCATTGGATTTCTACTATAAAATAATCATATAATGATTTTTGGATTTTCTTTATTTAGCTCTTTATTAATCGACCACAGAGGAAGATTCTCTAATATTTATGCCTCTAATTTAGGACGGGATGTCCACCAATAGACTTCATGTAACAACCCGGAATTTTAGATCCCGAAAATTCTAGATAGTTAAGAAAAGAAGAAAAAAGATAGAAGAAGAAGAAACAGAAAACCGAACTCAGAATCTCACATTCGCAGCGGATAAAATATAATATCAAATAATATTATTTACATAAAGAAAGTTGTATCAGTTAGTTACATTTTATTACATCAGAGTTACAACATTTCACAATAACTGGATAGTTAAAATAACATGTTCCAGAATTATAAACAATAATATACGCAGCGAAATACTATATACGTTTCTGCCATCCAGCTCATTTCCTGAGCTCCAGAACGTCCTCACCTGAAAATCTATAATACTCGGTCTAACCTGAGTATTACATCAAAGTAACACCTGGGTCAGGATGGAAACCAGCGTGAGTAAACTCATCTAACAAAGAATACCAAAGCAAACAACTAATTTAAAATCCAGGGTAACTCACGACAATTTACAAATTCACAATTTGTTAAAGTTAACACTTATTCCATATATCAATTTCTTAGTATCAAAACTTAGATTAAATGGTTCAATTTACTTAACTTATCCCATTCCAGCACTTTTAATTTCATATATCAAATCTATATAGAATTATTATAGACTACAAACCGAAGTGGTTTAGGGTATTTACTAATACCCGACTCCGGTCTCTTCGAATTCAGTACCATCTTAACCCACGTTATTTAAGTGAACACAATTCAACCTTTAAAAACAAGATGTTACTTTTTATACAGTAATTCATCATCAATAGATAACTACAATATTATAGTTCACCTAAGCATATCATGTCACAAACATTTCATTTAAGAAATAATAATCAATTCAAGGCATTTAACATCATTAAATCATCATAAGCAAAAATTGATCACTTCCAAAATTAATCCAATTAATTCTAATTAAATTACTAACCTCAATCACTTAGATTACTTTTCATTAATTAATTTCAAATCAATTAATTAATCATTTCTCAATTATCCATCTTAATCAATCACCCTGGATTATTATATTAAGTAATAACCCTTAACTAATTATACAAATTAATTAAACTTTACCCATTTGATATTAATTACTTTTATCCTTAATTAATTACTCAAATTAATTATTATATAACCACTTATATTGATTATTTATCCTCTTAATTAATCTTACTCATTAATTAACTAACCCTTGATTTATTTCCTTAATTAATAAATCCTTTAATCAATTACACTAAGGAATTAATTCTTAATTACTTCTCTTAAGTAATTAACCTTCCTTAATTTACCTTGATTTTTAATTAATTTAACCTTTAACTACTCTCCTAAATCAATTATACCATCCTTAATCACATTCAAGTAATTACCTTTAAATTAATTTGCATTAGGTAATTAACTATTCTTAATTAATTAATCTTTTTCATTTAGTATCCAACTTAAGTAATTATCCTTAATTACTAAAGTTAATTAATAAACCCATTAATTAGTTTCATAAATTAATTACCTTTAATTAATTACAGCCCTAATTAATTAAAGATTCATCCTCTATCTTAATTAATCATTAAACCTATATGAGAAACAATTAGGAATTGACTACATAATTAATCTAATAAAAATTATTTTAAACAAGACAATTTAAAACATTTGATTTTTAAATTTAAACTTGAAAAATTGTTCAAATAATTTATTTTAGATACTTAGTTTATTTTCCCTGAAAATTCATTTATTTAAATTCACCATAACCTGAATGACCACTTCCTTTGAAACTAATCATTAATAGTTTTTAAATATCTAAAAACTTGTTTAAACTCTTCAAAACTTTGAAAACTTGTTTTATAAAGCTCCTACATTATATCATGCTTCGGGTTCTACTCGAGAATTACTCGAGTCCAAACTCGAGTTTCATCATCTTCTTTTTTACTTGTTAAAGTTTTAATTTTAAAACTATATCTAGATTACTAAATTTCCCACGAGTTCACCCCTTCCTCAATGTTTCGAGCCAAAAACAGAAACACTAGAGCTCGAACTCGAGAACTAACCTTCTTTCCAAAAAACCTATCGATGCCTGACACATAAACGTGCACGGTGCACGTACACATCCTTTACGACCTCTTTCGATCATCATTTCGGCCACCCTCCAGTCGCCTACGACCTTACTGCAAGATCTAACCACCCAGCATCGACTACCTCGCTTGAAAACGAAATCGAACACTATCGACCATCAAGAACAAAAACTCGATCAACCAAAACTACTCGCTGCATCGATCCCATTGACCGAAAACCACGGCACTCTTCCCAGAGTAGGTTCACACATCCACGCAACGATCCCCACACTTACGATCATCTCCGATGATCCCATGATGACACACGAGACCCAAATACCTTGTCGTTCCAAACCAGACTTCAAACCCTAGTTTGGCTTCGCCAAGAAACTCCGATCATCTGAAAAATCATGAATTGTTTTTGCCGAGACCCCCATGCCTCCACCTTCCTCCAGACCAAGACTGACCTCCCAAACCTTTTCGTTCATCGGAATTTGGTAAAAGAACAACTTTGACCAACTCCCAAAAAAAAAAAAAATTAACCTAAAAATCATGATTATACCACCTAAATTCATGATTTTCTGCCATGAATACAATCATGCAATCCAAATCTAAAATTTAATTGGTTGATTTTTAACATATATTTAGATTTCACTGATATTTCCAATTTTAAAATTATTTACTAAATTATAATTTCAGAAACCATTTTCATACTTGATATTATACTGTAACAGTTATCTTTCATTCGAAAATCAAAGGCAAATATGGATTCAATTTGGATATAAGAATTTTTCTAAAATTAAACAGGATCTTGGAATATAAACAGAGAAGCAAATGTACTGATGATTTCACAAATTCAACTTTATATACACATGCATTCACATCATCCAACATATAAACATTTTAAATCTATGTTACTACAACATTTGTCACTGGTATCAATATAACATCATATTTAAAAACTGCTTTTAAAAAATAATATTTATCACCTGGCATGCATGAAACAGAGGCCAGTGAACAGGCTTTAAGCAAAAAAAATCTGGAATTTGAATTGCTTCTTTTATTTCCAGGTTGTTGAACTGCTTTTTTTGTAAACTTGAGTGTTTGTTACTAGATTTGATCTTGCTTCTGTCTGAAACTCAGGTCTGCTTGCAGGCCAATAATTTGAAAATTGCAGGTTTGATTCCAGATTGTTTCAGAGTTTAAGCAAATGTCTTGCAGTCTTTTGTTTTTGATTTGCAAACTTGGTTACAGGTTGATGATTCTTAGTTTGAGGAAAATGCAGGCATTTGTTTTGATTTGAAAATGAGATTATAGATTTAGTTTTAAAGATGATTCAAGCTTTTGATTTTGCTATTGCATTACAGGTTTGATTACAGATTGAAAGAATGCTTGCATTTCTGGTTTTACTTTGAGAAATGGGTTTGAGGAAATTGATTTTCAGATGCATTTCTGGTTTTACTTTGAGAAATGGGTTTGAGGAAATTGATTTTCAGATTTGGAAAGGAAGAGTTGTTTAAGTTTTCTTCTTAGTTTTGAGTAAAAAATAGAAAAGGAAATGATGAACGAGAAAACAATGTACATAGGATGAAATTTGATTTTATTGAAATAAAAGAAAAGCTAAAATAAATTGACACTTGGTTTAAAATTCAACACTTGTCATACACATTAGTTATTTAAATTACACATGTTTTATTAAGCTTTAATATCATAACATTTTTCCTTTAAGTATTTATTTTAATTTAAAAATGTTAAATAAAGCTTTAACTTACTTTATTAATTCTTATATAAATGTATATTTGAATTTCTTATCTCTACTACTAATAAAGAAAATTCGTTCAACTAATTTACTCGGTGTCTTTTTGAAATTCCAAAAATGCCCTTGCTTTCCGTTTACATATTTACGCTCAAACAATATACCAACGTATACAATAACACAAACATAACACAAACACCCTGTGCAAAGCACGGACCCATACTACTATATATATATATATATATATATATATATATATATATATTACTTTAAAGAAAATATAAATAAAAACAAATTATATGTATAATTAAAAGTTCATACATATATTTTAAATCCAACTATTTTTAAATATCTATTCTTTTGAATTTCAAAACTTTAAATTCAAATTCAAATTAAATTAAATTATGAAATCCAATTTAAAATCAATAACATATTCAATTTAAACATTTCTATTTCTATAAAATCTATTTATGTTTATAAAAACTAAGTATTATGATTATTATTTGAAAATAACAAATTTAACCATTTTAAATAATTTATAAAAGGGATTATAAATTACTTCTGTTATTAAATGAATTAATATATCATATGCTATATTGTATTTTTAACTTCCATTTTCAAATCATATTTATCAAGTAATATTTAAAAGGAATAAAAAAAAATTATTTAAATTTAAACTTAAGCTAAAACTCTATTTTTAAACAATTAAACATTTTTCTTATGTATTTTAAAACTATATAGTTATTTATTAAAAAACTTTGAAGACTTATATATTAAATAAATCATAATTCCCAAATTATCAAAATGTATATTAGATTTTGAAAACAAGATTTTATTTAATAAATTCAAAGCAAGCATTTCTATTTACAATATATACAAATATATATATATACATATATATATATACATTATAAATAGAAACATTTAATTAGCTTTTAAAAGATAAATTCACCAATCAAACATTTATTTAATTAGATTATTAAATTAATTCAAATTTTATTAACACAAATTATCAAATCAATTTAATTTTTATACCGATTATTAAACTGATATTGCCTAAAATTCCAGGTCATGACATTCCTCCCCCTTAGAATCTTTTCGCCCCCGAAAAGAAACGACGCCAGAATTTATTCAATACTTATTATCAGAAAAACTACCCTTCGATAGATTTTTAAAACACTTTAATACTATTATAAAATAGTTTTTATAAAGATACTTTTTATAACTC
Organism: Allium cepa; assembly: GCA_030765085.1. Classification (NCBI taxonomy): domain Eukaryota; kingdom Viridiplantae; phylum Streptophyta; class Magnoliopsida; order Asparagales; family Amaryllidaceae; genus Allium; species Allium cepa. Next base: position 391,092,755 of record CM060946.1, read on the forward strand.
GATGTCTCAACCAGTCCATCCTTGTTCTCATAGAAATTCGGCCGTACGTTGATCAGGCGTAGAACTGAAAATCTATAAGTACTTAGCAGATCCATTTTCAATACCTAGTGAAAATGCTTGAAAAATAATTTTATTGAAAATAATAGAAAACATTTTTTTGGAATTGAGGAAACATCTTTGGTGAGAATGCTCTGGAAATCATCACCCCATCCGTGGTCGCAGTTACATCATAGTTTATGTTGCCATCGCAGCAAAAGTCCATGTAGCTGTAGGCACTCCACGCCCCTCGATTACGCCATGGAACCCACAACAGATCGCAGTTACATTCCAGGGTTACGTTTCCGTCACAGCAAAAGTCCGTGTAACTGTAGGCATCAGCGCCCTCGATTTTCGCTGCCAAAAATGAAACTTCTCCACCCCACATAGGTCGCAGTCTACCAATGTAAAATCAAATGCAGACTGTTGGCTCTCAACAGCACACACGACTTTCGCTATGTTACCATAGGTCGCAGTCTACCGATGTAAAATCAAATGCAGACTGTTGGCTCTCAGCTACACACACGAATTTCGCTATGTTATCATAGGTCGCAGTCTACCGATATAAAATAAAATGTAAACTATTGGCTCTCTGCGACACACACGACTTTCGCTATGGTCTGCAGTAGATCGCAGTGACATCGAGTTACACTGTCGTCATAGCATAACCCAAATGCCTCTGTAGGCATCAGCGCCCTCGAATTTCGCAACACACTACACAAAATCCTCTGGAACTAGTTTTGTCCGGACTCCTCACATGATCAACTTTAGAACCTCCCTTAGGTTTAAGGTAGTACCACCCTATGGCACTCCTGAGAAGTTCATTTCAAGGGAGTGCCTTTTTCTCCAGAGCCATTTTCAAAACACTTTATGCTATACACATATAGTATCTTCCAAATCATACACCTAGTATGAATCCCATATAAATCTCCTTTCTCAAAATCGAATCCCAAAATCGATAATTCTCAAACAAGGATTTCCAAATCCCAATATTGATTTTACCCAAAAATCAAAAGCCTTTCCAAAATCCATAGGTTCCAAAAACCTTTCCTCCAAAATCCTCATAAGATCCTTTATATATATATATATATATATATATATATATATATATATATATATATAAAACCTTGAAAATCTTTGGATCATTTCAAACTTGTATAAAACCCTGTTTTTACTTCAAATATTTACAAAATCCTTTCTTCTGACTATAGGTTCAACAAGGAGAGATTTATCTCTTATAACATTATATAACTTTGTTTATTCAAATCAAATATTCAAATTTGATTGCTCTTTACAAAACCACATACCATATCACTTACTTCCATAAAGTAAATTTCTATTACATAAATATCCAATTACCCCTTTACTTCATCATATATTTCACAAAATATAACTTCCATTTCAAGAACCATTTCACAATTCTTATCCATAAATTCCCAGTATCAATTTCATTCAAATCCACAGGATGTACACATATCATCCGTACGAGATACAAATCTGATCGCTCACTCGATCACACAATTTCACTTCTGAACTAGTAACGTCCACCCGACTTCCTAGTGCGGACTCAGATATGGTTTCTTGATTGGAAACCATCATTCTCCTTGCATAGCCATAACTATGATAGAGAATATCCAGAACCAATCAACAACCCATATCCAGGTTCCCTGTTGAAAATCGAGTGAAAAATCCCAACTCGGATCGATATAACTATCTCGAAATTCTATGCTCGAATCTGGATCAAATCACTATGCGAATAGAATAATATACGTACATCCTACGTATCTATCTTTATTGATTATTAACCAAATCAATTCTCCTTTCTATTCACATTCACTTTAATTTCTATCCACTTACTCACATTTGTTTCAATCCCACTCGGATTATCACCTCCATTCTTATCTCAATTGGGCATTTAATCATAATCAATTTGAACTCTGTCCGGCTTAAATTTAGAAAATAGCTTGAAAAGTTTAAAAATAGATAAATAGTTGAAAAATAATTATTAATTTGTAAAATATTTGTAAATAGTTAAATAATGATAAATTAGTTGTAAAATAGTTAAATAATTGTAAAATCGGTATAAATAGTAATTAGTTATAAAACAGTTGAAATACAATAATTAGTTTATAAAACAGTTGAAAATTTGTTAAATAGTTCCAAAAAAAATTGTAAAACGGGTATAAGATAATTTGGCTTTAAAAAGAAAGGTTGTATATAGTAAATAGCTTGGAAAATAGATTTAAAACAGTTATATCAAAATAATTTATTTTGAAAATAGTCCAGAGCCAACCTGTTCAATTTCCAATTTCCATTCCCAACAAATCAATTTAAATTTCCACTTCCATTTAAATTGACTCAATTCCAATTTAAATAACTTCAATTTCCATTGAAATTGATTTAATCCCAATTCAAGTTGAATTAATCTTCAATTCCCATTTGAATTTAAACTCGTTCAACTTCAATTTCATTTCAAATTAATCCAATTCAAATTCTCCATTTAAATTCTTAAACTTATCCATCTTCAATCACAATTTCAATTAATTCAAATCAAATTCTATTCGAATTAATTCAATTCAAATTTCAAATCTAAACCATCCCGAATTATATAGATTCGAGGTAAAATTTTAAAAGTTGATTTAATCCTTTAAATCAAATCAATTTATATCTTTAAACCATTTAATTCTGAATTCAAATTCCATTTTTAACCTATTTCAAAGTTCAAATAATTCAAATCCCTTTTAAATAACTAAATCTTTGAAATTCAATTTACCATCAAATTTCAATTTTGAAACCAAACCTTTGAAGCTTTATCATAGACATTCAAATCTTAAGTCCAAAATGATTCCATTTTATCTTAATAATGGATATATTACCACACCCCATTTCTTCATTCATTTAAACAAATCCAATTTCAACTTAAAGATTATTAATAACAACAGGATGGTATCATTCAAATTATTTTAAAACATCCATCCATTTCCAATCTCCAGATCTCAAACCCATTTTGAGATCACACAAACTCCCAATTCAAATTAACCATTTAACTTCCCAAGTTAAATCCTAATTTCATCTTGAAATTTCCAATTCAGGTAGCTTGTTAACTTATGTAACTTTCCTAAAGTTAAATTCTATTTACTTAATCCACCCAACCTTACCCAATTTGAATTTCCATTTCAAATTTTAAACTTCTCATAAATAATCTCCCCACTTATAAGTTTAAAAATTTATCACTTTGGGTTTTCACATCTCATTCCAAATTTAAAACTCAACATTTAGAGTTTATTTCAAACCATCTTTGATATTATGTACACACATATATACATATTTACTTCTTGTCCCACCAAGCCAAATTTAAAAATTTAAACCACCCTCGGTTTTAATTCAAACAAATTCTTTAAAGTTTACGAACAACTTCTTATTCTAAAATAAGATTACATTCAAAATAGTTTGAATCATATTATTTCCATTAACATTTTGAAAATAATTTCAAATGTTTAAATTTAGAATTCAGAACTTCACAATTTGAAACCCACTTTAATTTACATCCTTTCTAGTTTACAAGTTATTCTCATCAAATGGTTACTTCCTTAAAACATTTTATTGTTTATTGGAAAACAATCATCCCATTATTAAACACAATAACCATTCTATTTTCTGGTTTGAAACCAATTCTAATTTATCTTATTTTGAAACTCTTCCTCATCTTTAAAATTTTAATTTCAGTTTGAATCCATTTCAAACTTATCTTTATTCAATTTTAGTTTGGTTGTATTTCTATTTCCACTTAATTTAATTCCAATAATTTAACAACCAATTACCTTAATATTTATTAGAAAGAAATATTGCTTTATATATCAAAATATATTCTTATATAAAATCATTTAAAATCTTTATATAAGAAAATAACAAGCATGTTCTCATACACACACACACACTCAACTCATCCTAGGGTACCATTGACCCTGTCCTTAATGAGTAATCCCACCAGAGCCAAGGTTCTCGCTTAACCTTCAGCTCTGATATCAAATGTAACAACCCTTAATTTTCGATCTCGAAAATTCCAAATAGTTACGAAACGAAGAAAAGAGATAGAAGAAGAAACAGAAAACCAAACTCAGAATCTCATATTCACAGTGGATAAAATATAATATCAAATAATATTCTTTGCACAAAGAAAGTTGTATCAGTCAATTACATTTTATTACATCAGAGTTACAACATTTAACAATAACTGGATAGTTAAAATAACATGTTCCAAAATTACAAACAATAATATACACAGCGAAATACTATATACGTTCTGCCATCCAGCTCGTCTCCTGAGCTCCAAAACGTCCTTACCTGAAATCTGTAATACTCGGTCTGACCCAAGCATTACATCAAAGTAACATCCGGATCAGGCTAGAAACCAGCGTGAGTAAAACCCATCTAATAAAGAATACCAAAGCAAACAACTTATTTAAAATCCGGGGTAAGTCATGACAATTTACAAATTCACAATTTGTTAAAGTCAACACTTATTCCATATATCAATTTCTAAGTACCAAAACTTAGACTAAATGGTTTGATTAACTTAACTTATTTCATTCTAGCCCTTTTAATTTCACATATCAAATATATATATAATAATTATAGACTATAGATCGAAGTGGTTTCGGGTATTTACTAATACCCGACTCTGGTCTCTTCGAATTCAATACCATCTTAACCCACGTTATTTAAGTGAACACAATTCAACCTTTAAATACAAGATGTCACTTTTTATACAGCAATTCATCATCAATAGATAACTACAATATCATAGTTCACCCAAGCATATCATATCACAAACATTTCATTTAAGAAATAATAATCAATTCAAGGCATTTAACATCACTAAATCATCATAAGCAAAATTAATCACTTCCAAAATTAATCCAATTAATTCTAATTAAATTACTAACCTCAATCACTTAGATTGTCTTTCATTAATTAATTTCAAATCAATTAATTAATCATTTCTCAATTATCCATTTTAATTAATCATCATGGATTATTATATTAAGTAATAACCCTTAATTATCCTTATATTGATTAGTTATAATACTTTTATCCTTAATTAATTACTCAAATTAATTATTCTATAACTACTTATATTGATTAATTATCCTCTTAATTAATCATACTCATTAATTAACTAACCCATGATTTATTTCCTTAATTAATAAATCCTTTAATTAATTACACTAAGGAATTAATTCTTAACTACTTCTCTAAAGTAATTAACCTTCCTTAATTTACCTTGATTTTTAATTAATTTAACCTTTAACTACTCTCCTAAATCAATTATACCATGCTTAATTACATTCAAGTAATTACCTTTAAATTAATTTGCATTAATTAATTAACTATTCTTAATTAACTAATCTTTTCATTTATTATCCGACTTAAGTAATTACCCTTAATTACTAATGTTAATTAATAAACCCTTTAATTAGTTTCATAAATTAATTACCTTTAATTAATTACAGCCCTAATTAATTAAAGATTCATCCTCTATCTTAATTAGTCATAAAACTTATATGAGAAACAATTAGGAATTGACTACATAATTAATCTAGTAAAAATTATTTTAAACAAGACAATTTAAAACATTTTATTTTTAAATTTAAACTTGAAAACTTGTTCAAATAATATATTTCAGATAGTTAGTTTATTTTCCCTGAAAATTCGTTTATTTAAATTCACCATAACCTGAATGACCACTTCCTTTGAAACTAATCATTAATAGTTTTTAAATATCTAAAAATTTGTTTAAACTCTTTAAAACTTTGAAAACTTGTTTTATAAAACTCTTAAAAACTACATTATATCATACTTCGGGTTCTACCCGAGAATTACTCGAGTCCAAACTCGAGTTTCGACATCTTTTTTTTACTTGTTAAAATTTTAAGTTTAAAACTGTATCTAGATTACTAAATTTCCCACGAGTTCACCTCTTCCTCAATGCTTCGAGCCAAAAACAGAAATAGTCGAGCTCAAACTCGAGATCTAACCTACTTCCCAAAACACCTATCGATGCCTGACACACAAATGTGCACGGTGCACGTACACATCCCTTACGATGGAAAGTCAATGATGGAATGTCTACAATAGACCTTATATAACAAATTAACTAAAATGTCCCTCTCCTCAATCAACATCCAAAATAAGGTAATTAACTCCTGGTTCTCTTTCAAGAGAGCGTCAAAGCGAAGGCACGCTCTCCTTAAGCGAGAGTTGGCTTCTTGATATTTAATAGATGATAACACTACTGCGCTTCTATTAAGCCTATGATATTTGTCAAAAAGTATGTTATGCTCCCTCAACTCCTTGTCTAACTCCATATATAATCTATTTATCTCTGCTTGTTTCCTTTCAAGCTTGGTCTTATAGGAGTGAACAGTTTTCTTCTTTATCTAAACAAAAAAAATTACACTATTATTGTCTTCGAAGTGAAATATGTTTAAATAGAGAACTCGTACCTCGATACCGAGATCGGTGCTTAAGAAGCCTGCTCCCTTTCTTTTGGCGCTTCAGCATCAATAGGAGCAGACTCTTCTTGTGTGCGCTAGATAGATTCAGGCGGGACTACATTATGAGGAGATGGATCTTTCTCAGGAGCTCTTATATCATCATCCCCATTTTTTTAGAAGACTCGGTATGGTCCTCTCTATCTGCACCTGAACCTTGACCGCCATTATTATTGTCATCGTCATCATTATCATTGTCGTTGTCATCATCGTCATTATCCCCCTCTTCTTCAATAGCATCATCTTTGTCGCCGTCATCTTCTGAGTCGGATTTGACTTCAAAAGAAGGGATTTCAAAAGAAAGAATTTTGGAGGTATCAATTTCCTCCTTTTCTACAGCCTTTATTCCTTGCTTCATCTGATTAATCTTGCCCATAACTCTATCTACAAGGGCGGAGTCGAGCAAAGGAAAGCTTAGCTCAGGGTACTTGTTGATTTCATTAGCGTAAGCGAGCATCAAAGCTTCTGTGAAAGAATTCATCATAATTTCATCGAGTGTAGTGTCGAGAAACTATGACACTCGTCGCTTTGCGCCTGAAATAGTGTCAACTGCCAATTTCAGGGAGGCCTTGCTCTTCTCCAACTTCTCTCTCAAAGAAGCATTCTTTGCTGCCATTCAAACCTTCTTCTCGTCTGATTCTTTTATGGTTAGTTGCATTGCCAAGTTTTCATCAGTGAGGAGTTGTTAGGCTTTCCTTTTCCTTTAAAATTGTAGATTCTGACTGGACGAGAGAAGCTCTCAATCGCTCCAGTTCGGATGTAGTTTCATCTTTTTTTGCGGATAATGAAGAGACTTGATTCTTTAATGTAGAAATTCCCTCCTAAAACATGGAGGATTTGACAGAAGATTTGGTTTCCTGCTCGTGCAAAGATGACCAACCCTTGGAAATCTGAAAGAAGAAATACAACATAAGTCAAAAATTTAGAGAAGAACGGTAATGGTAAAGTCAAGTGAAAAGAAACTTACTAAGAATTGTTGCTCTATCAGAGAACTATAGTGACTCGCCAAGTCAGAAACGGAGGAAGGCTGGTAAATAGAGGCAAAGGATGTAGAGTTTAAGATAGACTGGACTATCTCTTCAAAATTAATGGAGGGAGGAGGAAATGTTGGCCTTGAAGGAATGCACTTTTGAGTGGGGTTATCTCCAAAGCTTTCTGCATCTGCTCGAGTGCGCCTAGAGAACTTGAAACAGTGATGCGAGAGAAAAGATCGGCTGTAGTAGGAGTCTTCTTAGATTTATCTTGAGAAGCTTCAACAATTGGACTCTTTGAAGTTTTGTTAAAGGATAAAGATTCTTCCTCCTAAGAATCGGGAACTTCAACTACTTTAGCTACTTTCAGGGGTGGCTCAACCGCAATTGATTTCTCCAACTTTCTCTTAACAACCATCTTAGTCTTAGCAAGAGATTGAGCACAGGATGACGCACATGAAGCCTTGGGGGAGGAGCCAGAACACTAGCTGGTTTTTCAACCTGAGGAGCGGCTGAAGAGAGTTCGAACAGATTATAAGTTAGCAAAATAATTTGGAAAGCAACACCGAAATAGAAAACAAAAGCTGTTTATAACTTACCAGAACGGTCGGAGCAAAATAGGTGACATAGGAGAGAAATTCATAGGATCTCCCATGCAAGGAAATGTTTTCTTTTAGACGTATGCTGGATTAGAGGAGGTTGCCCCAGAACCCTTTCACCAGAAGGAAGGAGAGAATGCTTCTTTAAGTTTGCAGGATTCAACAGCTTCAATCGACTTTCGATCCTACCAGAAGCTACAATTAAAGACTCCACCATTTTCTTATCTGCCTCATCTAGTTCTTTAGCAGGAACATCTGACATAAGGCGAGAATCAAAAAAGAAAAATAACAAGATGGAAAGAAAATAATGGAATACGAGCTTATGAGGAGTAGAGAAAGTTCCGTTGATATTTGTGAAGCATCTAACGAAGAAGAACTGGTTCTCTCAGTCTCTAAACTTGTTAACTCCATCAGATATTATTTTCTTCGGAGGGTTCGCTCTGAAGATTTGATGGTTTAGATTGCTGAGCTTGACTAATCGAATGAGGTGGTTTAACACTTTAGCATTAGGAGAAAGGATGTTGGATTCTAGAGCCATCAAATCCAAAGATAGGAGATAGGTGTATACATTCAGAGATAGCTGGATTGGAGTAATTCTGAGATAGGATAGAAACCTAGATAAGAAGTCCAAGAATGAAAGAAACCTTCCATGCAATATGTGTATTCTGGTATATGCGAAGAACCCTTCAGAAGGGTGGCTGATGGTGTTAGTTTCTATAGGTGGAATGGCTTCCACTCCGGTGATTCCATAGTCGTTGAGAATGGCATCCACTTCATCTTGTGGAGATATCAGAGAACACTATGAAGTGGCTTTGACCTTCTTTGGAGAACTCAAGGTTCTGTCAGGTGAAAACATTTCAGTTATAATTTTCAATCTATTATGAAGCTAGCATTATTTCAAGAATTAGTAAGAACCTACTACGTCAATTTAAATATCAAACAAAATATGAAGCTTCAAGTTCTTGAAAGAATGTTAAAGTTGAAAATGAGATGTTTAGCTCTCGATAGTGTCGAAAGGAAAGAAAAAGTCAACACTCAACAAACACCTCTCGATAATGTCAAAAGCTCAAATACAAGTGTCTACTGAGCTTTCGACGGGGTCGAAAGGAAGGTTGAACTATATGTCCAATTGGCACTTTTCGACAATGCTGAAAGCTCAATTGAAACCATGTTATTAAAAAGGAATGATTAAAACCAACTTAAAATTTTGAACAAAGTAGACACTGCCAATATTCAATAAACAAGATAACAAAACCCTTCGACATTGACAAACCCATGGCCCAAGGGAGGAATATGAATGCTGTCGAAACCTTATATAACCATTAGCCGAAAGGTCCTAACTTATGATCAAATTAGTAGAAATAAAAGAACTTGTAATGTTTCAACAACATTAGAGAAAGGTGATTATAGATGGTTTCGACTCATTAGTTACAAAAGGTTTCGATAGGGTTGAAAGAACATCATGGTTTAGAAAGTATACTATCAACAAAATTTCAATCAACACAAAAGGTTTTGACCAAGTCGAAACATTTTGCTTTCGAGAGGGATGACAACATGCTACTTTACTATACAACCTTTCAACAAGGTCGTCAAATTAGCATTACATTGCCTTTCGACCCCATCAAAAGAGGCTATGAAAGCAAAATAAAAGTAATCGCCTTAATCATTTTCGAAGGGGCAGAAAGGTAAATATGGGGCGCCAATTTTTAATTTGTACAACTCAAAACTTCCGAGTAAAGAAAATAGAAAGTTCTTTCTTCCCCAAACCCGATTTCAACCAAGAAACTCTTAAAAACCATTAAACCAACATATTAAACATGAATTAACAATATAAATATTGAAATCTTCAACATAAGAATTCAAATTCTCTAAAAAAAAGTAACAGTAATTATGGAAATTAAATTGGGTTAAAAACGAAAAGATCGATTCATGGAATTGAATCGCAAAATTCTTTCAAGTGAATTGAAACTTAAAACTTAAGCATTTCTAAGAAAATCAAAATCAAAACTGAAATCTCGATTATGTGAAATTTTGAAGTTAAGGTTAATTGCAAAACAAAAGAAGGAGAAAACGAAATTTCAGAAGCGAAATAAACTAGATCTGGATTTTTAATGTAAGAAAATGAGAATTATCTGAAGGTTGAAGCTTTTGATTTTTCTCGAATGTAATCTTGTTTGCGGGTAAGTGAAAAGAAATGAAGAGGAAGATGTATTTTATAAGAAAGTCAGCAATAGCGGCAATTCGTTCGATCAAATTTAAATGAATGGTCCAGATTCATGCGGAAATGCCAAAAGCGGGAAGATTCTGGGTTTCGACCTGACTGACTTGGAAAGTCAAGAGCATCCCTTCACAAGGGGGGGAAATGTTACTAGCAAAAAATTTTCGACTTTGTCGAAACCACTTTGGACAGAAGAAAAAGAAAAACAAGAGGAAGAAGCTTCAACAAGTCCTTTCGAAGGAGTCAAAGGGATGTTATAGCTAAAGTATAAAGTTTCAAAACCTTTTGAAGGGGTCAAAAGGATGTTGCAGCCAAAGTCCAGAAGATACTCAACCTTTCGAAGGGGTCGAATGGGTCAAAACACCCTTCCGCTTCAGACCACCTTTCGAAGCAGATGATTCCATATGCATGAATACCTTTTGAATGAGTCAAAGAAACACCTTTCGAAGACAAAGAAGAACAACTCTTCACATATGCGCCACACCTTTCGAAACCAAAGGTTTCGCCTTCACTCAAATCACTCAGAAGAATGTATTGACTTGAACAACCCTTTTGAAAGCTAAACCAAGCCTTCAAACCGGTCAAAGCCATTATTATCTAAGGAGGTTCTGAATCAAGTCACATGCAAGAGTCCAGAAGCAACGAACAGCATCAAAACCATTAGCATTTCAATACCTTCAAAACCTGTAACGACCCGTAAATTTTAACGATCACAATAATGTAATTAACTAAATTTATCATGAAAATTAACAATTAAAAAATTTGCAATGAAAAATTGATATTTGGTATGCGTCTATATAAGCATAGCAAGTGGCAGATTCTCATTGGAAAATATTTAAGCTTGTTTGGTTGTGAAATTTCAAAATTTGAATTTAAATCAGTTTGAATTGATGATAATAAAATATTTTCAAAATTTGAGTATTTTTAAATAAGAAAATGTAAATTATTTTGGAAGTGAGACGTTATATTTCATTTCGTCAGATTTGAACTACTTTAGCTCCGTTTATCTTATTTTCGACGTTTTAGCAGTATTTTGGCAGCGAATATCGAGTTTTGATAGGTGCTCTTCAAAAATTTAGTCTTCAACGTTGTGAAAAAATATATTATTTGAAAGTATTTTCGACTGGAAATTGTTTCCAAAGGAATTTAAAAGAAGTAAGTCAGTACTCGCTTCTTTTGTCGCTGCAAAATAATTTTGATGATGACTGCAGCATCATCGACGTTCATTTTCGGGGCTCAAAGTGGGGAAACCACTTAGTAGTTTGCTAAACTTTTGTTTTGAAAATGGATTTCATTTAAATTCATAGAGTATGATTTGATGTATAATATATATGTGTGTGTGTGTGTGTGTGTGTGTGTGAGTGTATGTACATATTTATTTCAAAATGGTTTGAAGTGAAACCAGAAATTTAATTCTTAATTTCTGTGCTTTGTGATGGTTTTCAATTATTAAAATGAAGCAAAATTTTGAATTATTAGAGTGTCAAAAATGAGAAATGGAATTGAAACAATTTGAAACAGTTGAACTAGGAAAAAACTAATTTGTACAATACTCAATTTCATTCTAATATATGTATATGTATATGTATATGTATATGTATATGTATATGTATATGTATATGTATATGTATATGTATGTATATATATATATCTTACCTGAAATATTCAAAAGGTTAAAATGTTAATGTGAATATATAATTAAAGGTCATACAGAGAGACTTAAGTAATAAAAATGTTCAAACTAATATTTTTGTTTAATAGAAATGCTGTAAATAAAAGGTAAATCTATAAAGTGATCAATTACATTCTGAAACGTTAATAAAACTTACCAGAAATTATTTTTGAATGTAATGAGAACATGTAATTGAATAGTATATAATATAAAATGTAGGTAATAAGATGTCCAAAAATGAAATTTTGTTAAGAGAATTTATAAATAAAAATTGAGTGGTTATAACAAATGTTTATACACTTAATCTATGTTACAAGATTTGTTAAGTGAAATAAATTGAATAATAAAAAGTTAAATGTAAATAAATTGGATATGAATGTAAATTAATTGAAAGTGAGTTAATTAAAATGATAATAATAAATGGATGTTAATAAGCAATGAGGTGTACAATATTAACACTCTAAAATGAAATTTATATGGTTTTGAATTAATTGTTATATCTAGTACTATGTATTTCGAACCTATCTTTCCTTTCTGTTACTTTTATTCTTCTATCTTGTTCCTTTTCGGGGACGAAATTTTTTGAGTGGAGAGAATGCGACGAACTGTAAATTTTAACGATTTTAATAACGTAATTAACTAAATTTTTCATGAAAATAAACAATTAAAAATTTTGCACTGAAAATTTGATATTTGGTACAAGTCTATTTAAGCATAGCAAGCGGCAGATTTTCATTGGACAATATTTATGTTTGTTTGGTAGTGAAATTTCAAATTTTAAATTTAAATCTGTTAGAATTGATGAAAATAAAATATTTTTGAAAACTGGAAATTTTATATGAGAAAAGTGTAAATTATTTTCCGAGTGAAATGTCATATTTTTTGCCAAATTTGGACTGCTTTAGCTCCATTTATGTTATTTTCGGCGTTTTAGCAGCATTTTGGCAATGAATATCGAGTTTTGATAGGTTGACCGTATCGCTGGTATCTATGTTAAATTCTGTTCGTCTCGTCGTGCTGATCTCTACAGTATTTTTACTTGTGCATTTCGGTGTCCGGTACGCTGCGAAATCTGCAAAATGGTTAACCGTATCGTTAACCGTTTTGAATCTCTTGTGTGTTCTGCACTTGTCCATCGGCTGAAAACAAATGGACATTTACTTTTAATATTCCTAAAAAGGCAACTCTTTGACCTTTGGCTATCCCATTATATTCAATATTTGCTGGTCCATTTTCATTTTCTGTTCGTTGCCATTCATTTTCACCCCTCTTTGTGCTCGTCATTCTGTCATTTCTTTTGAAAAAAATAATAACAAAGTCAATATTCATATATTTTGAACCGCTCTTTCTTAGCATCTGCTCGTTCATCTGCCATCCCTTGACCGCATGCACCCAACAGACATCACCATCTCAACGCCTTCCAACTACACAACCGCTCCGTCCCTTTTTTATCACCATCTCTCCTTCCTCGACCGGCCATCTCCTTCAGCCCGTTCTTACAACCTTCCGCGCGCCCACTAAGCTGCCAACACCACAACCCCCTCTGCTTGCTTCGCTTCGAGTAGCCGTACCCCTGGCCAGACTCAACCACCAATAGCCATTACTCCACTCCCTTCTCCCCACCACGCTACAGCCTCGACAACTTTCCTCCCTCCTCTCTTGCTTTCCCTGACCGCCCATCAACCCTTCACGAGGCAGCACAGCCCAAACTCCCCTCGCCTTAGAACGCAATAGCCAAAGCACCTGACAACCCATACTACAGAACTGCCAAACCCATCTCCGCCCCATAGCCTTACTCGATCCAACTGCCACCTCTTTTTCCCACACGCATGTCAGACCTCACACCCCATGCACCATCAGCAGTTCGTCCACCTTTCTTGACTAATAGCCGAACACCAAAGCCTTGCACCAGATCGCCGCTTAGCAGCCTGGTCAACCACAGCTTCACCGCTCCGTAGCCTTCCATTTTTTCTTCTTCCCCTGACAACCGCCGAAGCCCACTGTCGAGCGTAGCAGCCATCACCCTGTAGCCTGTAGCCGTGCACCACTGCTCCGACCGCCCATAGTCGCCAAGTCGATTACCCAGCCCATGACAACCTACCATCGCCCGCTAGACTCCTCTTTGTCGTTGTTGAGTTCAAGTTCTTGTTCGAATTCAAGATAAGCTTGAATATTAAATCTTATTTATATATATTATAAGATATATATATATATATCACACACACACACACATATATATATTTGTTTGCATCGTCGTGCCATCTTTGATTTGTTTTTTGTTGTCCGATGATTTTTTACAGCAACTCTTGGCGTGTTCATATCTATGGCTATGTCACTGTTTCCATTCTGGTTGTTTCTCTCACCTCGAAAGGTGAGCGATCACTCACGATTAACATTCTTATATTTAGTAAATTTAATTCACATGAAATGATGATTAAAATGTGTTGTTAAAATTTAATTTTTTAGTAATGAAATTGTTGAATGTGATATGTTGTTAAAATTATTCTCCTATGATTGATATATGACACCATAACATGTTATGTGTGTGTGTATATATATATTATATTTAAATTTGTTAAGTATGGTATGTGCTCATCGTTGATGTGTTATGTTATTTTATTATTATTCTATTGTTCTCACTCTGCAAGTTCCCTGTTAGTTTAGAAATTCCCTATGGGTTGAAATGATACATACCTGAATAATCTTATAGATTAGGTAAAATCGTTATGGGTTGAAATGATAAACTTAAGCGATTTTATTGAATTTTGATTTTGAGATTGCGGGTTGAAATGATATATACCCGTAAATATTAAATTATTGCGGATTGAAATGATAAATATCCGTATCACTTGACCATAGGATAGAAAATTATATACTAACACCGTTGGTCTATTTTTAAATGATTTCCAAAATTGTGAAAAGAAAATATATGAGTTTTTATTAAATATTGATTTCTAAATATAATATAAAGAATTTATTTTAATATATGTGTAAAATTTAGATTTTTAAATTATAAGTTTGGGAATTTTAAATTTATAAGTTAAGTTTTGAAAAATATAAATTTTAGATTTTACCTATAATATTATTATTTTTAAATATATATAATAAGATTTTATACAATATATTCAGTAAAATAAGATTTAATTTAATAATAATTAATATAATAATAATTTAACTAATACACATAATATGTTTTAAATATTTATTTACTATTTAAATTAATATTTTTAAAATAGATTTTGTAACAGCTTCAATAAACAGGGGTTGGAAAGATAAATTAAAGTTGACTTGAAATTTAAATTTGTTAACAATTGAATGTAAATAAGCATTGATTTGAAACTTATTAATTTTGAGATTTTAAAGATACGATTTTATAACTAGATAACACGATTTTAATTAAAGGTGTTTAAATGGATTTTAAAATTTAAATCAAATTGAAATTAAATATTTAATATTAATTTAAATTTGTGATTTGAGATTTGAGATTTTATTTAAATGTTATGAAGAAGATTTAAGTGAATATTTTCAAATTTAAATAAAATTAAAGTTGAAATTTGAAATATAAATGAAGTTTATCAAATTAAGTAATTGTAAAAAATTTTGAATAATTAAACTTTAAAACCTATTGAATTTGAAGGTTTAACTATGTAGTTCAAACCTGGATTTGAAATCGATATAAATAAAAATGGTTTAAGGAGAATTTGAATTAAACCTTTAAATTTTTAATTATAATTGTTAAACTGAGATTGATTTAAATTGAATTTTGGAACTAAAGTTGATCTGAATTGATTTGTGAAATTGAAAGAAACAATTCTAATTTGAAATAATTTTTGATATAGAAACTATTTTTATTATATAAACTATTTTTATATATAAACTATTTTGATCTATAACCCATTTTTAATTATAAACTATTTTTAATAGCTATTCTAATAGATAAACTAATTTCAAATTTTAAACTGTTTAAGTTGGAACTGTTATGGTTTAGATTTAATGGATTTAAATGCGAATACTTTGATATGATGGTTTAATCTGTTTTGTAGTTATGATTTTCATAATGTATATGATTTAAAGTGAATAATGATTTCGAAAGTGATATGATTTCAAAAGTGAATATTATTTCGAAGGTGAAATGATTTTGAACTGAATGTGATATTTTGATATGAAGTATGAACTTTTTAAATTTTAAAACGACCACGGTGTGAAATAAGCATTTGGTTGTTAAACAGAATGGGATCGAATATTGTCATACTCTCTACCGAAAACCACTTTAACAACTGTGGATGTGGTGGATATCCCAGAAAGAAGTATGATGGTTTGGCGAATGTCTATATGAGGTATGAACGCAGCCCTGACTCCCTCGAGTCAGCTTGATGTGACTAAAACAGGAGCCACGCCAGGCCAAGTGAGGTCGCACCTTCGATCGAGCATGCTTCTTCGATACCATTTTATTACTTTGCGACTTGATTGGGTGCATCTTTGATTATGGAAGCGTGTTTCGAGGTAGGCGGTAGTAGCTGCTATGCATTACCACCAATCCAGATCCGTAAAACTATAGTACCATACCCTGAGCATTACCTCGCGTGCCTTGTCACATGCCTTATCGCGCCCTTTACGAGTTTGGTTTATGCTATACCTATGGAGTGCTCCCTGAAAGTCCATTGGTTTGATGTAGTTTACAATACTATATAAACTATGACATTTATGTAAAAATGTGTTAAGGGGGGTATGTGTAACGCCTTCACGCTATTTTAATATTTTACTTTACTATAGACATTATCTATATAGCGTATTGTACTATGTATGTAGATAGTTTAACGGATCCTTAGAGGATGGGAATTCCAAACATCATTTAAGTTATTTTAATTTCACTTGGATATTTCACTTGAGTTGATTTACCTCCATAAGAATGTTAATCCCGACTCGAGTGTTTTTGTTTTGCTTTATGCTCGAGTCAGACCGAATGTCACATCATTTGAAACTCACCTTTGGATCTTGGAGCTTTGCTTTAAGATCTATCTTTTATCTATTCAGTTATTTCAGTGTATTCTAGTTTTTTATGTTCAAACTTGTCATTTGCTTATGTGTTGAGACTACTATGTGTTCGAGATTTCTGTTGTATTTTGTTCCAAACTCTGGTATTCTATAGTAGCTTCATGAACTACTATTACCTATTTCCGCTGCTTATTGTTATATTACTCCGTGTCTGTGATTTTTTGATTGGTTTATTTACTGTATATGCCAAGTTTTTCCAAATATAAATTGACAATATGTTTTTTTGAGCAATTCAAGTCTGACATGTGTAGATGATTGTCGATTTAAATGGTTCGAAATGGCAGGTCGTTACAAAACCACTAAACAAAGCCTACGGACAGAGTCGAAAGCTCTTATAAAACAACATAGAGAAGAAAAGCGCAACTGTTCCTTTCGACAAAGGCGGAAGCATACTAAAGTCAATACGGCATCCATCTTTCGACCACGTCGAAAGCATTGGGGTCGAAAGGTGCTGACCTACATCTATAAATAAGACCCAAGGGGTCTGGTTTTGGGGATCCAAACTCGGTCATTCTAAACTTTTATTTTCTTAATTCTAAAAGCTATAAAACCCTAATTTGTAAATTGAATTGGGGAAATTAAGCAATAAAATCTTCTTTGAGATGAGAAAGGGAAGTCATCAATCTTCATATTACTTAATTTTTTTATAAGCCTATCAAGTCTAATCTCGTGTTACAGGTATCGACCATATCGAAAGGTCTCTTCCGACTAGGTCGAAGCCCTTACATTCTCAAGTAATACCGGTTATAAACTCCAGGCCGCCTTTCCTAAGACTTCTACTTTCGACAAGGTCGAAACCTTATACCAAGACACTTTGACCTTGGATTCCCAAACCAAACCCAAGATACTTAAGGCCATAGCTTTCGATAGGGTCAAAACCTTCATCCTAGATTCTTGATCAAAGCACTAACCACTAAACAACTTAAGCTTTCGACAATGTCGAAACCCATAAGGTAAAACCTTACCTAGAGATTCCTAAAGTTATCTATTTGAGTTTCTCAACTGCTTAGAAAGGAGAGCTTTCGAAGGGTTGATCTAGCAAGTTTTCACTACAACAACCTATTAGAAAGGATAACCAGTGAGAACATACACATTTAATCTCCTCCACTTTCCTGAAGGAAACCAAAAGGGATTAACCTTATCCTTTAACTCTACATCGGAGTGTTGACAAGTTTTCTAGTTAATATGTATGTGTGTGTGTCTGTGTACACATATTCTCAATCCAGTCTAGGGTGATAACTCCTTCTCTGTCTCTACTGGACCACGACACCAACTCAGGTTAATCGTGTGACCTAAGCCTAATACCAAATGTGATGACCGCCCTACACAATCGGCACCCAATATAATTATATAGTGCGCTGCTGACCTACCCAACCGATGTAGGACGATTATTAAGGGTCGAAAATGAAATAAAATGTAACAGAACCTGTCGTATATCTCACAGCGTACAGAATAAAATATAACATGCATCATAGATATAAAATAGGGGAGACAATAATAACTAATTGATCCAACTATCAAAGTGAATATCAAAAGAGTTATACAACAAGTAATAGAGTTTATACAAAAAAGAAATAAACTCGAATAAGTATATCATAATAATAGTAATAAGAAAGCACCGTCAAGGCTCCATATTATTGCACAACGAAATAAGCATAGTAATCCATATCTGATACGAGAAAGCTCTATCATGCCCATCCTCTGCACTACCACTGCGTACACCTAGACATGTATCTACTCATTTAAGAGTATCTGAGATAATAAGAAGCAAAACATAAAACCTCAAGTCAGACAACAGTTTGGTGTGAGCGGTAAATGAATCTCAAAATACTATACAAGTCAATATAGTAAGGAACAAGGGTATACGAACCATACTTGACCTGTCCCAACAACCAAAGAGTCAGCACATAATATGCTACTCTATGAATACTATAAAGATATACTACAAACTAAGTATGATAACGGGTGTCCAGGTATTCCTGTCCCTAATACCTATCTCCAGCGACATCCCTAGAGTGATACACCATAGAAGAAAATAACCAAAGCAATCATAACATCCATCAAATAATCCTCAATAACACTCAATGTACTTCGGATATATGATAACTTTCCTGGGCCTTTCCTTTGCCAGGACTAATGGAAATCCCGATTTTCAGTACTCGTCTTTAGCCTGAAGCAGATACAGACCCTTTCCCCCGGTCTAGGATATACGTATCCTTTCAAATGTTCTAAGGTAGCTTTTCCAAATACCTACGAGTACATCAAAAAACACTATGAATATTAACAATCCATTAACATACGTATTCGAGCTCTTTCCTTGCTTCATCTAGTTTCCATTATTCTCGAGGAACCAATCCATATTCCTCCATACCATGATAGAATCATTCTCATGTTTTATTTATGGGTCATCCTTCCTAGAACCCATCCTTTATGGATAAATATTCCTATGACTCCTTTCAACATCGAGCGACCACCTAATTCCATTCACTGTCGAGTTGCTATCACCGAAGTTCCGAAACTATCATCGTGCTATTACATCACTATCAAACCATAAGGGAATAAACAAACACCTTCAGCACGACCTGTAGAGCCCTTACTTCCCCTCCTAGAAGTTCTATGTTGTTTCTAACAAAATCCAACCTCTCATACTTACACAAATGTCTCGATATCGATAGGTATACTTAGCCAATCCTGACCAAGTTCTTTTCTTTTTCCCTAGAGCTCCATCTTCTAAGTACTTGGACCCGACCACTCCTATTAAAAGCTCTTAGCATCAACTCCAAAAGCTCTTGTTGCTAACTCCAAAAGCTCTCGTTTCCACGCTCTCCACTGCTCTTGATAATAGGTCCAACACTTAGATAAATTCTTGCACTTATCTTCTGCTCATCTCCCTAAGCCCCAATATGAAATACCAACTTTCCATTGACCGATTTTCACAACCAAAAGGCTCTCTGTACCGAGAAAAACCTCTTGGTACCGAGTCCTTTACTTTTCTCTAACTTGATGCGAATTAAATCTTGGGCTCCTCTCATCCTCCAAAGCCTTCGATCCAAATTTCATCCAATTCTGACCATCTTTGCCTTCAATTTACCAATTCGATCACTCCTTTCTTAACTACTTAAAAACACTGGCAAACCACATCAAAGTTAAAATACAAACATGGAATATTATACATATACATCCATTCGTAACTGTAATGCATAAAACCATGACAATCATGCAAATATGAATTTAAATCTAACTTTTGCACTAACACATGAATGTGAACAAAAAGTGATTGTAAAACCATTTAGAAACCATTTAAAATCAATTAATATCCGACCATGAATATGTACAAAAGTGCAATTAAAGTTAGAAAATATTTTAGGATCAAAATCATGTTAAAACATCATTTTTAACTATATAAACACGCACAGTAGAGTAAGAGATCAAGAACCACTCACCAAACCTAAAATATCAATTCCTCTCCTTATCCGAATGGGACATCAAAGAAGAGGAATGCAAATCAGCCAAAATGGTAAATCTCAAGCACCTATATGCTAGTCACCCCTCTAATTGATGATTTGACTAAGATTAATAAGAAAAATGTAGGATGTTTGATGAAATTAGGTTGATGGAGGCTTAGAGCTATTTTGGGGAATATGGAGATGACTTAGATCAGTTTTTGCAACCTCCCATTAGCACAATTTTCGAGGTGGGTTAGTGCGTATAAGCATGGGCTTAGTTAATTATCCACTAATGCAGGCCAACAATAGCTAAAACTTAAACAGCTACAACCATCAAACGGTAAGTCTGTTTTTCTATTATAAGCACTCTACGAAATGTGAAATCGTCATTCTAAAATAATGCAACTGGTTTGAGACCCTAACTTGGCCTATTAAAAGTTATAGGTTATATAAGATCTTCTGGGTCAAAATCGTCACATAGAAATTTGAAAAAAAATCATAAATGAGGAAAATGTCCCTAGGAGTCATTTTTCAAAATTTTAGAGTCATATAACCTCATATGAATAAAGTAAAAATATTTTATGGTCCTCCGATACGTAAAATACGGGTCATTACAGATGTATAAGAACTATCTCAAGTAACTTCTAACTAGCCATCAACCTAATGGTGAAATTGATTAAATAGCATAAAATTATTGGAAATGTCCAATCTTAATAGCTTGGATGTAGCACTTGTCGAATGCAACAGTTTCTAAAACAAGCAACTTCAACAATCTTAATATTAAGTTGTACCTAGCATGCATGTTGACCAAGTATTTTACTTTTCATTACCACAACATGCAGTTTTCGCCTTGGAACCAAGAGCGTGGATTCTTGATTGTATATGAAACAACATCATGTGAACTTCCAATTGAATATTTAGTCATTGTCGAGCTTAGGTTATGCAACAACACTTTTATGACATTATTAAATTTCAAGACCAATTCATTAGAAACATCAAGCAATCACCTATTGAATCTAAGAGTTGTTGGAATTGTACAACATCCAATAGGTCGAACATTAATAGTCGTATCTGCTTTAAGATTGTAACTCATCCACATAATCATTATAGAATGAAATACGAATACACGCAAACATCACCCTACATTTGGATGAAGCAAAAGCAAGTTAATTGGGCCTCAAACTCTTGTATTAGTCTACATGAACTTTCAATGCATGAAAAAAGAGTCTTACTTTTTTGCATAGAATACAAACTTATATGTATTTGACAGATTCCATTGGGATATATTCCACCATTCTTAACATATAGCACTTTAGTATGTACTCTAAGAAGTGATAACAAGACACAATTCTCACGTCTATATAAGTAAGTGAAAAACAGTTTAGGTAAATTTATCTAATAAAATATATTAATTTGTAAATATGAGTTACACTCATTTTCCCTTCGGTAAGTGTAGGATCATCTTATCTAATAAAAGATTAATTTTTTATGAAAATAGGAGCGCTTTGCGGAAGATTTTATCAACGGATCTTTGTCACCCAAATCACAAAGAGATAACTTGGATTGAAAACAAGACAGAATTGAAATCAAAACGTAATAACACAAAATATTCCACCCAACCACCCACTTTATTGATTCACCAAAACTTTGTTTACAATTAATTGAACAAAGAAAAAGTAAACAAAATACCATTGAATCAATAACCAAATTGAGAAAGGGAGAAAATATCTATTTGGCTAAAATTGTTGGAGAAAAAGAATAAAGATGAAGAAGAGAAAATTAGCAAATAGATTTTTCACCACACTTTTACCCTCTCTTCTAGTCTTTATTTATATAATCAATTGCTTAATGCCCAAGTTAACATTAGATGGCAAAAAATAATTTGATTAACCAATTAGAGAGGGAAATAAACATACTCAAATATGTCTATTAATTAGAGGAAACAAAATCTACTCTTTCTTTCTTTTGCATATTTATTTCCCTTTATTTGTGATTTTGTATCACCTAAATTTAACACTTCACCTTGATGCAAAATCGCATATCTCCAACATATCAAGCATGCCATATCTAGATCTGTCACAAATCCTCATATCTCAACCACACTAAATTACAAACCTCAAACATCGTCTACAAGTGATGCATCTCCCACATAAGGTGCACCACATAAACCCGGTCTCAAAGACGTTTGTAGTACCACAAAGATCTCCATCTTTTCTTTGTGAATTTTGCAATTCGACACTCATCTATCACTCAATCCTAGCTCATTACCTGATCACTATCGATTCCTTGAGCATCATCAATATGAAGATCCCTATCTAAAATATGATTCTCAATGCTAGGATCATAAGCAGTGACCATATTAACCACTCTACCTTCCTGTGGACTAGGTCCTCCAACCGTCACTCGTTTTCCATTGTCGACTACATAACCAACCAAGCTATAAAGGTTTCCTTCTTCCAATACTACTCTCGTCCTTACACGACCACCTTTCTTCACTCTCAAAACTCCACCTTGAGTCTCATAAGTGCAACCACGACGATCTAATAGACCGAGAGAAATAAGATTATGCGAATAAGTGGGTACATGTCTCACTCCAGAGACTTATCTAACAACACCATCATGCATACGAAATAGGATAGATCCAATACCACAAATCGGTAGCTCTTCTCCATTGGCTGTCCTAATCATGTTGACACTCTTCTCATAAGAAGAAAAATAATTCACATCCCTAAAAATGTGAAAATTGGCTCTCGAATCCATCTTCCAAGGCTTATTTTCACTAATGAGGACATCATAAGAAGCATCACTATCGGTACCTTCAGCAAAATCTACATGTGCATCACTACTAGTATTGCCATGCGCAGCCTTTTTCCGATCTCTTTTATAAGTATAACATTTGTTGCGTATGTGACCTTTCTTATTACAATAATGAAAAGTGATTATCACCATTACCATTAGCGTCATTCTTCTTCCAAATTGTACCTTTCTTCGAGTCCCTTGCCGCCATAGCCTCACTTTGAATTGATTTCTTACCTAACCCTTTCTTCTAAGCTCCTCATTCAAAAGACTGCTCCGAACAGTTTCCGGAGAGATAGTTCCATTAGCATTGGAATCACTCAATGAAACAACCAAAGTTTCCCAACTTTCTGAAAGCGAACTCATTAATAAAAGAGCCTGTAACTCATCATTCATATTTGCCAATTGATTTATTACATCTTGAAATTCATTCAAATGCTCTACTACAGACTTCTCTTCATCTAGTCTCAGTTGTATCAACTTTCAAACCAGAAAAGCCTTACTAGTAGCACTCTTTGACTCATACGAAGATAACAACTTGTCCCACAAAGCCTTCGTGGATTCACAACTAGCCACATGATGGAAAACCGAATCATCAAGATACTAGCGAATCAAAGCAATCGCTTCTTATCCATCTTTTTCCATTTTCCCTCATCTATATCAAATGGCTTCTTTCCATCTCCATCAACTGGATCATGAAGATCATTGAGGTACAGAACATTCTCCATCTTAGGCTTTCAAATACCCCAATTTTTCCCATCCAAGATAGCCATCTTTGAAAAGGAAATCATATCCGACATCAATAATTTTTCAAACCAAAATTACTCTAAGCTTTGCGATGATCAATGCTCTGATACCATACTTTATGAAAATAGTAGCGCTTTGCAGAAGCTTTATCAATGGATCTTTGTTATCCAAATCACAAAGAGATAACTTGGATTGAAAACAAGACAGAATTGAAATCAAAACGCAATAACACAAAATATTCCACCCAACCACCCACTTTATTGATTCACCAAAATTTAACAGAACAAAGCTAAAGTAAAAAAATACCATTGAATCAATAACCAAACTGAGAAAGGGAGCAAATATCTATATGGCTAAAATTGTTGGAGAAAAATAACAAAGATGAAGAAGAGAAAATTAGCAAATATATTTTCCACCACAATTTTGCCCTCTCTTCTAGTCTTTATTTACATAATCAATTACTTAATGCCCAAGTTAACATTAGATGGCAAAAAATAATTTGATTAGCCAATTAGAGAGAGAAATAAACATATCAAAATGCCTATTAATTAGAGGAAACAAAATCTTCTCTTTCTTTCTTTTGCATATTTATTTCCCTCTTTTTGTGCTTTTGTATCACCAAAATTTATCACTCCACCTTGATGCAAAATCGCATATCTCCAACATACCAAGCATGTCATATCTAGATCTATCACAAATCCTTATATCTCAACCACACTAAATTACAAACCTCGACCACCATCTACAAGTGATGCATCTTCCACATGAGGTGCATCACACAAATTCGATCTCAAAGACGTTTGTAATACCACAAAGATCTCTGTTTTGTCTTTGTGAATTTTGCAATTCGACACCCGTTTATCACTCGATCTGAGCTCATTACCTGATCACTATCGATCCATCGAGCAACATCAACATGATGGACCCTGTCTAAAATATGATCCTCAATGCTAGATCATAAGCAGTGACCACATTAATCTCTCCACCTTGCTGTGGACTGGGTCCTTTAACCGGCACTCGTTTTCCATTGTCGACTATAGAACCAACCAAGCTATAAAGGTTTCCTTCTTCCAATACTACTTCATCCTTACACGACCACCCTTCACTCTCAAAACTCCACCTTGAGTCTCATAAGTGCAACCACGACGATTCAACTGACCGAGAGAAATAAGATTATGCGAACAAGTGGGTACATGTCTCACTCTAGAGACTTCTCTAACCACACCATCATGCATACGAAATCGGATAGATACAATACCATAAATATGTAGCTTATCACGACCCGTCATTTCGTACCACTCAAATCGACAATAATCCACGCATATCGGACTTGAATGATGAAAAATAACAGATTGTAAATGAATTTAGAGCAAATGAAATCAAATACACAGAATCACAGACACAAAACAATCAGAATAACTCACAGCGGAATATAAAAATAACATAGTAGTTCATGAAGCTACTATAACAGAGTCTCAAGCCAAATACACAATACAGTCTGAAAACAACATAATAGAAATCCCAAATACATAGAAGTTCACTAATACATGAGATAAACTAGAACAGCTGAAACAGAAATAGATATTAATGTTGATAAGCGAAAACTCCAACAAAGACCAGCTCCAGAAAAAGGATCCAAAGCTGTGAATACTCAAGCTGACCCGAGCGTAAAGCAAAACACATAACACTCGAGTCAGGACAATATATACTTATATAATGTAAACCAACTCAAGTGAACAGTAATAAAGAACAAATAACTTAAAGGATGTCTGGGACCGCCCATCCTCTAAGGATCCGTCTAACTATTTACTATACAGTAATATTTCGCTATTATAATAATGTCTACAGTAAAATAAACATACTTTTAAATAGCGTTCCGGGCTACCCATATCACCCTTCACACATAATAGTCCCAGTAGTCCATCCAGTATCAGCATATCTCTAGATCGGGAGACTACCCTAAATATTCCATGGGCTACGGGAGAAAAAAAAACTCGTAGTAAAGGCTCGGTATAGTGGTGACGCGGCACACAAGGCAATGCCAAGGTAGATATACCAATTACGCACACGGGCTGGTGGAAACGCAGCAGCCACATACGTCCATCTCGAACAACACTCCAAAATCAAGGAGTGCACCCAATCGATCACAACAGTAGTAGAATGGTATCGAAGAAGTGTGTCCAGCCAGAGGTGCTACCTCCTTTGGCCCGAGATCGCTCCTGTTTTAGCCACCTTAAGCTAACTCACGGGAGTTAGGTCCACGTAATGTACCTTAGGAACATCGTCACTATCCTACTTCATTCTGGAATCTCCACCGCGTACACAGTTGTTAAAGTGGTTTTCAGTATCGACAGAGGGTGTGTCCATATCCGATCCCGGTCTCTTTAACAACCAATCGTTATTATAACCTGTAGTTATAATTTTAAAATGGTATTTATATTTCAAAAATCAATATCATTTAACAATTTAATATCCTTTCAAATCCATTTCAAAATATCAAACTTATCATTTCATTTCAAAACCATATTCATTTTATTCAATTTAAAATACCATTTCGACTTACATTTCAAAAATAGTTTATATTTCAAATCGAATTACTTCATTTAAATCATTAAAATGAAGTTATTACGTTTCATAATTAAATTATTAAATTTCCAAAATTTTAAACATTTCAAAGTTCATTTATTCACTTAAGTTTATCAAAACAGTGAAAATTCACCTTTCGTAGCATTTAGAAAATGTTATGGAAAGTCACATTCAAAATAGTTCAATTTAACAAAAGACAGCATTCAAAATGCTGTAATAGGGTTGCTTTAGTTCCAAATAAAACTTAGTTAAATTTAGCAATTACAGCACTTACAAAGTGCTATAATATCCCTTTATTAAGGTTTAGCCATTTAATTCATTTACATCAACTACAACATTTACAAATGTTGTATTGTCATTTACATTAGAATTAATAGCATTTCAAAAATGCAGGTAATTAACTTCAAATATTCAATATAATTTCACAAAGAATTATATTTTTATTTAAATAATTTTTAACTTATAAAATCATATAATTTCACTTTTTTAATCATCATTTAATTTTCCTTAAATTCATGATTTTATAAAGTTAAATTTCCATTCAAAAATCAAGACTTAATAATAATTCACTTATTAAATTCCAACATTCAATTTTAAATTCATTAAATTAAATTTTAACTTAACATTTAAGTTTAAATTTTCAAATATAACTTAATTTCACTTTTATTTACTTAACTTAAAATTCACTTTTAACCAAATTCACAAATTTTCAATTTTAGTTATATTTCAAAATTTCAACTTAAATATTCATTCATTTCACATTTTAACTTTACTCAAAAATCATTAATATATTATAAAATCATTTTAAATTCGTTTTAATCCAAATTATTATAAATTTATCATATTTTCGTATTTAATTTAAATTCCAATTATCACCAAATTAAAATTTTCAAAATAACTTACGTTCAGATTTTCTAACTTTTCCATTAAATATTTCACTTATAAATTTTCAGAAAATCAATAATATTTTACAAAAATCATTTTTAATTAAGTTTAAATCAAAATATTATAATATTTACATTTCTAAAATATTTTTAAAATTTTAGAAAACATATTTTGACTGTGGGTCTGTATATAATTTTCTACAATAGGTAAAGTGATATGGGTAATATATCATTTCAACCCGTAATTTACAAAGAAAACCCGGGTTTTATCATTTCAAACCCGCAGTCCCAAGTAAATGAAATAATTTGAAAATCGCTCAGGCCTATCATTTCAGCCCATAATGATTTTCCCCTATTCTAAAGTCCGTTCGGGTATGTATCATTTCAACCCATAGTGATTCTAATCTAAAGGGAACTTGCAGTGTGATAAACTGATATAAATAACAGAACAGCATAATATAACAGTAACATATGATATAACAGGTGTTTAAGCATGGGTGAACATCATATGGTCATAATATAGCAGATATAATATGGTGATGCATTTTACAGATTCAAAAGTGCTCGATTTACTAGTAATATAGGTATAAATTGTCTAGTGAGAATAACTCACAGGTATAGCTGAAGATGACAACTGAAACACACAAACAACGATCTTCGGAGGCACGAAAGCACGACAAAGATTCGAGTGGGAGAGCCAAAGATTAATTTCCTTGAATACAATTCAAATAAAACAATATAACAAATATAAGCTTTCAACTCAAAATACGATTAAAGAACGCAAGAATTAACTGCGTAAAACATAGCCAAAATGTTTGCACTTGCTTTCAACCTTCCTTAGGCTCGACCATAGGTTAGACTACATGGATAAAGCATGGTTTCTTTTTGGTTTTGGGTTCATAAGGGGTCGGCCTACATGGGAAAAATGGTGCAAAAGTATGGTGATGGGAAACTACACAAACAAGCAACACTACAAGGTTTCAAGGCCTAAATAGGTCACGACCAAGGCCACAAGGGAACGGCCATCTCTGGTGAGGTCAAGAGGATGACGTGGAAGAGGGTTTCAGGTTGGCTGGAGGTGGTGGTGGTGGTGGTGTAGGTGGTGGCTAAGGCGGTGATGAAGGTGATGGAAGCATTGTGGTGCTCGACTATGCTATGTAGTTGGAGTTTTGTGCATTTGGTGATGGATCCACCACCAAGGGTGGCTCAGCAAGGGATAGCCAATGAGGAGGAGGTGGTGGTGATGTGTTCCAATGGTGGTGGAGGTGGCAAGGTTGATGGAGGAGCAAGGCCGAACCTAGAAGAGGAAGAAACAAATGCTAATTCAAATAAAAAAAATGAAAAGTGAAAAAAGAAAAGAAGTTTACCAAATTTTTTTCCAAAGCAATGGCCG
Organism: Allium cepa; assembly: GCA_030765085.1. Lineage (NCBI taxonomy): Eukaryota > Viridiplantae > Streptophyta > Magnoliopsida > Asparagales > Amaryllidaceae > Allium > Allium cepa. The sequence continues at coordinate 391,121,712 of CM060946.1, forward strand.
AAATTTTCAGAGATGAGGAGAAAAAAATGTTTACGTGAAAGTGAAAATGAGACAGGTCGGCTAAAGTAATGAGTTAAGGCAGCCAATTGAATGAAAAGTGATGGTTGAAATGTAAAAAGGCGAGAATACAAAGAGCCTTAAGAAATAAAAAGTCACAAAACCTGTCACATTTCTCTAATTTCCTTTTATAATTTTAAATAAATGAAATGTATATATAAATTCAGTTAAAATACGAAAATATAACAAATAAAAAAAATATAAATAAATAAATATTAATTATACATGATTAGATTAAGAAAATAGCACAGAAAATGAAAACTAGTCTAGAAAATTTGAAAATTGGAATAAACTTTGGAAAATTTTTACGTACGTGAAAAATATTTATAAATAAAGATAAAAAAATAAAACAAAAAATGCATTCACAAAAATAAATAAATAAATTTTAATTAAATATAATTTAAATGGAGAAAATAGCAGAAAAATAGAAACCAGCCTTTAAAAATAGGAAATAAATGCAATAAATTTTGGAAAAATTCTATTATCACTTTAAAAATATTTAGAAATGGAATCTCATAAATAAAAAAAAAATTAAAATAATTTCAAAATGAAATAAAGTCAAATTTAAATTATATTCAAAAATCTAGGGTTATTACACTCTCCCTCACTCAAATCTTTTCGTCTCGAAAAGAACGGAAAGGAAAAAATAAAGAGAACAAGGTAGAAAAATAAAATAGTACCTGAAATGAATAATTCCAGATTCGAAGCACGAATGCTCTCCTCCGTTTCCCAGGTACAATCTCGATCGTCAGTACTCCACTGTACTTTGACCAGATTAACAAATTTCCTTCTGAGCTGCTTCATACCTCTGTCGACAATATGAAGTGGCTTCCTCCCAACAGTCAGATTAGGCTCAATATCCAAACTATCAAGAATAGAAGGCTGGACAATAATAGATGGATCATGAAGATGACGGCGAATATGCGAGACATGGAATACATCATGCACTCTAGAAAGCTTCTCGGGCAAATCCAGACGATAAGCCAAAGAAGAAACTATTTCCACAATGCGGAAAGGACCAATGAACATAAGAGAAAGCTTCCCTCTACGACCAAAACGAATGACATTCCTCAAGGGAGAAACCTTAAGGAACACCTGATCATCAACAGCAAATTCCAAATTTCGCCTACGCCTATCAGCATACTTCTTCTGCCTATCCTGAGTGGCTCTCAACCTCTTCTTTATCTCATCAACTCTCTCAGAAGCTTCCAAAATCACATCAGGACCAAGCACCAAACGATCACCGGATTCAATCCAACAAGATGGGGATCTACGAGGTCGTCCATATAAAGCAACAAACGGAGATATTTTGAGACTGACCTGAATGTAAATATGGAATGAGATAGATAAAAGATTAAGAATAGACTGAAAAACGGAAGATAAGATTATACCTGATAGCTATTATTGTAGGTAAATTCGGCAAGATGGAGATAATATTCCCAAGATCCTCCATAATCAAGCACACAAGCACGAAGAAGATCCTCGAGAATCTAATTCACCCTTTCCGTTTGACCGTCGGTCTGTGGATGGTAAGTAGTGCTCAAATTCAAAAAGAGTACCCAGAGATTCCTGAAAAGCTTTCCAGAACTGACTGGTGAAGATATGGTCACGATCACAAACAATACTGAGAGGAGCACTATGGAGACGGACGATCTCTCTCATGTAGATCTCAGATAAACTAAAAGAAGAACGAGTAGACTTGACCGGAATAAAATGAGCGGACTTGGTCAGTCTATCAACAATAACCAAGATACTCTCATTACCCCTTCGAGTCCTTGGTAAACCATCGATGAAATCCATAAAACCTGTTCCCACTTCCAATTGGGAATCTCAAGGGGCTGCAGCAAACCAGGGGTCTTCTTGTGATCAGCTTTGACTTCCTGACAAGTCGCACATCGACTAACAAAGATAGAGATATCCCTCTTCATCCCCTTCCACCAATAAAATTTCTTCATGTCCTGATACATCTTCGACACACCAGGATGAGTAGAAAGCCTGGATCGGTGATTCTCCTGAAGCAACACCTGCCTCAAACCATCAACATTCGGGACACAAATCCTGTCATTAATCCTCAAAATCCCTCTATCATCAATCTGAGCTCCACTACTACTACCACCAACCCTGCTACGAACACTCTCCTTCATCAATCTAAGCATCTCATCCTTATCCTGCTTAGCCATAATACGATCCAGAAGAGGAGAAGAAGAAACAATAAGCTGACACAATAAAGCCTTCTTTCGACTCAGAGCATCGGCCACAACATTAGCTTTACGGGGAGTATAGCTAATATCGAGGTCGTAAGAAGCCAGAAAATCAGGCCAACGAACTTGCCTCTGATTCAAATCCTTCTGCGAAAAGATATATCACAGAGACTGATGATCGGCAAAAAGCTCAAACTTGGTTCCAAGAAGATGATGCCTCCAAAGCTTCAAAGCAAAGACAACAGCAAGCAACTCTAAATCATGAGTAGCATAATTTGCCTCGTGGGTTTTCAACTGACGGCTGACATAGTAAATGACCCTACCATCCTGCATGAGAACAGCACCCAAATCCTCACGACTAGCATCAGTATATACTGTAAATCCCTCACTTCCGTTCGGAACAGTAAGAACTAGTATGGAAGTTAGCTTGCTCTTCAACTCATTGAATGCAACCTTACATTGATCACTCCAGATAAACTTGGCATTCTTACGAGTCAAAGCTGTGAGAGGTGCAGCAATCCGAGCAAAATTCTCAATGAATCTCCGGTAGTAACCGGCAAGGCCTAGAAAACTATGAATATTAGATGGAGTCTTTGGAGTTTCCCAATCCTGAAACAGAATAGGGAGAAATAAGGACAACGAAAAAGATAGAATTATAAAATGATAATGAAAAGAGAAGAAAAAAAGACTTACATTGATCACAGCGACCTTGACTGGAATAACTGAAACTCCATTACTAGAAACAATATGCCCGAGATATCGGACTTCATCCTTCCAGAAATGGAATTTGAAAAATTTAGCCTTCAACTGATGATTTCTGAGAGTCTCAAGAACATATTTCAAATGTGACTCATGCTCTTCCTTGGTCTTAGAGAAGACAAGGATATCATCAATGAAGACTAGCACAAATTTGTAAAGCACATCACGAAAAACACGATTCATCAAATCAACAAAGAAAGCAGCAGCATTAGTCAAACCGAAAGGCATGACTAACCATTCATAAAAATCACTCTCAGTGCGTAAAGAAGTCTTGGAAATGTTATCCTCGGCAACCCTGAGCGGATGAAAACCAGTGGCAAGATCAAGCTGAGAGAAAATAGTAGCACCATAAAGCTGATCAAACATGCCATTGATACGAGGCATTGGATATCTGTTTTTCATAGTGAGCTTGTTCAGCTCCCTATAATCAACACACATCCGAAGAGAACCATCAGACTTGGTGATAAAAACCACCGCGGCTCCCCATTCAGAAAAACTAGGCCTATTTAGACCTTTAGAAGACAAGTCTTCAATTTGCTTTCCCAACTCAACCTTCTCGCGGGGTGCCATTCTTCTTGGAGGAAGAACAGCAGGTCGAGCACCAGGAATAAGATCAATCTAAAAATCAATTTCCCGCTTCGAAGGTAAAGAAGTGACTTCACCAAATACATCGGATATAATCTAACCACAGGAGTCGAATCAAGATCACTAGGAGAAGAATCCAGAGAATAAATAAAGCTGCCAGCAAAATCCTGAGGCAAGCGGCACAGAATAATCAAGGAATTCCCTTGATCATCAACAAGACGAACAGTTTGGGCTTTACAAGAGATATGAGCATCATGATGCACTAAACAATCCTGACCAAGCACTAAATCAAAAGCATCGAAGCCCAGAATATAAAAATCACCACTAAAGTGATGATCAGAATGGAGAAGTTTCACTTCTCGACAAATCCGATTAAGGTTAGAAGGACCCCCAATAGGATTTGAAACACACGATGGAATAGAAGCATACTCAGGAGATAGGAGATGCTCAAACTTATCACAAAAATCAACAGAAATAAAACTGTGTGAAGCTCCAGTATCAAAAAATACACGAACAGGATTATGGAATAAAGTAAATGAACCCTGGAGAGTACCTTGGTCATCACTAGGAGCAGGAGCGGGTGGAGGAACTGGAGATGAGGCAGAAGTGACAGCAAATATACCAGAAAGAGTACCCCTCTGCTGGGTAGGGCAGTCCTTCTTAAAATGATCAGGCTGGAGATAGATATTGCAAAGATCATGCCTAGCCAACTAAGCAAGTGGAGGAATAGAAGCAACAGATAAAGTAGGAAAGCTATTGGCATAATGCCCCTTCTGATCACACCTAAAGCAAGTGATGGAGGAGAGATCAACTGGTTGCCTCTGAGCAGGAGCAGATGATGAAGATCCCAAACCAGAATGCTTCTGCCAATTCTTCTTCCTGCTGGAAATCAGGCTTACGCTTCTTGGAATTAACAGATGAAGACTAAGCACCAGAAACAGTAGGACCTTTGGATGTGGGGTTCTCATAGTGAATAGCCATATCCATAAGCTGGGTGAAAGAACCATGAACATGATAAATAAGGCGACTATAATACTCAGGACGAGCACCGGCAATGAATTTCTCATTCTTCTTGAGAGGAGTGTCAATAAAGCTAGGACCGAACTTGGAAAGTTCGTTGAACTTCCTCTCATACTCAGCAAAAGACATGCTACCCTGTTTAAGATCCATAAACTCACGATAAAGCTGAGATTTCCCGGCTTCTGGCATCCATTTTGCCGCAAAGGCCTCCGTGGAAAAGAGATACAGAATAAGCTTAAGATAGATTCAAAAGAAAAGGGAAATAGGAACAAAATTCAAGATAACACAAAGGATACCTAAACCGCTCTCAAGTAATATCAGCTTCGACGGTGTTAGCCGTAACGGACTACCACCAATCTAGAGTAGAATCATGCAACTTCCAAGCTGCTAACTGACGCTTCTGAGCATCAGTAATATCAAGACCAGTAAATATCCTCTCAAGATTCCGCAACCACTACTGAGCCTCAATTATACTCTCTGAACCGGTGAATGGGGTTCCACCTAGTTGAGAGAATTCCTTACAAAGAACAGTGAACCGAACAGGAGCAACAGGTTGAGGATCTGGGGCAATACCACGACTCCTACCTCTGACATTTCCTCGATTCATCCTGAAAAATCAAGAATGAATTTAGGCTAAGATAAAGACAAGCCAAAGATAAATTAAGATATGACAAGAGAATACACTTGAATGAATATCCTAAAGAAAGAAAATCTAACTAGGTAGATACGAAAGCAAGGAAGTTAGAAAACATTTGAAAATCCTTTAAAACAAGAAAAAAAATTATATATCAAAATAATCTTTGAAAAATCTTTTGAAAACATTTTGAAAAATCATTTTATACTTTGAAAATACGTTTCTCACAAAGATATGATTCTGAGATTGATTTCACTCATTCTAGGGTAGAAATACCCTATCTCTAATGAGTTTTTGCTCCTCAGAGGCAATGGTTTGCCAGAAACCAAAGCTCTGATATCAACTGTCACGACCCGCCATTTCATACCATTCAAATTGACAATAATCCACGCATGTCGGACTTGAATGATGCGAAATAACATATTGTAAATAAATTTGGAGCAAATGAAATCAAATACACAGAATCACAGATACAGAACAATTAGAATAACTCGCAGCGGAATATAAAAATAACATAGTAGTTCATGAAGCTACTATAACAGAGTCTCAAACCAAATACATAATACAGTTTGAAAAGAACATAATAGAAATCCCAAATACATAGAAGTTCACTAATACATAAGATAAACTAGAACAGCCGAAATAGAAATAGATATAAATGTAGATAACCAGAAACTCCAGCAAAGACAAGCTCTAGAAAGAGAATCCAAAGCTGTGAATACTCAGGCTGACCTAAGCGTAAAGCAAAACACAAAACACTCGAGTCAGGACAATATATACTTATACAATGTAAACCAACTCAAGTGAACTGTAATAAAGAACAAGTAACTTAAAGGATGCCTAGGACCGCCCATCCTCTAAGGATCCGTCAAACTATTTACTATATAGTAATATTTCGCTATTATAATAATGTCTACAATAAAATAAATATATTTTTAAATAGCGTTCCGGGCTACCCATATCACCATTCACACATAATAGTCCCAGTAGTTCATCCAGTATCAGCATAACTCCAGATCGGGAGACTACCCTATATACTGCATGGGCTACGGGAGAAAAACAAACTCGTAGTAAAGGCTCGATATGGTAGGTGACGCGACACACAAGGCAATGCCAGGGTAAATATACCAATTATGCACACGAGCTGGTGGTAACGCAGCAGCCACATACGCCCACCTCGAACAACACTCCAAAATCAAGGGGTGCACCCAATCAACCACAATAGTAATAGAATGGTATCGAAGAAGTGTGTCTAGCCAGAGGTGCTACCTCCTTTGGCCCGAGATCGCTCTTGTTTTAGCCACCTTAAGCTAACTCACGGGAGTTAGGTCCACGTAATGTACCTTAGAAACGTCGTCACCATCCTACTTCATTCTGGAATCTCTACCGCGTACATAGTTGTTAAAGTGGTTTTCGGTATCAACAGAGAGTATGTCCATATCCGATCCCGGTCTCTTTGACAACCAATCGTTATTATAACCCGTAGTTATAATTTTAAAATGGTGTTTATATTTCAAAAATCAATATCATTTAACAATTTAATATCCTTTCAAATCCATTTCAAAATATCAAACTTATCATTTCATTTCAAACCCATATTCATTTTATTCAATTTAAAATACCATTTCAACTTACATTTCAAAAATAGTTTATATTTCAAATTGAATTACTTCATTTAAATCATTAAAATGAAGTTATTACATTTCATAATTAAATTTTTAAATTTCCAAAATTTTAAACATTTCAAAGTTCATTTATTCACTTAAGTTTATCAAAACGGTGAAAATTCACCTTTCGTAGCATTTAGAAAAAGCTACAGAAAGTTACATTCAAAACAGTTCAATTTAACAAAAGACAGCATTCAAAATGCTGTAATAGGGTTACTTTAGTTCCAAATAAAACTTAGTTAAATTTAGCAATTACAGCGCTTACATAGTGCATAATATCCCTTTATTAAGGTTTAGCCATTTAATTCATTTACATCAACTACAGCATTTACAAATGTTGTACTATCATTTACATTAGAATTAATAGCATTTCAAAAATGCAGTTAATTAATTTCAAATATTCAATATAATTTCACAAACAATTATATTTTTATTTAAATCATTTTTAACTTATAAAATCATATAATTTCACTTTTATAATCATCATTTCATTTTTCTTAAATTCATGATTTTATAAAGTTAAATTTCCATTCAAAAGGCAAGATTTAATAATAATTCACTTATTAAATTCCAACATTCAATTTTAAATTCATTAAATTAAATTTTAACTTAACACTTAAGTTTAAGTTTTCAAATATAACTTAATTTAATTTTTATTTACTTAACTTAAAATTCACTTTTAAGCCAAATTCACAAATTTTCTATTTTAGTTATATTTCAAAATTTCAACTTAAATATCTTTTTACGTATGGCCAAATTTTCTTTTATTTTTCATTAATAAATGATATATATATATATATATATATATATATATATATATATATATATTAGTCCTTCTACCAAAAGGGCATTGTTATTGACACTTCAGTTTTGAATATAAAAAGGCTGAATTATATAAGCACCCTATACCAAAATTAAATTTCTATGAGGGTTGCATGTCCTATAATTAAGTAGGACTGTTATGGTAACGGTAAATTTACCATTACCAGTTAATCGGTTACCGTTTTAAAGTAAACTCGGTATATCAGCATAATTAGTACGGTAACGGTAAATTTACCTTTTTTATGATAAAACATCGGCAATATTTTTTCAAAACAAGCGGTGACGGTAATTTACCAGTCCATTCATAATACGTTGATATTCATGTAAACTGTTGTATTACGAGCGTCTAGAAGCAAGAAAATAGTTTAATTTATTTCAGTAATTCAACTCAAATGATGATAAATACACTTCTTTTCGATGTCCTTCATCGAGTGACCCAATGATATATATAATGAAGCATCATTTGGCGTAAAAATATATTAACTTATTATTTTTTTAGACAAACGGTAATTTACCATTACCAGTATAACGATTACCAGTTTATCGGTATACCAATCATCGGTATACCAGTCAATCGGCAACGATAATGCTGAACAATTTTAGTTACCAATAAAAAGATACGGTAACGGTATTTACAAAATGGCAACGGTAACGATTATCATAGCAGCCTTATGATTAACACAGGACATTTTTACCTCTTTTGTTCTTAGTTAAAATATCAAAATCCTAAACACTTTCATTTACTTTCTCCATCGTCTTTCTTTTCGAGAAAAAAATAACCGAGAACAAAAAATTCTTCTTGATCTTTATAATTTGATCTAAACTTTGCTAAGAAGGTGATGGAAAGGTAAATTTCTAACCTACTTTGTTGTGTGTTTTAATATGTGATATTAGGATTTAAAATTACTTTGTTGAATGCTTTCTTGAGTAAGAATCAACCTTGTATCTTTATAGTTTGCAATTCTATGTAGAGGTGAGTAGGAGTTCTCCATTATTTAATTAATGATTTTGGATTAAAAGCTAATGATAATTAAACAAAAATTAGAATAAATAAAAGAAGAGACAATTAGGTCAATGTGATTGTAATTTTATGAGGGGGCTACTTTAATTAGTATTTCTTATGATATGAATTTTTTTAAAAAGAAAATGGCCACTCATATTCAAAACTGGAGTTCCAGTAAAAATACCCTACCAAAACCCCATTTCGTACTTATCTCTATGTTGAGTCATGTTATGCTTTTTTTCCAAAAAATACATTGGTTGATTGATGCACCTAGGATTAAGTCCTAAAAACCTCTAGATCGACACCCTAATTTTTCTTAATTGGATAAATTTTAGAAAGAAAATTGTCTATTTCTTTTAGTTTATCCATTTGTTAAAATTCGAAATGATCATGAAACTATGTAAGTTATTTTATTAAAATTATGAAGGTGTAAATAAATATGTTAGCTCAAAACCATATTAACAATTTCAAACATGAGATGATAACTGAATAAATCACTTTATATAAAAGTATTTCTTTTTTGCTTTCTACATTAAGATTAAATTTTTTCCCCCCATACGAGCAGATTGTCATTTTATATATAAATTCGTTTGTCCTTTCATGTAAAGTGATTACTTGTTTTATCATTTTATATAAAATGATAAATTCTTATATCCTTGAAATAAAATGATAAACTCATTCATCGTTTACATAAAATATTAGATCATACAAGTTTTTCTTGATCCCAATCATCATCCCTATCCTACATACGTATTTTTCATTTTTCTTGAAGTACAATGCAAAAATATGTTGCTTTAATCACTCAACTAAAACAAAATAACCGAACGAAGTTAATTTGTATCATACACAACGTATTTAAATGCTCGTAAAAGAAGTCACTACTGGATTGTGAAAAAAATCCCTTTTAGGAGAATATGAATTGGAAACATGATGTTGTTTGGAGGGATATTCCATGGACCAAGATATTAACATATTGCACAAACATACCTTAAATAATTTTCTCTCTTAAAAAAATAGATACCACTTCTCAAAAATTAATAACTTAATTGAACCACGCAAATATGACTTACTTGTCCTACCTGCTTTGCGCTATCTTCTATGCCTGCATCGCCTTATAAAATAGTGCACACTTTTTACCACAATCCACAATCTAAAGTATGTATCCAATTCACAATCTAAACCTGCAAACTGAGAAAATACATTTTGTAATTTTTGTTTCAATATTCTAAGCAACACAAACATAAAGAGAATATAGGAACAAACCAATTATTATATGAAGTCGAATTCCATACGTTAACAAGGAGATCTAACCAAAATCTATATATAATATAACAGTATATACAAAAGTCAGGCACACACATATAGAGCTGCTATTTTTTGTTTGATTACTTATTAAACATGCAAGTGAAAATTTATCCAAGTCAACATATTTAAAGAAGCTACAGTTTATCTATTTATCTTAGGTAAGTTTTTATTATGAAAGAGGAGAGAACCCAATGGGCAACACCCCATTAGAAAAATACTTTACAATAGGGAAGATCACCATCAGAAACTAACTTTACCTTTTGAAAAGAAATATACTCATAATTAGAAGAAAAAAACAAAAAAAACTCACATATGATTGGATTTCATCTACTATAAATCTTGACATATTGTTCGTCTCAGTGAAAATGCTACCGCTTATGATTTTACATCAAATGTTATGATGTTGCTTGGAAAAAGGGAACATAGAGTAATATTAAGTAATATTTATATATAACTAAAGCACATACTCTCGCTTTTGCATTAAATTATTTCATCACGTTCAAACAGTAGAAAAATATCAAGAAACCCACCCTATTGTGCACATTTAGTTGTCCAAATCTAGGATAAAGCTACCATTGATTCAGTTGTATTTTCATCGTGTGAATTATCACCCTCCAAAAACATGATAAATAAACTAAGCTTTAAGCTGGAATTAAATAAGTTAAGCTTGAATAAAAGATAAATAAATTTAGATCTAAACAAAAGGATAAATAAGATTATTATTTTTTTGAAACTATGTTTGTTCATTTATCTTTTCTTGTATACATCCGATCATTTTCTCTATGATTTGCTTATAAACAAAAAAATAAATAAATTAAGCGTAGAGCAAAAGGTAAAAAATTAGCTTTTAAAAAATAAAAATAAATAAAGTAATCTTTTTATCAAAATTATGTTTTTTAAATAATATGTTCATTTTATTTCTGTCTTTATTTAGCTTTTGAACAAAATGATTAATAAATTTAACTTCAAACAAAACGAAATTTTTACTCACATAATAATTTTGATACGTGTATTTAATACGTGTATTTAATACGTGCATTTGACTTTTAATAAAAGATAAATAACTTGTGCATTATTGAAAAAATGCAAATTAATCTTTTGAATAAAAAATATTTTTTTTAATCTTTACGTGAAAAAACTATATGTTTTTACCTTAATCTATGAAAATCCTAAACATTTAAAAAAAGATTAAGCACAAATAGGAATTTTTAGCTTAGTTATATTCAATGCTATAACCAATGATCAAACATAATAACTACACAACATAACTATTTTACTAACGAATAAAACAATTATTCAGGCTACTGACAAACCTACCAAATTTCACAATCTCATTGTTTTTTCTTATTTGTTAAATTTAAATAAAAAGATAAATAAATATATCATTTTTCAAAGCTATGTTTTTCTGCAATGTATGAAATGGTAAATTAAGTTTATAAATAAAAAGAAAACAAAGTTTACTTTTGTCAACAAAATCTCATATATTTTTATCTTTATCTACGAATACCTGTGTGATTTTATGTCCTAAATGATTTGTATGCATTATGGATACATAACAATCTCTGATCAACTAAAGTGCCAAGACAATAACTTAGAACACCAATTGAACACATGCAAACATCATATGCATAGGAGCGAAAATCAAACAAATCAAACTGATGCACCAAGGGAACTCCATCTAACACACTTCATATAACGCTAGGAAGCTCATAAAACAATTGTACATGAGCACACTGAACGTACGAGCACGTTGAATCTGCATGTGTATGGAAGTGCGAAGACAGTTGTGACTGGTATGGTGTCGATTACTTTTGTTTTTTTAGAAATCCAATAGATTTAATGTAGATCTTAGGGTTTGAGAGCACGATTTTTTAGGTTGTTTTGTATGATGAGAGAAAGAAGAAGAGAATGACGATAGCGACAGCCATGACGATTTTAAGATGAAGACGGTAACCACGAAAAAGACAGCAAGAACGCAAACACAAGTGTTAGAAGGAAAGAAGGAAGTTTAATTTGGTTATAAACAAATAGTAGTTTTGTTCTTGAAACAAATTGTAGTCGGGTAACGTCACCTTAAGAGCATCTTCAACCCAGCAATAATTTTGATGTAACGTCAAGCCACATCAGCAACTAGAAAATTTCTTTTAAAATATACTCTCCAATGCTAATGTAATTAATAATTTTAAGATGACATTGTGAAGTGCAATGTCTAGTTTTGGACATTGCACATCACAAAGTGAAGTATTAAACAAAGTAATTATTTATAAATTATGTAACTTATTTTAATTCCTACGAATAATAGAATGACACGTATGAAGCAAATGATCATATTTTGCATTTGCATTGGAGAGAAATTGTAAATGTTATTGTCATGTATGCAAACAATGACTTAACATTGTCTACAATCTATTGACACGTAAGCTTTACGTGACATTATTTGTGAAATGGGTTGGAAGAAAGCATGCAAAATTGTCCTGAAACTTAACGCTGCTGCAGACATTGTCACTCAAACCTGATTTCCACTAATATTTAACCCATTGAGAAAGTGGCGTCGGTCAAAGCTAAACCTAAATCCTCTTTCTCCTGCTGCCATTTCCTCTACTCTTAGCTTCCTCAAGGTTTTAGACCCGAACATAGCTATAATTCCATGCTATCGTGGATGATCTTCCTGTCTTTTCCTTTCATCAATTGCCATCCTCACCGTTTCTCGATCCAAACCCAGTCTATGCGCCGCTGCTCCCATGCGAAAAAACACACGCTGAATCGTTGAATCCCGACCTCAAATCTTTTTTTTTGGTCCTCATGTTCACTTAATCCATCGCCCAAACTATTTACTCCTTGGATACACCATCAATTATCTTCCTCTCTTTGTTTCAAATTTGGGGATGGAAACCGCAGAGCCAAAAATTTCAGAGAACCCTTATGCTACCTTCACTGTGCTGCTTTCCGACATAAACAACGTTTTTTGTGCACTTAAGAACATAGGCAAATCGCTTCTACCCTCCACATCCACCTCCTCCGACCTTAGTTTCTCTTTTGTGAAAATTTTAATGCTCAGAATTCAAATTCGTATCTATGTAGATCCTTCTGCTTCAGCGCCTTCGCTCTTTCAGGTAGACGAGCTACACCGTTTCTCATTGGCTGTCCATAATTTTTCTATGAAAAACTCTTCTAGCACATAACTTGTCTTGCAAGTTCAGAAATGATGGCCTCTTTGAATCTAAATCTTGATCTGATATGGTTATTACTAATGTGTCAACCCTTGTTGTCTACGTCACTTTTTTATATGATGCAATTTTTTTTGACAGGATTGATGTCTATAACAGTCAACTATAGCAGGATCATGAATTCTTTGATTAAGAGGTAACAGATTTCTGCATGTCTATAAATGAGCACCAACTAGATACTATTTGTTCTATCTTAACATGATGTCTGTACTTAAATTTCATGTAGATTTAAACACCAAATATTTTTTTACATATTCACAGATTTTATTTTTCTTGTCAATACCTTGTCCTCCGAAAATTTGTATCATTAGATTCTTCACAGATTAAATAACATTAATAAAGTTTCAAACTGCAAACATTAAAAAAGTACAAGTCACTACGGTAAAACGAAAAATGATGCAAAGGTCTTCGACACTTCGCATTTCCAAATTTCTTATTTTACGAGACTAACATTTGTACTCTCTATATTGGGTATAAATATGTTAGGTTGTCTTGTATGTTGTAAGGAGGAACGACAGTTTGAAAGTGAAATAGTCTCACATCACTAAATAATTTGGAGAATTGATGTATAAATATGAGTTGGTAGGCATGTAATATTAGGAAATTCTTTTGCTACAACAAAAGTGTGCGCGCCCTTGTAGTGAATGTTTCCTTCCTCGAGATAGTTAACACGTGACACTTTGCTAAAGCCACCGTCTCTCTAAGCGGTATCCATGAATTAAGAACATTTCAACAGTTGATATGCGTCTTGTCTTGTCATCACTTTAGTAGCCTAAAATTACTAAATAATATACCTTTTGGTGTTTTCAACTCTTCATCGTCACCCATATAAAGTTTTTAAGAACCAAAACAAACTAGCATCTTCGTATTTATGGTGGTGAAATCATGACATTTTTATTACTTAATTAATCTCTTTTTAAGTCCATGAATGATTTTGTTATTGCTAAGGCTGCTATGATAGGATGCTTGTGTAACAGTTTAATGATGATATAATCCGTATCATTTCCATCTAACTTCTTACAACCATCCATCCCGACATGTTTATAATCCTGGAATATTGGATAATGTTTGTTATATATAATTACAGCGTGTATTCGTTTTTACTATATGTTGCTATTTTGAAAAATAATACAACATATAGCCATACATAAATACCTTGTTTTTTTAAACATAATTCTTGTAGTCAAAAACATCTTTATGAAAATATCGTGTTGAAGTATTTGGTATGAACGCCGAATAATAGTTTGGTTCTAAACAAAAACATCTTTATGAAAATATCGTGTTGAAGTATTTGGGATGAACGCCGAATAATAGTTTGGTTCATATGATATTTCATATATTAATTCCAGTTTGAGAAGTTAAGAAAACAACAATTTAAGTTTTTTGCAAAAAAAACCCTCTAAATTTATTACTCACTATATTAGCCTAAATTCAAAAGAGAAAAGCACCATTATTTATTTGTACTATTACAACAAAAGAACAACTAAATCATTATTCCCAAACAAGTTGGGTCGGCTAGAGATGAAACCCAAAATTAAATGACAAAGTCAATTTAAAAGTCATACTAATAACAATAACAATAGCAATAATAAAATAAGGTCAAATAAGTAAAATAAAAATAATAATAACTAAGTAAAATAAAAATAAAGATAAATATATATATGTAAAAAAATGAAAATAATACCAATAGTGATAATTGTACTAATAGTAATATTGGTCAAAGACTAAACACTACATCTTAGGCTTATTTTTACTATTATGACATAAAAATATAAATAAATGATGGTATTGAATATTATTAGGGCTCTTATTTCCCAAGTCTTTGAGAGGCATGATGACTTCAATTTTTCTCAAAAGATCCGCTTCACTATAATGGTTTTGAGATTACGATAGATTTATTCTCGGTGAAAACACCAAATTGTTGATATTGACTAACAATTGCAGTATGCGGCTTGTCAGGTATTGTTTCAAAGCATTTTCTGAATAACCAATTTGTTAGCAAAGATCGTGTATATGTAACACATAAATCATATGTACGTACAATTGGACAACTAAATCATAGAAATATTGTAAACTAAATACAACCGAGAATAAAAAGTTAACATGGTTTGATCTATCCTACATCCACGAAACTTATAAGATCAAGTTTATCATGTAAGAAAGAAGATGAAAAGGCAATGAATATTATGATTATAGAATTATCGATCTCTGTGGTACTTCTATTTATTGATTATCGTTTCTTCAATTATTGCATGTCTTGAAAACCACAAAATTATTACATGTATTATCTTTAAAAATATATGTACCTATATGTTGTGTTACCTTTTTAGTATAGCAACCAACAGTAAAAACGCACACGCGCTATAATTACTTATAATAAACATTATTAGTTAAATTATGTCAGTTTATAATGTGTATGTATATTATATATATACATAGATGGATGTTTGGATGAAAAATATTGATACCATATAATCAATTGATATTTATGAGAAATGACTGAATATGTGTTTTCTTAATATTCCAGCGTTATAGACATGTTAGGATAGATGGTTATAAGAAGATGGATGAAAATATTACGTATTATAACATCACCAACGTGTTACAAGCATTCTATTGAAGCAATCTTAACAATAAAATAATAATTCATGAACTTAGAAAAAGTTGAATAAGTAATGAAAAATATTATATTTTTTATTACCAAAATTATAGTGATACTAATTTGGTTTGGTTCGTAAGAAATTACATGGATGATGATGAACAATTGAAAACATAATATGGTAGACTACGTGTTTTAGTAGTCGTAGGCTACGGAAGAGATGACAACGCAATCATCAATTATTGAACTGTTCTTAGTTCATAGGGTACCACTTGAGTAGTTGGTGAGTTTGGAAAAGTTTGCCGCACATGTTCTCTACCCTCAGGAAGAAAACTTCTACTACATAGTTTCACTTATATACTATATGTGTATAGAGAATATCAATGTTAATCTCGTAAAACTAGCAATTTGAGAATGTGAGCAGTATCTTTACATCATTTATAATTTTACTACATTGACTTGTTTTTTTATGTTATCATTTAAAATTTTATTAATGTTATTTACTCTGTTTAGAATCTGATAATGCAAATTTACAAAAATTAAGACATCAACATGGAAAATAAAATCGGCGAGTTCGTACAATACAATCGGTTTAAATCTGCATGAAATTCAAATATTCATCATGTTGAAAGAGAACATATGCTCTCTATATAATGCTTAGTTATAAACACGTAGAAATCAGTTCCATCTTAGCTATGATTGATTGTTACAAATATTAGAGGAATATTCTCAAGACAACACTTGGCGGACCTCAGCAACCAAATTGAAACCCTCTCGCTTCAGTAATAGAATTTAAAAATTAAAAAGTACTCAAATAGTTCTTGCCTTGGAAATAGTGAACTTACAAGAATGGTTTTATGCGTTAGCTTTGTAGGTCTGATTTGTAATGTTGCATTTGGGTAGGTTGGAGTATGTATAATTTGTCCACTTGAAGGATTCCATTTGTATTTCTTCTTCTTCGAGATGGGTTTTATTTGAATTTGAGGAACGGTTGGATAGAAGGGTGGAAGATGGAAGAACATAAAATTTGTGAATTTTCAACCTGACGTAATAAGCTTTTAGAGTATACAATGTTTTTGATGCCCTTTTACCTAGTTTCCTGATTAAGTAATGCTTTTGAAGTTGAGATAATAACTAGTAAATACAGTTTAATTTCGGAGTTGAGGTAATATTCACCATTATAAACATACCAAATATTTTTCCTTAGTGTTAGAAGACCTTTTCTAAACATACCATTGTTGGAATAGCTATACAAAGGCATCTAGCTCAGTAGAAGATATTATATAAAAAAAAAATCTTCCACATTTGATTATTCGTATATTGGTCTGTGCATCTTCCAGGTGGTGATAAAATGACGTTAGTAATGCAAATGATTACTTATATAGGACAAAGATTCTACATTGGAATACTATATTTGCAACTGAATTTATAACAAATAATAGCAAAATTAAATTTAATGAATACCGTGCAATTTAATGTAATGGTTATTAATCAAAATTTGTTCCATACAACAGTACTAACACAAACAAGAACCAAATTTGGGGTTTGCTCAAATTTCTATTTATAAGCACCTGGCTATTTCAGATGAATTATTCTTCTTCTCAAATTTCATAAAGAAAGCTAGTATTTTTTATTTTTGTGGTCCTAAATGGTAGAGGAATAGGTTGATAAAAAACCCATCAATCATTCAATTTCAATGAGTTTATATACAAAATTAGTTTGCTGACTGTGTATGTTTGATTCAGAAAACTTATAATTTTGTTTTCTCTTCAATTAAGCCTGATTATGTACCGTCTGATAAAAGTAATAGGGTTATATAATGGATGTTTGTTTGGTTATTTGAATTATTCTCATAGATAGATGCACTAAATCAAGATTTAAATCTGGAAATTTACGGAAAGACCGTGAAATTGAGAAGTCAGATGAAGGTAATTGAGTTTTCTTTTTATTTTATATTTTTACATGATTATCCTATTTTGGGAGATGCAAGTAAAATATTGTATCTATTGGAACTGAATTGTGGTTGATCTAAAAACTGAATAGCTATAGCAAAGGCATTTAGCTTAATATAATATATTATATATGTTTTTCTACATTTGGTTATTCGTATATTGGTTTGTGCTATATCTTCTGATAAAACGATGTTAGGATGCAAATGATCGCTTTAATCGGACAAAGATTCTATATTGGAATACTATATTTGAACCTAAATTAATAATGAATATTACTAAAATTTAATGCAATGAATACAATATTTGCAATTTAAATTTTAATGGTTACTAATCAAAATTTGTTCCATACAACAATACTAACACAAACAAGAACCAAATTTGTGTTTTCCTTCAATTTCTCTTTGTATGCACCTAGCAATTGTAGACGAGTTTATTTCATTTTACTCAAATTTCACAAGGAAAGCTAATATTTTGAATTTTTGTGTTCCTAATAGTAGAGGAATTGATAGTCATGATAACGCTAATAGTGTTATTTTCTTGAATTGATATTTGTTACACAGTTTATATTAATATATCGGTGAGTTGACCATTGTCCATAAACTTTAGGCAGCATGCATAGACCCCACACATACTCTGGATTATTAGATGTCAGATACATAGTAAAAAATTCATATAACCACAACTTCAACTTCAATTTCAGACTTTATTTAAAAGTATATCAGTTTGATTTTAGCTAATTTCGAATAATTTTAATTGTTAATAATATTTGCCATTAGCCAAAAGCATCATATTTTTTTAGATAAGATAATTGACAGAAAAACGTATATATGTTGGATTCCGTCATGCAGTTTTTTAAACTGTTATGATATACCATTAATTGTGTTTTTTGAACATGAATGATTTTTGTAAAATATAATAATTTGACATAAATCAAGTTATATGTGCATGTTATAGATTTTAATTAACATAATGCAGGTTTGATTGTGTTTTTGTTAAGTTGGTGGTCGGGAAGTGTCTAATTTATAGCCTTCATCCCCTCAATTAAATATCAAGGTAAATATTTAAGATATTAAACACACACACACACATTTGTAAACATATACACATATGTGTGTGTATGGGTGTGTGTGTATGGGTGTGGGTGTAGATGGGTATGTGTGTGTTCCAAAGTATGATGATTAACCATCAACGGTTATGTCCTCTTTTGATCATACATAATTTTTTTTAAAGAATGTAATGATGTAGCATTAATCAAGCTGTATGTGCATGTCATAGCTTTTAATTAGCATAATGCAGGTTTGATTGTGCTTTTGTTAGTTGTTGGTCAGGAAGTGCTCATTCTATACCCTTCATCCACTCAAATAAATATCAAGTTAAATATTTAGGATATGAAAAACCGAAGTCTTATACAAATTAGATTTCAAGCATATCTTTCACAGAGTTGCTTCCCTTATTAGGTTCCACGAGTAGAGGGAAGACCATAGTTTTCACAGAAATTGCGATGCAGTGTCCATTAAGAGTATGATTGTTGGTAAGAACATTGATTATTGGATTAAGATAATGCTATTCGGTTGATAGTAACCACTATTATATTTTTGTACCCTTGTTACATTTTGGATGTATATAATTTTGGACAACTAAAGTGTGATCTCTTTGACAGCTGCCCATGTTCCACTTATATTAATTCAATGCACAACATGGTTACCTGATTGCAGAATGTAGCAGAACAAGAGACAAAAAGAACCAAGTTCACATCATCTAAACCAAGTCCTGAGGATGGCTTAGCGTGTATTATCTTGCAATGGAATCCCAAGTTTCAAGTCTACTGATACGGAGCCACCTGCTGCAACAATGAAATTGTAACCTTTCTTCTACTTCAAATTATTCAAATAACACCTGCCTACATGTTATGTACACACACATGGACAACTAAGGTACACACTCTTTCTCACACACATATATACATGCATGTATCTGTGTGCGCGCGTGTGCGTGTGCACGATTAATAAAGTGAAAATTAGGAACGCATCCTCTTCCTAAAACTCATTAGTTTTATATCCCTTCTTTTGAAAACTATTTTATACATCTTCTATTTTATAATTCTCATTTTTACATTTTTTGTTTCCAAATTTACGAGTGGTTGCCAAGGCATGCATTTCATACGGTTATGGGTTATCGAAAATGATAACGTGATCACATGTTAAGGTTAGTAAAATTATCCAAATGCCCCCCTTAAATTACACTTATTTTCTAAAAATAGAAGATGTATTTTATAAAAGGAAATTGTGAGGGACCTAAAACTTTGTTTTTATAATTATAAGGATGTATGCCAAAAAAATTAATTAATAAAACTGCTTTGGTTTAAGAGAAAAGACAAAAAAGGGCCAAGACTTGTGTAACATCCCGGTATTTCGTGCCATTCGCATCCGCACATGTCGAACTTGAATTGCTTAAAATATCATATTGTTAATTTATATTTGGCAAACTCAGCATATACAGTAAATAAAATAATCACAGAATGACAGACACAGAGTAATATAACAATAAGCAGCGGAAACAAATGAATAGTAGTTCATGAAGTTACTATATATATAACGGTGTTAAAACAAGATACAAAAGAAGTCTCAATACAATAGTCAAATAACAAAATCTGAATATATCACTGGAGTTCACTGAATAACTGAAAGTTGAATAGATGTAGATGAATCTTCAAGCGAAGCTCCAACTCTAAAGGAGAGTCTTAAATGCTGTGACACTTAGTCTGACTCGAGTATAAAACAAAACACAAAACACTCGAGTCAGGATTAACATTCTTATATCAATAAATTCAACTCAAGTGAAATATCAACTGAAATCGTAACTTTGGAAATTTTCAAAACTGATCCCATTCTCTTTAGCAAACAATCGTTATTATAACACCGTGGTCATTTTCAAAATATCATACTTCAAAACCACAATATCATATTCATTTCAAAACTATATCAACTCGAGATCATTACTCACTTTAAAATATATTCATTTCCAAAATCATAGCACTTTCCAAAATGAGTTTAGATATTTCAATTGTCATTTCAAGTGAAATCAACTTTAATAAATATAAGAACGTTAATCGTGAGTGATTGCTCACCTTTCGAGGATACAGTAGATGGACAACATAACAAGCTACGATTTGAATCGTGAAATCGATCGATCCAAATGACGATTTCCAAAACAAAGTAAGGTGAACACGAATTTGATGAACAAAACTGATAACTAGGAACCGATGGAACAAATGACGATTAGGTAGAGATTGATGGAAGCAGCATACATATTTGTGTGACTTATATATATATATATATATATATATATATATATATATATATATATTTACCAATCAATATTAGATTTTAAACACGTATTCGAGTAAAATCTTCATTAATAATAATAAAAATCAGTGCTTATTGGAACACCTATTTAACATCGAAATATTTATATATCTATTTTAAAACAATATCTATTTTAGAATCTACTGGTCGAAACTTAACAATATAGTATACAACAACAGGTTAAATGACTTACGTAATTTATATTTATAACTTATATAAAACTTACATGCACTTACTTAGATAAAATTCGACAGACTAACTAATACAACAGATTAATCGATGGACCAAACTTACATGCACTTATATATAAAACTAATATATTATACTTACTAACTCTACTGGAAAATTTACACTTCAACCGATATATATATAAACTCAATATGTAAATATATCTATACATATATACACGTGTAAAAATATTATATGTACACCAATACATATCGTACTGTTATATGTACTAACTCTACTGGAAAATTTACACTTCAACCAATATATATATATATATATATATATATAAACTCAATATGTAAATATATCTATACATATATACACGTGTTATAAACGGTATATTCAAAATTTAAAATCAATACTTAATAGAACAAATACATTACCTATCAAAACATCATATATACACAACACGTATGCCATATATAAGTTGAAAGTTTGCTTCAGGGACAAGAGACGCGTGACATGCTGAAGGTTAGGCGGAGGCTCCATGCTGTTGGGTGGCTACTCGGTTGCGGTTGTTCGGTGTGTCATGGCTGAGGTGGTTCGGATCTTCCGGGTGTGGCTGTGGTGATGTATTGGAGCAAGGGTCAGAGGGTGATATGGGTTTGCGTAAGGGAACAAGTCGATGAGGAGATGTGGGTGTCGAATCACGTGGCGGGTCGGAGGTATGCTGTGTGAATTGCGTTTGTGGTGGAGGGCATGCTGGAGTGGAAGGAGAAGGTTGATGCCACTGGCAGGGAGAAGACACAGGGCATAAGCTTTGTCTCATGTAGTATTATATTATATGCATTTTTTCTTTCAAACAAAGCCCGGGCGGAACACGGATTATAGTGATGGCGTGCATATGAAGGGACGAGTAGAGTTAAGGATAGAGTAGGTCACAGTAAAAAGAATATAAACGAGCTTTATCTTTTATTATTATATAATTTTTTTCAAAAGAACAGGAAGGAAAAGCGGAGAGAGGAGAAAATGAAGCAAAGAATGAACCACCAATATAAATTGAATAGATAGGAATCACAATAGTCAAAGATAAGTTATGGAGATAATAAAAGCAAATGGCTGTTTAAATTCAACTGGTAGAACGATGAAAGGGTATAAGAAGCTAAAAGGTCCAATTGTGGAACCGATGTGACTGATCGATTTACCGATTTCATCGTATTTCGAACTTCAAAATGCACGAATGAATATACTGTGGAAATCAGCACGACGAGACGATCAAAACGTTATACAGATATTAGTGGTACGATCATCCTATCAAAAGTCGATAATCAGTGTCGAAACGTTGCTAATACGCCGAAAATAAGATAAACGGAGCAATAACAATCCAAATTTGACGAAACGAAATATGTCGTCTCACTCAGAAGATGATTTACAAATTTATTATATAAAAATATTCAGGTTTCAGAGATAATTTATTATCATCCAATATTAGTTGATTTAAATTAAAATGAAATTGCACAATAAAAAAGACTTCCATGTTATCTAATGAAAATTTACCATTTACTATGTTTAAATAGACGTATTACAAATGTTCAATTTTGTTTCCAAATTCAATTATTTAAAATTTCACAAAAATTTAGTTTAATTACGTTATTAAAATAGTTTAAATTTACATGTCGTTACATTATCCCCCATTTAAAACCTTTCGTCCCTGAAAAGGAAGAAGGTAGGAGAATAGAAACAATCAGAAAGAAAAATAGATTTGAAATATAAAATAAAACAATTAATTCAAAACCATATAAATTTCATTTAGTTGATTTAATTTAAATTTTATTAATGCTTGTTACAAAAAGGTTTACTTCAAAACAAAATTCATTTTATCAAACTCATTTATTTAATCCAGTTAATTTCACTTAAGTTAATTCCATTTATAATTCAGTCTTAACTATTTATAAATTCATATTTATTTATTCATTGTCTTGTTATTCAATTTATCTAAACCAACATTTCCTATAATCATAAATTAGGCATATAATCGTTTATTATAACCACTCAAATTTATTTATAAATTCCATTAACATCATTTTATATTGTATACTATTCAATTACATATTCAACTTGTGAATAATTTAGGTAAGTTATATATATTGGAATGTAATTGAGTATTATACAAGTAAAAAATTTCAATTTAATTATTTCAAGTTTTAGATATTTATTCAAAAAATTGCTTTATTTTATAATTGAAATCATCCTCTTTTTTTAAGAGTTAAATTTACGATTCACTTCAAATCATTTAGAGATAAATATATACATATATATGTTCTATATTAAATCAAATCTATAACATATACCTATATATATTATACAACAAGCCATACCTAAGAAATTCAAATCAAATTTATTTTTCAAAAACAAGAGTATAGCAAAGCTACTAAATGGTCTCTCCATTCTGAAACTCGAAAATGAATGTCGATGATGCTGCAGTCATCACCGAAATTATTGTTCAGCGACAATGGAGGAGAGTACTGATTCAAATTTAAAATTCTTTGGAAACAGTTTCTATCTAAAAATACTTTTAAATAATATACTCTTAAATTTTAAATCAAACTTTCTAAATACCGAAAATTTAATTCTCAAATTCTTAATTTAAATTCATTTCAATTCCAAATCAATTTATAACCATGTTTTATAATTTCATTTATTTATATTGTGTCGGTTTGATTTGTTCAAGTGTTTTGGAATTTCTATCGATAGTGTTGATCGACGAATCGATCGAAATCCAAAAATTCAAAGTTAACAACTCAAACAATACAAATAAACATTTTAATATTAATTACAAACGCACTCCATCACTCGATGATTAAACAATAGACTTAGAACAAGAATAGAAATACAAATTAGTGGGACCCTAATCAAAAGAATTTTAACTACGAGGATAGGTTCGAAAGGGAGATAAGACAATTAAATAACAAATAGAAAGATGTATATACTAATATTAATCGTAGGTGACCTTAACCGAGTCAACCGTGATTCAAGAATAAGATCGATACAGAATTCTGAGGCAAATCGACATCCGATCATAAGAGAATAGAATTCGGGCATAAAAAGAGGTAGCAGCATCTAAACCGGAGTTACAAAAAATTTCGGTAAATCAATACTTGTTGTAAAGGAGTTTAACCCTTTACAAATTATATAATGGAGCTATGGGATGCTCCAGAATCAGAAAGATACGAATAAGGAGAGGAATGAATGGATTTTGGAACCGAGGGAACGTTCCAAAATTCAAAGGAAATCCGAGTCAAAGATGAAGGAATTCAAGCTCGAACGAAGGTAATTCCATAATTAAATTTACTATATATGCTAAGTTTTACCTAAACCAGAGCTCTGATACCACATGTAACATCTCGGTATTTCATGTCATTCGCATCCGCACACGTCGAAGTTGAATTGCTCAAAATATCATATTGTTAATTTATATTTGACAAACTCGGCATATACAATAAATAAATAATCACAGACACAGTAATATAACAATAAGCAATGGAAACAAATGAATAGTAGTTCATGAAGCTATTATATATATAATAGAGTTAAAACAAGATACAACAGAAGTCTCGAATACATAGAAGTCTCAATATAATAGTCAAATAACAAAATCTGAATATATCACCGGAGTCAACTTAATAACTGAAAGCTGAATAGATGTAGATGGATCTCCAAAGGCGAGTCTCAAATGCTGTGACACTCAGTCTGACCCGAGCATAAAGCAAAACACAAAACACTCGAGTCAGGATTAACATTCTTATATCAATAAATCCAACTCAAGTGAAATATCAACTGAAATACAACTAACTTAAAAGGATGTTTGGCATACCCTTCCTCTAAGGATCCGTAAAACTATCTACTATGTAGTACAATACGCTATTATAATATGTCTATAGTAAAGTTAACTATTAAAATAGCGTTAAGGCGTTACCCATATTCCTCTTAACATATTTTATATATTTTCATAGTCTATACAGTACCGTAATCTCCCTCGTACTGGAGGTCGTCAAAGGGCACTTCATAGGTATGGTACAAAATAAACTCGTAGTGGTCTCGATAAGGTAGGTGACACGGCACAACCAGGCAATGCCATGGTAGATATACCGATTACACTTCCGGACTGGTGGTAACGCATAGCTGCAGCTACCGCCTACCTCGATCCACACTCCCAGATCCGATGGTGCATGCAATCAATCACAAAATAATAGAATAGTGTCAAAGAAGTGTGTCCGATCAGAGTAGCTACATCACTTGGTTTGTCAATTGCTCATGTTTTAACCACCTTAAGCTAACTCACGAGAGTCAGATACACGTATATTCGTCATATTGGATCGTCGTCAATCATCCTACTTCATTCTGCAATCTCCACTCGTATACGGTTATTAAAGTGGTTTTCGGTATTGGCGGAGAGTGATAACAGCTGATCTCATTCTCTTTAGCAAACAAACGTTATTATAACGCCGTGGTCATTTTCAAAATATCATACTTCAAAACCACAATATCATATTCGTTTCAAAACCATATCAATTCGAGATCATTACTCACTTTAAAATATATTCATTTTCAAAATCATAGCACTTTCCAAAATCATGACACTTTGAAATCATAATACTTTGGAATCATAACTTTGAAAATTATAACACTTTCCTCTTAAGCAGTTTAGATATTAATAATATTATATATATAATAAAATAGTTTATATGTTAAAAATATTATAAGTTAAAATAGTTTATATAAAAAATATATTTAGTATGTTAAAATAGTTTATATTAAAAGTAGTTTATATATTAAAATAATTCATATATATTAAAATAGTCATAAATTAAAATAGTTTATATTAAAATAATTAGTATATTAAAATAAATTTTTATTAAAATAGTTTATATATATTAAAATAATTTATATATTAAAATAGTCTTCAATATATATTAAAAATACTTTATATAAATAAGTAGTTTCCTCAAATTTCACAAATCGATCCAAATCAACGTGAATTCAAAAAAATTCAATATAATTAAATCTTATTTCACAAAATTTCAATTTAATTCAACGTCTCAATAACCATTTATTTATATCGATTTCAAATATGGATTTCAAAGTTTAAATATTCAAACCTTTATAATACTCAGATTTGATCAATTTCATTTACGTTTCAAATTCAAATTTACCATTATTTAATATTGAAATATTCACTTAGTCAATCCAATATCATTTAAATAAAACCTTAAATTACCATTTAAATAAATTAAATATTCCCTTCAATTTGTTTAAATTTGAAATATTCATTTAATCACTTTAAATCAGAATCAAGTTATAAAATCATATTTTTAAAATCTCAATTAATTAAATTTCAAATCAATTTAAATGTATCTTTCCAAGCTTAATTTATTAAAATTATATAAAATCTACTTTTAAATAAAATTTTAAACAAATACTAGAAACATATTTTATACTAAATAAATCAAACTTTATTAAATTAAATCTTTTTATTAAATTTATTTTATATTAAAACATAATATATATATATATTTAAAATAGTAAAAATTATAAGTAAAATCTTAAAAATTAGATTTTCAAAACTAACTTATAAATTTTAAAATTTTCAAACATATAAAATTTAAAAATTTAAAATGTTAATCTTTACAAAATAACATTTATATATATAATATCTTAAAATTAATGTTTATTAAAACCACGTATATTTCTTTTCAAAACCTTGGAAATCATTTTTCAAAATATATATATAGACCAACGGTGTCTGTATATAATTTTTTATCATATGATCAAGTGATACAGATATTTATCATTTCAATCCGTAATTTAAATATATACGGATATATATCATTTCAACCCGCAATCTCAAAATTCAATTCAATGAAAATTGCTTGGGTTTATCATTTCAACCCATAACGATTTTTTTCTATTCTACAAAATCGTTCAGGTATGTATCATTTCAATCCATGTGGAATTCTATAGTAACAGGGAACTTGCATAGTAATAACAAATGTGATAATAATATAACATATCAACAACAGGAATATATCATCAATGATAAATAAAAAATAATATAAACAACATGATATGGTGTTATATCGCACAGGTGAACAGATACAGATAATTGCATATCATATACACTACAAGAACGACAACAGTTAGCGACGACTTTTAGCCGTCGTCGGCCGTCGCTAGCCGTCGCTCACCGACGCTAAAAGCCGTCGCTATAAATGTCGTCGCCCAATAGTGTAGCGACGGCTCCGTCACCAAAATAGCGACGGCTAGCGACTGCATATTTTCCACGTGGAAATTTTTCCAACATCTAAATGTCGCCGCTAGTCGTAGCTCGCCGTCGCTAACCTGTGTAATTTGGCCGTCGCTAGCCGTCGCTAGCTGTTGCTAATCTGTGCAATTTGGCCATCGCTAGCCGTCGCAAAACTGGGTAAATTTTCAGTGCACATGCACAGCCCATATACACCTCAACCAATCTGAACCAAACCACTATACACTATAGTCATCAAGTATAACCATCATATAACATAACTATACATTCAAACAATATAAAATCCAACCAAATCTCATTTTCAAATCCAATAATCGGAATATGTAAATAGTAAACCGAAATTTCTACATAATATCCCGACATATATATACATAATATCCAACCAAATCCATCAACTAGAAGTCATCAAAATATATGTACATAATATCCTGAAATATATATACACCATACCAACCAAAATGTGTATATACCAAATTATCAGCAAACAAACATACCTACTCCTCGCCATCGCTGTCGTCCTCTCCAGGCATCCTCCCATGCTATTGCAAATAGGCCGCAATCCGCTCATCCAGCTGTTGCTCAAAGAAACTCTTCCTCTAATCATTTATTTCTTCAAATGTCGCCCTCAACTGAGCAATCTCCGCCTCTTGCTGCGACCTCCTGTATGCACTCTGCATTCTCATGGCCTATAAAATAATTCATAATTATTTATATATTAGCATATATATATAATATTATTAAAATTGTTAAACTTATATATTAGTACATGTCAAAATTTACATACACATTTCCATAGCTATACCGTCGACTGGTCCGAGAAGGCGGGTCAATAATAGCATCCCAAATATGGTTCTCCTCCTCTAACGTAAACTCTTCCCGACTAGTGGACTGTGCTACACGAGCCCTATCTGCTTCGTACTTCTCCTGCAATTACAAACAATTGTTTTACACGATAAAAACCGAATTTCAAAATTTTGAAAATACAATAAGACAAAATATTGTTATTAACAGTAAATTAATTTACCATTACGGATAGTGATTTGTCATCCGTCCACTCGTACGAAACATTGCCCTCTTCATCGGTCCTCTCCAAGGCATGTGTGGCCTTGAACAGCTCGGCCATAGTGGGCTCGCGGTTGTATCTCGCGGCCTGAAAATATATAAATATTATTGCTAATCTGATTATAAATATTGTAATAAAATGTAAACACAGTTTATAAATTTATTACCAGCTCTCTCTTATGCTCCTGAAAGGATTTGGAGCCACCACGGTGCAATGCAGGATTTTTATTCCTGTTTGCCCGGTTCCACGCAGATAGCTCCTACAAATTAAGATAAATTATCACGTATATATCTTGTGAGATTTATATTAGATTTAAATAACAAAGCAAACATATATTACTTACTTTTACTGCCGGACTGTCCCAAAGCAGAAGAAAATCATTCCATACACCCTCGTCCATCCGGTTTGGCTTTTTCCCTGAATTTTTGGCCTTGGACAGTGTATCCCTCTAATTTTTTCTCATTCGTTTGTTCCAGTGATTTAAAAAAATGTCCAAGTCATCAGGGTCGACGCGGACTGCAGCCTGTAAATTTTAAGTTATAAAGATTATATTAATTTACAATTGAAATTCAAACTACTACTTACAAGTAAATCCGCTTGTATGGCGTTCTTGACATGAGGGGGGATGTCGTCCCAGCGAGGCCAACAACCATGCATCCGGCTCTGAAAAGCCTTCCTCGAAACCTGTAAAATATAATCTGATGGCTCCACCTCAAAGCCACTGCAAAAGTTATAATATACATGTTTAGTGGATTTTAAAACTTATACTTTAAATAAAATTGATACTTACCCAGCACTTTTAGGAACAACTTCTGCAATCGGACGTAAGTTCGGTGCAGTGCCACTACCACCTGCACTGGGAGATGGGGATGGCGTGCCGCCACCACCTCCACTCCGTCTCCTGCCAGACATATCTGCTATAGAAAAACAATATCATCACAGAACAATTATACAAATTCACTACTACATATCATGTTTCAATCACTTTCACAGAAACAATTATAAAAATTTACTAGTACAAAACATGGATAAAAATTATATAAAAAATCATCACAGAAACATAATAGAAATTCACTACTACATAACATGTTTCAATATTCACTTTCACAGAACAATTATAAAAATTTACTAGTACAAAACATGGATAAAAATTAACTAAATGATCATCACAGAACAATTACAGAAATTTACTATTACATCGAATGTTTCAATCACTATCACATAACAATTATATCAATAACGATCAGTCTTCATCGTTTTCTGATTCAGATTCAGTCTCGTATTCTATCTCATTTTCTTCGGTACTTTCAAATGCATCAAATAGGACGTTCGATTCATCATTCAAAGGCCCTACATCAATATCATCAGTTATTATTATTTCTGTATTTGATTCAAGATCGGCTTGATATGCTGCTTCATCTGGAATATTATTTCCATCAATCGTAAACCTTGGTTTCGTTTTGAAAACAGCGGACCAATCCGCTTTATCTTTTTTCAAAGATGGATATGAAGCAAAATAAACTTGTAACGCTTGCTTGGCTAACACAAAAGGATCGTATTTATAGTAGTGTGATGTATGCCTTATTTCAATAAATTTGTACTCTTTATGCACGTTGATTCCGGAACCAGGAACGTTACTGAACCAATTGCACTTAAATAAAAAAACCTTTTCTAAAGGTTCAACATAATATGTCAATTCTAGAATCTGTGTTAAGACGCCGTAAAAATCTTTTAAATGCTCATCTGGATCATCACTGCCTTGGACAAATACCCCGCTGTTATATGTTAATTTTTCAGCACCGTAATCTTTTGTGTTGAACTTAAACCCGTTGACGAAAAATATTGGATAAGTCTTCACATTTCTTTTCGGTCCAATCGCAAGATGTCTTAAGCCTTCATCAACGACACAGTTTCTTGGCTCATAAACATAGTTCAAAAACCATTTGGCAAATTCTTTACTGAGATCGCCAGATGGATACTGTGATTCGTAGATACTGCATATATGTAATATGTGTTATTATTATTATGTACGTACAAGTAAATTACAAGTGAATTAACTATTACCTGACAAATGGTGCGACTTCGACACAATTTAAAAGTGGTGGTCTCTATCGTCCAACCATATTTCCATGCATTTTCCACCAGGTCTACCATGTTGTCTGAAAACAGATAACCTTGTTTGAGAAGAATTTTGTTCAACGACTTCCTCATTTCGAGGAACAGTTACAAACGATAAGTTCACATCGTCCTTAACGTAGTGAGAGAAAAAAAAATGAGGCTTGTTCTTCAAGATACGATTTGCATATCGAACCCTCAACTCGGGCTTTTTGTCGAATCTTCTTCTTCAGATGATTCAAGTACCTATTAAGATATTTATTACATATTTAGATATACAAATTTAAATTTGAAATTGACATGAACATTGCATATGTTAATTTACCTCTCAAATGGATACATCCATCCATATTGCACAGGACCTCGAAGAAGTGCTTCGGATGGAAGGTGAATAGGTAAATGCTCCATTACGTTAAAGAAACCAGGCGGAAGTATTTTCTCCAGTTTGCATAGCAATATGGGTATTTCTACTTCAAGTTTACGTATACGGTCCACCTTTAATGTTGTCGAACATAGCTGTTTATAAAACAAACATAACTCTGTTATGACGTTCCATACTTTTACGGGCAACAGTTCTTTGAAAGCCACGGGGAGTAAATATTCCATCATGATATGACAATCGTGACTTTTCATCCCACTCAATTTACTATTTTTGAAGTCAACACATCTACGAAGATTGGAAGAAATCCTATCGGGAAATCTTAATTCTTCCACCCACTTTAGCACGACTTTTACTTGCTTATTGTTTAGCTCATAGCATGCTTTTGGTTTTTTATTGTCATTAGGCTTCATATGAAGTTCCGGGCGCTTACAATAGTTTGCTATATCAAGCCTCGAATTCAAATCGTCCTTGGTTTTGCCCTTTATATTCAAAATTGTATTAAACAGATTATCAAACACGTCCTTTTCGTTGTGCATCATGTCAATATTATGTCGGAGTAAGAGATCTTTCCAATATGGTAACTCCCAAAATATGCTTTGTTTGCGCCAATTATGAATGTCTGACTTTCCTGGGATTTCAGTCTGGACTCCAGTTTCATGTGTTTTTGGATAGTCTCTTACAATTTCATATATTTCCTCGCCTGACCAAACCTTGGTGGTTTCAGATTCTCTTCTCTGTTAGCTATGAAATTTTTCTTATCTCTTCTAAAACTATGATTGGGATGAAGAAAACACCGATGACAATCAAACCACGAAACTTTCTTCCCATATCGTAACGAAAATGCTCGTATTTCTTCCATACAATAAGGGCATGCTAGACGACCGGCCGTACTCCAACCAGAAAGCATCCCGTATGCAGGAAAATCATTAATCGTCCATAACAAAGAAGCGAATAACCGGAAAAAAAATTCGTTGATACATCGTAAGTTTCGACTCCATCATTCCACAGTTTCTTCAACTATTCGATCAATGGTTGTAAATAAACATCAGTTCCTTGAGTTGGATCATGAGGGCCGGGAACGACAGTGGTGAGAAACATATATGGTGTTTTCATACGCATCCATGGAGGTAAATTATACGGAGTAACGATAATTGGCCAGGATGAATATTTACTACCAAACTGTGAAAATGATGAAAATCCATCCATACATAAACCAAGTCTGACATACGACTTTACGCAGCAAATGCGGGATAAGTCTTATCGAAATGTTTCCATGCTTCACCGTCGGATGGATGTATCAAAGTTCCTTCTTGCGCTGTTCTCACACTATGCCATCGCATATGACAAGCCGTAGCAGAAGACGCATATAATCTTTGAAGTCTGGGAGTGATGGGTAAATAATGCATTCTCTTGTACGGGACTTCTTTCCCTTTCTTCTTTCTTGATTTGTATCTTTCTTCGTTACATATTTTGCATTTTCTGAGGTCGACGTCGTCTTTCCAATACAACATGCAACCATTCACACATGCATCTATCTTCTCGTACGGTAGACCGAAAGCAGACATCAATTTTTTTTACTTTATAATGACTATCGCACATCAGATTGTTGGGTGGCATGTGTCGTTTTGCAGCTTGTACAACTGCTGTAATTGCAGCTTCCGTAAGGTTGAATTTTGATTTCATAGTTATGTATTCGGCGGTTACTGAAAGTTCGGTTCCGCTTTTACATCCGTCCCACAACGGCCTCTTAGCAGAATCCAACAAATCGTATATTTTTTAGCTCCCGCGGTCGGTTCTTCTTCGACATTTTCGTCTTCATCGACAGCTTCCGTTGTAGGAAACATTGATCGTGCTGCATCATCCACCATATTTTCTATCGGATTCGTCATCATATTACCGTCCTCTAAAACTTCAGTATTAGGTGTAGGTTCAACAAGTTCTTCATGACGATCCCAGAAATAATAATCAGGCACGAAACCATATTGATACAAATGTACTTCAACTATATCCGGTTTCCAATGCTTCAAATGTTGGCACTTACTACACGGGCAACGAATTTATGTATAGTTTCGGTTATTAGATTTAGCAAATCTAATAAATTCCTGTACACCGTTGTAGAAATGTTGCTTTATTGATGCTTTCTTTCCAGTTCTGACTTCATACATCCACGTACGGTCGAGAAAATAATTGTACATTTTTCCTGATTTGAAAATGTATGTTAGACAATTTAAATGAATAATTTACAACCATTCTCCATTGTAAAAAGTTCATCGTTCCAGGAAAATCAAAATATAAACTTCACTTTATTTTTTTATTTTTGGGTATTTTGATTTTCACTTCGGTGGTCAGTCATCCTACTTCCCATTACAAACACAATAATGTAATTACATTTTATAAATCATTTCAAATTAAACGGTTCAACAAAATTTCAGCAGCACTTCCCTTATGTTCCCTGTATCGTACACAAATGCTTGTACACAGGGAACGTAAAGGAAGTGCTGTCGAAATTTTGTAACCG
The DNA here is from genome assembly GCA_030765085.1 of Allium cepa. Lineage (NCBI taxonomy): Eukaryota > Viridiplantae > Streptophyta > Magnoliopsida > Asparagales > Amaryllidaceae > Allium > Allium cepa. Next base: position 391,155,476 of record CM060946.1, read on the forward strand.
TTTAAAATGAATTGATTTATAATATGTAATTACTTTATTGTGTTTGTAACTTGTCCAATACAGGGACAAATCCGACAAATGTTGTATCAGATGAATATAAATGTCCGTTCCGTTACAAAACGAACATCCATATAACGATCATATACAACACTTGCCAGACGGGGCCAAAGACAATCTAAGGGATAAAGAAATTTCTTTAAATTTTATCAAATATTATTGTTCTTTTCAACTTTTGACAATGTTTCAACTATTTATATTTTATTTCAAAAATTTGTGTATTTAAATTTTAGTTCAACATTCAATTAACAATTTTAGTTCAACATTCAATTAACAATTTTAGTTCAATATTTTTTTTTTAACGACATAGATTTTATGTGACTATTTGTTGTTGTTATATTCATTTCTTAATTTCTTTACAAAATCGATTTTAGTACAGTATCAGTTGTTTTTAAAGTCGTTTCCTAATTTTTTTCAAATAAATTATATATTTGCAGAATTTTTAATGTTCTCATATTCATTTTTTAATTTTTTGTACAAACTTTATTTTTTACAATATATACAACCTTTTGCATTTTGTCCGTCGCTAGCCGTCGCGATTCATCGCTAAAATTATCAAAATGGCAATCGCTAATCGTCGCTAGCCGTTGCTCAATCAACAGGGTAAATAAAACAATTATCAATGAATATAATTAGAAAACAACAAATTCTAATTATCTAATAGATAATTAGAAAACAATAAAAAACTAATTATTAAATAAAAATTTGTCAATTTAAATTTATTTAACAACTTAAATTTGTAATTTATCAATTTCATAAACTATGAAATACTTTCATGTAAATTTATCAATAACCAAGTTAATCATTAATATACACTATTTTTTCACCTAAAACAACTAACCATGTTAATCGCCAACATTAATTATCTACATCAACCATTTATTCAACTTCATCATGATGAAATAATTAATATGTACTTAATTCAAGTTCATGATAATAAACTAATTAATCTATCAAATCAACATACAACACTACTAATACCTAATTTAACAACACTAGTAATACTCAAATTAACAACAAATCTAAATTGTACAACTAATCATAATTAAATTAGGGTTTAAACTAAACCTAAAAACATCAAATTTACATTCAAACAAGAGATTAGGAGCATACCGACACAAATTTGGGTGATTTGGAGGCTTTGAAGGGTTGGGCGCCAGCTGGGGTGACGGGGGGCGACGGAGTTGGGGAAGGAGGAAAAATTTGGGGAAGGAGGAGAATGAAATCTGAGCTCTCGGCCAGGACCTGTATATTCCGATTTGCGACGGCTAGCGACGACCGCTTTTTTTAGCCGTCGCTAGCCGTCGCCCCCCTTCATCGCTAATCGTAGCCTTTCGTGCAGTGATATGACAATTAAATAACTAGCAACATCATATTTCAATTGTCATTTCAAGTGAAATCAATTTTAATAAATATAAGAACGTTAATCGTGAGTGATTGCTCACCTTTCGAGGATAGAGTAGATGGATAACATAACAAGCTACGATTTGAATCGTGAAATCAATCGATCCAAATGATGATTTCCAAAACAAAGTAAGGTAAACACGAATTTGATGAACAAAACTGATAACTAGGAACCGATGGAACAAATGATGATTAGGTAGAGATTGATGGAAGCAACATACATATTTGTGTGACTTATATATATATATATATATATATATATAGACATATCTGTATATCTATATATTTACCAATCAATGTTAGATTTTAAACACGTATAAAAAAAATCAATGCTTATTGGAACACCTATTTAACATCAAAATATTTATATATCTATTTTAAAACAATATCTATTTTAGAATCAACTGGCCGAAACTTAATAATATAGTATGCACCAACATGTTAAATGACATGTAATTTATATCTATAACTTATATAAAACTTACATGCACTTAGATAAAATTCGACAGACTAACTAATACAACAACAGATTAATCGATGGACTAAACTTACATGCACTTATATATAAAACTAATACATTATATGTATACCAATACATATCCTATTGTTATATGTACTAACTCTACTGGAAAATTTACAGTTCAACCGATGTGTATATAAACTCAATATGTAAATATATCTATACATATATACACGTGTTATAAACGGTATATTCAATATTTAAAATCAATACTTAGTAAAACAAATACATTACCTATCAAAACATCATATATACACAACACGTATGCCATATATAAGTTGAAAGTTTGCTTCCGTGACAAGAGACGCGTGCCATGCTGAAGGTTAGGCGGAGGTTCCATGCTGTTGGGTAGCTACTCGGGTTGCGGTTGTTCGGTGTGGCCAGGTGAGGTGGTTCGGATCTACCGGATGTGACTATGGTGATGAACTGGAGCAAGGGTCGGAGGGTGATATGGGTTTGCGAGAGGGGAGCAAGTCGATGTGGAGATATGGGTGTCGAATCACATGGGCGGTCGAAGGTATGCTGTGTTAATTGCGTTTGTGGTGGAGGGCATCCTGGAGTGGAAGGAGAAGGTTAATGCCACTGTCAGGGAGAAGACGCAGGGAGGTTAATGCCACTGTCAGGGAGAAGACGCAGGGCATAAGCTTTGTCTCATATAGTATTATATTATATGCATTTTTTGTTTTCAAACAAAGCCCGGGCGGAACACGGATTATAGTGATGGCGTGCATACGAAGGGACGAGTAGAGTTAAGGAATAGAGTTGGTCACAGTAAAAATAATATAAACGAGCTTTATCTTTTATTACTATATAATTTTTTTTTCAAAAGAACAGGAAAGAAAGGCGGAGAGAGGAAGAAAAATGAAGCGTAGAATGAACCACCAATATAAATTGAATAGATAGGAACGGCAATAGTCAAAGATGAATTTGTGGAGATAATAAAAGTAAAGGCCTGTTTAAATTCAACGGGTAGAAAAATAAAAGAGTATAGGAAGCTAAAAGGTTCGCTTGTGGAACCGATACGACTGATCAGTTTACCGATTTCGTCGTATTTCGATCTTCGAAATGCACGAATGAATATACTGCGGAGATCAGCACGACGAGACGATCAAAATGGTATATAGATATCAGTGGTACGATCATTCTATCAAAAGTCGATAATCGGTGCCGAAATGCTGCTAATACGCCGAAAATAAAATAAACGGAGCAATAACAGTCCAAATTTGACGAAACGAAATTTGACGTCTCACTCAGAAGATGATTTACAAATTTATTATATGAAAATATTCAGTTTTAAGAGATAATTTATTATCATCTAATATTAGCTGATTTAAATTAAAATAAAATTACACAACATAATAAACTTCCATATTATTTAATGAAAATTTATCGTTTACTATGTTTAAATAGACGTATTTCGAATGTCCAATTTTATTTCCAAATTCAATAAATTAAAATTTCACAAAAAATTAGTTTAATTACGTTATTAAAAGAGTTAAAACTTACGAGTCGCTACAACTTGGTAAAAACAAAGACCTCAGACAGTTGTGGTTGTCCAGGTAAACAAAAAGTTGGGTTCACCCTAGTTTCGTAATGACACCACTAAACTTTTAACCCAGTCATTTCCAGGTGCTACGCATTTAAATTACATGTTTTTAAACTTCCCTAAATGGTATAGCGTACCCATGATAAGCATATCTTTATTCTATCTCATCATATCATTCATCATTTTTCGGAACTGGTCGTTCTTCATTGCATCAGCAAACCCCACGAGCTATATATCTTTCTTCTTTCTCATGCATCATTACCTAGAATTGTCATATCTTTTTCCGTCATCAATCGAAGAATTTGGCGAAGTAACATTGATTCAAATTTTGATGCCACTATCATAACATGCTTATATTTAGGAATGTAGCGTACTTTCTTTGCATTTGAAAGCCCATCAGTGATTTCTTTTTATTGCGCTGTGGATTATGTCAATACAATATTTTTCTCAAGCTCATGTAGAGTGATAAATATAATCTATGTGCAAACCGCAGTTTACAGTGATAAAGCAAATTGTATATTGTTACACGAGTTAAAATTCAGATTTTCATTTTCCTTGAGCTTAAACTACTGCATGGTACTCTTTTTTGTAATTCTGTGTTGGACACCGCTTGAATATGGGCAAAGTAAATAAAATACATGTATTTGGTTTTATAAATTAGAAAATACATGTTAACATACCAACATTTCGAATGGTCTTGAATATGCATAACATATTTTTAATAACAGTGAGACTGGAATGTGACAAAAGATATTTTATTTGAATTTTCCTTTTTGTTTCTAAGGATGTTTTATTGAGGTTCATCATTCAAGTGGACGATAGATTGGTCCTAATTTCTGGGTGTCTTCCTAGTCTGACGTACCTCATTTTAGATGGTTAAGCCCATCGAAGCCAAAAACATAACACAGGTATCATTTACGTGCTTTGATGTTTTGAATTATCTTTTGTAATAAAGCTGGCTGGATAACTATCTTCTTTAGCGTATTGCACATAATATATGCACCGATTCAAATGTCACTATTAAATTTTAGTGCGCACGGTCAATTATATATATTGCAACCTTCTTTTTGTAGAAAATTTAAAACCAACATTTGAATTTTATGAAGTGTTAGCTAAGCTTAAGCGGTGTATAATATATGTGTATATGTATGTGTGTATACGTGTACACACACGTGCATAAATACATATGCATACGCATGCACACACTAAGCAGTGCCAGTGGCATTTAATACCATGACATTTGTATCATAAAAATAACTGGTGACTTTTTAAACATGGGTACAAATTAAATTTATCAAGTGAGTTATTTTATAAATATTGGAAAACAACATCCGATTATACATCATCTCAATACCGAAAGATTTTTCAGAATTCATGTATAAATGTGTTTAATATTAGTATGCTTTGAACTTGTATATGTCATGCTCTAATATTGCAAACAAATTACAGGCAAATTGACATTTATACTCTATAACCTTTTAACTTTCCACCAAAATAATCATATATGTTTCCTGGTTAATTTTTTTATCACAGATTTGCAAAAAAAAATAGAAGTATCCGAGCTTCTTTTTTTTTTGAAAAAAAAAAAACCATTCATCGTATCTAAATCAAGATAGCTCTAATCTCTAACTTCATTACCATTTTAATTAGGTTTTTATTTTTTGTAAAACCCTTGTATACATCGAAGATTTTTGAAGTTCAACCTTAAGCACCAACAGCCATTGGATCTAATGGTATTGTAGCCGTTGATTTGAGAGGCATCAAACTAACCAATATTTCCGTGTGGAAAAAAATATGAGTTGATGGATACAATGCCCCTAGAGTTGAACAAATACTTGGAAAGATTAACTGAAATTTTAGGAAATAAGTACTAGATGCACGATCTGCTTATTTCTGGGTTCCGTCTGATTTCGTGCCTTGATCTGCTGGCACCTCTGGTGTGCGTGGAATAAGACAACCTTTGAGGATTCTTCGATGGATCCCCAGTCCATCATTCGGCATGTTAGGAATGACGTCTTCCTTGCTTTCCGAGGTAGACCTTTCAAGGGACCCGTTGGCTCCCGCTCTAGGCGGCTAGTGGGTATTCTTTCTATCTCCTGTGTTCTGGATTTCGCTAGATTTTGAGTTGGTTGAGTCCTTTTGGCGGGGCGAGGGCTCTACCCCCTCTGCTTCCTCTACCCCCTCTTTATTTCTTATATGCTTGCTAGTTGCTCAGGTACAGGCTTTTCTGGGTTCTTTCCCGGTCTGCGATCCTTACGGTTAGCAGTCTGATCGGTTTGTGATGGAGTTGCTTGGGGTGTGGTTCCACCTTTGCAGCTGGTTTTTCTGTGGTCTTCTCTGATTGCTTTGGTGAGCCCCATGTTCCCTCTATGCCGTTGGTGCTCAGTTTGAGATTCTTCTAACATCATCATAGAGCGGTGGCCTTGCCGGAGCTCAATGATGATGTCAGATGGGCGGTGGTCTTTCCGGAGCTCTTCTTCTTTCTCCATCGCTGATGCCTTTCTCAGGAGTCTGGTTCTTTGGCTGTCGTTGTTTTGGTGTTGGGTTACCTATTCCCTTCTGTTTTTGTTTCATTGTATTTGTTTTGCGTTTCTTTCCGTTCTGTTTGTTTTTGCTTTCTCTCGTTACCTGCCAGGCTTGTTGGCAGCGCTTGGTGCTTGTTATTTATAAATATGATTCGGAGAAAAAAAAAGCACTAGATGCACGATGCTGATAAACAAAAGACCGGCTATTCATTCATTTGAAACTTAGGTTACTGAAAAACAAGATGTTGTATTTATCTATCTTGAATATTTTTACTTATCGATGTCTTTGTATTTTAAATATATTTTACATTTTGTTTTTAAATTAGTTAAAATCTGTTAAACTAGGTATTTTGGTACATGGACGTTTCTTAGTTTTTCATAGAGAAATTGCCTCATACTACACTATTTTAAGGTCTGGGAAATAATAAATACCACGAAGTTGGTTAATAATAATAAAATGCGTAGAAACTTGATTCGAGCACGTTGCATGTTTTTTTTTATGTGAAGACCTAGAGAACCAAAAAAGCTTTGCTTATAAATTCTAAGGAAGCATGCACCGAACTCACAACACATACTTCATGTAACTTACCAAGACATGTAGTTAGTGGGAATTGAACCCTCGACCTTTAAGGTGGGCGCCGCATGCCCTAACCGATGCACCAACTTGGGGTTAGCACGTTGCATTGTTGTGCTCTATGTAATACTTGGGTTCAGGTGGACATTATTTATGCTTTATCGAATTTTTTTTGTTTAGATCGAAAATATGTCCAGATTGATACTTTCTATGTAGAATTGGACTTGATATTAACGAGGTGTACTGAGTTAATCATACTTTCACTTTATATTCTTTTAGTGGTGGTTATGTTCAGGCTGTTTTGAATTTAACTTTCTTTCATTCCTATTACTCTATAAAGGTTATGATTTAATTTTTTTACATTAATAAGGTTTATGTCGAGCTCCATACTAGCATTTGGATGATACTCGTCATGTTCAATAGATTCATTGTAAGCTTTGTTCGTTGTTACCATAGTTCACTTGTGCTTGGATTTTGGAATACTATTTGAATATGCGGTTTTTACTTTTCGTTAACTAACTACTTTTGCTATGAATTAGCTTTATTGTATAATCTTGAGTTTTAATAATATTTCTGTTTAGTGTAAAGTTCAGTACAAGCTAGAAACTTTAGAAAAATTCTTCAATGATTTAATTTTAATGTTATTGAATTGTGCACTGTTACTAAAGTTTTACTCGAGTGGAAGGAGTTTTTCTTATTGGCATCTGATATCTACCAAGGGCTTCGGTTTACAAAATTTTGTTGTACACCGTTCCATCTTCCAACATTCAAGATACCAGCTCTGGAGATTTTTGCATGCTTGCCATTTAATGTGTTTCTGTTGTGTGTTCAGTTATATTTGTTGTTGTGTGTTCAGTATATTTGTTGTTGATATGAAAATTTAGATAATTTTTATGCAAGCTGGATAAAAATTTAGCGGTTGATTTTACCAAAACTTGCACAAAATTCATGGATTATGCTGAATTTTGATATTGTTAATGCTCCAGTAGTGAATATATATGCGTTAGTGATGGAGGGATTCACCTTACAAATTTTTACCAGGATGAGTATATTTTATTCGCAAGGAAGTTGCCCTAGTAACTATTCAGTAATGCAATGTGTTTCATTTTCTGATGATTTATACAAATAGTTAAAAGGCCCTTTTTTATGATGTTATTAAAAATGTCATATAGCAATGAATGTATATAAAATCCCTATTTTTAAAAACCAAAAAACGCAAGGTGATTTTCAATTTTTAATAGAAAATGCAATGGCTTGATGTTTTTAGGAATTAAAAATTGAGAATTGTACAAATTATGATAATGGTGATTTTCTTTTTGGTTATTCAATAAAATTGTACATTAAATTTTAGCTGCTCCTAATTTTTTATTTTTCAAATTTTGAGAACATTTCGAAAAACGCTTTATCGGTAAAGCATAAAGCAAGTTTGCATTTTCGAATTTAAAAAAAATATAGTGATTTAATTTACATATTCATTGATATATCGATTTTGCTTGCAAGAAATAGAGACTTGACGTGCAAAGTTCTTTACCCAAGCAATTTTTAAGCAAGTGAGAAATAAATTAAATTCCATATATGTAGCCGAGGTTAATGGGCAATGCTGTACCAATGTACCTCTAAGAGTAAGCTAGCCACTCCTTCATTCATGATCATAAGATTGACCATAGTGAGAGTCCTTGACCTTCTTGATGGTAGGGAAGATTGCTTCCATTACTGATAAGAAAGACACCATAATCTCTTTTAGGTGCTTCAATTAAGGTATAGGTACAAGGAGCTGATACGAAAAACCTGAATCGAGGTAGAGTAGATCGATGATCCTATAATTATTCAGCCGGCTATGGAGAGAAAAAGCTTGCATATGCTCTCCTTCAACTGTACTCGGCCCCATCTTTCTCAAAAGCCGTCTTGATCATTAATAAAATAAAATATGTATATATTAAACACCTAAAATACGACCATTATTATTAGATAGGTAAATTACATTTTGTAGTAATCTTTAATCAAAATCAATTATTGTAGTAATCAATGAAACGAGGTATAAAGGAAACTTCACCGTTACTATTAGGAAAATATTAATGTTGAATAAACTAAATACACTGACAATTTTATCAAAGAATCAATAAGATTGATAAAGAAATGATTAGGATGTAATCAAGAATCAATAAGGTATAATAAATAATATGTTATTACTCTTTAATATATTATTACTCATAGCTCATAAAGATACGAATCATCTAAATAATAAAAATAAACATGTACGACACTAAATAGAACTTCTAATGGAAGAAAAACAATTTATAATCATATAATGATTGATGTTGATTAAATACAGAAGATTAATTAAATTAGATGTCCAAATTAGCGTGTTTAATTTTGGGACATTTTTTGAAACAACCTTCAAAAGTTTTAAAATTCAATTCTACCACCGTCAAAAACAAGTTTCAAGAAAAACTCTTGTAAATATTTTCGGTAAAAATATGCATACTACAAATTTTACATTCTACACTACGCATATTTGCAGTTCTAACTTCATATTTTTGTAAAATGAAAATTTATAGTCCACGCCGTAAAAGTGCGCATTCTACACTTTAAATATTTATTATCAACAGTGCAAATATTTATTTTACAAATATATGCATTTTAAAATATGCACACTACAACAAACAGACCTTTTTATAGTGTTTAAAACAGCTATTAAAACTTTCTACAGCGTTTCTTTAAACGCCATATATCAACATGTTGTAATAACTCTGAGAGATACAATAGCGTTTCAAAATTGCTATGGAAAATGAACTTTTAACATCGTTTTTGTTGCCATCTTAGGCAGGTCGTATTGATACAGCAATTTTCTATAGCGCTTGAAGCTTGCTGTAGAAAATCTTTTATGACGCATTTGAAACGCTATAGGGATTCTTGTGGTTCCGGAGAATCCAGCTACAGGAGAACCAGGAACAGAGAGCTCTCTCCTTTTTTCCGCCCAACTCTTTGGTCTTAAGAATGCTGGTTTTATTTTAAGAACGAGTGATTGCCCTTCTCCGATCCTTACTGTCCAACTGGAGAGCGGACAGCTAATGCGTTCCACTTATTGAACAGGGTCTATGGTCGGTCAAAACTTATAAAATTTTTTTCACAGCCTAGTTAAAACGCTATAAAAAGTATAAAAGCTTTAAACAAAAAATTCATAGTCCAGTTAAAACGCTATAAAAAGTTTTCATAGCCTGCTCAAAACGCCATAAAAGTTTAAAAGTGTTAAAAAACTGCAATTACCAAGCTTATTTCAACTACTATATTATAATAATTCAAAAAACCGCACTTATCACATTATAATGTACGTAATCAAACGAAGTCATAAGCCAAACCACGAAATTACACACACACACACACAGATATATATATATATATATATATATATATATATACACACACACACACACACATGCATAATATTTCATACATGGAGTATTAAACATATAATATTTTTGACAAAATATAACAGTACATACAACTGTAGCTAATCAAAATGATACATATTAAAAACAAGAGTGCGACATCATGAAGCTAACCAAAATGATACATACACAAAATGACCGACTTGAAGGAGAGAGTGCGACATCATGTAGCAACCTCATAAACATCATACAACACCTGTCAAAAAGAAGCACTTACGTGCGTATATTGGTCACAAATGGTAAGAAACTTTATGAATCAATGTTAAGGGGTAGCTGGCTGTTTCTATGTAATGCGGTGCACGGGAAAAAAGAAAACCCAACTGCACTCATTTTGATTTGCTTGCTTAATTTTTCTTCTTCATAGACTAAGTTCAATCACAACCGTACTTGACAGACCCTAGCCCTTGTAATACTTCATAACTGTTTTGTGTTTTCATATGGTTTGTTAGTACTCATTTATGCACTATGGTTATGGTCCAAATAAATTGAGAACGTCCAATATCTATCCATGTACTATAACAAAACAGTAAATGATTAAACTGGATATCTAGAAAAGCCAACGCTTATCAAGGTAGGGGGTTAATGTTATGTTCCAAAGCTTAAATTTAATCATAAGAGATGCAACTATATTCAAAAACTCTAAATTTTATAAAATTTTATTAATATTAGATATTAATTTAATTTTCTAAAAATTAGTTAATTTTTAGAAAATTGCTTTATTAATATAAAACTTGGTTAACTTAGTTAATTTTTATAAACTTTGTTGATTTTTATACACTTATCGAATTTCATGAATTTTCGACAGCACTTACTTTGCGTGGTTAGTACTTTTCCGTACACCCCAATTCAATATACATTAACACGATCAAAACTAGATCGGATTATATCATATACAACAAAATATACTTCATAACAGCGTGCTCAATTAAATGCATAATAAAATAGCAACTTTAGCTAGCAATCTTCCATATAGCAAAGGATATTGTGTACATATATAGCAAAGTAAAGGAAATAATTATGATGCAAATCTACAAAAGAGTTGATGCCAATATTATTTATTAAATAATACTGGAACCTATTTGCCAATTGATTTATTACATCTTGAAATTCATTCAAATGCTCTACGACAGACTTCTCTTCATCTAGTCTCGGTTCAAGCTACAAAGGTTTCCTTCTTCCAATACTACTCTCATCCTTACACGATCACCTTTCTTCACTCTCAAAACTCCACCTTGAGTCGCATAAGTGCAATCACGGCGATCCAACTGACCGAGAGAAATAAGATTATATGAACAAGTGGGTACATGTCTCACTTCAGAGACTTCTCTAACCACACCATCATGCATACGAAATCGGACAGATACAATACCACAAATATGTAGCTCTTCTTCATTGGCTGTCTTAATCATGCCGACACTCTTCTCATAAGAAGAAAAACAATTCACATCTCTACAAATGTGAAAACTGGCTCCCGAATCCATCTTCCAAGGCTAATTTTCACTAAAGACAACATCACAAGAAGCATCACTATTAGTACCTTCAGCAAAACCTGCATGTGCATCACTACTATTATCACTATGCACTGCTTTTTTTGATCTCTTTTATAAGCATAACACTTGCTGCGTATGTAACCTTTCTTATTACAATAATGACAAGTGATAACATCTTTACCATTAGCGTCCTTTTTTTTCCAAATTGTTTCTTTCTTCGAGTCCCTTGCCACCATTACCTCACTTTGAATTAATATCATACCTAACCCTTTTCTTCTAAGCTCCTCATTCAAAAGAATGTTTCGAACAGTTTCCAGATAGATGGTTCCATTAACATTGGAATTACTCAATGAAACAACTAAAGTTTTTCAACTTTCTGAAAGCGAAATCATTAATAAAAGAGCCTGTAACTCATCATCAAAATTGACCTTCATATTTTTCAATTGATTTATTACATCTTGAAATTCATTCAAATGTTCTGCAACAGACTTCTCTTCATCTAATCTCGGTTATACCAACTTTCGAACCAAAAAAGCCTTACTAGTAGCATTCTTTGACTCATACAAAGATACCAACTTATCCCACAAAGCCTCCGTGGATTCACAACTAGACACAATATAGAAAACTAAATCATCAAGATGTTGACAAATCAAAGCAATCGCCTTCTTATCCATCTTCTTTCATTTTCCCTCATCTACATCAAGGGGCTTCTTTCCATCTCCATCAATCAAATCATGAAGATCATTGAGGTACAGAACATCATCCATCTTAGGCTTTCGAATGTCCTAGTTTTCCCCATCCAAGATAGCCATCTTTGAAAACGAAATCATATCCGACATCAATAATTTTTCAAACCAAAATTACTCTAAGATTGCGAAGATCTGTGCTCCGATACCAAACTGTTATGAAAATAGTAGCACTTTGCGGAAGCTTTTATCAATGGATCTTTGTCGCCCAAATCACAAAGAGATAACTTGGATTGAAAATAAGACGGAATTGGAATCAAAATGCAATAACACAAAATATTCCACCCAACCACCCACTTTATTGATTCACCAAAATTTTGTTTACAATTAACAGAACAAAACTAAAGTAAATGAAAAACTGTTGAATCAATAACCAAATTGAGAAAGGGAGCAAATATACGTATGGCTAAAATTATTGGAGAAAAAAACAAAGACGAAGAAGAGAAAATTAGCAAATAGATTTTCCACCGCATTTTACCCTCTCTTCTAGTATCTATTTATATAATCGATTACTTAATGTCCAAGTTAACATTAGGTAGCAAAAAATAGTTTGATTTGCCAATTAGAGAGAGAAATAAACATACTTAAATATGCCTATTACTTAGAGGAAACAAAATCTTCTCTTACTTTCTTTTGCATATTTATTTCCCTCTGTTTGTGATTTTGTATCACCAAAATTTAACAACACTCATTTTCCCTTTGGTGAGCGCAGGATCATCTTATCATTTCTTTTAGTTTAACATCAACTAATTCCACTGCACCTTTGTGTCATTAAGGAAATTGAATAAGTGAAGGCAACTAAAACCAACATAATACTGTTGTGTTTATAGCTAAACAGAGCAAACCTACTAGGCAAAAATGCACATTGTATGAAATAACCAACATAACAATGTAGTGTGTATGAGCAGGTACGATGCAGTATTTAATAAGACAATATAATGTGTACCGTCCCAAAAATATATACAGGGAGAAGTCAAGTAGCAACCACAATTTGGACTGACAATTCAATCACATTTGCTTAAATGTCATACAACTAATAACAACTAAAGATTATCGTTAAACATCTCATTCAATTCATTTTGTTTCTTGAAATAGCTAGATTAACTTCTCTTTTCAAGATAAAGCTTTCTTTACATTTTGCTTAATTTTTTTTAACAAGAACAAGAATTTATATGAGTCCAATTTAAAACATGTGAGGTAAAATATTAACGACATGTATCATTTTACATAAAGATGGATCATTTTATCATTTTATTTAGAATGATAAATTCTTTTCCTTTCACAAAAATGGTAACTATTTTTAATCTTCTTATGCAATGTAATTTTTTTGCCTTTGGTAGGAAATGGTTTCTACAAAGGTCTTCCTACCCAAGCTCTACTTATAATTTTTCATTATGCCAAATCATGTTTAATGTGTACTTTTCTAAGTTAATTGGTTTAATCCAACATCCAAAATGAACTTACTTTTTTATAGTATAAGATTATGTATGTTAACAATAAGTCTAGAAATGAGATTATGTTAATTTAAGAGTGTGATCGCATGTAATTTTGTATAAAAAGGTATTTTTATATTATTTTGTACATAAGAAACTTATTGTATAAAAAATATAGTTCTTGTATATTTTTATTCACACAAAATGCACTACTCTTTATGCAATACTCTTTTTCGTATAAAAGCTATTTGTGTATATCTAAAAAAAATTTGAACAACATCTTTTATACGGATCTAAATTTACATTTAGAAGATCTATTTTAAAATTGTAACACTTTATATAAAAACATGGATTATTTATGGAATGATAAATACCTTCATGTTTTTATTTAAAATGATAAAATTGTCTTTTTACGTACGGTCAAATTTTCTTTTATTTTTCATTAATGAATGATATATAAATTAATCTTTCTACCAAAAGGGCATTGTTATTGACACTTCAGTTTTGAATAAAAAAAGGCTGAATTTTATGAGCACCCTATACCAAAATTATATTGCTATGAGGGGTGCATGTCCTATAATTAAGTAGGACTGTTATGGTAACGATAAATTTACCATTACCAGTTAATCGGTTACTGTTTTAAAGTAAAGTCGGTATATCAGCATAATCAGTACGGTAACGTAAATTTACCATTTTTTATGGTAAAACATCGGCAATATTTTTTCAAAACCAGCGGTGACGGTAATTTACCAGTCCATTCATAATACGTTGATATTCATGTAAAATATTGTATTACAAGAGTCTAGAAGCAAGAAAATAGTTCAATTTATTTCAGTTATTCAACTCAAATGATGATAAATACACTTCTTTTCTATGTCCTTTATTAAGTGAACCAATGAGATATATAATGAAACATCATTTGGCATAAAAATATATTAACTTATTATTTTTCTAGAGAAACGGTAATTTACCATACCAATATAATGGTTACCAGTTTATCGTTATACCAATCATCGGTATAGCAGTCAATCGGTAACGATAATGCTGAACAATTTTAGTTACCAGTAAAAACGTTATGGTAATGGTATTTACAAAATGGCAACGGTAACCATTATCATAGCAGCCCTAAAATTAACACAGGACATTTTTACCTCTTTTGCTCTTAGTTAAAATATCAAAATCCTAAACACTTTTATTTACTTTATCCTTCGTCTTTATTTTTGAGAAAAAAATAATCGATAACAAAAAATTCTTCTTGATCTTTGTAATTTGATCTAAACTTTGCTAAGAAGGTGATGGAAAGGTAAATTTCTAACCTAATTTGTTGTGCGTTTTGAATCTGTGATAAAAATTAGGATTTAAAATTACTTTGTTGAATACTTTCTTGAGTAAGAAACAACCTTGTATCTTTATAGTTTGCAATTCTACGTGGAGGTGAGTAGGAGTTCTCCATTATTTAATTTATGATTTTGGATTAAAAGCTAATGATAATTAAACAAAAATTAGAATAAATAAAAGAAAAGACAATTAGGTCAATGTAATTGTAATTTTATGAAGGGGCTACTTTAATTAGTATTTCTTATGATATAAATTTTTTTCAAAAGAAAATGGCCACTCATATTTAAAACTGGAGTTCTAGTAAAAATACCCTACCCAAACTCCATTTCATACTTATCTCTATGTTGAGTCATGTTCAATTTTTTTTCCAAAAAAAAAACATTGGTTGATTGATGCACCTAGGATTAAGTCCTAAAAACCTCTAAATCGAGACCCTAGTTTTTCTTAATTGGATAAATTTTAGAAATAAAATTGTCTGTTTCTTCTAGTTTATCCATCCACTCAGCCGTCCCTCCATCGTTGTCGCAATGGTTCAAAATTTTATATTTCATTTCCGTCATTCTCATATTTTGTTATGAATGTTAAAGACGCAAAATACAAAATACAAAATACAAAATAAAACCAAACATGCCTTAAATTTTTTAGAATAATTCTTTTTATCAAAAATTCCAAAGATTCTTAAATTAAATGTCATTATTCATTTCTTTTAGAATTATAATCTCACATTAAAATTCGTAATTAATTTTGTAAATTTGATCTTCCAAAATTAACATTTCTATGACTTTTTGTAGCATTCAAATTCATCTTACTTCAAACTTTGTTAAATTAAAGCATTTAAAATTTAAAATTTTAACAACCTTTAGTTGAAAACCAATTGATATGAAGGACGTTATTGTCAAAGAAACACTATTGATAAAAGTTCAGTTTTAGAGGAAAGATGCATGCAAAGGCTTTAATACCATTTTGATTGTCTGAATTTGAGATAACCTACAAGAAACATACACACAAAGAGGCACGCATGCGCATGCATACAAGCGCGGGCATGCATACATATATATATGTATGTGTGTGTGTCCTACTAGTTAACATGATTTAAAGCTAAATCAGTGTAGGTTCTTATGTTTGTTCTCATGTAATATCAATATCATGTTATGATACCCTGCTATTGAGTGATGCATACTTAGTACTACTAAGTTTGCTTTGCTCTAGGTTTGTTCATAAACAGATTTGCAAGATGAAACTCGAATCTAATTTCTTTTGCAGACCAATGATTCTATATACGGTTGGAGGGCAACGATCATGTTGTACAACACACACTTGAAAAAATTGTACTACTTGAACTTTTTAATTGGCTCAATGAAGCATGCTATTATTGTATCGATTGTCGGTGCCTCTTATTGATTCAAAGTGTTTAAAATCGAGTGATAATTTGTTGATTTATATCAAATGTTAATTGTTTTGATGTATAATTTTATCCGACTAGTCTTGTTTTTAGAATATTTTTCTGGACCGATAATCCCTTTTGACAAAGAGCATTTCATGTTAGTTGAAGTTCTGACCAAACAATATGTTTGAGTCTTTCAATATCAACCCACTTTTTCTGGTTAAATACCAGTAATCAACTTATTATATTTTAGTATTTGTATCTCTCTATTCGCTTAAGATAAATCTTTAGTTCGGTAGAGCTGCCAAGTTGGAAATTCTCATGCCCTTAGAATTGAGTACTCGCACTAATAAACCTAAATTTTTTTCCTTTCTTTGCATCTTTTATCGTATGCCTTAAATATGTCAACCCTTGTTGTCTACGTCACTTTTTTATATGATGCAATTTTTTTTGACAGGATTGATGTCTATAACAGTCAACTATAGCAGGATCATGAATTCTTTGATTAAGAGGTAACAGATTTCTGCATGTCTATAAATGAGCACCAACTAGATACTATTTGTTCTATCTTAACATGATGTCTGTACTTAAATTTCATGTAGATTTAAACACCAAATATTTTTTACATATTCACAGATTTTATTTTTCTTGTCAATACCTTGTCCTCCGAAAATTTGTATCATTAGATTCTTCACAGATTAAATAGCATTAATAAAGTTTCAAACTGCAAACATTAAAAAAGTACAAGTCACTACGGTAAAACGAAAAATGATGCAAAGGTCTTCGACACTTCGCATTTCCAAATTTCTTATTTTACGAGACTAACATTTGTACTCTCTATATTGGGTATAAATATGTTAGGTTGTCTTGTATGTTGTAAGGAGGAACGACAGTTTGAAAGTGAAATAGTCTCACATCACTAAATAATTTGGAGAATTGATGTATAAATATGAGTTGGTAGGCATGTAATATTAGGAAATTCTTTTGCTACAACAAAAGTGTGCGCGCCCTTGTAGTGAATGTTTTCTTCCTCGAGATAGTTAACACGTGACACTTTGCTAAAGCCACCGTCTCTCTAAGCGGTATCCATGAATTAAGAACAGTTCAATAGTTGATGTTCGTCTTGTCTTGTCATCACTTTAGTAGCCTAAAATTACTAAATAATATACCTTTTGGTGTTTTCAACTCTTCATCGTCACCCATATAAAGTTTTTAAGAATCAAAACAAACTAGCATCTTCGTATTTTTGGTGGTGAAATCATGACATTTTTATTACTTAATTAATCTCTTTTTAAGTCCATGAATGATTTTGTTATTGCTAAGGCTGCTATGATAGGATGCTTGTGTAACAGTTTAATGATGTTATAATCCGTATCATTTCCATCTAACTTCTTACAACCATCCATCCCGACATGTTTATAATCCTGGAATATTGAACAATGTTTGTTATATATAATTACAGCGTGTATTCGTTTTTACTATATGTTGCTATTTTGAAAAATAATACAACATATAACCATACATAAATACCTTGTTTTTTTAAACATAATTCTTGTAGACAAAAACATCTTTATGAAAATATCGTGTTGAAGTATTTGGTATGAACGCCGAATAATAGTTTGGTTCTAGACAAAAACATCTTTATGAAAATATCGTGTTGAAGTATTTGGGATGAACGCCGAATAATAGTTTGGTTCATATGATATTTCATATATTAATTCCAGTTTGAGAAGTTAAGAAAACAACAATTTAAGTTTTTTGCCAAAAAAACCCTCTAACTTTATTACTCACTATATTAGCCTAAAATCAAAAGAGAAAAGCACCATTATTTATTTGTACTATTACAACAAAACAACTACTAAAGAATTATTCCCAAACAAGTTGGGTCGGCTAGAGATGGATCCCAAAATTAAATCACAAAGTCAATTTAAAAGTCATACTAATAACAATAACAATAGCAATAATGCGGCTTGTCGGGTATTGTTTCAAAGCATTTTCTGAATAACCAATTTGTTAACAAAGATCGTGTATATGTAACACATAAATCATATGTACGTACAATTGGACAACTAAATCATAGAAATATTGTAAACTAAATACAACCGAGAATAAAAAGTTAACATGGTTTGATCTATCCTACATCCACGAAACTTATAAGATCAAGTTTATCATGTAAGAAAGAAGATGAAAAGGCAATGAATATTATGATTATAGAATTATCGATCTCTGTGGTACTTCTATTTATTGATTGTCGTTTCTTCAATTATTACATGTTTTGAAAACCACAAAATTATTACATGTATTATCTTTAAAAATACAAGGTTAGTTTATATGTACCTATATGTTGTGTTACCTTTTTAGTATAGCAACAAACAGTAAAAACACACATGCGCTATAATTACTTATAATAAACATTATTAGTTAAATTATGTCAGTTTATAATGTGTATGTATATTATATATATACATAGATAGATGTTTGGATGAAAAATATTGATACCATATAATCAATTGATATTTATGTGAAATGACTGAATATGTGTTTTCCTAATATTCCAGTGTTATAGACATGTTAGGATAGATAGTTATAAGAAGATGAATGAAAATATTACGTATTATAACATCACCAAGGTGTTACAAGCATTCTATTGGAGCAATCTTAGCAATAAATTATTAATTCATGAACTTAGAAAAAAGATGAATAAGTAATGAAAAATATTATATTTTTTATTACCAAAATTATAGTGATACTAATTTGGTTTGGTTCGTAAGAAATTACATGGATGATGATGAACAATTGAAAACATAATATGGTAGACTACGTGTTTTAGTAGTCGTAGGCTACGGAAGAGATGACAACGCAAGCATCAATTATTGAACCGTTCTTAGTTCATAGGGTACCACTTGGGGAGTTGGTGAGTTTGGAAAAGTTTGCCGCACATGTTCTCTACCCTCAGGAAGAAAACTTCTACTACATAGTTTCACTTATATGCTATATGTGTATAGAGAATATCAATGTTAATCTCATAAAACTAGCAATTTGAGAACGTGAGCAGTATCTTTACATCATTTATAATTTTACTACATTGACTTGTTTTTTTATGTTATCGTTTAAAATTTTATTAATGTTATTTACTCTGTTTAGAATCTGATAATGCAAATTTACAAAAATTAAGACATCAACATGGAAAATAAAATCGGCGAGTTCGTACAATACAATCGGTTTAAATCTGCATGAAATTCAAATATTCATCATGTTGAAAGAGAACGAATGCTCTCTATATAGTGCTTAGTTATAAACATGTAGAAATCAGTTCCATCTTAGCTATGGTTGATTGTTACAAATATTAGAGGAATATTCCCAAGACAACACTTGGCGGACCTCAACAACCAAATTGAAACCCTCTCGCATCAGTAATAAAATTTAAAAAATAAAAAGTACTCAAATAGTTCTTGCCTTGGAAATAGTGAACTTACAAGAATGGTTTTATGCGTTAGCTTTGTAGGTCTGATTTGTAATGTTGCATTTGGGTAGGTTGGAGCATGTATAATTTGTCCACTTGAAGGATTCCATTTGTATTTCTTCTGCTTCGAGACGGGTTTTATTTGAATTTGAGGAACGGTTGGATAGAAGGGTGGAAGATGGAAGAACATAAAATTTGTGAATTTTCAACCTGACGTAATAAGCTTTTAGAGTATACAATATTTTTGATGCCCTTTTACCTAGTTTCCTGATTAAGTAATGCTTTTGAAGTTGAGATAATAACTAGTAAATACAGTTTAATTTCGGAGTTGAGGTAATATTCACCATTATATACATACCAAATATTTTTCCTTAGTGTTAGAAAACCTTTTCTAAACATACCATTGTTAGAATAGCTATACAAAGGCATCTAGCTCAATAGAAGATATTATAAAAAAAAATTCTTCCACATTTGATTATTCGTATATTGGTCTGTGTATCTTCCAGGTGGTGATAAAATGACGTTAGTAATGTAAATGATTACTTATATAGGACAAAGATTCTACATTGGAATACTATATTTGCAACTGAATTAATAACAAATAATAGTAAAATTAAATTAAATGAATACCATGCAATTTAATGTAATGGTTATTAATCAAAATTTGTTCCATACAACAATACTAACACAAACAAGAACCAAATTTGGGTTTGCTCAAATATCTATTTATAAGCACCTGGCTATTTCAGATGAGTTTTTCTTCTTCTCAAATTTCATAAAGAAAGCTAGTATTTTTAATTTTTGTGGTCCTAAATGGTAGAGGAATAGGTTGATAAAAAACCCATCAATCATTTAATTTCAATGAGTTTATATACAAAATTAGTTCGTTGACTGTGTATGTTTGATTCAGAAAACTTATAATTTTGTTTTCTCTTCAATTAAGCCTGATTATGTACCGTCTGATAAAAGTAATAGGGTTATATAATGGATGTTTGTTTGGTTATTTGAATTATTCTCATAGATAGATGCACTAAATCAAGATTTAAATCTGGAAATTTACGGAAAGACCGTGAAATTGAGAAGTCAGATGATGGTAATTGAGTTTTCTTTTTATTTTATATTTTTACATGATTATCCTATTTTGGGAGATGCAAGTAAAATATTGTATCTATTGGAACTGAATTGTGGTTGATCTAAAAACTGAATAGCTATAGCAAAGGCATTTAGCTTAATATAATAAATTATATATGTTTTTCTACATTTGGTTATTCTATATTGGTTTGTGCTATATCTTCTGATAAAACGATGTTAGGATGCAAATGATCGCTTTAATCGGACAAAGATTCTATATTGGAATACTATATTTGAACCTAAATTAATAATAAATATTACTAAAATTTAATGCAATGAATACAATATTTGCAATTTAAATTTTAATGGTTACTAATCAAAATTTGTTCCATACAACAATACTAACACAAACAAGAACCAAATTTGTGTTTTCCTTCAATTTCTCTTTGTATGCGCCTAGCTATTGTAGACGAGTTTATTTCATTTTACTCAAATTTCACAAGGAAAGCTAATATTTTGAATTTTTGTGTTCCTAAATAGTAGAGGAATTGATAGTCATGATTACTCTAATAGTGTTATTTTCCTGAATTGATATTTGTTGCACAGTTTTTATTAATATATCGGTGAGTTGACCATTGTCCATAAACTTTAGGCAGCATGCATAGACCCCACACATGCTCTGGATTATTAGATGTCAGATACATAGTATAAAATTCATATGACCACAACTTCAACTTCAGTTTCAATTTCAGACTTTATTTAAAAGTATATCAGTTTGATTTTAGCTAATTTCGAATAATTTTAATTGTTAATAACATTTGCCATTAGCCAAAAGCATCATATTTTTTTTAGATAAGATAATTGACAGAAAAACGTATATATGTTGGATTCCGTCATGCAGTTTTTTAAACTGTTGTGATATACCATTAATTGTGTTTTTTTGAACATGAATGATTTTTGTAAAATATAATAATTTGACATAAATCAAGTTATATGTGCATGTTATAGATTTTAATTAACATAATGCAGGTTTGATTGTGTTTTTGTTAATTAAGTTGGTGGTCGGGAAGTGTCTAATTTATAAGCCTTCATCCCCTCAATTAAATATCAAGGTAAATATTTAAGAGATTAAACACACACACACATTTGTAAACATATACACATATGTGTGTGTATGGGTGTGGGTGTAGATGGGTATGTGTGTGTTCTAAAGTATGGTGATTAACCATCAACGGTTATGTCCTCTTTTGATCATACATAATTTTTTCTTAAGAATATAACGATGTAGCATTAATCAAGCTGTATGTGCATGTCATAGCTTTTAATTAGCATAATACAGGTTTGATTGTGCTTTTGTTAGTTGTTGGTCAGGAAGTGCTCATTCTATACCCTTCGTCCACTCAAATAAATATCAAGTTAAATATTTAGGATATGAAAAACTGAAGTCTTATACAAATTAGATTTCAAGCATATCTTTCACAGAGTTGCTTCCCTTATTAGATTCCACGAGTAGAGGGAAGACCGTAGTTTTCACAGAAATTGCGATGCAGTGTCCATTAAGAGTATGCTTATTGGTAAGAACATTGATTGTTGGATTAAGATAATGCTATTCGGTTGATAGTAACCATTATTATTGTGTGATCTCTTTGACAGCTGCCCATGTTCCACTTATATTAATTCAATGCACAACATGGTTACCTGATTGTAGAATGTAGCAGAACAAGAGACAAAAAGTACCAAGTTCACATCATCTAAACCAAGTCCTGAGGATGGCTTAGCGTGTATTATCTTGCAATGGAATCCCAAGTTTCAAGTCTACTGATACGGAGCCACCTGCTGCAACAATGAAATTGTAACCTTTCTTCTACTTCAAATTATTCAAATAACACCTGCCTACATGTTATGTACACACACATGGACAACTAAGGTACACACTCTTTCTCACACACACATATATACATGCATGTATCTGTGTGTGCGCGTGTGCGTGTGCACGATTAATAAAGTGAAAATGAGGAACGCATCCTCTTCCTAAAACTCATTAGTTTTATATCCCTTCTTTTGAAAACTATTTTATACATCTTCTATTTTATAATTCTCATTTTTACATTTTTTGTTTCCAAATTTACGAGTGGTTGCCAAGGCATGCATTTCATACGGTTATGAGTTATCGAAAATGATAACGTGATCACATGTTAAGGTTAGTAAAATTATCCAAATGCCCCCTTAAATTACACTTATTTTCTAAAAATAGAAGATGTATTTTATAAAAGGAAATTGTGAGGGATCTAAAACTTTGTTTTTATAATTATAAGGATGTATGCCAAAAAAATTCATTAATAAAACAGATTTGGTTTAAGAGAAAAGGCAAAAAAGGGCCAAGACTTGTGTAACATCCCGGTATTTCGTGTCATTCGCATCCGCGCATGTCGAACTTGAATTGCTCAAAATATCATATTGTTAATTTATATTTGGCAGACTCAGCATATACAGTAAATAAAATAATCACAGAATGATAGACACAGAGTAATATAACAATAAGCAGCGGAAACAAATGAATAGTAGTTCATGAAGTTACTATATATATAACAGTGTTAAAACAAGATACAACAGAAGTCTCGAATATATAGAAGTCTCAATACAATAGTCAAATAACAAAATCTGAATATATCACTGGAGTCCACTGAATAACTGAAAGTTGAATAGATGTAGATGAATCTCCAAGCGAAGCTCCAAATCCAAAGGCAATTCTTAAATGCTGTGACACTTAGTCTGACTCGAGTATAAAACAAAACACAAAACACTCGAGTCAGGATTAACATTCTTATATCAATAAATTCAACTCAAGTGAAATATCAACTGAAATCGTAACTTTGGAAATTTTCAAAACTGATCACATTCTCTTTAGCAAACAATCGTTATTATAACACCGTGGTCATTTTCAAAATATCATACTTCAAAACCACAATATCATATTCATTTCAAAACTATATCAACTCGAGATCATTACTCACTTTAAAATATATTCATTTCCAAAATCATAGCACTTTCCAAAATGAGTTTAGATATTTCAATTGTCATTTCAAGTGAAATCAACTTTAATAAATATAAGAACGTTAATCGTGAATGATTGCTCACCTTTCGAGGATAGAGTAGATGGACAACATAACAAGCTACGATTTGAATCGTGAAATCGATCGATCCAAATGACGATTTCCAAAACAAAGTAAGGTGAACACGAATTTGATGAACAAAACTGATAACTAGGAACCGATGGAACAAATGACGAGTAGGTAGAGATTGATGGAAGCAGCATACATATTTGTGTGACTTATATATATATATATATATATATATATATATATATATATATTTACCAATCAATATTAGATTTTAAACACGTATTCGAGTAAAATCTTCATTAATAATAAAAAAAATCAGTGCTTATTGGAACACCTATTTAACATCAAAATATTTATATATCTATTTTAGAACAATATCTATTTTAGAATCAACTGGTCGAAACTTAACAATATAGTATACAACAACAGGTTAAATGACTTACGTAATTTATATCTATAACTTATATAAAACTTACATGCACTTATTTAGATAAAATTCGACAGACTAACTAATACAATAGATTAATCGATGGACCAAACTTACATGTACTTATATATAAAACTAATATATTATACTTACTAACTCTACTGGAAAATTTACACTTCAACCGATATATATATATATATATATATATATATATATATATATATAAACTCAATATGTAAATATATCTATACATATATACACGTGTAAATATATTATATGTACACCAATACATATCGTATTGTTATATGTACTAACTCTACTGGAAAATTTACACTTCAACCGATATATATATATATATATAAACTCAATATGTAAATATATCTATACATATATACACGTGTTATAAACGGTATATTCAAAATTTAAAATCAATACTTAATAGAACAAATACATTACCTATCAAAACATCATATATACACAACACGTATGCCATATATAAGTTGAAAGTTTGCTTCAGGGACAAGAGACGCGTGACATGCTGAAGGTTAGGCGGAGGCTCCATGCTGTTGGGTGGCTACTCGGTTGCGGTTGTTCGGTGTGTCATGGCTGAGGTGGTTCGGATCTTCCGGGTGTGGCTGTGGTGATGAACTGGAGCAAGGGTCAGAGGGTGATATGGGTTTGCGTAAGGGAACAAGTCGATGAGGAGATGTGGGTGTCGAATCACGTGGCAGGTCGGAGGTATGCTGTGTGAATTGCGTTTGTGGTGGAGGGCATGCTGGAGTGGAAGGAGAAGGTTGATGCCACTGGCAGGGAGAAGACACAGGGCATAATCTTTGTCTCATGTAGTATTATATTATATGCATTTTTTCTTTCAAACAAAGCCCGGGCGGAACACGGATTATAGTGATGGCGTGCATATGAAGGGACGAGTAGAGTTAAGGATAGAGTGGGTCACAGTAAAAAGAATATAAACGAGCTTTATCTTTTATTATTATATATAATTTTTTTTCAAAAGAACAGGAATGAAAAGCGGAGAGAGGAGAAAATGAAGCAAAGAATGAACCACCAATATAAATTGAATAGATAGGAATGACAATAGTAAAAGATAAATTATGGAGATAATAAAAGCAAATGGCTGTTTAAATTCAACTGGTAGAACAATGAAAGGGTATAAGAAGCTAAAAGGTCCAATTGTGGAACCGATGTGACTGATCGATTTACCGATTTCGTCGTATTTCGAACTTCGAAATGCACGAATGAATATACTGTGGAAATCAGCACGACGAGACGATCAAAACGTTATACAGATATCAGTGGTACGATCATCCTATCAAAAGTCGATAATCAGTGTCGAAACGTTGCTAATACGTCGAAAATAAGATAAACGGAGCAATAACAATCCAAATTTGACGAAACGAAATATGTCGTCTCACTCAGAAGATGATTTACAAATTTATTATATAAAAATATTCAGGTTTCAGAGATAATTTATTATCATCCAATATTAGGTGATTTAAATTAAAATGAAATTGCACAATAAAAAAGACTTCCATGTTATCTAATGAAAATTTACCATTTACTATGTTTAAATAGACGTATTACAAATGTTCAATTTTGTTTTCAAATTCAATTATTTAAAATTTCACAAAAATTTAGTTTAATTACGTTATTAAAATAGTTTAAATTTACGTGTCGTTACATTATCCCCCATTTAAAACTTTTCGTCCCTGAAAAGGAAGGAGGTAGGAGAATAGAAACAATCAGAAAGAAAAATAGATTTGAAATATAAAATAAAACAATTAATTCAAAACCATATAAATTTCATTTAGTTGATTTAATTTAAATTTTATTAATGCTTGTTACAAAAAGGTTTACTTCAAAACAAAATTCATTTTATCAAACTCATTTATTTAATCCATTTAATTTCACTTAAGTTAATTCCATTTATAATTCAGTCCTAACTATTTATAAATTCATATTTATTTATTCATTGTCTTATTATTCAATTTATCTAAACTAACATTTCCTATAATCATAAATTAGGTGTATAATCGTTTATTATCACCACTCAAATTTATTTATAAATTCCATTAACATCATTTTATATTGTATACTATTCAACTTGTGAATAATTTAGGTAAGTTATATATATTGGAATGTAATTGAGTATTATACAAGTAAAAATTTTCAAATTAATTATTTCAAGTTTTAGATATTTATTCAAAAAATTGCTTTATTTTATAATTGAAATCATCCTCTTTTTTTAAGAGTTAAATTTACGATTCACTTCAAATCATTTAGAGATAAATATATACATATATATGTTCTATATTAAATCAAATCTATAACATATACCTATATATATTATACAACAAGTCATACCTAAGAAATTCAAATCAAATTTATTTTTCAAAAACAAGAGTATAGCAAAGCTACTAAATGGTCTCTCCATTCTGAAACTCGAAAATGAATGTCGATGATGCTGCGTCATCATCGAAATTATTGTTCAGCGACAATGGAGGAGAGTACTGATTCAAATTTAAAATTCTTTGGAAACAATTTCTATCTAAAAATACTTTTAAATAATATACTCTTAAATTTTAAATCAAACTTTCTAAATACCGAAAATTTAATTCTCAAATTCTTAATTTAAATTCATTTCAATTCCAAATCAATTTATAACCATGTTTTATTATTTCATTTATTTATATTGTGCTGGTTTGATTTGTTCAAGTGTTTTGGAATTTGGAATTTCTATCGATAGTGTTTGATCGACGAATCGATCGAAATCCAAAAATTCAAAGTTAACAACTCAAACAATACAAATAAACATTTTAATATTAATTACAAACGCACACCATCACTCGATGTTTAAACAATAGACTTAGAACAAGAATAGAAATACAAATTAGAGGGACCCTAATCAAAAGAATTTTAACTACGAGGATAGGTTCGAAAGGGAGATAAGACAATTAAATAACAAATAGAAAGATGTATATACTAATATTAATCGTAGGTGACCTTAACCGAGTCAACCGTGATTCAAGAATAAGATCGATACAAAACTCTGAGGCAAATCGACATCCGATCATAAGAGAATAGAATTCGTACATAAAAAGAGGTAGCGGCATCTAAACCGGGGATACAAAAAATTTCGGTAAATCAATGCTTGTTGTAAAGGAGTTTAACCCTTTACAAATTATATAATGGAGCTATGGGATGCTCCAGAATCAGAAAGATACGAATAAGGAGAGGAATGAATGGATTTTGGAACCGAGGGAACGTTCCAAAATTCAAAGGAAATCCGAGTCAAAGATGAAGGAATTCAAGCTCGAACGAAGGTAATTCCATAATTAAATTTACTACATATGCTAAGTTTTACCTAAACCAGAGCTCTGATACCACATGTAACATCTCGGTATTTCATGTCATTCGCATCCGCACACGTCGAAGTTGAATTGCTCAAAATATCAGATTGTTAATTTATATTTGACAAACTCAGCATATACAATCAATAAATAATCACAGACACAGTAATATAACAATAAGCAGTGGAAACAAATGAATAGTAGTTCATGAAGCTATGATATATATATATAACAGAGTTAAAACATGATACAACAGAAGTCTCAAATACATAGAAGTCTCAATACAATAGTCAAATAACCAAATCTGAATATATCACCGGAGTCAACTTAATAACTGAAAGCTGAATAGATGTAGATGGATCTCCAAAGGCGAGTCTCAAATGCTGTGACACTCAGTCTGACCCGCGCATAAAGCAAAACACAAAACACTCGAGTCAGGATTAACATTCTTATATCAATAAATCCAACTCAAGTGCAATATCAACTGAAATACAAGTAACTTAAAAGGATGTTTGGCATACCCTTCCTCTAAGGATCCGTAAAACTATCTACTATGTAGTACAATACGCTATTATAATATGTCTATATTAAAGTTAACTATTAAAATAGCGTTAAGGCGTTACCCATATTCCTCTTAACATATTTTATATATTTTCATAGTCTATACAGTACCGTAATCTCCCTCGTACTGGAGGTCGTCAAAGGGCACTTCATAGGTATGATACAAAATAAACTCGTAGTGGTCTCGATAAGGTAGGTGACATGGCACAACCAGGCAATGCCATGGTAGATATACCGATTACACTTCCGGACTGGTGGTAACGCGTAGCCGCAGCTACCGCCTACCTCGATCCACACTCCCAGATCCGATGGTGCATCCAATCAATCACAAAATAATAGAATAGTGTCAAAGAAGTGTGTCCGATCAGAGTAGCTACATCACTTGGTCTGTCAATTGCTCATGTTTTAACCACCTTAAGCTAACTCACGAGAGTCAGATACACGTATATTCGTCATATTGGATCGTCGTCAATCATCCTACTTCATTCTGGAATCTCCACTCGTATACGGTTATTAAAGTGGTTTTCGGTATTGGCGGAGAGTGATAACAACTGATCTCATTCTCTTCAGCAAACAAACGTTATTATAACACCGTGGTCATTTTCAAAATATCATACTTCAAAACCACAATATCATATTCGTTTCAAAACCATATCAATTCGAGATCATTACTCACTTTAAAATATATTCATTTTCAAAATCATAGCACTTTCCAAAATCATGACACTTTGAAATCATAATACTTTGGAACCATAACTTTGAAAATTATAACACTTTCCTCTTAAACAGTTTAGATATTAATTATATTATATATATAATAAAATAGTTTATATGTTAAAAATATTATAAGTTAAAATAGTTTATATAAAAAAAATATTTAGTATGTTAAAATAGTTTATATTAAAAGTAGTTTATATATTAAAATAATTTATATATATTAAAATAGTCATAAATTAAAATAGTTTATATTAAAATAATTAGTATATTAAAATAAATTTTTATTAAAATAGTTTATATATATTAAAATAATTTATATATTAAAATAGTCTTTAATATATATTAAAAATACTTTATATAAATAAGTAGTTTCCTCAAATTTCACAAATCGATCCAAATCAACGTGAATTCAAAAAAATTCAATATAATTAAATCTTATTTCACAAAATTTCAATTTAATTCAACGTCTCAATAACCATTTATTTATATCGATTTCAAATATGGATTTCAAAGTTTAAATATTCAAACCTTTACAATAACTCAAATTTGATCAATTTCATTTACATTTCAAATTCAAATTTACCATTATTTAATATTGAAATATTTACTTAGTCAATCCAATATCATTTAAATAAAACCTTAAATTACCATTTAAATAAATTAAATATTCCCTTCAATTTGTTTAAATTTGAAATATTCATTTAATCACTTTAAATCAGAATCAAGTTATAAAATCATATTTTTAAAATCTCAATTCATTAAATTTCAAATCAATTTAAATGTATCTTTCCAAGCTTAATTTATTAAAATTATATAAAATCTACTTTTAAATAAAAATTTAAACAAATACTATAAACATATTTTATACTAAATAAATCAAACTTTATTAAATTAAATCTTTTTATTAAATTTATTTTATATTAAAACATAATATATTTTTAAAAAAATAGTAAAAATTATAAGTAAAATCTTAAAAATTAGATTTTCAAAACTAACTTATAAATTTTAAAATTTTCAAACATATAAAATTTAAAAATTTAAAATGTAAATCTTTACAAAATAACATATATATATATATAATATCTTAAAATTAATGTTTATTAAAACCACGTATATTTTTTTCAAAACCTTGGAAATCATTTTTCAAAATATATATATATATATAAACCAACGGTGTCTGTATATAATTTTTTATCATATGGTCAAGTGATACAGATATTTATCATTTCAATCCATAATTTAAATATATACGGATATATATCATTTCAACCCGCAATCTCAAAATTCAATTCAATGAAAATTGCTTGGGTTTATCATTTCAACCCATAACGATTTTTTTCTATTCTACAAAATCGTTCAGGTATGTATCATTTCAATCCATGTGGAATTCTATAGTAACAGGGAACTTGCATAGTAATAACAAATATGATAATAATATAACATATCAACAACAGGAGTATATCATCAATGATAAATAAAAAATAATATAAACAACATGATATGGTGTCATATCGCACAGGTGTACAGATACAGATAATAGCATATCATATATAACAATTAAATAACTAGCAACATCATATTTCAATTGTCATTTCAAGTGAAATCAACTTTATTAAATATAAGAATGTTAATCGTGAGTGATTGCTCACCTTTCGAGGATAGAGTAGATGGACAACATAACAAGCTACGATTTGAATCGTGAAATCGATCGATCCAAATGATGATTTCCAAAACAAAGTAAGGTGAACACGAATTTGATGAACAAAACTGATAACTTGGAACCGATGAAACAAATGACGATTAGGTAGAGATTGATGGAAGCAACATACATATTTGTGTGACTTTTATATATATATATCTGAATATCATTATATTTACCAATCAATATTAGATTTTAAACACGTATTCGAGTAAAATCTTCATTAATAAAAAAAATCAATGCTTATTGAAACACCTATTTACATCAAAATATTTATATATCTATTTTAAAACAATATCTATTTTAGAATCAACAGGCCGAAACTTAATAATCAAGTATACACCAACATGTTAAATGACTTACGTAATTTATATCTATAACTTATATAAAACTTACCTGCACTTAGATAAAATTCGACAGACTAACTAATACAACAACAGATTAATCGATGGACCAAACTTACATGCACTTATATATAAAACTAATACATTATATGTATACCAATACATATCCTACTGTTATATGTACTTACTCTACTGGAAAATTTACAGTTCAACCGATGTGTATATAAACTCAATATGTAAATATATCTATACATATATACACGTGTTATAAACGGTATATTCAATATTTAAAATCAATACTTAGTAAAACAAATACATTACCTATCAAAACATCATATATACACAACACGTATGCCATATATAAGTTGAAAGTTTGCTTCGGTGACAAGAGACGGGTGCCATGCTGAAGGTTAGGCGGTGGTTCCTGAAAGTTCGATGTGTATACAATTATAAGTGCTAATATAGTATACACGGATCGTGTAATATGGACTACAATATAAATGCGGAAATAGATGATAATAGCATAGTAAATAAAAAATAGAAAAAATCACACCAGAGATTTTTATACTGGTTCGGAGCACCGTCCTACGTCCAGTCCCAGACTTCTATCTGGATTTTCACTATTAAGTACCTCGCTTCACCCGGAGGAACAGGTTTACAACACCCGAACAACCGAACGGGATTTCACGCCTCTAATACACTGAGGACTTCAACACTTGCCTCTTACAACACAGAGGACTTCAACAAAAGAACAAATACAATTGTTGTTGACAACTTGTGCTCTTGAAAACACGGATTTGTCACTAGCAGTACACCCTTCCTATAATCTTATCCTCAAAGTATGCGAAATGTTGTTTTGAAAAGATTAAGGAAAGTATATTACTTATTGAATCAAAGGATATGAAATAGTTTCAATGATTCAATAAATAATTGAGAGCTTTTAAAATGCAGGAGTATGTATAAAGTAAGATCAGAGATTAGATTAAAAAGAATATGAAATCATGTGTTTTTAATCAACGAATTAGATGAGTTTATATAGATAAGAATGGTTGTAACTCTTTGTGAGCAGTTGCCATTAAGAGATATGATCTTTGGTGAAAGGTAAGAGATGCAACCTTTGGAGAAGAGAAGTGTCTTTTGGAAAAATTGCTTTCTGTTTAAAAACGGTCGACAGGTTAAAAAGTGACCAGTAGACAGGAATTTAAATATATATACGTTATGTGTATGTGTGCACGTTCAGTGTGCAAATTATGCAGGAACGGTCGACCGCCTATATTGTGACCGGTCGACCGGTCCCTGTAAAGTTGCACACTGAATGTGCAACTATATTCCAATTGTATATATATTAATTTTCTTGAAAATGCATGATTATTTGAGGATAGATTTTAACAAGTTTATCACTAATATAATATCAGATAATCAATCTACAATCTATAGTAACATATGTAGCTCTAATGACCTTGTTTTGTCGATCGCCTTTAGTTATTTGTCAGAAATCAAAACTTTCATAAAATTTGCGACTCAACATTCTCCCCCTTTTTGATTGATGACAATATATATCTGCAAATCTGAATCTCCCCCTGAGTATGTGATCTCTTGAATTCTTATATATGTATGTTCCTGCAAGCAATTGTTAGCCCTTTCTCCCCCTTTGTCATCGACAAAAAGGAGTAACATATACTAGAATAGTAAAATGAATATGATATGCATAGCAAAATAAATCATTAACACATCCAAAACATAACAGAGTATACTACAGATCATAATGTCAAATGAAAAACAAGAATAACGACACTATTTAGTACAAGTGTCGATGAATGTTTTTAAAGTGCTAAACCATAATAGAATCTAGGATGAAGCAGATCGTATCTCCTCTTCTTCATCATCATCGTCGTCGTCATCATCATCTTCTTCTTCTTCCTCATCATTGTTTCCTCTAGATGATTCTCCATGTCCACTCATACCTGTAGACTCGTCAGATGATGTCCAGGTGAAAACAGGAGCAGCAGGACGTTTTCCTGGGTCTTGTGCTTGAACAGAGGTGGATGTGGAACATGA
This sequence comes from Allium cepa, assembly GCA_030765085.1. Taxonomy (NCBI): domain Eukaryota; kingdom Viridiplantae; phylum Streptophyta; class Magnoliopsida; order Asparagales; family Amaryllidaceae; genus Allium; species Allium cepa. Next base: position 391,188,772 of record CM060946.1, read on the forward strand.
TATAGCATCCCATAGCATTCCAAAGAATGACTTGACCTTATTGAAGCGCTTATCAATTTTAGAGTCCATGCGCTTGAGACGTGATTCAAGCAAAAATTGGTTACGCGCAATCGTTTCAAGTGATTCTTTTGTGGATGACTTTGATTTTAATAGTTTTACTTCATCGGAATGAGGACGAGAGGAAGTTGCTCGTTGTTTTCTTGGTCCTCTTTGTTGCCATTCTTCAAAAGGCATAATCTCAAGATAAGGTGGAGGAAGCTTCATTCGTTTGATGGTTATGGAGTCAATGCATTTTGGTTTTGAGGTTGCAGAATCAGGAGGATTGACCTCACAAGCTAACAAAAGTCGCATGATATATTCATTGTAGAAGAAATGAGGCCGTGTTGAGTTATTTACCTTGAGAATTTCATCAAAAAGCATGTGTACCCAATTGATTTGGATTTCACCATAAATAGCATAGAGTGCTTTGAAGTTTTCTTTATATACTGCATCGTAATTTCCAAGTCTAGGAAAAAGAGAATGCATCAAAACACGATGAAGTAGTCTGGCTGTCGGTCGAAGTCCAATAGACTTAGTGCCATCACTATTGTCTTCTATGAACTGATGACTGGTACTATTTCGAGTGAAGACTTCGCAGAAGGTAGATGAAAACTCTTCGCCTCGATTTGGTATACCAAGTATAGAGGCAATTCTAACATGAGTAAGAAAAATTTGCTTGCCACAGACCACAGACCAGATGACGCCGTTTGGATTATCAGGTTGATACTCATCAAGATTCATATTGGTCCACACTATTTTCTGAAAAATCTATTAATGGAGTAATGTTGGAATTATTGGCTAACCTCCGAACTCCATAAGCCGTGAAATCATCAAATTTGATGAAAGAGCCTGGATGAAACTTGTAATTTGTCATCTGATTCCATCTTGTTACAGCAATTGGACTTTGAAGCCATTTTTTGACGGAGATGGTAAGAGATGAAGTTTCAGAGGTTGCTCCTTTCTTGGATTTCTTTTGAGGAGGAGCCATTGTTGGAGGATTTGAGATTTGGGAATTGAAAATAGGAAACTAGGGTTTGTGATTTTGGGTAAAAGAATAGCTTGAGTAAAAAGTGAAAGAGGGTAGAGGGAAAAAATGACGCATAAGTATATATAAAAACTGAAAATACGTCAACCGGTCGACCTATGAAATATGGCCGGTCGACCGTTTTCAACCAGAGAGCAAACGGTCGACCGGTTATATATGGGGCGGTCGACCGGTTTTGGCCTGCTGAGCAAATCATGTTATTTTTCAAGTTTTTATAATATATCAACCTATATATATTATATTTCATTCTTAATACAAAATATAACCGTTATTACACAAGAGATATATAAAGATATAATAACTATATATAAATCTAATGAGAATATTCGTCATTAGAATTATCGTTGTTTCCTTCAATACGTTTTGACCATGGACTCCATTGTTTCTGAGTTCCTTCATTCTTCTCATAGTTCCGATCCCACGAGTTAGGACTTTTAGATGTTGATGGCCTAGACGGCATTGGTTCATGCACGTCATGCTTGTTGGAACCGCAGAAAAATGTTGCCAACTTTTCTAAAACGGATAATCGTGTCGATGTCCATTGTTGCTCGTGATAAAGTTGACTTTGCCCGTAATGGAGCTGTCTCTGAAGGTCTATCTGATGTTTCTGGTAGTGGTGTATCTCATCGATTTGTGCTTTGGTACGAGGAGAATAGAACAGTGTCCTCTTCACTCGTTTTGAATTTGGAGTTTTATCAGACATACAAGAGCATTGATGATGACAACTTGATTTTTGTTTTGGAGTTGTAGGAGAATAAAATTCTTCCGACTCAGAACTCGTAATTGAAATGTATGATTCTTGAGCACATTTATCACAAATGTGAGCCATAGTGTATGTTGTATAGAATATTATGGTTAGATAAAAAGATAAACAAAATATAAAATTTTTGCAAGCTTATATACAAGTTTCTTATGTATAAACCTATGGATGCGAGTTAATGGAAAATTTTAACCAAGAAAACATAAGCAGAAATTTTATTTTAACTCTAAAAATAGCTCTCTTTTTAAAACTGAAATTATAAAATAAGAAAGGAAAGGACGATCACTAAAAGAAAAGAAAAAAAAATGAGTAAAGAGAATTTAACCATTAAATAAAGCAGTGGCTTATATTTAATGTAAAAAAAATAGTTTATGCAAAAGTTATGGTTAAAGGATAACTAAAAAGAATAACTAAAGGATAACTAAAAAGAAGACGTTCTTTAGAAATTACTTAGTCAAGATTTTTTCTTGAAATTAAACCAAGCTCTCTTCGTAATCTAATAAAATTAGATTCGAGCAGAGGCTTAGTAAAAATGTCTGCTAATTGATTGTCAGTATGAACATATTCAAGACATATATTTCCTTTGTCAATATTATCTCGAAGGAAATGACGACGGATATCAATGTGTTTGGTTCTAGAGTGATTTACTGGATTTTTAGAGAGATTTATAGCACTAGTGTTATCACAGTATATAATAGAATTTGATAAATGAATATCAAAATCTTGACGTGTTTGTTGCATATATAGTACTTGAGTACAAGCGAGAGCTGCTGATATATATTCAGCTTCACATGTTGATAGTCAAACACAATTCTGTTTCTTACTGAACCAAGAGACAAGTGATTTTCCAATAAAATGGCACGTACCACTTGTACTTTTTCTATCCGTTCGTGAGCCACCGAAATCAGCATCACTATATGATACTAATTCAAATGGACATTCTTTTGGATAAAAAAGACCGAAATCTTTTGTATTATTAAGATAACGAATTATACGTTTCACTGCTCGTAGATGTGATTCCTTTGGATCGGCTTGAAAACGAGCACAAAAACAAACACTCATTATTATATCTGGACGACTAGCTGTAAGATAAAGAAGAGAACCAATCATGCTCCGATATAATTTCTGGTCAACATTCTTACCACTTTCATCTTTTTCAAGATGTGTAGTTGTACTCATAGGAGTTGGTTTACCAGATGTATTTTCTAATTCGAAGCGTTTGATAAGGTTTTCACAGTATTTTTCTTGATTGATAAAAATGCCGTTTGAAAGTTGCTTTATTTGAAGTCCAAGAAAATAAGATAGTTCTCCCATATGAGACATTTCGAATTCTTTGGTCATAATACTTGCAAATTCTTTGCAAAGTTTATCGTTTGTTGAACCAAAGATGATATCGTCTACATATATCTGAATAACTAGAATATCTTTTCGAGAATGTTTAATAAACAAAGTTTGATCGACTTTGCCTATTTTAAATCCTGAGCTAATAAGATAGCTACGTAGTCGTTCATACCAAGCACGAGGTGCTTGTTTTAAACCATACAGAGCTTTCTTAAGTTTGAACACATGGTCAGGATATTTTTCATGTACGAACAAAGGAGGTTGTTCGACATAGACATTCTCTTTGATAAATCCATTAAGAAAAGCACTTTTGACATCCATCTGATAAAGTTTGAAATTATGGTGACAAGCAAAAGATAATAGGATTCTAATAGCTTCTAGTCGAGCAATTGGTGCAAAAGTTTCTTCATAATCGATACCTTCTTCCTGATTATATCCTTGTGCTACTAATCTTGCTTTATTTTTGGTGATATTTCCTTGTTCGTCAGCCTTATTTTTATAGACCCATTTAGTACTGATTACTGACTGATCAGTTGGTCTTGGAACAAGTTTCCAAACGTCATTGCGCTCAAACTGATTTAGTTCTTCCTGCATGGCAATGATCCAGTAATCATCTGTAGCAGCTTTTTTTGGATTCTTAGGTTCGATATTTGAGAGAAAAGCGACATGACCCATTTGATTGAGTTGACTCCTTGTTCTGACATGTGATGTTATTTCACCGATTATATTTTGAGCCGGATGGTCTCTTAATATTCTTGGTGGTGATTGTAACTCACATATTTGAGGAATATTCTCAATAATTATTTCCGAGTCAGAATCAATATTTGTGATGATTTGATTGTCAGTGACTATTGATTCGTCATCATCTGATATAGTGTGAGGGTGTTGATGATTTCATCAAAAGAGACATGAAGTGATTCTTCAATAGTTTTGGTTCGTTTATTAAATATCCGATAGGCCTTACTTCGTTCCGAATAACCGACAAATATTCCTTCATCGGCCTTTGGATCGAATTTGCCAAGCTGGTCTTTCGTATTTAAAATAAAGCACTTGGAACCAAAAACTTTGAAGTATGAGATTTTAGGCTTCCTTTTGTTAAATAATTCATAAGGAGTATTCTTGGTAAGAGGTCTTATGGATACACGATTTAAAACATAACAGGCAGTTGCCACAGCTTCTGCCCAAAAATGTTTTGGTAAGGTGGTTCCATTCAATAATGTTCTTGCACATTCTTGTAAAGTTCGGTTCTTCCGTTCTACAACTCCGTTCTGTTGTGGAGTTCTGGGAAACGAAAAATTATGATATATACCTTTCTTTGTACAAAAATGTTCAAATTCATTATTTTCAAACTCTCCGCCATGATCACTTCTTATATTTTTAACTTTAATCCCTTTTGATTTTTGAATTCTTTTGACGAAAGATTTGAAATGATCGAAAGTGTCACTTTTATTTTTTAAGAAAATTGTCCATGTATAACGAGAGAAATCATCAACAATTACAAGCACATATTGACTGTGATTTATTGATTGAACTCTAGTAGGTCCAAATAAATCCATGTGTAGTAACTCAAGTGGTTGTAATGTTGATATGACTTTCTTGGATTTAAAAGATGATTTGGTCAATTTTCCTAATTGACATGCATCACAAATGTTGTTAACTTTAAAACTCATTTTGGGTAGTCCTCTAACTAGATTGTTTTTGGCTAGCTTGTCAATAGTTCTAAAGTTTATATGACAGAAGCGTTTGTGCCATAGGCATGGATCATTGTCATTAGCCACAAGACACATATCTGAATTATGATTAATATTCATATTCAGAATATAGATATTTCTGTCTCTATAACCTTCGAAAACCAAATTATGGTCTTTATCTAAAATACTACACTTATTATTTGAAAATGAAATTATAAAACCCTTGTCACATAACTGACTAAAACTAAGCAAATTGTGTTTTAAATTTCTAACTAGCATGACATTAGTAATAAGAGGTAAGTTAGATGTACCGCAATTGCTCACATCGCCTTTGCCGATGATATAGCCTTTTGAATTGTCTCCAAAAGTGACAGAGCCACCATCTGAATATGTAATATTTGTTAATAAACTCTTGTCTCCCGTCATGTGCTTTGAGCAACCACTGTCTAATATCCACTTTCCTCTTTTCTTAAGTGGGACCTGCAAAAAATAGAATTAAGTCCATGGTACACACTTTTTATAGGGTCCTAAGAGTTAGGTCTTAGGAGTCCAAACCCATTTGGGTCCGGTATCCCCTTTATATATATAATTATTATTAAAATGCACAGTATTCATGAATTGCTGAATGTATTTGTTCCTAATCAAATTGTTATTTGTTTTAGGAACCCATATTTTGATAGTCTTGACATTTTTCTTTTGAAATTTCACAACTGGTTTTGGTTTGGAATATAATAAACTAAGATTTTTCTTAGCTTCAGTTTTTTGTACTTTCTTTTTCCTTTTATTTCCAAGATGTTTCTTGGTTTCTTGTTTGTTATATCCCAATCCTTGTTTGTCTGAGATAGATTGTGAACTTTCAATGATTTTTGTCAAATTTTCTCGACCTTTGTTAAAGTTAGAAACATTTTGAGTAATGTCATCAAACTTTGTTTGTAAGCTAGCTTTTTCTAGGTCTAGAATTTTGACTTTTGCTTTAAGCTCATGATTTTCAGTAGTGAGAGCATTATTCTCTTTTTGAGTTTCTATTTCTTGACTCAAAAGAGATATTTGAGAGTCAACATTAGATGATGATTCTTGAATATTTTCAAGTTCCTCTTCTAATATTTTCTTCCCATCTTTTAACATATCTCGTTCAAGCTCTGCTCTACTTAAATCTGCTTTGACTACTTTTAATTGACGTTTTATGTCTTTATATTTGACTATCAATTCAGCATTAATATCAAGTAATTCATCAAATGTAGGAATTTGTACCTCATCTTCTGCTGCCATAAAACAAACATTAGCTTGTTCATTCTCTGAATCACTTTCACTTTCTGATGAAGATGACTCTGAATCATCCCATGTTACTGAGAAGGCTCGTTTCTTAGATTTGTCCTTCTTATATTTGAATTTGTCATTTTCTGACTTCTTCTTTTGTTCTGGACAATCCTTCTGCATGTGTCCCTTTTTGTGGCAGTTGAAACATTCTATAGCAGATGAAGATGGTTTGTTTGATCCAGATTTCCTTTTATTGTAACGACTGGCTTTTCGATATTTTAGGAATTTTTTGAATCCTTTCGCAATGAATGCCAAATCTTCATCTTCAGAATCTGATTCATTTCCATCTTTCTCAACATGAAATGCTACATTTTTCTTTTCTTCTTTCTGTTCTTTTCTAGCCTGCAAATTTGCTTCATAGGACATTAAATTTCCTATCAATTCATCTGGCTTCATGACGGAAAGGTCATTAGTTTCTTCAATTGCTAATACTTTTCCTTCCCATTCACTAGTCAGAGAATGTAGGACTGTTGAAACAACATCGAAATCAGAATACTTTTGTCCTAAGCCAATAAGTGCATGATGAATAGTTTGAAACCGTGAATACGTGTCATTGATTGTCTCATTTGGTTTCATTTTGAAATTTTGAAATTGACTTTTTAGCATGGCTATTTTGGCTTGTTTAACCTTGTTAGTACCTTCATGAGTGATTTTTAGTGTTTGCCAAATTTGATATGCAGTAGTGCAGATACTAACACGGTTATATTCATTTTGGTCTAATGCACAGAACAACATATTTATTGCTCTTGCATTTACGGCCGCTGCCGTTTTCTCAGCTGCAGTCCATTCTGAATAATCAGTTGTTGGATTCACTATTTCTCTTTGAGTGGCATTCCAAGCATCATAGCTATTTGATTGCATAAAGAATGACATACGTGTTGCCCAATAACTATAGTTAAGACCATTGAAAAATGGAGGTCTCTGTGTTGATTGACCCTCCGTGTAAGTGGTGTTTTGAGTGCTAGTACTTACGTTATTTTCCATATTACTATAATATATCAAATAACTGTGTTACGGTTATATGATGACCGTGCTCTGATACCAAATGAAAGTTCGGTGTGTATACAATTATAAGTGCTAATATAGTATACACGGATCGTGTAATATGGACTACAATATAAATGCGGAAATAGATGATAATAGCATAGTAAATAAAAAATAGAAAAAATCACACCAGAGATTTTTATACTGGTTCGGAGCACCGTCCTACGTCCAGTCCCAGACTTCTATCTGGATTTTCACTATTAAGTACCTCGCTTCACCCGGAGGAACAGGTTTACAACACCCGAACAACCGAACGGGATTTCACGCCTCTAATACACTGAGGACTTCAACACTTGCCTCTTACAACACAGATGACTTCAACAAAAGAACAAATACAATTGTTGTTGACAACTTGTGCTCTTGAAAACACGGATTTGTCACTAGCAGTACACCCTTCCTATAATCTTATCCTCAAAGTATGCGAAATGTTGTTTTTGAAAAGATTAAGGAAAGTATATTACTTATTGAATCAAAGGATATGAAATAGTTTCAATGATTCAATAAATAATTGAGAGCTTTTAGAATGCAGGAGTATGTATAAAGTAAGATCAGAGATTAGATTAAAAAGAATATGAAATCATGTGTTTTTAATCAACGAATTAGATGAGTTTATATAGATAAGAATGGTTGTAACTCTTTGTGAGCAGTTGCCATTAAGAGATATGATCTTTGGTGAAAGGTAAGAGATGCAACCTTTGGAGAAGAGAATTGTCTTTTGGAAAAATTGCTTTCTGTTTAAAAACGGTCGACAGGTTAAAAAGTGACCAGTAGACAGGAATTTAAATATATATACGTTATGTGTATGTGTGCACGTTCAGTATGCAAATTATGCAGGAACGGTCGACCGCATATATTGTGACCGGTCGACCGGTCTCTGTAAAGTTGCACACTGAATGTGCAACTATATTCCAATTGTATATATATTAATTTTCTTGAAAATGCATGATTATTTGAGGATAGATTTTAACAAGTTTATCACTAATATAATATCAAATAATCAATCTACAATCTATAGTAACATATGTAGCTCTAATGACCTTGTTTTGTCGATCGCCTTTAGTTATTTGTCAGAAATCAAAACTTTCATAAAACTTGTGACTCAACAGTTCCATGCTGTTGGGTGTCTACTCGGGTTGCGGTTGTTCGGTGTGGCCAGGCTGAGGTGGTTCGGATCTACCGGATGTGACTGTGGTGATGAACTGGAGCAAGGGTCGGAGGGTGATATGGGTTTGCGTGAGGGGAACAAGTCGATGAGGAGATATGGGTGTCGAATCACATGGGGGGTCGAAGGTATGCTGTGTTAATTGCATTTGTGGTGGAGGGCATCCTGGAGTGGAAGGAGAAGGTTAATGCCACTGTCAGGGAGAAGACGCAGGGCATAAGCTTTGTCTCATATAGTATTATATTATATACATTTTTTGTTTTCAAACAAAGCCCGGACGGAACACGGATTATAGTGATGGCGTGCATATGAAGGGACGAGTAGAGTTAAGGAATAGAGTAGGTCACAGTAAAAAGAATATAAACGAGCTTTATCTTTTATTATTATATAATTTTTTTTTCAAAAGAACAGGAATGAAAGGCGGAGAGAGGAAGAAAAATGAAGCGTAGAATGAACCACCAATATAAATTGAATAGATAGCAACGGCAATAGTCAAAGATGAATTTGTGGAGATAATAAAAGTAAAGGCCTATTTAAATTCAACGGGTTGCAAAATAAAAGAGTATAGGAAGTAGACGGTTCGCTCGTGGAACCGATACGACTGATCGGTTTACCGATTTCATCGTATTTCGATCTTCGAAATGCACGAATGAATATACTACGGAGATCAGCACGACGAGACGATCAAAATGATATATAGATATCAGTGGTACGATCATTCTATCAAAAGTCGATAATCGGTGCCGAAATGCTGCTAATACGCCGAAAATAAAATAAACGGAGCAATAACAGTCTAAATTTAACGAAACGAAATTTGACGTCTCACTCAAAAGATGAATTACAAATTTATTATATGAAAATATTCGGTTTTAAGAGATAATTTATTATCATCTAATATTAGCTGATTTAAATTAAAATAAAATTACACAACATAATAAACTTCCATATTATTTAATGAAAATTTATCGTTTACTATGTTTAAATAGACGTATTACGAATGTCCAATTTTATTTCCAAATTCAATTAATTAAAATTTCACAAAAAATTAGTTTAATTACGTTATTAAAAGAGTTAAAACTTACGAGTCCTTAAAACTTGGTAAAAACAAAGACCTCAGACAGTTGTGGCTGTCCAGGTAAACAAAAAGTTAGGTTCACCCTAGTTTCGTAATGACACCACTAAACTTTTAACCCAGTCATTTCCAAGTGCTACGCATTTAAATTACATGTCTTTAAACTTCCCTAAATGGTATAGCGTACCCATGATAAGCATATCTTTATTCTATCTCATCATATCATTCATCATTTTCCGGAACTGGTCGTTCTTCATTGCATCAGCAAACCCCACGAGCTATATATCTTTCTTCTTTCTCATGCATCATTACCTTGAATTATCATATCTTTTTCCGTCATCAATCGAAGAATTTGGCGAAGTAACATTGATTCAAATTTTGATGCCACTGTCATAACATGCTTATATTTAGGAATGTAGCGTACTTTCTTTGCATTTGAAAGCCCATCAGTGATTTCTTTTTATTGCGCTGTGGATTATGTCAATACAATATTTTTCTCAAGCTCATGTAGAGTGATAAATATAATCTATGTGCAAACCGCAGTTTACAGTGATAAAGCAATTGTATATTGTTACTCGAGTTAAAATTCAGAGTTTCATTTTCCTTGAGCTTAAACTACTGCATGGTACTCTTTTTTGTAATTCTGTATTGGACACCGCTTGAATATGGGCAAAGTAAATAAAATACATGTATTTGGTTTTATAAATTAGAAAATACATGTTAACATACCAACATTTCGAATGGTCTTGAATATGCATAACATATTTTTAATAACAGTGAGACTGGAATGTGACAAAAGATATTTTATTTGAATTTTCCTTTTTGTTTCTAAGGATGTTTTATTGAGGTTCATCATTCAAGTGGACGATAGATTGGTCCTAATTTCTGGGTGTCTTCCTAGTCTGACGTACCTCATTTGAGATGGTTAAGCCCATCGAAGCCAAAAACATAACACAGGTATCATTTACGTGCTTTGATGTTTTGAATTATCTTTTGTAAGAAAGCTGGCTGGATAACTATCTTCTTTAGAGTATTGTACATAATATATGCACCAATTCAAATGTCACTATTAAATTTTAGTGCGCACGGTCAATTATATATATTGCAACCTTCTTTTTGTAGAAAATTTAAAACCAACATTTGAATGTTACGAAGTGTTAGTTAAGCTTAAGCTGTGTATAATATATATGTATGTGTGTATACGTGTACACACACGTGCATAAATACATATGCATACGCATGCACACACTAAGCAGTGCCAGTGGCATTTAATACCATGACATTTGTATCATAAAAATAACTGGTGACTTTTTAAACATGGGTACAAATTAAATTTATCAAGTGAGTTATTTTATAAATATTGGAAAACAACATCCGATTATACATCATCTCAATACCGAAAGATTTTTCAGAATTCATGTATAAATGTGTTTAATATTAGTATGCTTTGAACTTGTATATGTCATGCTCTAATATTGCAAACAAATTACAGGCAAATTGACATTTATACTCTATAACCTTTTAACTTTCCACCAAAATAATCATATATGTTTCCTGGTTAATTTTTTTATCACAGATTTGCAAAAAAATAGAAGTATCTGAGCTTCTTTTTTTTTTTTGAACAAAAAAACCATTCATCATATCTAAATCAAGATAGCTCTAATCTCTAGCTTCATTACCATTTTAATTAGGTTTTTATTTTTTGTAAAACCCTTGTATACATCGAAGATTTTTGAAGTTCAACCTTGAGCACCAACAGCCATTGGATCTAATGGTATTGTAGCTGTTGATTTGAGAGGCATCAAACTAACCAATATTTCTGTGTGGAAAAAAATATGAGTTGATGGATACAATGCCCCTAGAGTTGAACAAATACTTGGAAAGATTAACTGAAATTTTAGGAATAAGCACTAGATGCACGATCTGCTTATTTCTGGGTTCCGTCTGATTTCATGCCTTGATCTGCTGGCACCTATGGTGTGCGCGGAATAAGACAACCTTTGAGGATTCTTCGATGGATCCCCAGTCCATCATTCGGCATGTTAGGAATGACGTCTTCCTTGCTTTTCGAGGTAGACCTTTCAAGGGACCCGTTGGCTCCCGCTCTAGGCGGCTAGTGGGTATTCTTTCTATCTCCTGTGTTCTGGATTTCGCTAGATTGTGAGTTGGTTGAGTCCTTTTGGCGGGGCGACGGCTCTACCCCCCCCCCCCCCCCCCCGGCTTCCTCTACCCCCTCTTTATTTCTTATATGCTTGCTAGTTGCTCAGGTACAGGCTTTTCTGGGTTCTTTCCCGGTCTGCAATCCTTACGGTTAGCAGTCTGATCGGTTTGTGATGGAGTTGCTTGGGGTGTGGTTCCACCTTTGCAGCTGGTTTTTCTATGGTCTTCTCTGATTGCTTTGGTGAGCTCCATGTTCCCTCTATTCCGTTGGTGCTCAGTTTGAGCTTCTTCTAACATCATCATAGAGCGGTGGCCTTGCCGGAGCTCAATGATGATGTCAGATGGGCGGTGGTGTTTTCGGAGCTCTTCTTCTTTCTCCATCGCTGATGCCTTTCTCAGGAGTCTGGTTCTTTGGCTGTCGCTGTTTTGGTGTTGGGTTATCTATTTCCTTCTGTTTTTGTTTCATTGTATTTGTTTTGCGTTTCTTGCCGTTCTGTTTGTTTTTGCTTTCTCTCGTTACCTGCCAGGCTTGTTGGCAGCGCTTGGTGCTTGTTATTTATAAATATGATTCTGAGAAGAAAAAAAGCACTAGATGCACGATGCTGATAAACAAAAGACCGGCTATTCATTCATTTGAAACTTAGGTTACTGAAAAACAAGATGTTGTATTTATCTGTCTTGAATATTTTTACTTATCGATGTCTTTGTATTTTAAATATATTTTACATTTTGTTTTTAAATTAGTTAAAATCTGTTAAACTAGGTATTTTGGTACATTTTGTCCAAGCAAGGACTGTAGAAGTTTTTGCAATGGCTGTAGTAGATGACCAACCACATCCCTTTATGCATCTTCTAAGAAAGCAACCTCCATATCCAGTAAGTTGACCATGAGCTCTCTCATAATGGGAAAACATTTACCAATTAGAGCCTTGGAGAGGATTTAGGGATTGTGCAACTTGATAAATTTTTTCATACATAATGGGTTATAGATAAAGTTTGCAGCCAATCATCTGTTGGAACAAATTTTCCAAATTCGGAAAAGATTTAGTACTCGTTTTTTTTTTCTTCATTTAAAGTAAATGGTGAATTGAAAACAAAACTTTTTGCATATTTTTGCACGCACGTGTATTTTTATTTTTAAATTATCACAAGGATAACACTAGTGTACTTGGTTTACTTATAGGATAACATTATAGGGCATGACATCTTTAATGCTCCATGAATATATGATTAATACTACTTAAAAACACTACATATGCGAGCTGACAAAAATAGTTCTACAAGCAAAATTTTATTGAACTTAGTCTTTCATTTCTTTTACAGAAATCACAATTATATTCAACAATAAAGAGAAAGTAGCATTTTTAAATTTATGCCCAACATAAGCATTGAAAATTTCGAAACCAACATATAATTGGTTGAGATATTTGGTATTTAACACTGAACTAAGGGGTCATAGCTTAAAATTTGTAATATGGATTTTGGAGTTCTGTATGTGCAAAGATCATTCTCATGGTATAATAGTTACGATATAGTTGTCACATGGACGTTTCTTAGTTTTTCATAAAGAAATTGCCTCATACTACACTATTTTAAGGTCTGGGAAATAACTCTAAATACCGAACTCACAACACATACCTCATATAACTTACCAGGACATGTAGTTAGTGGGAATTGAACCCTCGACCTTTAAGGTGGGCGCCGCATGCCCTAACCGATGCACCAACTTGGGGTTAGCACGTTGCATTGTTGTGCTCTATGTAATACTTGGGTTCAGGTGGACATTATTTATGCTTTATCAGAATTTTTTTTTGTTTAGATCGAAAATATGTCCAGATTGATACTTTCTATGTAGAATTGGACTTGATATTAACGAGGTGTACTGAGTTAATCGTACTTTCACTTTATATTCTTTTAGTGGTGGTTATGTTCAGGCTGTTTTGAATTTAACTTTCTTTCATTCCTATTACTCTATAAAGGTTATGATTTAAATTTTTTACATTAATAAGGTTTATGTAGAGCTCCATACTAGCATTTGGATGATACTCGTCATGTTCAATAGATTCATTGTAAGCTTTGTTCGTTGTTACCATAGTTCACTTGTGCTTGGATTTTGGAATACTATTTGAATATGCGGTTTTTACTTTTCGTTAACTAACTACTTTTGCTATGAGTTAGCTTTATTGTATAATCTTGAGTTTTAATAATATTTCTGTTTAGTGTAAAGTTCAGTACAAGCTAGAAACTTTAGAAAAATTCTTCAATGATTTAATTTTAATGTTATTGAATTGTGCACTGTTACTAAAGTTTTACTCGAGTGGAAGGAGTTTATCTTATTGGCATCTGATATCTACCGAGGGCTTCGGTTTACAAAATTTTGTTGTACACCGTTCCATCTTCCAACATTCAAGATACCAGCTCTGGAGATTGTTCCATGCTTGCCATTTAATGTGTTTCTGTTGTGTGTTCAGTTATATTTGTTGTTGTGTGTTCAGTATATTTGTTGTTGATATGAAAATTTAGATAATTTTTATGCAAACTGGATAAAAATTTAGCAGTTGATTTTACCAAAACTTGCACAAAATTCATGGATTATGCTGAATTTTGATATTGTTAATGCTCCAGTAGTGAATATATATGCGTTGGTGATGGAGGGATTCACCTTACAAGTTTTTACCAGGATGAGTATATTTTATTCGCAAGGAAGTTGCCCTAGTAACTATTCAGTAATGCAATGTGTTTCATTTTCTGATGGTTTATACAAATAGTTAAAAGGCCCTTTTTTATGATGTTATAAAAAATGTCATATAGCAATGAATGTATATAAAATCCTTATTTTTAAAAACCAGAAAACGCAAGGCGACTTTCAATTTTTAATAGAAAATGCAATGACTTGATGTTTTTAGGAATTAAAAATTGAGAATTGTAAAAATTATGATAATGGTGATTTTTTTTTTGGTTATTCAATAAAATTGTACATTAAATTTTAGCTGCTCCTAATTTTTTATTTTTCAAATTTTGAGAACATTTCGAAAAACGCTTTATCGGTAAAGCATAAAGCAAGTTTGCATTTTCGAATTTAAAAAAAATATAGTGATTTAATTTACATATTCATTGATATGTCGATTTTGCTTGCAAGAAATAGAGACTTGGCGTGCAAAGTTCTTTACCCAAGCAATTTTTAAGCAAGTGAGAAATAAATTAAATTCCATATATGTAGCCGAGGTTAATGGGCAATGCTGTACCAATGTACCTCTAAGAGTAAGCTAGCCACTCCTTCATTCATGATCATAAGATTGACCATAGCGAGAGTCCTTGACCTTCTTGATGGTAGGGAAGATTGCTTCCATTACTGATAAGAAAGACACCATAATCTCTTTTAGGTGCTTCAACTGAGGTATAGGTAGAAGGAGCTGATACGAAAAACCTGAATCGAGGTGGAGTAGATCGATGATCCTATAATTATTCAGCCGGCTATGGAGAGAAAAAGCTTGCATATGCTCTCCTTCAACTTTACTCGGCCCCATCTTTCTCAAAACCCGTCTTGATCATTAATAAAATAAAATATGTATATAATAAACACCTAAAATACGACCATTATTATTAGATAGGTAAATTACATTTCGTAGTAATCTTTAATCAAAATCAGTTATTGTAGGAATCAATGAAACGAGGTATAAAGGAAACTTCACCGTTACTATTGGGAAAATATTAATGTTGAATAAACTAAATACACTGACAATTTTATCAAAGAATCAATAAGATTGATAAAGAAATGATTAGGATGTAATCAAGAATCAATGAGGTATAATAAATAATATATTATTACTCTTTAATATATTATTACTCATAGCTCATAAAGATACGAATCATCTAAATAATAAAAATAAACATGTACGACACTAAATAGAACTTCTAAAAGAAGAAAAACAATTTATAATCATATAATGATTGATGTTGATTAAATAGAGAAGATTAATTAAATTAGATGTCCAAATTAGCGTGTTTAATTTTGGGACATTTTTCGAAACAACCATCAAAAGTTTTAAAATTCAATTCTACCACCGTCAAAAACAAGTTTCAAGAAAAACTCTTGTAAATATTTTCGGTAAAAATATGCATACTGTGAATTTTACATTCTACACTACGCATATTTGCAGTTCTAACTTTATATTTTTGTAAAATGAAAATTTCTAGTCCACGCCGTAAAAGTGCGCATTCTACACTTTAAATATTTATTATCAACAGTGCAAATATTTATTTTACAAATACATGCATTTTAAAATATGCACACTACAACAAACAGAACTTTTTATAGTGTTTAATACAGCTATTAAAACTTTCTACAGCGTTTCTTTAAACGCCATATATCAACATGTTGCAATAACCCTGAGAGATACAATAGCGTTTCAAAATTGCTATGGAAAATGGACTTTTAACAGCGTTTTTGTTGCCATCTTAGGCAGATCGTATTGATACAGCAATTTTCTATAACGTTTGAAGCTTGCTGTAGAAAATCTTTTATGACGCATTTGAAACGCTATAGGGATTCTTGTGGTTCCGGAGAATCCACCTACAGGAGAACCAGGAACAGTGAGCTCTCTCCCTTTTTCCGCCCGACTCTTTGGTCTTAAGAATGCTGGTTTTATTTTAGGAACGAGTGATAGCCCTTCTCCGATCCTTACTGCCCAACTGGAGAGCGGACAGCTAATGCGTTCCACTTATTGAACAGGGTCTATGGTCGGTCAAAACTTATAAAAATTTTTTCACAGCCTAGTTAAAACGCTATAAAAAGTATAAAAGCTTTTAAAAAAATTATTTTCATAGTCCAGTTAACACGCTATAAAAAGTTTTCAAAGCCTGCTCAAAACGCCATAAAAGTTTAAAAGTGTTAAAAAACTGCAATTACCAAGCTTATTTCAACTACTATATTATAATAATTCAAAAAACCGCACTTATCACATTGTAATGTACGTAATCAAACGAAGTCATAAGCCAAACCACGAAATTACACACACACACGCACACACACACATATACACATGCATAATATTTCATACAAGGAGTATTAAACATATAATATTTGTGACAAAATATAACAGTACATACAACTGTAGCTAATCAAAATGATACATATTAAAAACAAGAGTGCGACATCATGAAGCTAACCAAAATGATACATACACAAAATGACCGACTTGAAGGAGAAAGAGTGCGACATCATGTAGCAACCTCAAAAACATCATACAACACCTGTCAAAAAGAAGCACTTACGTGCGTATGTTGGTCACAAATGGTAAGAAACTTTATGAATCAATGTTAAGGGGTAGCTGACTGTTTCTATGTAATGCGGTGTACGGGAAAAAAGAAAACCCAACTGCACTCATTTTGATTTGCTTGCTTAATTTTTCTTCTTCATAGACTAAGTTCAATCACAACCGTACTTGACAGACCCTAGCCCTTGTAATACTTCATAACTGTTTTGTGTTTTCATATGGTTTGTTAGTACTCATTTATGCACTATGGTTATGGTCCAAATAAATTGAGAACATCCAATATCTATCCATGTACTATAACAAAACAGTAAATGATTAAACTGGATATCTAGAAAAGCCAACGCTTATCAAGGTAGGGGGTTAATGTTATGTTCCAAAGCTTAAATTTAATCATAAGAGATGCAACTATATTCAAAAACTCTAAATTTTATAAAATTTTATTAATATTTAGATATTAATTTAATTTTCTAAAAATTAGTTAATTTTTAGAAAATTGCTTTATTAATATAAAACTTGGTTAACTTAGTTAATTTTTATAAACTTTGTTGATTTTTATACACTTATCGAATTTCATGAATTTTCGACAGCACTTCCTTTGCGTGGTTAGTACTTTTCCGTACACCCCAATTCAATATACATTAACACGATCAAAACTAGATCGGATTTATATCATATACAACAAAATATACTTCATAACAGCGTGCTCAATTAAATGCATAATAAAATAGCAACTTTAGCTAGCAATCTTCCATATAGCAAAGGATATTGTGTACATATATAGCAAAGTAAAGGAAATAATTAGGATGCAAATCTACAAAAGAGTTGATGCCAATATTATTTATTAAATAATACTGGAACCTATTTGCCAATTGATTTATTACATCTTAAAATTCATTCAAATGCTCTACGACAGACTTCTCTTCATCTAGTCTCGGTTCAAGCTATAAAGGTTTCCTTCTTCCAATACTACTCTCATCCTTACACGACCACCTTTCTTCACTCTCAAAACTCCACCTTGAGTCGCATAAGTGCAATCACAACGATCCAACTGACCGAGAGAAATAAGATTATGTGAACAAGTGGGTACATGTCTCACTTCAGAGACTTCTCTAACCACACCATCATGCATACGAAATCGGACAGATACAATACCACAAATATGTAGCTCTTCTTCATTGGCTGTCTTAATCATGCCGACACTCTTCTCATAAGAAGAAAAACAATTCACATCTCTACAAATGTGAAAACTGGCTCCCGAATCCATCTTCCAAGGCTTATTTTCATTAAAGAGGACATCACAAGAAGCATCACTATTAGTACCTTCAGCAAAACCTGCATGTGCATCACTACTATTATCACCATGTGCAGCCTTTTTCTGATCTCTTTTATAAACATAACACTTGCTGCATATGTAACATTTCTTATTACAATAATGACAAGTGATAACATCTTTACCATTAGCGTCCTTTTTTTTTTTCAAATTGTTTCTTTCTTCGAGTCCATTGCCACCATTACCTCACTTTGAATTTATATCATACCTAACCCTTTTCTTCTAAGCTCCTCATTCAAAAGACTGCTTCGAACAGTTTCCAGATAGATGGTTCCATTAACATTGGAATTACTCAATGAAACAACCAAAGTTTCCCAACTTTCTAAAAGCGAAATCATTAATAAAAGAGCCTGTAACTCATCATCAAAATTGACCTTCATATTTTTCAATTGATTTATTACATCTTGAAATTCATTCAAATGTTCTGCAACAGACTTCTCTTCATCTAATCTCAGTTATACCAACTTTCGAACCAAAAAAGCCTTACTAGTAGCACTCTTTGACTCATACAAAGATACCAACTTACCCCACAAAGCCTCCGTGGATTCACAACTAGCCACATGATAGAAAACTAAATCATCAAGATGTTGACAAATCAAAGTAATCGCCTTATTATCCATCTTCTTCCATTTTCCCTCATCTACATCAAGGGGCTTCTTTCCATCTCCATCAATCAAATCATGAAGATCATTGAGCTACAGAACATCATCCATCTTAGGCTTTCGAATGTCCTAGTTTTCCCCATCCACGATAGCCATCTTTGAAAACGAAATCATATCCGACATCAATAATTTTTCAAACCAAAATTACTCTAAGATTGCGAAGATCTGTGCTCCGATACCAAACTGTTATGAAAATAGTAGCACTTTGCGGAAGCTTTTATCAATGGATCTTTGTCGTCCAAATCACAAAGAGATAACTTGGATTGAAAATAAGATGGAATTGGAATCAAAATGCAATAACACAAAATATTCCACCCAACCACCCACTTTATTGATTCACCAAAATTTTGTTTACAATTAACAGAACAAAACTAAAGTAAATGAAAAACCGTTGAATCAATAACCAAATTGAGAAAGGGAGCAAATATACGTATGGCTAAAATTATTGGAGAAAAAAACAAAGACGAAGAAGAGAAAATTAGCAAATATATTTTCCACCGCATTTTTACCCTCTCTTCTAGTCTCTATTTATATAATCGATTACTTAATGCCCAAGTTAACATTAGGTAGCAAAAAATAGTTTGATTTGCCAATTAGAGAGAGAAATAAACATACTTAAATATGCCTATTACTTAGAGGAAACAAAATCTTCTCTTACTTTCTTTTGCATATTTATTTCCCTCTGTTTGTGATTTTGTATCACCAAAATTTAACAACACTCATTTTCCCTTTGGTGAGCGCAGGATCATCTTATCATTTTTTTTAGTTTAACATCAACTAATTCCACTACACCTTTGTGTCATTAAGGAAATTGAATAAGTGAAGGCAACTAAAACCAACATAATACTGTTGTGTTTATAGCTAAACAGAGCAAACCTACTAGGCAAAAATGCACATTGTATGAAATAACCAACATAACAATGTAGTGTGTATGAGCAGGTACGATGCAGTATTTAATAAGACAACATAATGTGTACCGTCCCAAAAATATATACAGGGAGAAGTCAAGTAGCAACCACAATTTGGACTGACAATTCAATCACATTTGCTTAAATGTCATACAACTAATAACAACTAAAGATTATCGTTAAACATCTCATTCGATTCATTTTGTTTCTTGAAATAGCTAGATTAACTTCTCTTTTTAAGATAAAGCTTTCTTTACATTTTGCTTAATTTTTTTTAACAAGAACAAGAATTTATATGAGTCCAATTTAAAACATGTGAGGTAAAATATTAACGACATGTATCATTTTACATAAAGATAGATCATTTTATCATTTTATTTAGAATGATAAATTCTTTTCCTTTCACAAAAATGGTAACTGTTTCTAATTTTCTTATGCAATGTAATTTTTTTGCCTTTGGTACGAAATGGTTTCTACAAAGGTCTTCCTACCCAAGCTCTACTTATAATTTTTCATTATGCCAAATCATGTTTAATGTGTACTTTTCTAAGTTAATTGTTTTAATCCAACATCCAAAATGAACTTACTTTTTTATAGTATAAGATTATGTATGTTAACAATAAGTCTAGAAATGAGATTATGTTAATTTAAGAGTGTGATCGCATGTAATTTTGTATAAAAAGGTATTTTTATATTATTTTGTACATAAGAAACTTATTGTATAAAAAATATAGTTCTTGTATATTTTTATTCACACAAAATGCACTACTCTTTATGCAATACTCTTTTTCGTATAAAAGCTATTTGTGTATATCTATAAAAATTTTGAACAACATCTTTTATACGGATCTAAATTTACATTTAGAAGATCTATTTTAAAATTGTAACACTTTATGTAAAAACATGGATTATTTATAGAATGATAAATACCTTCATGTTTTTATTTAAAATGATAAAATTGTCTTTTTACGTACGGTCAAATTTTCTTTTATTTTTCATTAATGAATGATATATAAATCAATCCTTCTACCAAAAGGGCATTGTTATTGACACTTCAGTTTTGAATAAAAAAGGCTGAATTTTATGAGCACCCTATATCAAAATTATATTGCTATGAGGGGTGCATGTCCTATAATTAAGTAGGACTGTTATGGTAACGGTAAATTTACCATTACCAGTTAATCGGTTACTGTTTTAAAGTAAAGTCGGTATATCAGCATAATCAGTACGGTAACGGTAAATTTACCATTTTTTATGGTAAAACATCGGCAATATTTTTTCAAAACCAGCGGTGACGGTAATTTACCAGTCCATTCATAATACGTTGATATTCATGTAAAATATTGCATTACGAGAGTCTAGAAGCAAGAAAATAGTTCAATTTATTTCAGTAATTCAACTCAAATGATGATAAATACACTTCTTTTCTATGTCCTTTATTAAGTGAACCAATGAGATATATAATGAAGCATCGTTTGGCATAAAAATATATTAACTTATTATTTTTCTAGAGAAACGGTAATTTACCATTACCAATATAATGGTTACAAGTTTATCGTTATACCAATCATCGGTATACCAGTCAATCGGTAACGATAATGCTGAACAATTTTAGTTACCAGTAAAAACGTTATGGTAATGGTATTTACAAAATGACAACGGTAACCATTATCATAGCAGCCCTAAAATTAACACAGGACATTTTTACCTCTTTTGCTCTTAGTCAAAATATCAAAATCCTAAACACTTTTATTTACTTTCTCCTTCGTCTTTATTTTTGAGAAAAAAATAATCGATAACAAAAAATTCTTCTTGATCTTTGTAATTTGATCTAAACTTTGCTAAGAAGGTGATGGAAAGGTAAATTTCTAACCTAATTTGTTGTGCGTTTTGAATCTGTGATAAAAATTAGGATTTAAAATTACTTAGTTGAATACTTTCTTGAGTAAGAAACAACCTTGTATCTTTATAGTTTGCAATTCTACGTGGAGGTGAGTAGGAGTTCTCCATTATTTAATTAATGATTTTGGATTAAAAGCTAATGATAATTAAACAAAAATTAGAATAAATAAAAGAAAAGACAATTAGGTCAATGTAATTGTAATTTTATGAAGGGGCTACTTTAATTAGTATTTCTTATGATATAAAAAAATTTCAAAAGAAAATGGCCACTCATATTTAAAATTGGAGTTCTAGTAAAAATTCCCTACCAAACTCCATTTCATACTTATCTCTATGTTGAGTCATGTTTAATTTTTTTTCCAAAAAAAAACATTGGTTGATTGATGCACCTAGGATTAAGTCCTAAAAACCTCTAAATCGACACCCTAGTTTTTCTTAATTGGATAAATTTTAGAAATAAAATTGTCTGTTTCTTCTAGTTTATCCATTTGCTAAAATTCGAAATGATCATGAAACTATGTAAGTTATTTTATTAAAATTACGAAGGTGTAAATAAATATGTTAGCTCAAAACTATATTAACAATTTCAAACATGAGAAAATAAATCACTTTATATAAAAGTATTTCTTTTTATCTTTGTACATTAAGATTAAATTTTTCCCCCATACGAGTAGATTGTCTTTTTATATATAAATTCTTTTGTCCTTTCATGTAAAGTGATTACTTGTTTTATCATTTTATATAAAATGATAATTTCTTATATCCTGGAAATAAAATGATAAACTCATTTATCGTTTACATAAAATATTAGATCATACAAGTTTTTCTTGATCCCGACCATCATCCCTATCCTACCCATTTATTCTTCATTTTTCTTGAAGTACAATGCAAAAATATGTTGCTTTAATCACTCAACTAAAACAAAATAACCGAACGAAGTTAATTTGTATCATACACAACATATTTAAATGCTCGTAAAAGAAGTCACTATTAGATTGTGAAAAAAATCCCTTTTAGGAGAATATGAATTGGAAACAAGATGTTGTTTGGAGGGATATTCCATGGAACAAGATATTAACATATTGCACAAGCATACATTAGATAATTTTCTCTCATTAAAAAAAAAGATACCACTTCTCAAAAATTAATAACTTAATTGAACCATACAAATATGACTTACTTGTTCTAGCTGCTTTGCGCTTTCTTCTATGCTTGCATCACCTTATAAAAGAGTTATATCTTCAGTGCACACTTTTTACCGCTGTTACAATTTACAATCTAAAGTATGTATCCAATTCACAATCTAAACCTGCAAACTGAGAAAATACATTTTGTAATTTTTATGTCAATATTCTAACCAACACAAACATAAAGAGAATATAGCAACAAACCAATTATTGTATGAAGTCGAATTCCATACGTTAACAAGGAGATCTAACCAAAATCTATATATAATATAACAATATATACAAAAATCAGACACGCACATATAGAGCTACTATTTTTTGTTTAATTACTTATTAAACATGCAAGTGAAAATTTATCCAAGTCAATATATTTAAAGAAGCTATAGTTTATCCATTTATCTTAGATAAGTTTTTATTCTGAAAGAGGAGAGAACCCAATGGGTAACACCCCATTAGAAAAATACTTTATAATAGGGAAGATCACCATCGGAAACTAACTTTACCTTTTGAAAAGAAATATACTCAGAATTAGAAGAAAAAATAATAAAACTCATATACGATTGGATTTCATCTAGTATAAATCTTGACATATTGTTCGTCTATGTGAAAATGCTATTGCTTATGATTTTACATCAAATGTTATGATGTTGCTTGGAAAAAGGGAACATAGAGTAATATTGAGTAATATTTATAGATAACTAAAGCACATACTCTCACTTTTGCATTAAATTATTTCATCACGTTCAAACAATACAAAAATATCAAGAAACCCACCCTAATGTGCACATTTAGTTGTCCAAATCTGGGATAAAGCTACCGTTGATTCAGTTATATTTTCATTGAGTGAACTATCACCCTCCGAAAACATGATAAATAAACTAAGCTTTAAGCTGGAGTTAAATAAGTTAAGCTTGAATAAAAGATAAATAAATTTAGATCTAAACAAAAGGATAAATAAGATTTTCTTTTTGTTGAAACTATGTTTATTCATTTATCTTCACTTGTATACATCCGATCATTTTCTCTATGATTTGCTTATAAACAAAAAATAAATAAATTAAGCGTAGAGCAAAAGGTAAAAAATTAGCTTTTAAAAAATAAAAATAAAAAAAAGTAATCTTTTTATCAAAATTATGTTTTTTAAATAATATGTTCATTTTATTTCTGTCTTCATTTAGCTTTTGAACAAAATGATTAATAAATTTAACTTCGAACAAAAGGAAATTGTTACTCACATAATAATTTTGATACGTGTATTTAATACGTGCATTTGACTTTTAATAAAAGATAAATAAATTGTGCATTATTGAAAAAATGCAAATTAATCTTTTGAATAAAAAAGAAATTTTTTATCTTTACGTGAAAAAACTATATGTTTTTACCTTAATCTATGAAAATCCTAAACGTTTTAAAAAAAAGATTAAGCACAAATAGGAATTTTTAGCTTAGTTATATTCGATGCTATAACCAATGATCAAACATAATAACTACACAACATAACTATTTAACTAAGGAAGTTTAGTTATAAAATAATTATCAAGGCTACTGACTAACCAACCAAATTTCACAATCTCATTGTTTTTCCTTATTTGTTAAACTTAAACAAAAAGAAAAATAAATATATCATTTTCCAAAGCTATGTTTTTCTGCAATGTATGAAATGGTAAATTAAGTTTATAAATAAAAAGAAAACAAAATTTACTTTTGTCGGCAGAATCCCATATTTTTTTATCTTTATCTACGAATACCTAAGTGATTTTATCTCCTAAATGATTTGTACCTGTATGCATTATGGATACATAATAATCCCTGATCAACTAAAGAGCCGTGACAATAACTTAGAACACCAATTGAACACATGCAAACATCATATGCATAGGAGCGAAAATCAAACAAATCAAACTGATGCACCATGGGAACTCCATCTAAAACACTTCATATAATGCTAGGAAGCTCATAAAACAATCGTACAAGAGCACGCTGAATCTGTTAAACCTTTCCGCGATGAAGTGTACGAGCACGTTGAATCTGCATGTGTATGGGAGTGCGAAGACAGCCGTGACAGGTATGGTGTCGATTACTTTTGTTTTTTTAGAAATCCAATAGATTTAATGTAGATTTTAGGGTTTGAGAGCATGAATTTTTAGGTTGTTTTGTATGATGAGAGAAAGAAGAGGAGAAGGATGATAGTGACAGCCATGACGATTTCAAGATGAAGACGATAACCACGAAAAAGACAGCAAGGAGGCAAACACAAGTTTTGGAAGATTGAGTCGACAAGGAAATAAACAGAAGGAAAGAAGGAAGTTTAATTTGGTCATAAACAAATAGTAGTTTTGTTCTTGAAACAAATTGTAGTCGGGTAACGTCACCTTAACTAAAGAAGGATTTATTTTCAATTTAGCCTCGTTTAAAAACTAATTATCACAAGTAGCCTTGTTTAGAAACTATTATCAATTATAGCCCTGTTTTGGCCAGCTCAGCCCCGGGCTGCCAAAACGTACTGGCGACTTTTCAAAAGTAGCCAGTTATTATTTTTTCCACGAAAAATCACGGGCGACTTTTGGAAAGTCGCCAACAGGCGACTTCCCAAAAGACGCCTGTTTTGTTACAAAACGCAGGCGACTTTTGGGAAGTCGCTTGTTGGCGACTTCCCAAAAGTCGCCCATTCGGGGCTCTGCAACAAAACCAGAGCCCCTCTTTCTTCCCCCCTTCATTTTAAACCTATCCATTCCCAAATTAGAAACCCTCCCCCTCCGATTTTTTTTCCCCAACTCAGAAATTTTTCGTTAAATACTTTTAAAAGAAGTAGATTTCGAAGAACTACCTCAAGCCTAGCGAAACGTTGTTCAGTCGAATCCAATCAAGTTATGCAGTAGAAACCCTAAGTTTTGAATTTAGTTTGCAAAGTAAAAAAAATTTGTGCTTGATGCAGAATGGCTCCTAGTTATATTCCAACTATATGCTATTTTGATGGTGAATTGGTTATTGACGATTTAATGTGTGGGAAATATCTCGGTGGATCTTATAAACCGGCTAAAGTTCGAAAAGGATCTACTTTTGAGCAGTTGAAAGAGTCGGTTTATAAAGCAACAAAGATAAAACAGGAAGAGTACGAGATTGAAATTGTTTGCAATTGGCCAACAGATTCTGGTTCCAAAGCAATCAAAATTGTTGACGACGATGATATTGAATTAATGTTTGCTGCATCGATCAAATCTATTGAGTTGTTTGTTGGGAAAAAAAGGAGATCGGTTGCAGAAGAACCAAGACCGGCACCCGCAACAAATTTTGGCGTTGAAGAATATTCTAGAATGGTGGGGAACATGAGTACTGGTCAAGGAATTCCGTCACCTAGTTTTAGCAATCCAACTCAGCACATATCGCAATACGGGCAACAACAAATGTATTATGGTTTTCATCCGTTCATGAATTTGTAGCCAAATGTCCAATTTACCTATCCACATTTAAGTAGGACAACTTTCCACGAATGAGTCAGAGGTATCGTTTAGCCGTGATTATATAAAGTTATGTTTTATTGAATTTATATAATTCTTAAACCCAATTTGTATTCCCGTGCAGTTTAATTCCAAATCAGAATTCCACTCAAAGAAGTGGTAAAGCATCGAGTAGTCGTACAAATGAACGAATGCCGCCAACTCGGCCCGAATTTGACCATTTAAGCCAAAAGTAAGTCAAATATTGCAACATGTTGCAAAATCATTGGTATGAAGAAATAAACTAAAAATGGTGTATTAATTTACTACAGCTGGGCAGCAAATAACACTACCACACAGTCATACGTTCAACCACCAAATGAACCAGCAGGTCAAACTATGTGCAATGATGATATGGATGTAGAAGATGAAGAAGATGCACAAGCTGTAGATGTAGATGCTGTAGATGTTCCTGCAGTTGATAGTATGTCTATTGTGTCAATACCAGATGTTGATACAACGTGGGTGGAAAACATGCAAGTAAACAATGATCCACTAGAGTATGATTTTGGCGGTGCGGAAGCAGAGTTTGTGGACAATGATGAACCAGAAATGGAGATACCGTTGGATGATGATCTGTGCAGTGCACAAATTATGGCTAGGTCGATTGTAGCAAATGTAAACTTCAACAACGAATTATTTCTATCCTGCAGCGTACAGACTGGTTTCAAAGTTGGCATGGTGTTTGAGAGTAAAGCTAAATTTCTGCAACAGCTATCAGAATGGTCAATCCTACATGCGGTGTCCTTTAAGCCAATAAGGTCGAACAAAGCAAAATATACCGCCATTTGTAACGTCGATGACAGTTGTCCTTGGAGAATACATGCTATTGACTCAAAAAAGACACAGGCTGGATGGTGGGTTATAAAAAAATATCCTAGTGATCATACATGTGTTAACCCTACAGTGAACTCAAATCATAGGCAAGCCACATCATCCTTTATGGTATCGAAGATCATGCCTTTCGTGAAATCTGATTTGAACATTACAGCCGGAACGGTGCAAGTTCTAATGGAGGAGCAATTATTTAATAAAATTAGCTATCTGAAAGCATGGAGAGCATTGAGCAAGGCTGTTGAAAGAATTTACGGCGATTGGGCAGAGTCATATTCCAACCTACGGCAATACTTTGGTGAAATATGCAAAACAAATCCTGAAAGTGTAGGACATGTGACTACTGATGAGTATGGAGTTTTTGATCGTGCATTTTGATCATTTGGGCCATGTATTGAGGGATTTGTCCATTGTCGACCTTTGCTTTGCATAGATAGTACACATTTATATGGAAAATACAAAGGAACCTTACTTGTTGCAACAGCCGTTGATGCAAATGATCAGTTATTTCCCTGGCATTTGCCATCGTTGAGTCTGAATCCAGTGATAGTTGGGGTTGGTTTTTCGCATGCATGCAAAGGTTCATTCACAGCGTGAACAATCGCCGTATTACCTTCATTTCTGATAGAATGAAAGGAATACCTACAGCGTTGCAGAGCAAATGGCTAGTCGCACATAAACACAAATACTGTGCCAGACATTTGAAAGCAAGTTTTCAAGCAGCAGATTTTAGAGATAAACGATTGACCGGTTTATTCTACGCTGCTGCATGTGCCTCTGAGGAGATTGAGTATTTAAAGATTCGTGAGGAAATTAAAAGCAGTAGTATAAGAGCACACAACTGGATAGAGAGAAGTTTGGGTGGAAAGGAGGAAAATTGGGCATTATGTAAAGATGATGGTGGTCGTTTTCATGTTATGACGACTAATGCGTCAGAAAGTTTTAATGGTGTACTTAGGGGTGCAAGATCTTTGCCTATTAGAGCACTTGTTGCACGTACCTTCTATCGATCCGTTGATTACTTTTGCCAAAGAAGAGAGTTAGCTAAGAATTCCCCACTTCGTGTCACTCCAAAATGGGAAGAAAAAATAGCGGAGAGAGCAAGCGAAGCTAGACGTTGTCGGATTGTTCGTTTTAGTCAAATTGAATGGCAAGTGATTCATTACTTCGGCGATGAATTCAAAGTTATAATCGATGGTAACACGTGTTCATGTACATGCAACATCCCATTGCTTCAGCATCTCCCCTGCGCCCATGTGATGGCTGCTTGTTCGTCGGTGGCCAATGGGGCAAACAGAGCTCATCATGATTTTGCATCACATTGGTACTCTGTTCAGAATTACCTAGCTGCATACTCTGCGGAATTTCATCCCGTACGCGATAAAAGGTATTGGTCTCCACATGAATGTCAAATGGTACTTCCACCTCCCGCTAGGCGAGCTCCGGGAAGGCCTAAGTCAACTAGAATTAAAGGCGCTATGGACGAGATGCAGCCTCCAAGGCCTAATAGATGCAGTAAATGTGGTATGAACGGTCACAAAAAGAGTCGTTGTAATTCAGTTATTTAGTTCACGTATGCGTGTTATTATTGGTTTGATGTTTGTATGCCGTATGTAGTTTATGTAAGAACAGTTTGTGTTTATATTTCATTTGCTAAGTTCTTTGTGATGATGAATGTTACATAAAATAATTGCATATAACAATTGCATATACATGAAAGCTACCGATACAAAGTACATGAAAGCTACCGATACAAAGTACTTAATTAAATTACATATAAATAAACACCTAAATCTGTGTTTACTTCTCCCACAACGTACGAGGACTCAACTTATCGAACGGTACACCCTTATTCAGTAGTGCGTTTCGATACTGTAGGTTCAACTTCTCCAAACGGGCGTTCTCCGCTTGCATCTCCAGGGCATATTCAACTCCCCTCGGACACATTTCCGGATCTTTCCATTTAAAAAAGTTACAACATTCAACATAGTTTGGCCGTATCTTATTATCGTTGTACGATTCGCAACGGTAAAAGCGACGGCCCGCATTCCTTTCATTCCGACACACAACCACTTGACATTCAGCTTCGCAATAACAAAGCACCCGAGGCGCTATCCGGCTTGTACTAGCATTGTTAGTCTTACGACGAGCAAGCACATCCATTAATTTTCCATAAAGTGATTGATGTTTTGATTCACCGCTATCCATAGCCAATGTCGATGTACCGCCAACCCTAGAGGGGGGCAAGTGTTCAACCTGCGTCTCAGGGACGAAATCAACCTCAACATTTTCTTCATTTACCGGCGCAGAGCCTTGTTGCAGTTCAAATTCTTCATACATTTTCATCATCGTCTCATCGTCAATCTCCCAATTGTCCATTCTTGAAAATATCAATGTTGGAGTTAGGCTAAATCGCAAAACATTAAACAAATTTAATAGTGCTTATGAATCTTACCTTCTTTTGGTGTCTTCAAATCTCAATAATATATTCCTTTGCCGCCAGGAACTATAGATTTTGTGGAAGAGAGAAGTGTGTTAGGTTTGAGGCTCTATATTTGCAATTTGGTAAAGTGGGGACTGTGGTAGGGGGAAGGTATGGGTTTCTGTTTTGAAACTCTGCACAATACTGGGGCGACATTTCAAAAGTCGCCCCAGTATTGTGCAGGGTTTCAAAACAGAAACCCTGCACAACCATTTTCGCTCTTCAAATTTCAATGGAATTCAAACAATTTCTAATTCAACATTTCTACCAAACTCAATCATCCACAACTCAAATTACAACATTCAAACAATTCAACAATTAAATTCAAACAATTCGCATCCAACAATTCAACAACAAAAATAATCCTAATATTTCAGCAGTTCATTAAACAAAATAAATCCGGATAAAGCATATCAATCACTTATACCATTCTCAGTTCTTCAATCTACGAAGTTCTCGAGGAGTTCATTTTGGTTTTCTCCTAGACAGTGGAATTTCATCCAGCGAATTCTCCTCTTCACTTGCTTGTGTAGGATCTATAGGCTGTGAAGGGCCGGGAGCAACTTCAACCTGTGTTTCTTGAAATGAAGATGCGCCTTTACGATGTCTACGTCGCTGATACGTACGAGTAGTGCGGGGAGGAACGCCATGGGCTTCTATGGCATATTCGATGAGCCCCTGTGCTGGTGGAGGAGGAGGCGGTGGGGGAGGTCTTGGTCTTGTTAACTTGTTTCTTCCCAAAATAGACTCTAAGATGCGTTTTACACTAAAGCATTTCCTCTGCGACCTTTCAGGAACCTCTTGTGCAAGCTCGTCTACAATTTCGATCGCACGGTATATGCCGTCCGCCTGTCATGACATAAAATTCAAGAAAATGTTTAAGTTTCAAATATTGAAATAAAGACTAAATGTAGTACGTACCACGTTACTTTCAAGAGGTGCTCTAGGAGTGTAAGGGTATGCAACCACAGGAGGCGCTGTAGGTGGATCGATGGCACAAAGAACATATCGACGCGTGATGTTCCAGTACCAAGACAGATATTCCTGTTCGGACAATGTGAACTCGCGTTCCTGTTGCGTGTGCATGTAGCGGTCGGTCCATGTCTCAATCGCCATAGCATACTCCCCAGCTTCAATATCAATCCTGTAATGGGGTGGTTGTTCCGGTAAATGCTGGGCCATACCAAACTGCCTCATCACTCGGTCAGGTAGATGATAGACGACATCATTAAAGCAAATCAAAGGAACCCGAGCAGTCCACAGCTGAATGGAAGTGGTGCATAAGTTTGGAAGATGTCCAAGCACATCGTCGTATGGGGTCCAACTCACAGCCTGATAGTCTAGCACATCGAACTCGTTACGGTAGAAGGCAACATGACGCCTCGGCGATGAAACGGTGCTTTTAGGTCCTACCCACCTGTACAAATATTCAATTGTGACTTCTCAAATCCAAACACGTATACTACATAATTAATTATACCTAGCACCGTATGGCAATGATAAATCAATCGCCGTCCTCCTCATCGTTATTCTATCCACGGGTAGATAAGTCCAACACCAAAGCTGCAAATAAAATTGGACACATGGTTTTAGTTGGATAAAAGAATATGAAATAACGGTCGGCGAAAGTAAAATATGGACATACCTGTACTAGGCTCACACAACCACTTATGCTTGTGCTCTCTTGCAAAGCAAGCATCGTCAACTCGCAGTACGTATACGCTAGAACTGCACTGCCCCACGAATACTGGCGACAAACTTCAAAGTTTTCTAAAAAAGGAAGCCATCTAAGCCATATCCGTGTCTTCGAATGATCGCATATCAACCTCGAGCATATAATATGCAATATAATGGCTCTGGCCCGTTGCTGAATCTGAATCTCCGTCGCATCTGCAGGTATGTCGTCCGTAAATTGTTCCCTAAACCACAGTGTCTGTATCATTTCGTTTCCCCACCACTCCTCTGCTGGAGGAGTTAAACCTAGGAGCTCTTGGCATAAACTAATGTAATCAACGGGATCGGGGTTGGTCAACGGAGCACCGTCTATGGGTATGCCCAACAAGCACGCAACATCACCTAACGTGATAGTCATCTCTCCGGCTCGTAGGTGAAATGTCGATGTCTCTGGTCTCCATCTATCCACCAAAGCGGTGATAAGATGATGATCTGACTGGATGTGCCCCATCCTAAAAACAAGTTCAAATCCAGTTTGGTCTATCAACTGTATAACGCCTGGATGACCGGATGTTACTCTTTTCATTTTGGACGAATGATCTATGGTTTTGTCTGCAGTATTACTCTGTCAAAATATCACAAAAATATTATCAACATGTAATATATATTACCTTTCGATATTTGTACATTTCGAATACTAAAAAATTTACCGCGACAAATTCCGGATTATTCGTTCGATGCCGTTGTTGCAAATAAAGGACAGATCCATCAACTGGTCCAGGTACCATCTCCGCGTAATCTACACATATACAAATTAACAATTTTTTCATCTTTATTTTGCAACATCAACACTGCGATTTTACGCATTGTTTTTCCACATTTTACCAATGATTTCAACCATACACACATACCTCAACCATCAATTATTGCTTACAATTCCTAAAAATTACTAATTTACAAATTTCTTCAAAACCCTAAATTGAAATATTAATGATTTTCCCATACCTGCAGGCGCATCCGACATTGAAGAGCTAGCCATCTTCTAATTTGTTCAACGAATTGCGAAAAAATTTTGAGTTGGGGAAAAAAAATCGGAGAGGGAGGGTTTCCAATTTGGGAATGGATAGGTTTAGAATGAAGGGAGAAGAAAGAGGGGCTCTGGTTTTATTGCAGAGCCCCGAATGGGCGACTTTTGGGAAGTCGTCAACAGACGACTTCCCAAAAGTCGCCTGCTTTTTGTAACAAAACAGACGACTTTTGTAAAGTCGCCTGTTGGCGACTTCCCAAAAGTCGCCCTTCATTTTTCGTGGAAAGAAAAATAACTGGCGACTTTTGAAAAGTCGCCAGTACGTTTTGGCAGCTCCGGGCTGAGCTGGCCAAAACAGGGCTATAATTGATAATAGTTTCTAAACAAGGCTATTTGTGATAATTTGTTTTTAAACGAGGCCATTAAAGAAAGAATGCAAAATTGTCCTGAAACTCAACGCTGCTGCAGGCATTGTCACTCAAACCTAATTTCCACTAATATTTAACCCATTGAGAAAGTGGCGTCGGTCAAAGCTAACCCTAAATCCTCTTTCTCCCGCCGCCATTTCCTCTACTCTTAGCTTCCTCAAGGTTTTAGACCCGAACATAGCTATAATTCCATGCTATCGTGGATGATCTTCCTGTCTTTTCCCTTCATCAATTGCCATCCTCACCGTTTCTCGATCCAAACCCAGTCTATGCGCCGCTTCTCCCATGCGAAAAAACACACGCTGAATCGTTGAATCCCGACCTCAAATCCTTTTTTTTTTTTGGCCTCATGTTCACTCAAACCATCGCCTAAACTATTTGCTCCTTGGATACACCATCAATTCTCTTCCTCTCTTTGTTTCAAATTTGGGGATGGAAACCGCAGAGCCAAAAATTTCAGAGAACCCTTATGCTACTTTCACTGTGCTGCTTTCCGACATAAACAACGTTTTTTGGGGATGGAAACCTTAGTTTCTCTTTTGTGAAATTTTTAATGCTCAGAACTCAAATTCGTATCTATGTAGATCCTTCTGCTTCAGCGCCTTTGCTTTTTCAGGTAGACGGGCTACACCGTTTCTCATTGGCTGTCGATAGATTTTCTATGAAAATCTCTTCTAGCACATAACTTGTTTTGCAAGTTCAGAAAGGATGGCCTCTCTGAATCTAAATCTTGATCTGATATGGTTATTACAACTTGGAGGCCTTCAACATCTTTCTGTTTTGACTTCTCTTATTCTGATTCTTTGATGAACGGGGAGGCATTGTTTGCGGTAGCTTTGACTTCTGAAAGACTTTGGAAAATCAAATCGTCGAGCATGTTGTCGATATCTTTCTGTCAGATCATGCTCTCCCTGTTATGACTACAGATGTTTCTCCTCCTGATCTACATATTGTTGGCAAAGTCTTGATGATCGTGATGCTAAGATTTCGGATTGTTGCTCGACTCCGATTTCAGCTATAGATGGGAATTTAAAATATATTTAATCATTTTTACAGCCTTTGGATGGATCCACTGTCCATATCTTACGTTCAGGAAACAAAAGGGGAGGCATAGTTCAGACAAGAATAACAGACTTTTCCATGGAAGCGCTCAACTTTTGGACTCCACTTTTGACATTTGCTCTGTTGATCAAGTTTTTGATTCAAATTTTTAATTCGGGTTATTCATGTGAACAGGTTCTTTTAGGCAGTATCGTTTATCCTCAATTCATTGAATTCTGAACTTGCGAAAAACATGTGTTGTATATAATTCAAACAACTTAGATTTCGAACACTTTAAACTAAAGAATTTTGAAAGGGAAACCCATCACATGAAGATTTTAAGTTAGAAAGTTAGAGGTCTTCGTGTACCACTAAAATCTTCTATAGTAAAATGTTCTGTTAAAGACTATGCAGTAGGTATAATTTTATCGCAAGAAATTAAAATTGAATCCCCTAGTTATGGGTTTTATAGGTCGATAAGTGGGAACGTTTTCAGAGGACGATGTAGTATTGTTTATCCTCTAGTCATTCAGTCGGCTGAATATTCAAAGGTATTCATTTGTACATGCACAGACTTAGTCGGCTGACCTGGGTGGTTCAGTCAGCTTAATTTCAAGTTTGTTGTGATGTTTTTGAAAATTCAATTTTTAAAAAATCATGGTGTATATATACCACGAAGAAAAGATTTTAACAACTTTATACCTCTCGACATAGACACTGTGACTGATAGTACTTTGTAGTGTCAATTTGGTCTTCATTTTGATATAATTGTCTCCTTGTAAAGTTGATATCCTGCAAAAGTGGTTTGTATATGTAATATATACTTGTATAGTTGTCACTATCAAAACATCAAAATATAAGGGTTCTATCAAGAGATTTCTTATATTCGTTATGTGATTGCTTTTACATATGTTTGTAATTTTAACCCTTACATTTCCATATAAATAGAAGAACCATCTTATTCAGTTTAAATATCCAGGAGAAAACTCTAGCCTTCATTGTTGAAACTTGGCATTAGCTTTGCAACCTGATCACGGAGTGGAAGAAATCACTTCGAGGAGGAGATATGCAGTGCAGCGTGTAGTCGACCGACATGACATTTAGCTATAAATTATATTTATCCTCATTTTAGTGTTATACATACGTACCTTTAAAACATTTATAGATAAGTGATACATTTTATTTATCCGTTATGTGATTGATTATACATAGCTTTGTAATTTTGATCTTACATTTCCCTAAATTAGAAGTCTTCATATTCAGTTTAAATATCCATGAGAAAACTCTAGTCTCCATTGTTGAAACTCTGTACCAGCTCTGCAACCTAATCACAAAGAGGAAGAAATCACTTCAAAGTGGACATAAGTTGCAACATGTAATCGACCGACATGACACCTAGCTATAAATTCTATCTATATTCATTTTAGTGTTATATACACATGCATGTTCATATTATTTTGACCATAATAAAAAGACCAAAACTTAATTTTATTAGCTACACCTATATATTGGACTAGTAGTTTGATATACATGTATACCGTTTAAGGTTTCAAATCTCGGATTTTGGAGAAAACCTCGAGCTAATATCTCGGCTGAAATGAAGAACATTTAAAACTCTGATAACCAACCAAGTTTTCAAATCTAGGATTTCGGAGGAAATGTCGGATTTCTATTTCGGGTGAGATAGATGATATTTAAAACCTTAATATTGTTTATTTTGAAACCATGCATATATGTATATCAACAAAATTCGGCCTAATGTAATATTGGTAATAAATAATTTCAGTAATAGTTTTCTTTTTTTGGCCTATGAGAAAAACATCCCCAATTATACGATCAACATTGAAGTAAATGAAATCGCTAGGAGATAGAAAATGGAGGAGTAGAAGAAAATTAGGAAGTCACGTATGCATGGATTGATTTGTGCTTTTAGGTTTAAATAAAAGCCAGACAGTTTGACTGAGATGATATCATCACGTCAAAATAAATGGTTTTTATTTAGAAACAGAAATATTAAAACAAATGTTTTCAGGACTTTTGTGTAAAATATCATCCTTTTTCCTTCTTTTTGTCTGGCAAAACCTAACCCGAATAAGCCGAAAATCACTTTACTCTAAATCTCAAGAGTATCTTATATTAAGTAGTTCTATGGCATCAAAACGTACACTAAAATTTTCCTAGATTTCAATCAAAAATAGAAATTTTGTATTTCCATGCAGTCAGCTACTCCTTTATACTATGTAGAATTCCTTGGTTCCACTTCTTTTATGCCACTTTGCTTTTTTTTCATCAAAGATATCATAACTCTCTTTTTTAATTCGGTAAGGATTAAGTTTTATTTGTTGATTTAGGCCGAGTATTTTCTATTAAGTTCTAAATCAAAGCTTATTTTGTTTGTTTTTAATCAGTCTTTCGGTTAAAATCATCTATCAGAAACTTTTTTCTTGCTTATTTTTAGTTCTACATGTTGTATAATAGTTTGTTCACTTTATACCCTTATTAAAAATAAAATTTGCAAATATAATGCAAATTCGAGATTTTAATATTAAAGTTTAAATATCAGTTTTCAGAAGAAAAATTAAATTTAGAACTTCTAGTATACTTTAAAAAATTATATTGTTGAAATTCTGAATTTGAAAGTTCAAGACTCTTAAATTTGAATTTTAAGAATTTAAGGCTTCGTTTGGTTTGCTATTTTTAGTTTTGTGTTTTCGTTAAAAAACGTACACACAACGCATGTATTTTTGAAAAACAATCGATTTGGAAAATGAAGTCGGCATATAAAATATAAAACAAATTTATTTTGTTTCTCATGTTTGGAGAAATAACAAAAGTACGAAAAACAATTTATCGCATCTGTTTGTTCATCCATCCACTCAGCCGTCCCTCCATCGTCGTCGCAATGGTTCAAAAATTTATATTTCATTTCCGTCATTCTCATATTTTGTTATGAATGTTAAAGACGCAAAATACAAAATACAAAATAAAACCAAACATGCCTTAAATTTTTTAGAATAATTCTTTTTATCAAAAATTCCAAAGACTCTTAAATTAAATGTCATAATTCATTTCTTTTAGAATTATAATCTCACATTAAAATTCGTAATTAATTTTGTAAATTTAATCTTCCAAAATTAACATTTTTATGACTTTTTGTAGCATTCAAATTCATCTTACTTCAAACTTTGTTAAATTAAAGCATTTAAAATTTAAAATTTTAACAACCTTTAGTTGAAAACCAATTGATATGAAGGACGTTATTGTCAAAGAAACACTATTGATAAAAGTTCAGTTTTAGAGGAAAGATGCATGCAAAGGCTTTAATACCGTTTTGATTGTGTGAATTTGAGATAACCTACAAGAAACATACACACAAAGAGGCACGCATGCGCATGCATACAAGCGCGTGCATGCATACATATATATGTATGTGCGTGTGTCCTACTAGTTAACATGTTTTAAAGCTAAGTCAGTGTAGGTTCTTATGTTTGTTCTCATGTAATATCAATATCATGTTATGATACCCTGCTATTGAGCGATGCATACTTAGTACTACTAAGTTTGCTTTGCTCTAGGTTTGTTCATAAACAGATTTGCAAGATGAAACTCGAATCTGATTTCTTTTGCAGACCAATGATTCTATATACGGTTGGAGGGCAACGATCATGTTGTACAACACACACTTGAAAAAATTGTACTACTTGAACTTTTTAATTGGCTCAATGAAGCATGCTATTATTGTATCGATTGTCAGTGCCTCTTATTGATTCAAAGTGTTTAAAATCGAGTGATAATTTGTTGATTTATATCAAATGTTAATTGTTTAGATTTGTTTTGATGTATAATTTTATCCGACTAGTCTTGTTTTTAGAATATTTTTCTGGACCGGTAATCCCTTTTGACAAAGAGCATTTCATGTTAGTTGAAGTTCTGACCAAACAATATGTTTGAGTCTTTCAATATCAACCCACTTTTTCTGGTTAAATACCAGTAATCAACTTATTATATTTTAGTATTTGTATCTCTCTATTCGCTTAAGATAAATCTTTAGTTCGGTAGAGCTGCCAAGTTGGAAATTCTCATGCCCTTAGAATTAGAGTACTCGCACTAATAAACCTAAATTTTTTCCCTTTCTTTGCATCTTTTATCGTATGCCTTAAATATGTCAACCCTTGTTGTCTACGTCACTTTTTTATATGATGCAATTTTTTTTGACAGGATTGATGTCTATAACAGTCAACTATAGCAGGATCATGAATTCTTTGATTAAGAGGTAACAGATTTCTGCATGTCTATAAATGAGCACCAACTAGATACTATTTGTTCTATCTTAACATGATGTCTGTACTCAAATTTCATGTAGATCTAAACACCAAATATTTTGTACATATTCACATATTTTATTTTTCTTGTCAATTCCTTGTCCTCCGAAAATTTGTATCATTAGATTCTTCACAGATTAAATAGCATTAATAAAGTTTCAAACTGCTAACATTAAAAAAGTACAAGTCACTACGGTAAAACGAAAAATGATGCAAAGGTCTTCGACTCTTCGCATTCCCAAATTTCTTATTTTACGAGACTAACATTTGTACTCTCTATATTGGGTATAAATATGTTAGGTTGTCTTGTATGTTGTAAGGAGGAACGACAGTTTGAAAGTGAAATAGTCTCACATCACTAAATAATTTGGAGAATTGATGTATAAATATGAGTTGGTAGGTATGTAATATTAGGAAATTCTTTTGCTACAACAAAGTGTGCACGCCCTTGTAGTGAATGTTTTCTTCCTCGAGATAGTTAACACGTGACACTTTGCTAAAGCCACCGTCTCTCTAAGCGATATCCATGAATTAAGAACAGTTCAATAGTTGATGTTCGTCTTGTCTTGTCATCACTTTAGTAGCCTAAAATTACTAAATAATATACCTTTTGGTGTTTTCAACTCTTCATCATCACCCATATAAAGTTTTTAAGAATCAAAACAAACAAGCATCTTCATATTTTTGGTGGTGAAATCATGACATTTTTATTACTTAATTAATCTCTTTTTAAGTCCATGAATGATTTTGTTATTGCTAAGGCTGCTATGATAGGATGCTTGTGTAACAGTTTAATGATGTTATAATCTGTATCATTTCCATCTAACTTCTTACAACCATCCATCTCGACATGTTTATAATCCTGGAATATTGAACAATATTTGTTATATATAATTACAGCGTGTATTCGTTTTTACTATATGTTGCTATTTTGAAAAATAATACAACATATAACCATACATAAATACCTTGTTTTTTTAAACATAATTCTTGTAGACAAAAACATCTTTATGAAAATATCGTGTTGAAGTATTTGGTATGAACGCCGAATAATAGTTTGGTTCTAGACAAAAACATCTTTATGAAAATATCGTGTTGAAGTATTTGGGATGAACGCCGAATAATAGTTTGGTTCATATGATATTTCATATATTAATTCCAGTTTGAGAAGTTAAAAAAACAACAATTTAAGTTTTTTGCCAAAAAAACCCTCTAAATTTATTACTCACTATATTAGCCTAAAATCAAAAGAGAAAAGCACCATTATTTATTTGTACTATTACAACAAAACAACAACTAAACCATTATTCCCAAACAAGTTGGGTCGGCTAGAGATGGAACCCAAAATTAAATGACAAAGTCAATTTAAAAGTCATGCTAATAACAATAACAATAGCAATAATAAAATACGGTCAAATAAGTAAAATAAAAATAATAATAACTAAGTAAAATAAAAATAAAGATAAATATATATATGTAAAAAAATGATAATAATACCAATAGTGATAATTGTACTAATAGTAATATTGGTCAAAGACTAAACACTACATCTTAAGCTTATTTTTACTATTATGACATAAAAATATAAATAAATGACGGTATTGAATATTATTAGGGCTCTTATTTCCCAAGTCTTTAAGAGGCATGATGACTTCAATTTCTCTCAAAAGATCTGATGCACTATAATGGTTTTGAGATTACGATAGATTTATTCTCGGTGAAAACACCAAATTGTTGATATTGACTAACAATTGCAGTATGCGGCTTGTCAGGTTTTGTTTCAAAGCATTTTCTGAATAAC
The DNA here is from genome assembly GCA_030765085.1 of Allium cepa. NCBI lineage: Eukaryota > Viridiplantae > Streptophyta > Magnoliopsida > Asparagales > Amaryllidaceae > Allium > Allium cepa. The sequence goes on from CM060946.1 coordinate 391,228,774, forward strand.
CAATTTGTTAACAAAGATCGTGTATATGTAACACATAAATCATATGTACGTACAATTGGACAACTAAATCATAGAAATATTGTAAACTAAATACAACCGAGATAAAAAGTTAACATGGTTTGATCTATCCTACATCCACGAAACTTATAAGATCAAGTTTATCATGTAAGAAAGAAGATGAAAAGGCAATGAATATTATGATTATAGAATTATCGATCTCTGTGGTACTTCTATTAATTGATTATCGTTTCTTCAATTATTACATGTTTTGAAAACCACAAAATTATTACATGTATTATCTTTAAAAATACAAGGTTAGTTTATATGTACCTATATGTTGTGTTACCTTTTTAGTATAGCAACAAACAGTAAAAACGCACATGCGCTATAATTACTTATAATAAACATTATTAGTTAAAATATGTCAGTTTATAATGTGTATGTATATTATATGTATACATAGATAGATGTTTGGATGAAAAATATTGATACCATATAATCAATTGATATTTATGTGAAATGACTGAATATGTGTTTTCCTAATATTCCAGCGTTATAGACATGTTAGGATAGATGGTTATAAGAAGATGGATGAAAATATTACGTATTATAACATCACCAAGGTGTTACAAGCATTCTATTGGAGCAATCTTAGCAATAAAATAATAATTCATGAACTTAGAAAAAAGTTGAATAAGTAATGAAAAATATTATGTTTTTTATTACCAAAATTATAGTGATACTAATTTGGTTTGGTTCGTAAGAAATTACATGGATGATGATGAACAATTGAAAACATAATATGGTAGACTACGTGTTTTAGTAGTCATAGGCTACGGAAAAGATGACAACGCAAGCATCAGTTATTGAACCGTTCTTAGTTCATAGGGTACCACTTGGGGAGTTGGTGAGTTTGGAAAACTTTGCCGCACATGTTCTCTACCCTCAGGAAGAAAACTTCTACTACATAGTTTCACTTATATGCTATATGTGTATAGAGAATATCAATGTTAATCTCATAAAACTAGCAATTTGAGAACGTGAGCAGTATCTTTACATCATTTATAATTTTACTACATTGACTTGTTTTTTTATGTTATCATTTAAAATTTTATTAATGTTATTTACTCTGTTTAGAATCTGATAATGCAAATTTACAAAAATTAAGACATCAACATGGAAAATAAAATCGGCGAGTTCGTACAATACAATCGGTTTAAATCTGCATGAAATTCAAATATTCATCATGTTGAAAGAGAACGAATGCTCTCTATATAGTGCTTAGTTATAAACACGTAGAAATCGGTTCCATCTTAGCTATGATTGATTGTTACGAATATTAGAGGAATATTCCCAAGACAACACTTGGCGGACCTCAACAACCAAATTGAAACTCTCTCGCATCAGTAATACAATTTAAAAAATAAAAAGTACTCAAATAGTTCTTGCCTTGGAAATAGTGAACTTAAAAGAATGGTTTTATGCGTTAGCTTTGTAGGTCTGATTTGTAATGTTGCATTTGAGTAGGTTGGAGTATGTATAATTTGTCCACTTGAAGGATTCCATTTGTATTTGTTCTTCTTCGAGACGGGTTTTATTTGAATTTGAGGAACGGTTGGATAGAAGGGTGGAAGAACATAAAATTTGTGATTTTTCAACCTGATGTAATAAGCTTTTAGAGTATACAATGTTTTTGATGCCCTTTTACCTAGTTTCCTGATTAAGTAATGCTTTTGAAGTTGAGATAATAACTAGTAAATACAGTTTAATTTCGGAGTTGAGGTAATATTCACCATTATAAACATACCAAATATTTTTCCTTAGTGTTAGAAAACCTTTTCTAAACATATACCATTGTTGGGATAGCTATACAAAGGCATCTAGCTCAATAGAAGATATTATAATATAATTTTTTTTTCCACTATTCGTATATTGGCCTGTGCATCTTCCAGGTGGTGATAAAATGATGTTAGTAATACAAATGATCACTTATATGGGACAAAGATTCTACATTGGAATACTATATTTGCAACTGAATTATTAACAAATAATAGTAAAATTAAATTAAATGAATACCATGCAATTTAATGTAATGGTTATTAATCAAAATTTGTTCCATACAACACTACTAACACAAACAAGAACCAAATTTGGGGTTTGCTCAACTTTCTATTTATAAGCAGCTGGCTATTTCAGATGAGTTTTTCTTCTTCTCAAATTTCATAAAGAAAGCTAGTATTTTTAATTTTTGTGGTCCTAAATGGTAGAGGAATAGGTTGATAAAAAACCCATCAATCATTCAATTTCAATGAGTTTATATACAAAATTAGTTCGCTGACTGTGTATGTTTGATTCAGAAAACTTATAATTTTGTTTTCTCTTCAATTAAGCCTGATTATGTACCGTCTGATAAAAGTAACAGGGTTATATAATGGATGTTTGTTTGGTTATTTGAATTATTCTCATATATAGATGCACTAAATCAAGATTTAAATCTGGAAATTTACGGAAAGACCGTGAAATTGAGAAGTCAGATGAAGGTAATTGAGTTTTCTTTTTATTTTATATTTTTACATGATTATCCTATTTTGGGAGATGCAAGTAAAATATTGTATCTATTGGAACTGAATTGTGGTTGATCTAAAAACTGAATAGCTATAGCAAAGGCATTTTGCTTAATATAATATATTATATATGTTTTTCTACATTTGGTTATTCGTATATTGGTTTGTGCTATATCTTCTGATAAAAGGATGATAGGATGCAAATGATCGCTTTAATCGGACAAAGATTCTATATTGGAATACTATATTTGAACCTAAATTAATAATGAATATACTAAAATTTAATGCAATGAATATAATATTTGCAATTTAAATTTTAATGGTTACTAATCAAAATTTGTTCCTTACAACAATACTAACCGAACAAGAACCAAAATTGTGTTTTTCTTCAATTTCCCTTTGTATGCACCTAGCTATTGTAGACGAGTTTATTTCATTTTACTCAAGGAAAGTTAATATTTTGAATTTTTGTGTTCCTAAATAGTAGAGGAATTGATAGTCATGATTACTCTAATAGTGTTATTTTCTTGAATTGATATTTGTTACACAGTTTTTATTAATATATCGGTGAGTTGACCATTGTCCATAACCTTTAGGCAGCATGCACAGACCCCACACATACTTAATGTCAGTTACATAGTCTAAAATTCATATAACCACAACTTCAACTTAAATTTCAGACGTTATTTAAAAGTATATCAGTTTGATTTTAGCTAATTTCGAATAATTTTAATTGTTAATAACATTTGCCATTAGCCAAAAGCATTACATTTTTTTAAATAAGATAATTAACATAAAAACATATAAATGTTGGATTCCATCATGCAGTTTTTTAACTGTTATGATAAACAATTAATAGTTGTGTTTTTTGAACATGAATAATTTTTGTAAAATATAATAATTTGATATAAATCAAGTTATTTCTGCATGTTATAGATTTTAATTAACATAATGCAGGTTTGATTGTGTTTTTGTTAGTTGGCGGTCAGGCAGTGTCTAATTAATAGCCTTCCTCCCCTCAATTAAATAACAAGGTAAATATTCAAGATATTAAACACACACATACACATTTATAAACATATGCTCATGTGCTTGTATGGGTGTGGGTGTAGATGGGTATGTGTGTGTGTTTTAAAGTATGATGATTAACCATCAACGGTTATGTCCTCTTTTGATCATACATAATTTTTTTTAAGAACATAATGATGTAGCATTAATCAAGTTGTATGTGCATGTCATAGCTTTTAATTAACATAATGTAGGTTTGATTGTGCTTTTGTTAGTTGTTGGTCAGGAAGTGCTCATTCTATACCCTTTATCCACTCAAATAAATATCAAGGTAAGTATTTAGGATATAAAAAACTGAAGTCTTATACAAATTAGATTTCAAGCATAGGTTCCACGAGTAGGGGGAAGACCGTAGTTTTCACAGAAATTGCGATGTTGTGTCCATTAAGAGTATGCTTATTGGTAAGAACATTGATTATTGGATTAAGATAATGCTTCTCGGTTGATAGTAACCACTATTATATTTTTGTATCCTTATTACATTTTGGATGTATATAATTTTGGACAACTAAAGTGTGATCTCTTTGACAGCTGCCCATGTTCCACTTGTATTAATTCAATGCACAACAGGGTTACCTGATTGCAGAATGTAGCAGAACAAGAGACAAAAAGTACTAGGTTCACATCATCTAAACCAAGTCCTGAGGATGGCTTAGCGTGTATTATCTTGCAATGGAATCCCAAGTTTCAAGTCTACTGATACGGAGCCACCTGCTGCAACAATGAAATTATTACCTTTCTTCTATTTCAAATTATTCAAATAACACCTACTTACATGTTATGTACACGCACATGGACAACTAAGGTACACACTCTCTCACACACACATATATACATGCATGTATCTGTGTGTGCGCGCGTGCGTGTGTATGACTAATAAAGTGGAAATTAGGGACACATCCTCTTCCTAAAACTCATTAGTTTTTTATCCCTTCTTTTGAAAACTATTTTATACATATTTTATTTTATAATTCTCCTTTTTACATTTTTTGTTTCCAAATTCATGAATGGTTGCCAAGGCATGCATTTCATACGCTTATGAGCTATCGAAAATGATAACGTGATCACATGTTAAGGTTAGTAAAATTATCCAAATGCCCCCTTAAATTAAACCTATTTTCTAAAAATAGAAGATGTATTTTATAAAAGGAAATTGCGAGGGACCTAAAACTTTGGTTTTATAATCACAAGGATGTATGCCAAAAAAATTCATTAATAAAATTGTTTTGGTTTAAGAGAAAAGGCAAAAAAGGGCCAAGACTTGTGTAACATCCCGGTGTTTCGTGCCATTCGTATTCGTACATGTCGAATTTGAATTGCTCAAAATATCAGATTGTCAATTTATATTTGGCAAACTCAGCATATACAGTAAATAAATTAATCACAGAATGACGTACACAGTAATATAACAATAAGCAGCGGAAACAAATGAATAGTAGTTTATGAAGCTACTATATATATATAACAGTGTTAAAACAAGATGCAACAGAAGTCTCGAATACATAGAAGTCTCAATACAATAGTCAAATAACAAAATTTGAATATATCACTGGAGCCAACTGAATAATTGAAAGCTGAATAGATGTCGGTTGTGATATCCCGGAAATTTTGACAATATCAATTTAATAATCTTTATATAAAATTAAATTGATATTGACAATATTGATTAATAAAATATGTTTTGGTTTAATAATCTGAATAAATAAATATTTAATTTGTGATTTTTATCTTTTAAAAGCTAAAATAAATGTTTTTAATTATAATGTATATATATATTTGTATATATATTATGGTTTATCTTTGTTTTGGAATTTAATAAATAAATAAAGTTTTGTTTTTAAATTCTAATAAAATATTCAGTAATTAGGAAATTATGTTTTAAATTAATATTAAGCTTTTAAAAATCTATTTAAACTAGTAATTATATGGTTCGATAAAATTTAAAATAAATGTAATTGTTTAAAATTTGTCTTAGCTTAATTTTTGTTTTAAATTTAAATAAAAAAAGTTTGTTTTATTTCTTATTAAATATTATTTGATAAATATGATTTGGGAATATTTTATAAAGGTTTAAAATACAAAATAGCATATGGTTTAAAATTTATTTATTTATAAAAGTGATTTATAATTCTTTTTATAAATCATATAAAATTTGTTAAATTGTTATTTTCAAGTCATGATAATAAATGTATTATTTTCCTATAAATATAAAAAGAATTAAAATAAGAAAATAGTATTATCATTTTATATTAAATAAATTAATTTTAATTTGGAATTCAACGCATTAATTTGAATTTGGAACTTTATTTTGAAATTCAAATTAATTGATTCTTTAAAATATTTGTATAAGTTTTAATTTATAAATTGTTTTATTTACATTTTCTTTAAAATAAGAAAATCATATATATTCATTCAAACATAAAATAAATTAAAGAAAACTCTTTATAAACATTTAAAATATAACTTAATTAAATAAAGACAAGTGTTAACTATTAAACAATCTAAGCTACATGTGTCTATTTAAAAATAAAGAAAACATGACAAGTGTCATTGTTTTATTTTAATTTATTTTTATTTTGAATTAAAATAAATTTCAACATTATAACAATTTTCATTTCTCCCCTCATTCTCTTTTCAAAATCAAAGAAAACATTGCATTTAAAAATCTGAATTCCTCAAAGAAGATCAACCTGCAAAAATGAATTCCTACAAATCAAAATCAAGTCTGCATTTTTTACAACCTGAAAACCAACTGCATTTGCATCTCTAGAAATCTGAGCAAATCAAAAGGCCTGCATACATCTAATATTGGTCAGAGTTTTAAATTGCAAGCAACCTGGAGTTGAAGTCTGCATGTTTTCAAATTTTAAAAAGAACAAGCCTGCATACATGAATGTTAACAGAAATTAGAGGCTTTCCTAAAATCATGATGGTTATGTTCTTCAGATTTGAGGTGAGTAACCTTTTATTTAAATAAATTAAGTAAATGTAGGCTGCCTGATTTGTTTCTGAAAATCTTTGCTTGTGAATAACATAATCATCTTCCTAAATCTTAAACCATAGATGCATGATAAAATTGAAGTAACTTGTTTGTATATATAAGAGTTTACTGGGAAATTTCTATGAATTTATTTAAGTATGTATTACTGTTGAATATCATGATTGTTGTGTTCTTGACTTAAGCCTTTAAATCCAGATTTTAAGTAGTCTCATGACTTAACCATTATTGTGAAAATAAGTTACAAACAAATTTGTTTGTTAAACATAAATCTGAAGTATTAAAATTAATGAGGTAAATTAAATTCAAACCTTTTCTGGAAACCAAAATGTTCAGTAAACATGAAATTGTTTAAAATATAAATTCCTTAATTTATTGAATTAAGATTGTGATCTGAAAACATTCAAGAAAACATGATTTTTAAGTCAGAAAACACCATTTATAGTTTAAGATTATAGGGGCAGCTCACTTTTATCTGGAAAATGTGAATTTGTAAAATTCTATTGATTTTGGAAATTTGGGAGTTTGAAGTTTCTTGTGAATGAAGATGAGTGATCATGAACATCATAAAAATTATCAGCCTGATGAATTAATCTTTGGATTAGCAGTGGTGAAGGTATTTGTTCTGTAACCCTAAGCTTTTACCTAAGTAAGAAATTCGATCATCATTACCTCTAGGATTGTTCTAGTGTGAAGCTGTTTTGGGGAAGTGTAGCTGGAACTATGACAAGGTTGTGGCTGAAGTTTCGACTCAATCGATGATCGGAGGGAGGAGAACTCGCCGTTGACAAGTTTTGGGGTTTGGGAAGCACTGTGTTCTAGGTTTAAAGGGAGGCTACTATGTTTGATTTTTGGTGAAATGGAGGTTTTCTGATGATTAGGTGTTCAAGTTGGATTCAAGGGTGGATGGTGGATGATCATCACTGATGATCGGAAATTGTCCATGGATTTTGTGCATGTGCACAGTAGTCATGTGGAGGTAATTTTGTTTCTGGAATGTGGTGAAGATGTGGTGCTCGGGTCATTTTAGTTTTTGCTTAAAGTTGAGGTAAGGGTGACTCGAAGTAAAATAGTGTTGAGCTCGGGTAGTTTTTGGTTGCAAGATCTGTTTTCTGTAACCTGACTGTTTCAGGTTTAAAAAAAAATTAAACTAAATTTAAATAAGGATAGCAGAGCAAGATTTGAACTAAGAATCAAAGAAAGTTTGAATTAGGTTTAAGCAAGTTTAAATTATGAATTCAAATAGATTTGAATTCCAGATTTCAAATAAAAATTTTTGCAGAAATAAATTATTTAAAAACTAAAACCTGTAGAGTGTTTATAAAATGATTTATAAATCTGAAAAAAAAAGATTTAAAACAAGATTTAAAATTTAAGTTAAAATCTGAATTTGAAATCCTGAATTCAAATTAGAATTTTAATCCGGAAGTTTCCAAAGGAAATAAGTTGATAAATTCAAATGTTATAATCAAGTTGAATATTTTAGTATTTTATAACATATGTTTTATAAATCTGAAATGAAATTTAAAACAAGATTTTAAATATAAATTTTTGAATTTGAAAACCGAAACACAATTTGAATTCTGGTTTGAAATGAAATAAGATTTGAAGCTAAATGCTTCAAAAATCACTTGAATATATTTAAAGTATAATTTAAATTTATTTAAATTGATTATGGGTTAAACTTTTTTTAAAAATACCTTAAGTAATTCTTTAATATGAAATAAAAAGGTTTTAAATAATTAAATCTTGTTTAAGTTTGATTTCATTTTAAATTTTAATTTAAAATGGAATTTAGAGAAATTTAAAAGCAAATTATTTCTAAATAACTTTGATAATGAAAATTAAATCATTAATGAGATTAATGATTTTCATAAAAATTGTTTTGAACTTAATAATCTATTATTTTATCAAGGTAATTAAGTTTATAATTAATTAATTTAATTAATTAATAATTAAGTTAATTAATTAAATAATTAAGGGTTTTATTTAATTAATTAAAGGATTAAGTAAGTTAATTAAATTTGATTAAATAATAATTAAGAAATCAATTAATTAAATAAGATTTGATTTACTTTAATTAATGAATTGAATTTATTAATCAAGTAATTAATAATTAATTAAGTTTTGATTATCATTTGATTAATTAAATAAGTAGAAATTAATTAATGAGTTTTATAAATAAATTAAGGATTAATATTGATTAATTCAGTTAATTACTTTGAAAAGTAATTAAAGTTTTGTTATTGGTTAATGAAGGTCATTAACTTAGTATTATTTTATAATTAATTAATGTAATTAATTTTAATGATTAATTGTATTAATTAATTTAAAGATAGTCATTTGAATTATTTAAGTATAATTACTTAATGAAAGTAATTAAGAAAATTAATTACTAATAGTAATTAATTTAATTTAATCACTGGTTGATTTGAGAAGTAATTACCAATGTAATTAAAAATGAATAATTACTTACTGAAGTAATTAAGGAGATAAATTACTTGATGTAATGTAATTGAAAGATACTTGGATAATGGAGGAGTTTTGGAAATTAATTACTTTATGTAATTAATATGTAATTAGTATGCAGAATAATTACTTAAGTAATTAATAATTAATTACTTAGTGCAATTAATTTAGGTTTTGATAATTGAGTTATATTGAAGATGATAAAGAGATGTAATTAATTAAATATAGTTAATTACTTAATATGATTAATCAATATGGATAATTGATAATTAATTTAATAAGATAATTGTAAATAAAATAATTTGGGATCATTAATTTAAATAATTAATGATATAATTAAGGATTGATTAACAAGAACAATTAATCAATGAAGAAATTAATTAATGTAATTAATTAAGGATTAATGTAATTAATTATAATTAATTAATTAATAAAGTAATTACAGGTTAATTACTAAATTTGGTTTGGAATAATTAATTTTTGAAACTAACTAGAGGTTAATTACTTGAATGTAATTAAAGGGTAATTAATCAAGATGATTAATTAGGGTAATTTATTTGAGGGTGATTAATTAATTGATTTGTAATTAATTAAGGGAAATGAAGCAATATTTATATGGATGAGTAATTAATTTAATTTATTTTAAATTAATTAAGGAAGAAGTAATTAAGTTAATTCATTTTAAATTAATTATAGTATGATGATTAATAAGTCATTGCGTATGAATGCTGTTTGATATTGGTTACCTGAATGGTTGAGATCTCAGATATGAGATAAATGATGTTGTGTGATTTGGATGCTATGGTTGCATTGAGTTGATAATATGAATTATCTGTTTGAGTTGATAATATAGATTATCTGTTGTGATGATAATATTGATTATCTATTGTGATGTTGAGAATTATCTATCTGTGTGTATATAGATAATATTGAATTAAATTATTTTAAACTTTAAAACAACTTGGACCTAAAAGACACGTTTTGGATTTCGATGAGATTGGGATTGGGTTTCCATATTTGGATATCCGAAAACCACATCGATCCAAATTAACGATAGGTCGTGAATCTCAAGTGAAGGTGAAGATTCAGAGTGCAAGGGTTATCGTCGTTAACTCTGAGGGTGATTCCAAAACGAGTGTAATGAGATAATGCCTTCGGTTTCGTTCGAACCCGAAATGAATTTGTATGGATTGAATGCTTTCAGAACATCGTCAGGTGGATGATGAGCATTCTAAGAGATGTGTAGTCTAAAGGTAATTGTAGCCTCAAGCCTCATCAACCGGGAATGGTTAAAACAGGGGAGGTGCAGCAAGGCTTCGATGGTAGCTCCCACTGGAGAGCGAGATTTATCCCTGTCTAGAAGTCCCTTTATATTCGGCTGTGTGGGCAGTTGGTTGCAAACAACTGCGGGGTTGTCTTGCTCTGAACTGTTCAGTAAGGAATGATTCCGGATTTGTGTTGCAGGGGAGCGGGCGTACTCCTCGGTACGGTGATCTAGGCCACGTACTGTGACGGGCGGTACCCCAGTAGCCCTGCCATTGTATGGAATCCAAAATCCAATAAGTGCCAACGGTTTTGATTGTATTACCCACTTTTGTGGTAATAGCTGGAATTTAATCATGTAACAATTTCGGTTATTTCTTATTTACTTGAAAACCCTAGACACTATTATAATATCACCGGATTTCATATCAAATGTTTTGGTTAGCGTAAGGTAAAAACTTTCCATGTTTATGTATGGGAAGTCTTACGTGATACTTTTCTTTTCAAATGGTTTTTAAAGTTAAGCAACCTTAACCTGTTACTCACACCAGACCCATGTCTGACCCGGAGTTTATCTTTTGTTTTCTTAAACTCTTGGGTACTCAAATTTTTACGAGTAGCCAAGGGATTCAGGTTGGATTTGACGAATAATGGAGGAGCAATGGAGCAGGAGGCTTCTGCGTTAGAGATATAGTTTTCCGCTGTGTATTCTCTGTGTTGTGTTTGTATTAAGTTGTAAATGCTAGACAGGTGTTTATAACTGTCTAGTATATGTGATGTGTATGCTATGTATCTCTGATTATTGTTGTATATTATGTAAATACTTATGTTATTAATATAATTTATTCGTTCCGCTGTTGAGCTACTAGTGTTGTTTCTTCTTTCTCTTCTTTCTTTTCTTCTTCTATCCCTTTCTTTCTTCAAGATGATGCGATTTTCTGGGAGTAGAAAGTCGGGTCGTCACAGTTGGTATCAGAGCATTAGGTTGAGTGAATACCTAGGCTCTGAAATGGTGTCTATCTTGGGAGAGCGTATTTGTAATTTTTATATATTACTTCTACCTATCTATTGGGTTACCTGTTCGGGTTTTCCAATATGGGTTATAAAGGTAGATAAGGTAGTGGTGTGTGTAACACAACTACCATTGGTTGGAGTTTGAATGATTGAGGTTGGAAGTGTGTTTGTCGAGACTGTAGACCTGATACCGCCTCGAGTGAGCTTTGCAGTGGTGTAGGACTTCATTGATCTCTGAAGGTAACCTGTTAAGGTTCGGAGTTCATCTTTAAAGTTGGATGAGTAGAGTTTGATCTGTTGGCTGAACAGAAGCGAGAAATGGTATCTTGTTATCTCGGGAAGTAGTAGCTGCGTGATGAGATGCAATGACTATGGATGTTTCCGAAGATGATTTCTTTGGAACAAGTTTAGGAAGTAGGTCTGCTTTGGTGTGGTGGCTGAGTTCAGCAGGGTGTTTCTGTTTGGTTTGAAGTCCGAATTTCTCGAAGAGCTTGGATTGGGAATCCTTTGGCATTGGTGTTAGCAATGCAGCTCGGAGTATTCTGTAGGAAGTCTTCTGGCTGAGTAATTTTTCCGGAGATGGAGTTCAGAAGCAGTGGAGTAGAATCCATTTCTTCGATGGATTGACAAGTCCAACCTAAGCTGTTCTGATTGGTAAAGAGAGAACAGTTCTCTTTGGATTTTAGTTTGGATTGATCGCAAAAGTGACTTGCGATGATTGAGTATTCTCTTGGATTGTTGGAGATTTTTCTGGATGTTTTCTGGAAGTCAGGAGTTGTCCTTATCTAGAGATTCAGTCTTCTTATTGTGGCGGTGGTTCAACTAGTTGAAGGTTGGTTCCTTGAGATGGAGTTTGTTGAAGCAACTCAGGGTTTGAGGAAATTCTGAATGTTTCCCTGGGTTATCAGAGATCTTCTTGGTTTTGGTTGTCTAGTTGTGCTTGTGTTCTTCATCAGCATTCTTTTCTACCCCAGATCAGAGTTGTGCAGCGAAAGCAGTTTGGAAGTGCATCTACTTTTATTTTTCGGATAAGAGAAGTTTGTTTCCTTCTGATGGTTGTGAGTGGAGTTTGCTCTTGATCTTGGTTGATCAGGAAGGATCATTCTGGTGGATTGGGTTTGGTCCAGTTTGTTTCTTGAGACATCAGCAAGGATTGAGCTTATCAGGTAGGAGGTAGGCAGCCTGAGATCGTCTGAGGAGTTTTGTGAATCTGAGGTCCGAGATCTGATTTTGGATGAGTTTCTCAGTTTTTAGGAGCTATAAATTTTGGTAAGGCTGGGTAAGCTAGCTTCTAGATGTTTTGAATTTCTTTTGTGTTCTGTTTTGGATAAGTGTTAAATTTTCTGGATTGAATTGCCAGTTTGGACAACTGGAATTCGATGTGTTTTACGCATCTCTAAGGAAGTACGTGTATGATCTATTTTTGGTTTTGGGATCAGCTGTTCTGGGAGATTTGGTGGTTGAGTCAAACTTGTCTATAGTCTGATGTCTTGTTCAGTTGTAGATCTAGATAAGTAGGAGTTCTGTAGCTTATAGTGTTGATTGTTTGGGTTTTATAGAGCGAGTATCCCGATGTTTACTTGGGAAACTCGAGGAAACTCTATCCAGAATTTTGTCCGGATAGTTAATTTTGTTTGATTGGATGAATTGATTGCTATAGTTGTTAGCATACATTTGATATATGTTTGTGCTTTAAAATTTAAAATCTTAAATAGGTTATTAAATTACCTTTGTTTTAAATTTCGAGGACGAAATTCTTTTAAGGGGGAAGGAATGTGATATCCCAGAAATTTTGACAATATCAATTTAATAATCTTTATATAAAATTAAATTAATATTGACAATATTGATTAATAAAATATGTTTTGGTTTAATAATCTGAATAAATAAATATTTAATTTGTGATTTTTATCTTTTAAAAGCTAAAATAAATGTTTTTAATTATAATGTATATATATATTTGTATATATATTATGGTTTATCTTTGTTTTGGAATTTAATAAATAAATAAAGTTTTGTTTTTAAATTCTAATAAAATATTCAGTAATTAGGAAATTATGTTTTAAATTAATATTAAGCTTTTAAAAATCTATTTAAACTAGTAATTATATGGTTCGATAAAATTTAAAATAAATGTAATTGTTTAAAATTTGTCTTAGCTTAATTTTTGTTTTAAATTTAAATAAAAAAAGTTTGTTTTATTTCTTATTAAATATTATTTGATAAATATGATTTGGGAATATTTTATAAAGGTTTAAAATACAAAATAGCATATGGTTTAAAATTTATTTATTTATAAAAGTGATTTATAATTCTTTTTATAAATCATATAAAATTTGTTAAATTGTTATTTTCAAGTCATGATAATAAATGTATTATTTTCCTATAAATATAAAAAGAATTAAAATAAGAAAATAGTATTATCATTTTATATTAAATAAATTAATTTTAATTTGGAATTCAACGCATTAATTTGAATTTGGAACTTTATTTTGAAATTCAAATTAATTGATTCTTTAAAATATTTGTATAAGTTTTAATTTATAAATTGTTTTATTTACATTTTCTTTAAAATAAGAAAATCATATATATTCATTCAAACATAAAATAAATTAAAGAAAACTCTTTATAAATATTTAAAATATAACTTAATTAAATAAAGACAAGTGTTAACTATTAAACAATCTAAGCTACATGTGTCTATTTAAAAATAAAGAAAACATGACAAGTGTCATTGTTTTATTTTAATTTATTTTTATTTTGAATTAAAATAAATTTCAACATTATAACAATTTTCATTTCTCCCCTCATTCTCTTTTCAAAATCAAAGAAAACATTGCATTTAAAAATCTGAATTCCTCAAAGAAGATCAACCTGCAAAAATGAATTCCTACAAATCAAAATCAAGTCTGCATTTTTTACAACCTGAAAACCAACTGCATTTGCATCTCTAGAAATCTGAGCAAATCAAAAGGCCTGCATACATCTAATATTGGTCAGAGTTTTAAATTGCAAGCAACCTGGAGTTGAAGTCTGCATTTTTTCAAATTTTAAAAAGAACAAGCCTGCATACATGAATGTTAACAGAAATTAGAGGCTTTCCTAAAATCATGATGGTTATGTTCTTCAGATTTGAGGTGAGTAACCTTTTATTTAAATAAATTAAGTAAATGTAGGTTGCCTGATTTGTTTCTGAAAATCTTTGCTTGTGAATAACATAACCATCTTCCTAAATCTTAAACCATAGATGCATGATAAAATTGAAGTAACTTGTTTGTATATATAAGAGTTTACTGGGAAATTTCTATGAATTTATTTAAGTATGTATTACTGTTGAATATCATGATTGCTGTGTTCTTGACTTAAGCCTTTAAATCCAGATTTTAAGTAGTCTCATGACTTAACCATTATTGTGAAAATAAGTTACAAACAAATTTGTTTGTTAAACATAAATCTGAAGTATTAAAATTTAATTGAGGTAAATTAAATTCAAGCCTTTTCTGGAAACCAAAATGTTCAGTAAACATGAAATTGTTTAAAACATAAATTCCTTAATTTATTGAATTAAGATTGTGATCTGAAACCATTCAAGAAAACATGATTTTTAAGTCAGAAAACACCATTTATAGTTTAAGATTATAGGGGCAGTTCACTTTTATCTGGAAAATGTGAATTTGTAAAATTCTATTGATTTTGGAAATTTGGGAGTTTGAAGTTTCTTGTGAATGAAGATGAGTGATCAGGAACATCATAAAAATTATCAACTTGATGAATTAATCTTTGGATTAGCAGTGGTGAGGGTATTTGTTCTGTAACCCTAAGTTTTTACCAAAGTAAGAAATTCGATCATCATTACCTTCAGGATTGTTTGAGTGTGAAGCTATTTTGGGGAAGTGTGGCTGGACCTATGACTAGGTTGTGGCTGATGTTTCGACTCAATCGATGGTTGGAGGGAGGAGAACTCGCCGTTGACAGGTTTTGGGGTTTGGGAAGCACTGTGTTCCAGGTTTAAAGGGAGGCTGTTCTGTTTGATTTTTGGTGAAATGGAGGTTTTCTGATGATTAGGTGTTCAAGTTGGATTCAAGGGTGGATGGTGGATGTGGATGATCATCACTGATGATCGAAAGTTGTCCATGGATTTTGTGCATGTGCACAGTAGTCATGTGGAGGTGATTTTTTTTCTGGAATGTGGTGAAGATGTGGTGCTCGGGTCATTTTAGTTTTTGCTCGAAGTTGAGGTAAGGGTGACTCGAAGTAAAATAGTTTGAGCTCGGGTAGTTTTTAGTTGCAGGATTTGTTTTCTGTAACCTGATTGTTTCAGGTTTAAAAAAAAATTAAACTAAATTTAAACAAGGATAGCAGAGAAAGATTTGAACTAAGAATCAAAGCAAGTTTGAATTAGGTTTAAGCAAGTTTAGAATTCAAATAGATTTGAATTCCAGATTTCAAATAAAAAAATTTGCAGAAATAAATTATTTAAAAACTAAAACCTGTACAGTGTTTATAAAATGATTTATAAATCTGAAAAAAAAAAGATTTAAAACAAGATTTAAAATTTAAGTTAAAATCTGAATTTGAAATCCTGAATTCAAATTAGAATTTGAATCTGAATGTTTTCAAAAGGAAATAAGTTGATAAATTCAAATGTCATAATCAAGTTGAATATTTTAGTATTTTATAACATATGTTTTATAAATCTAAAATGAAATTTAAAACAGGATTTTAAATTTAATTTTTTTAATTTGAAAACTGAAACACAATTTGAATTCTGGTTTGAAATGAAATAAGATTTGAAGCTAAATGTTTCAAAAATCACTTGAATATATTTAAAGTATAATTTAAATTTATTTAAATTGATTATGGGTTAAACTTTTTTTTTAAAATACCTTAATTAATTCTTTAATATGAAATAAAAAGGTTTTGAATAATTAAATCTTGTTTAAGTTTGATTTCATTTTAAATTTTAATTTAAAATGTTATTTAGAGAAATTTAAAACCAAATTATTTCTAAATTGCTTTGATAATGAAAATTAAATCATTAATGAGATTAATGATTTTCATAAAAATTGTTTTGAACTTAATAATCTATTATTTTATCAAGGTAATTAAGTTTATAATTAATTAATTTAATTAATTAATAATTAAGTTAATTAATTAAATAATTAAGGGTTTTATTTAATTAATTAAAGGATTAAGTAAGTTAATTAAATTTGATAAAATAATAATTAAGAAATCAATTAATTAAATAGGATTTAATTTAATTTAATTAATGAATTGAATTTATTAATCAAGTAATTAATAATTAATTAAGTTTTGATTATCACTTGATTAATTAAATAAGTAGAAATTAATTAATGAGTTTTATAAATAAATTAAGGATTAATATTGATTAATTCAGTTAATTACTTTGAAAAGTAATTAAAGTTTTGTTATTGGTTAATGAAGGTCATTAACTTAATATTATTTTATAATTAATTAATGTAATTAATTTTAATGATTAATTGTATTAATTAATTCAAAGATAATCATTTGAATTATTTAAGTATAATTACTTAATGAAAGTAATTAAGAAAATTAATTTCTAATAGTAATTTATTTAATTTAATCACTGGTTGATTTGAGAAGTAATTACCAATGTAATTAAAAATGAATAATTACTTGGTGAAGTAATTAAGGAGATAAATTACTTGATGTAATTTAATTGAAAGATACTTGGATAATGGAGGAGTTTTGGAAATTAATTACTTTGTGTAATTAATATGTAATTAGTATGCCGAATAATTACTTAAGTTAGTAATTAATAATTAATTACTTAGTGTAATTAATTTAGGTTTTGATAAATGAGTTATATTGAAGATAATAAAGAGATGTAATTAATTAAATATAGTTAATTACTTA
Organism: Allium cepa; assembly: GCA_030765085.1. NCBI lineage: Eukaryota > Viridiplantae > Streptophyta > Magnoliopsida > Asparagales > Amaryllidaceae > Allium > Allium cepa. The sequence continues at coordinate 391,246,048 of CM060946.1, forward strand.
ATGTGATTAATTAAGAGTGATAATTGATAATTAATTTAATAAGGTAATTATAAATAAAATAATTTGGGATCATTAATTTAAATAATTAATGATTAATTAAGGATTGATTAACAAGAATAATTAATCAATGAAGAAATTGTCCGCAAGTAGTGGCGTAGTGGTAAGATACTTGCCTCCTGGTAAGCAGGTCGCAGGTTCGATTCTCGTCTGCCCTACTCCAATTTCAAGGTGCGGAGGTGGATCCCCGTAAACCCACAAATACTAGTGGGGGACAAAAAATCTTTGTGTTGGGCTGGTCTAAAGCCCAATTGTCTGTGGTCGGACCAGGCAAGAGGGAGCTCCTCCTATCCCTTCGATTTCATCGGGGCTCTAGGTTGAGGTTTAAAAAAAAATTAGTGAAGAAATTAATTAATGTAATTAATTAAGGATTAATATAATTAATTAATTAATAAAGTAATTACAGGTTAATTACTAAATTTGGTTTGGAATAATTAATTTGTGAAATTAATTAGAGATTGATTACTTGAATGTAATTAAAGGGTAATTAATCAAGATGATTAATTAGGGTAATTTATTTGAGGGTGATTAATTAATTGATTTGTAATTAATTAAGGGAAATGAAGCAAGATTTATATGGATGAGTAATTAATTTATTTTATTTTAAATTAATTAAGGAAGAAGTAATTAATTTAATTCATTTTAAATTAATTACAGTATGATGATTAATAAGTCATTGCGTATGAATGCTGTTTGATATTGGTTACCTGAATGGTTGAGATCTCAGATATGAGATAAATGATGTTGTGTGATTTGGATGCTATGGTTGCATTGAGTTGATAATATGAATTATCTGTTTGAGTTGATAATATAGATTATCTGTTGTGATGGTAATATTGATTATCTATTGTGATGTTGAGAATTATCTATCTGTGTGTATATAGATAATATTGAATTGAATTGTTTTAGACTTTAAAACAACTTGGACCTAAATGACACGTTTTGGATTCCGATGAGACCGGGATCAGGTTTCCATATTTGGATATCCGAAAACCACATCGATCCAAATTAACGATAGGTCGTGAATCTCAAGTGAAGGTGAAGATTCAGAGTGCAAGGGTTATCGTCGTTAACTCTGAGGGTGATTTCAAAATGAGTGTAATGAGATAATGCCTTCGGTTTCGTTCGAACCCGGAACGAACTTGTATGGATTGAATGCTTTCAGAACATCGTCAGGTAGACGATGAGCATTCTAAGAGATGTGTTCTCTAAAGGTAATCGTAGCCTCAAGCCTCATCAACCGGGAATGGCTAAAACAGGGGAGGTGCAGTAAGGCTACGTGGGTAGCTCCCACTGGACAGCGAGATTTACCCCTGTCTAGAAGTTCCTTTATATTCGGCTGTATGGGCAGTTAGTTGCAAACAACTGCGGGGTTGTCTTGTTCGGAACTGTTCAGTAAGGAATGGTTCCGGATTTGTGTTGCAGAGGAGCGGGCGTACTCCTCGGTACAGTGATCTAGGCCACGTACTGTGACGGGCGGTACCATAGTAGCCCTGCCATTGTATGAAATCCAAAATCCAATAAGTGCCAACGGTTTTGATTGTATTACCCACTTTTGTGGCAAGTAGCTGGAATTTAATCATGTAACACTTTCGGCTATTTCTTATTTACTTGAAAACCCTAGACACTATTATAATATCACCGGATTTCCTATCAAATGTTTTGGTTAGCGTAAGGTAAAAACTTTTCCATGTTTATGTGTGGGAAGTCTTACGTGATACTTTTCTTTTCAAATGGTTTTTAAAGTTAAGCAACCTTAAACTATTACTCACACCAGACCCATGTCTGACCCGGAGTTTATCTTTTGTTTTTTTAAACTCTTGGGTGCTCAAATTTTTACGAGTAGCCAAGGGATTCAGGTTGGCTTTGACGAATAATGGAGGAGCAATGGAGCAGGAGGCTTCTGCGTTAGAGATATAGTTTTCTGCTGTGTATTCTCTATGTTGTGTTTGTATTAAGTTGTAAATACTAGACACGTGTTTATAACTGTCTAGTATACGTGGTGTGTATGTTGTGTATCTCTGATTATTGTTGTATATTATGTAAATACTTATGTTATTAATATAATTTATTCATTCTGCTGTTGAGTTTCTAGTGTTGTTTCTTCTTTCTCTTCTTTATTTTCTTCTTCTATCCCTTTCTTTCTTCAAGATGATGCGATTTTCTGGGAATAGAAAGTCGGGTCGTCACATAGATGAATTTTCAAGCGAAGCTCCCACTCCAAAGGTGAGTGTCAAATGCTGTGACACTCTGTCTGACTCGAGTATAAAACAAAACACCAAACACTCGAGTCAGTATTAACATTCTTATATCAATAAATCCAACTCAAATGAATATCAACTGAAATACAAGTAACTTGAAGGATGTTTGGAATACCCATCCTCTAAGGATCCATGGTACAATCGACTATGTAGTACAATACGCTATTATAATTTGTTTGTAGTAAAGTAAACTATTAAAATAGCGTTAAAGCGTTACCCATATCCCTCTTAATGCATTTTATATATTTCCATAGTCTATACAGTATCGTAATCTCCCCCGTACTGGAGGTCGTCAGAGGGCACTCCATAGGTATGGTACAAAACAAACTCGTAGTGGTCTCGATAAGGTAGGTGACACGGCACAACTAAGCAATGCCAAGGTAGATATACCAAATACACTTTCGGGCTGCCCACCTCGATCCACATTCCCAATTCGAGGGTGCACCCAATCGATCACAAAATAATAGAATGGTATTAAAGAAGTGTGTCCGATCGAAGTAGCTACATCACTTGGTCCGTCAATTGCTCCTGCTTTAACCACTTAAGCTAACTCACGAGAGTCAGATCCACGTATATACCTCATATAGGATCATCGTCAATCATCCTACTTCATTCTGGAATCTCCACCGCGTACACGGTTGTTAAAGTGGTTTTCGGTATTGGCGAAGAGTATGATAATAACTGATCCCATTCTCTTTAGCAAACAAACGTTATTATAACATTGTGGTCATTTTCAAAATATCATACTTCTGTAATGAACCAGAATTTTCGATCCCGAAAATTCTAGATAGTTAGGAAAAAGAAGAAAGAGATAGAAAAAGAAGAAATAGAAAACACAACACAAATCCTCACATTTGCAGCGGAAAATAATATAATATCAAATAATAACAGTTTACAAAAGAACTCTGTATCTGTCACATATATTTATAATACATCAGAGTCACATATATATACAGTCACTGGATATACACAATCGTCGTGTCTCAGGCATACAACAATATAATACAGCGGAAACACTCCATACGTTCTTGCCATCCAGCTCGCCTCCTGAGTTCCAGAACGTCCTTACCTGAAATCTGTAATACTCGGTCTGACCCGAGCATTACATCAAAGTAACACCCGGGTCAGGTTGGAAACCAGCGTGAGTAAACCCATCTAACATGGAATACAAAAGAATACAACTTATATAAAATCAGGGTAACTTATATCAATTTACAATTTCACAAGTTGTTATAGACATCACTTATTTCACACATCAATTTCTTAGTGCCAAAACTTAGATTAAATGGTCCAATTCACTTAAGTCATTCCACTTCAGCCTATTAGTTTCACATATCAATTTACAAAGAATAGAAGTGGTTTCGGGCCGGTTTCTTCAAATCCAATGTTATCTTAACCCAAGTTATTCAAGTGATTAAAATCAAATACTGGATGTCACTTTTACACAGTAATAACACAGATAAACATCACCAATTTATCATTGATATAACCAATTTCATATCAACAGAATGTCACAACATATCATCCAATAGATATCATTCAATTCATACATTCAACAAACAATCATCCATAAGCAAGCATTATCAATTCATATCATAATTAATCATCTAATCCTGCTTAATCAGCCATTAATTAATTGCAATCATTTAACTAATTCATCACTCCTTGATTACCTTATCAATCAATTAATCTCTAATCATAGATTAATTATCCTTTAATTATCAATTAATAAACCTCAATTATTAATTAATCTTCTTTAATACAAAGTAATCAATCCTTAATTACTTCATAATCTATTAATTAACCTCTAATTAACTGATTAATTACCCATCCAGTATTGATTAATAACCTTATTAATCAATATCTCTTAATACAAATTAATTAATCCATAATTACCAGTTGATTAAACAGTTAATCAACCCTTAATTTATATTGATCAATCCTTAATTACCTTTGATTAATTCTTAATTAATTAATCTTTAATTATAGATTGATCATCCTTTAAGTATTAATTAATAAAACCTAACTTACTAATTAATAAAACTTAATTACACATTAAGTACTTCTTAATTTTTAATTAAGTAACCTTTGATTACTTAATTAACAACTCACTAGATACAAAATTAATCAAACTTGATTACTTGATTAATTTATTCTTAATTACTTAATTACTCAATTAATTAATCTCTGATCATTAATTAATAATCTTTAATTAATAATCCTTAATTACAATTAATTAACTTTTAATTAATCAATTTATAACCCTTGCTTAATTACCAATTAATTATTCTTAATTTATCACTTAGTTAATTCTTTAAAATAGTCTTCACGTCTTTACTTAACTAAGCTTTTGAAAAAATTCATTATTTGAAACAAATAGTTTAAGAAATAAATTTCAAAGCTTGATTTTGTTAAGCTTATACTTGTTAACATCTTAATTTTAATCCCGAGGCAATCCAGGAATGATTCAAATTGAAACCCGAGCTATCTTCCCCTGCCCCCGAGCTTCCTCCTCTCGTTTTTTCAAAAAACTTGTATAAATTTAAACTGTTATTCCTTAAAACATCACGCAAACAACTGAATCCAACTCGAGTAAAACCCTCCCTACTTCGAGTCAAAACTCGGGATAAACCATCATCCCAAAACACAAACTCCAGATGCATGAAAAACGTGCACATCCACGTGCACAACACCTCTGGCCGCCGACGAACTCCACTTCGGCCTCCGATGCATCGCCTACGACCACGGCAACAACACGCAAACATCCACCAATCTCGATTCCCTCAGGAATCAAATTCGATGAGAAACCCATACAGCCTGTAACAAACATCACCGGAATACCCCTCATCCCCTTTGCCTCCGACCATGAGAAAACCGGCCACCTTCACAGAAGCTATGTTACTCCTTCCAGCAACTATCCCCACCAACGCGATCATCTTCGATTATCACACGACGATACACGAACCCCAAACATCGCGTCGACAAGAAACAGTGGTCAAACCCTAGTTTTTCTATTTCCGACCACCATGTCAAACTATAAATCAAGCAACTATTTTTCCCTGCTTCGACGTTCGCCAATGTAGCTCCAACCAAAGCCCCGACCTCCAAAGCTTCACCAATCGCCGGAATTTACTCGAAACCCAAAAACTGATCAACCCCAAATTGCAAACCCAAAACTAAACTAAAATTCGTGATATGATTACTAAAATTCATGGTTTAGTATTTCGAATTCAAACATATACTTAAATATGAAAATTGAATTGATTAAATTTTGATCAAATTAAACTTTTACTGTAAAATTTAAATTTTCAAACCAAAGATTGATTCTAAATTCCTGTAATTATTTGTAGGTGAGATGTTACATGGTTACAAACAACTTTCATTTACAAATCACAAACTAATTCGAATTCAAAATTGAGATATTGAATTTATTAAGAAATCCAAGCTGTAGTTTATCACCAGAGCTTATTTTTAAAACTACAGAGGCATTCAATAGTCACACATATAACATGCCTCCATTCCATCCAAATTTTAGGCTAACAAGATGAATTATATTCAGATATCACGGAAAAAATTTAGGGTTTAAAACTGTTTTTAAAACTTATATTTACTCACCTGATAAGATTTTTGACAAGATTTTTCAACAGAGAGCAATACTGTGTTTAAAAGCTGCAATTTTGATTTTTCCTTAAACCTTCTTGTTTTTGTTTAGTTGAATGAATTTGAGTTTCTAAATATAGTGATGTTTACTTCTTTTTCACGCTTGCTAAGTTATGAACGACATGAACTAAAATATATATGTATATAAAGAAACAGTTTTACAGGTGTAGGAGGTGTAGGAGCTTCTGGTACAAGCTTCCTTTGTTTCCTAAAATTTTGATCAAATTTTTTTTCTGAGAATGAAATGATATTTACACATTTGAAATAATTTTTGTTTGTGCTGAGATGATGTTATTTAATGCATAGGTTTCCCTATAAGCTTACAGCCTCTTCCCTTTTATTTTTAATTTTTTTATATGTAGATATTTTTGTTTTCTTATGTACATAGATATTTGTATTTGTCTTGCATTCATATACATACATTTTGTCTGGTTTTGCTTTACCTTTGTGCTTACTATAAAAATTATTATAGTTATTTGTTTATGTGTTTATCTTATGTTGCTTCACAGAATAACCATTTAAATATTTATTTCTAACATAAATTCCTACTATTTTTTTTTTAGTTTTGAGCTTAAGCTATCCAAACATTTAATTTATATCCTATATTTTATTTTATACTTATATTTAATATTGATAGGATTGATTTTATTTTAAACGTCATCATCTATATTACATCCATATACACATCTAGATTAAATGTTAATAAGGTAGAGCATTTTAAATTATATTAAATAAGATAGATTTTATTTTAAATATTTTAAAAGACTTTATTTTGAATTTTCAAATCATAGCTTTCTTTCAAAATACATATGTATATATAAATAAATGGCAAATATTCCAAAAGTCTTATTCGTTTTTAAAATGATAAGTTTACATTTTATTTAATTGGATTAAATATTTATTAAATAATATTGTCAAAATCCCGGGTCGTCACATTCCTCCCCCTTTGAATCTTTTCGTCCTCGAAAAGGAACGAAGCCAGAATTATTAAAATGCTTAAAATCAGATAAATTTTCTTTGATCATTTTTAAAATACTTTAAAAATCTATATAATATTACTAAAATAGTTTTTATAAAATACTTTTATAACTTGATGTTTCGACAAGCTCATCCTTGTTCTTACAGAAATTTGGTCATACGTTGATCGGGCGTATGACTGAAAATCTATAAGTGCTTGGCAGACCTATTTCCAACATCCAGTGAAAATATTTTGAAAAATAATTTTATTAAAAATATAAAAAACAGTTTTTGAAAATAGAGGATATATCTTTGGTGAGAATGCTCTGGAAATCATCACTCCCATCCATGGTCCCAGTTACATCCTGGGTTACGTTGTCATCGCAGCAAAAGTCCATGTAACTATAGGCACTCCGCGTCCCTCGATTACGCCATGGAACCCACAAAAGATCGCAGTTACATTCCAGGGTTACGTTGCCATCGGAGCAAAAGTCCATGTAACTGTAGGCATCAGCGCCCTCGATTTTCGCTGTCAAAATGAAACTTCTCCACTCCTACATAGGTCGCAGTCTACAGATGTAAAATCAAATGCTGACTGTTGGCTCTCAACGGTACACACGACTTTCGCTATGTTACCATAGGTCGCAGTCTACCGATATAGAATCAAACGTAGACTGTTGGCTTTCAGCGGCACACACGACTTTCGCTATGGTCTGCAGTAGATCGTAGTGACATTGAGTTACACCGTCGTCACAGCATAACCCAAATGCCTCTGTAGGCATCAGTGCCCCTCGACTTTCGCTACACACTACTCATAATCCTCGGGAACTAGTTTTGTCCGGACTCCTCACAGGATCAACTTTAGAACCCCCCTTAGGGTTCAAGGCAGTACCACCCTGTGGTATTCCTGAGAAGTTCATTTCAAGGGAGCGCCTTTTTCCTCAGAGCCATTATCAAAACACTTTATACTATACACATATAGTATCTTCCAAATCATACACCTAGTATGATCTCATACAAAGCTCCTTTACACAAAATTGATTATTTCGAAATCGATAATTCTCAAACTAGGCTTTCCAAATTCCAATATTGATTTTACCCAAAATCATAAGCCTTTCCCAATCTAAAGGTTCCCAAAACCTTTTTCCAAAATCCTCATAAGATCCTTTATATATATAGATATATATAAAAAAATTTAAAAAAACTTTGGATCATTTCAAACTTGTATAAAACCCTTTTTATACTTCAATATTTTCAAAAACCATTTCCTTCTGGCTATAGATTCAACAAGGGGAGTTTTATCTTATATAACGAAGATATATAACTTTGTTTATTCTATATCAGATATTCAAATTTGATCACTCTTTTATAAAGTCACTTGCCAAATTTACTTCCATAAAGTAAATTTTTACCATAGAAATATCTGATTTCCACTTTACTTCATCATATGTTTCACAAAATATACCTTTCATTTCAAAGACCATTTCACATTTCTTAACCACAAATTTCCAATATCAATTTCATTCAAATCCGTACGATGTACACATATCATCCGTACGCTATACCAATCTGATCACTCACTCGATCACACAATTTCACTTCCGAACTAGTATTGTCCACCCGACTTCCTAGTGCGGACACAGATCTGGTTTCTTGATCAGAAATCAATCAACAATCCATATCTAGGTTCGCCATCAAAAATTGAGTGAAAAATCCCAACCCGTATCGATATACTGTCTCAAAATTCTATGCTCGAGTCTGAATCAAATCACTATGCGAATTGAATAATATACGTACATCCTACGTACTTAACTTTATTGATTGTTAGCCAAATTAATTTCCTTTCTATTCATCATCACTTTAATTTTATTCACTTATTTGCATTTGTCTTAATTCCCATTTGGATTATCACTTCAATTCTTATCTCAGTTGGATATTTAATCAATAAACAGTTCGAACTCTGTCCAGTTTAAATTTAGAAAATATTTTTTACAATCGACACGTAGTTGAAAAATAATTATTAGTTTATAAAATAGCTGTAAAATAGTTAAGTAATTGTAAATAGTGGGACAATAGTCAAATAGTTATAGAAATTTTAAATAATTGAAAAATAGTTGTAAAATAGTAATTAGTTATAAAGTAGTTGAAAGATAGTAATTAGTTTATAAAATAGTCGTAAAATTGTTAAATAGTTTCAAAAATAATTGTAAAACAATTATAAGATAGTTTAGGTTTAAAAAGAAAAGTTGTATAGTAAATAGTTTGGAAAAATAGATTTATATTAAAATAATTTATTTTGAAAACAGTCCAGAGTCAAAACTGTTCACTTTCCTATCAATTCAATTTAAATTTCCACTTCCATTTAAATTGACTCAATTCTAATTTGAATAACTTCAATTTCCATTGAAATTGATTTAACCCCATTTCAAGTTGAATTAATCTTGATTTCTTTCCAAACTCAAATCAAATTCCATTTGATTTTAAACATGTTCACTTTAACTACAATTCCAAATTATTCAAATTAATTTAGACTAATTTCAAATTGAATCCACTTCAATTTCAACTCATTTCAATTTCTATGAATTAGTCCCAATTCTCATTTGAATCTGAACTCATTCATCTTCAATTTCATTTCAAATTAATCCAATTCAAATTTTCCATTTGAATTTTCTTTTTAAACTTATTCTTTTCAATCACAATTCCAATTAATTCAAATCAAATTCAATTTGAACTAATGAATCTAAATCTCAACATTAACCCATCTCGAATTATATAAAGTCGAGTTAAATTTCCAAATGTTGATTTAACCCCCCTTAAATCAAATTATCCCTTACTTTTAAATCAATAATCCAAATCTTTAAACAATTTAATTCTGAATCCAATTCTCAAAATTCCATTTTAAATTATCTTTGCTTACTTATTTCAAAGTTCAAATAAGAGTTCAAAACAATTTTATCTTAAAAATTCAATTTATTACTCAATTTTATCTTCCAGTTTGAAACCAGTTCCTTAAACAATTTTAATTTACAAATGCAATTATTCAAATTTTCAGTTCAAAGTAATTCCTTATCCTTAATTTGAAATTAAAGGTAAATTTTCCTTTCATCTTAATAATGGATATATTACCACACTTCATTTCTCATTCATATAAACAAATCTGATCCACAATTTAAAGATTTTTAATAACAATAGGATGATATCATCCAATTTATTTTAAAACGACCATCCATTTTCAATTTTCAGATCTCAAACCCATTTTGAGCTCACACAAACTCTCAATTCAAATTAACCATTAACTTTCCAAGTTAAATTCCAATTTCATCTTGAAATTTCCAATTCAGGTTATTTGTTAGATTACTTAACTTTCTCAAAGTTAAATCCAATTAGCTTAATCCAGCCAACCTTACCCAACTTGAATTCCCATTTCAATTTTAAACTTCACATTAATAATCTTATATGTTCAAAAACTTATCACCTTGGATATCACATCTCATTTCAAATTTAAAACTCAACATTTAGAGTTTATTTCAAACCATTTTTGATATTATGTATATCCCTCGTATATACATATTTATTTCTTGGCCCACCAAGCCAAATTTTAAAATTTAAACTACCTTTGGTTTTAATTCAAAACAAATTCTCTTTAAAATTTTCAAACATCTCTTATTTTAAAAATAAGATCACATTCAAAATAGTCTGAATAATATCATTTCTTTTATCACTTTGGATACAATTTCAGATGTTTCTTAAACTTCAAAACTTCACAATTTAAAACTCACTTCTATTTAGAATTTATACTCATCTTAAAAGTTTACTTCATTAGTACACATTTTATTATTAAATACAACAATCATTTATGATAATAACCAAGATTATCATATCTGGAAACCAATTCATTCTTATTCTGAAACTCTTCCCAAATTTAAAATTTAATTTCCGTTTGAGTCCATTTCAAACTTATCTTTATTTAATTTCAAATTGGTTGTATTTCTATTACTCTTAATTTAATTCCAATAATTTAACAACCAATTACCTTAACATTTATTAGTAAGAAATACTGCTTCATATATATATATATATATATATATATATATCAAAATATATACTTATATTAAATCATTTAAAATCTTTATATCAGAAAATAACAAGTATGCTCTCATACACACACACACACACACACACTCAATTCATTCTAGGGTACTATTGACCCTATTCTTAATGAGTTCACCCACCAGAGCCAATGTTCTCGCTTAACCTTCAACTCTGATACCAACTGTAACGACCCAGAATTTTCGATCCCAAAAATTTCAGATAGTTAGGAAAAAGAAAAAAAAGAGACAGAAGAAGAAGAAGAAATAGAAAACACAACACAAATCCTCACATTCGCAGCGGAACAAATATAATATCAAATAATTATAGTTTACAAAGAACTCTGTATCTGTCACATATATTTATAATACATCAGAGTTACACATATACACAGTCACTGGATATACACAATCATCGTGTCTCAGGTATACAACAATATAATACAACGGAAACACTCTATACCTTCTTGTCATCCAGCTCGCCTCCTGAGCTCCAGAACGTCCTTACCTGAAATCTGTAATACTCGGTCTAACCCGAGCATTACATCAAAGTAACACCCGGGTCAGGCTGGAAACCAGCATGAGTAAACCCGTCTAACATGGAATACAAAAGCATACAACTTCTATAAACCCGGGGTAACTTATGTCAATTTATAATTTCACAAGTTGTTATAGACATCACTTATTTCACACATCAATTTCTAAGTGCCAAAACTTAGATTAAATGGTCCAATTCACTTAAGTCATTCACTTCAGCCTATTGGTTTCACATATCAATTTACAAAGAATCGAAGTGGTTTCGGGTATTTACTAATACCCGACTCCGGTTTCTTCGAATCCAATGTTATATTAACCCAAGTTATTCAAGTGATTAAATTCAAATACTGGATGTCACTTTTTCACAGCAATAACATTGATAAACATCACCCATTTATCATTGATATAACCAATATCATATCAACAGAATGTCACAACATATCATCCAATAGATACCATTCAATTCGGACATTCAACAAACAATCATCCATAAGCAAGCATTATCAATTCATATCATAATTAATCATCTAATCCTGCTTAATCAACCATTAATTAATTACAATCGTTTAATTAATTCATCACTCCTTGATTACCTTATCAATGAATCAATTAATCTCTAATCATAGATTAATTATCCTTTAATTATCAATTAATAAACCTCAATTATTAATTAATCTTCTTTAATACAAAGTAATCAATCCTTAATTACTTATAATCTATTAATTAATATCTAATCAACTGATTAATTAACCGTCCACTATTGATTAATAACCTTAATTATTAATCAATATCTCTTAATACAAATTAATTAATCCATAATTACCAGTTGATTAAATAGTTAATCAATCCTTAATTTATATTGATTAATCCTTAATTACCTCTGATTAATTCTTAATTAATTAATCTTTAATTATAGATTAATCGTCCTTTAAGTATTAATTAATAAAACCTAACTTCTTAATTAATAAAACTTAATTACACATTAAGTACTTCTTAATTTTTAATTAAGTAACCTTTGATTACTTAATTAACAACTCTCTAATTACTAAATTAATCAAACTTAATTACTTGATTAATTTATTCTTAATTACTCAATTAACTAATCTCTGATCATTAATTAACAATCTTTAATTAATGATCCTTAATTATAATTAATTAGCTTTTAATTAATCAATTTATAACCCTTATTTAATTACCAATTAATAATTCTTAATTTATCACTTAATTAATTCTTTAAAATAGTCTTCACATCTTTACTTAACCAAGCTTTTAAAAAAATCATTATTTGAAATAAATAGTTTAAGAAATAAATTTCAAAACTTGATTTTGTTAGGCTTATACTTGTTAACATCTTAATTTTAATCCCGAGGCAGTCCAGGAATGATTCAAATTGAAACCCGAGCTATCTTCCCCTGCCCCGAGCTTCCTCCTCCTTTATTTAAAAAAACTTGTATAAATTTAAACTGTTATTCCTTAAAACATCACGCAAATAACACGAATCCAACTCGAGTAAAACCCTCCCTACTTCGAGTCAAAACTCGAGATACACCATCATCCTAAAACACTAACTCCAGATGCATGAAAAACGTGCACATCCACGTGCACAACGCCTCTGGCCGCCGACGAACTCCACTCCAGCCTTCGACGCATCGCCTACACCGCGACAACAACACGCAAACATCCACCAATCTCGATTCGCTCAGGAATCAAATTCGATGAAAAAACCATACAGCCTGTAACAAACATCACCGGAATACCTCTCATCCCCTTTGCCTCCGACCACGAGAACACCGGTCACCTTCAGAGAAGCTACGTTATTCCTTCCAGCAACTATCCCCACCAACGCGATCATCGCCGATCATCACACGACGATACACGTACCCCAAACATCGCGTCGACAAGAAACAGCAGTCAAACCCTAGTTTGTCTATTTCCGACCACCACGTCAAACTATAAATCAAGCAACTATTTTTCCCTGCTTCGACGTTCGCCAATCTAGCTCCAACCAAAGCCCCGACCTCCAAAGCTTCACCCGTCGCCGGAATTTACTCGAAACCCAAAAACTGATCAACCACAAATTGCAAACCCAAAACCAAACTAAAATTCGTGATATGATTACTAATATTCATGGTTTAGTATTTCGAATTCAAACATATACTTAAATCTGAAAATTCAATTGATTAAATTTTGACCAAATTAAGATTTTACTGTAAAATTTAAATTTTCAAACCAAAGATTGATTCTAAATTCATGTTATTATTTCTAGGTGAGATGTTACATGGTTACAAACAACTTTCATTTACAAATCACAAACTAGTTCGAATTCAAAGTTGAGATATTGAATTTATTAAGAAATCCAACCTGTAGTTTATCAACAGAGCTTATTTTTAAAACTACACATTCAATAATCACACATATAACATGCCTCCATTCCATCCAAATTTTAGGCTAACAAGATGAATTATATTTAGATATCACAGAAAAATTTTAGGGTTTAAAACTGTTTTTAAAACTTATATTTATTCACCCGACAAGATTTTTGAGCAGAGAGCAATTCTATGTTTAAAAGCTGCAATTTTGATTTTCCCTTAAACCTTCCTGTTTTTGCTTAGTTGAATGAATTTGAGTTTGTAAATATAGTGATGTTTACTTTTTTTTCAGGCTTGCTAAGTTATGAACGACAGGAACTAAAATAGATGTGTATATAAAGAAACATTTTTACAGGTGTAGGAGCTTCTGGTACAAGCTCTCTTTGTTTTCTAAAACTTTGGTCATAGATTTTTTCTGAGAATGAAATGATATTTACACATTTGAAATGATTTTTGTTTGTGCTGAGATGATGTTATTTAATGCATAGGTTTCCCTATAAGCTTACAGCCTCTTCCCATTTTTTTTATATGTAGATATTTTTGTTTTCTTATGTACATAGATATTTGTATTTGCCTTGCATTCACATACATACATTTTGTTTGGTTTTGCTTTACCTTTATGCTTACTATAAAAATTATTATAGTTATTTTTTATGTGTTTATCTTTTGTTGCTTCACACAATAACCATTTAAATATTTATTTCTAACATAAATTCCTACTACTATTATTTTCTTATTTTAAGCTTAAGCTATCCAAACATTTAATTTATATCCTATATTTTTTATTTTATACTTATATTTAATATTGATAGGATTGATTTTATTTTAAACATTATCATCTATATTACATCCATATACACATATCTAGATTAAATGTTAATAAGGTAGAGCATTTTAAATTATATTAAATAAGATAGATTTTATTTTAAATATTCTAAAAAACTTTATTTTGAATTTACAAATCATAGCTTTCTTTCAAAATACATATGTGTATATAAATAAATGGAAAATATTCCAAAAGTCTTATTCGTTTTTAAAATGATAAGTTTATATTTTATTTAATTGGATTAAATATTTATTAAAATAATATTGCCAAAATCCGGGTCATCGCAACTTCAAAACCACAATATCATATTCATTTCAAACCTATATCAATTCGAGATCATTACTCGCTTTAAAATATATTCATTTCTAAAATCATAACACTTTCCAAAATAATAACTCTTTCGAAATTATAACACTTTTAAAATCATAACACGTTGGAAATCATCACACTTTGGAATCATAACACTTTAGAGATCATAACATATTGAAATCCTAACTTTGGAAATTATACCACTTTCCTCTTAAACAGTTAGATATTAATAATAGTTTATATATAATAAAATAGTTTATATGTTAAAAATAATTATATGTTAAAATAGTTTATATAAAAAAATATTTAGTATATTAACATAGTTTATATTAAAAATAGTTTATATATTAAAATAATTTATATATATTAAAATAGTTATAAATTAAAATAATTTATATTAAAATAATTAGTATGTTAAAATAATTTTTTATTAAATAGTTTATATATATTAAAATAATTTATATTTTAAAATAGTTTTTAATATATATTAAAAATACCTTATATAAATAAATAGTTTCCTCAAATTTCACAAATCGATCCAAACCAAATTAAATTCAAAAATTCAATATAATTAAATCTTAATTCACAAAATTTCAATTTAATTCAACATCTCAATGACCATTTATTTATATCGAATTCAAATATAGATTTTAAAGTTTAAATATTCAAACTTTTGCAATAACTCAAATTTGATAAATTTCATTTACATTTCAAATTTAACTTTACCATTATTTAGTATTGAAATATTCACTCAGTGAATCCACTATCATTTAAATAAAACCTTAAATTACCATTTAAATAAACTAAATATTCCCTTCAATTTATTTAAATTTGAAATATTCATTTAATCACTTTAAATCAAAATCAAGTTATAAAATCATATTTTTAAAATCTCAATTTAATAAGTTTCAAATCTATTTAAATTTATCTTTCCAACCTTAATTTATTAAAATTATATAAAATATACTTTTAATATAAAATTTTAAACAAATACATAAAACATATTATATACTAATTAAATCAAACTTTATTAAATTAAATCTTATTATTAAATTTACTTTATATTAGAACATAATTATTTTTTAAATAGGAAAAATTATAAGTAAAATCTTAAAAATTAGGTTTTCAAAACTAACTTATAAATTTTAAAATTTTCTATAAAATTTAAAAATCTAAAATTTAAAACTTTAGAAAATAACATTTATATAATATTTTAAAATTAATGTTTATAAAAACCACGTATATTTCTTTTGAAAACCTTGGAAATCATTTTTCAAAATATATATAGACTAACGGTGTCTGTATCTAATTTTCTATCCTATGATCAAGTAACACAGATATTTATCATTTCAATCTGTAATTTAAATATATACGGGTATATATCATTTCAGCCTGTAATCCCAAAATTCAATTCAATGAAAATCGCTTGGGTTAATCATTTCAACCCATAACGATTTTCTTCTATTCTATAAGATCCTTCGGGCATGTATCGTTTCAATCCATAGGGAATTGTATACTAACAGGGAACTTGCAGAATGATAACAAATATGATAATAATATAACATATCAACAACATGCATATATCATCATGATAAATAAAAAATAATATGAACAACATGATATGGTGTCATATCTCACAGATGAACAGAAACAGATAATAGCATATCATATATGAAAACTAAATAGCTAGCAACAGCATATTTCAATTGTCATTTCAAGTGAAATCAACTTTAGTAAATACAAGAACGTTAATCGTGAGTGACTGCTCACCTTTCGAGGATAGAGAAGATGGAAAACATAACAAGCTACGATTTGAATCGCAAAATCGACCGATCCAAATGACGATTTCCAAAACAAAGTAAGGTGAACACGAATTTGACGAACAAAGCTGATAACTTCGAATCAATGGACCAAATGACGATTAGTTAGAGATTGATGGAAGCAACATACATATGTTTATGACTTATATATATATATATATATATATATATATATATGCTTATCATTATATTTACCAACCAATATTAGATTTTAAACACATATTCGAGTAAAATTTTCATTAATAAAAAAAATCAATGCTTATTGGAACACCTATTTAACATGAAAATATTTATATATCTATTTTAAAACAATATCTATTTTAGAATCAACTGGTCGAAACTTAACAATATAGTATACAACAACAGGTTAAATGATTTACGTAATTTATGTCTATCTATATAATAAAATCCCTCGAAGTTAACAGCAAAGACAAAAAGTGGACCAGATTTATTCTGGATAAAGACATCAAATGGTTGTGCTTCTCCCACGTCAGCATATGAAAAAAATTTTTGCAATTCATAAGTTACACGTTAACTAACTGAAACGTGGACTCAAATTCCTTATTTTTTGCAAACAACTTCATCGTGTTCTATAAGCTGTAACCCACTTATCTTTCCTCACTATTTCCAACTACCCAGTCTCCATTCGATGCTAAAAAAATGAAGGTATTTTTGTCCTGCTCCACACTCCTATTTTGTAAAATAAATGCCTTTCATCAATTTGTATTTCTACAAAAAGCAACCGATAAAGATGGTTTTGGTTGGGATTTGTGTGAAGGAGAAGACCAGGTTTAAATTTGATTGAACATGCGGCCATCGCAACAGCCATATGTGGAGTCGAAAAAGTTTTAGGTTCGACTCGGGTGTCGATATGATTGGGGTAAATTTTAAATGGATTATGATGTAAATTTTGTACTGTTTTTTTAGATTGGTAGGATGACACATGAATGTTTGTCTTTTATACTATAAATTGGAATTGTGTTGCTTATAATTATAAAATTTTTGTGTTTTGTATTATCAATGTTTGTCCCTTATACTATGAATTTCTCTTATGCTATTAGATTAAAGATTCATAAGGAACAACTGTAAGGGAGAAGGAGGGGAAGGAACAACTTTGTGATTTGGATCAAAATGCATGGTGAACGGACCCAATTATTCCTACTCAATTTTCTCCTAACAGTAAAAGCTCGATCGAATTTTATAGGAAATGTGTATATAGAGGATAGAGAGAAAAGATCTAAAAAGAGCTATGATTAAAAAGGAAAGTAGACAGAGGAGAAAGAAAGAAGGCTGGAAGAGAAAGATGCTGCTACAGGTTAAGTTTGCTATTAGAATTATTAACATTGTAATATACAAGGTGGCAAGGTTATGTAATATCAAAGGTTAATGAAGAAGAATGAAATCTTTATTTGCGGCATATTGAGTTATTTATTCTCCCATACAAATGATTTCATGTATTTTTATTATTTATTTCCAGGCAGCGTTTTATATTTCTAATTGTAGATCATTCGGACGTATATGTTTTTTATTGCTATTTTTTATTGCTAATTACTATCATTAATTACCTCACGTTTTCATAATTGTGGATAGTTGGTAATAAGAATATGTTTTTATGTAATTGCATGGTATCAGCTATTATTTTTCCATTATTCAACCATCGGTATTTTGGCTAATAAAAAATATGTGATGGTATATATTAGATTGCAATAGGGCGGGCTGCATGCAGTAGATCGTTTGGATGTTGTGTCGATGGACTTACAAAAGAGCATTTGCGTATGTAAACTACGGTCAGCTGGAGTAATTAAGTGTACTTAAATTTTATTTGTGTACATTTGAACAAAACTATTTTGGTATATACAAACCTATTCATATTATAACTCATGTTGATAGTAGAGTTAAAATATTTGGATTTGTGGTTTTAAATGTGCATAAGCCAAGCATTTAATATACATTTAAGTACGTGACTTCTTAAGTGTCCACTGTAAATTTCATTTCAAAATCAAAGGTTAATGAAGAAGAATGAAAACTTTTCTGATGGGTTATTAGAATATCAAATGATGAATATGATTCTGATGATATATCTCCTTTCTTGACACAGGTTTGTTGTAGATGATGTTAAGCTTGAAGAGGCTCTGATACCATGTTAAGATTTGAGAATGATTGAAGAGAATGATTTGTTTTCAAAATTATCGGCATCTAATACAACAATCTATATAACAAAATACAGCGGACTTAACGCAATAGGAAGACAAACAAAAGATAAAGAACACGTCTAATTTAAAGTTGAAAAGACATCAAACGGTAGAAATGTTCCAGCTCTTTACTGATATAACTCCGTTATTCGGTCATGTTCGAAACCATTTTTTCTGCTACTTCCCACGTATCTCCACTTCCTACTGAAATAGCTTCTTGCCCACTTCCCTATGAATGCTTCCCATTTATTTATGCTGCAGTTATCTGCTTCTAACTTAACCGTTTTTCCATTCAGTGATAAAAGTTTCCATCCTCAAGTACTGCTTTCTTTTCCATCAACCTTTGGTATATTTCTTTCATCCTCTTATTCTTTGCAGTCAAATATCCTCCATTACTCATTTATCTATTTGCACACAAACTATTTGACTTTCTGTATACATGCAGCAGTACTTATGTATTCTTTTTTTAGTCTTTCTCCAGCATTTAATCAAAAAGAGTGACTCCTATTGTAGTGAAAGTAGAAGTAGATGACATACCATCTAAAGCAAAAACAAGTAAGATGATTAAAATAGAAGAAGAAGATGAAGTGGTGTTGCTAAGGACGGGACAAACGGATTTAAAGAAGATTGTAAAGTCACCACTAACGGCAAAGTCGACTGCTGGTGCGAAAAATGAGAATCTTGCAAATCATGGGCAACCTTAACCGCTCTATATCCTTGAAGATTCAGAAGATGATTTCGCTTTTTTTTCCATACATGCGCTCGATTGCAAATGTTTCTTCCGCTCCATGTACGTTGTTGTTTTCCTTTCCCTTCGTCCAGTCTATTTTAATTACGTTTTTCTTTGATGTTTTGGTTGCATGTGCCCTCTTTTTATTTTTGGTTTACAATGGTCATTGCATGTAAATGATTTTAAATTATATGATTGTGTTCTTCAATGGCTTTTGATGAATTATTTTTATTTAATCTGCATATGCTATGTTTGAACAGTTTTTATACCGCTTGTCATAATTGTGTTTTGTTACAATGGGGGATCTATGAATACACATGAAATACTTCAATATGCTATATCTGAACAAGTTTACCGTATGCGAAATTTTTTGGCTTGCCTTGAAATAGACATTTCATAGACAATAACTTCTTTAGTACTTTTGTAAATATATTTTTAACTAAACAAACATTTTGTCCTGGACTTATGCTGTACCCCCTTCCTCCATCAATATGTTGCTACTAAATGCTTTCATGCTATACCAAATCACCATCAACATTGATTGACTACCTTCTTTTATTTTATAATTTGACCAAAATAAAAATAATGCACCATGTTCGTTCCTTACCACTGAAAACAATTGAAGAAATCTGAATTTCTTTTATACTTATAAGTTTTTTCCTTTTCTTCCATTGTTTTATACTATATTCCCATTAATGCATGTTTGTTAACTCATTTCTCACTTCTTAGTCAAATACAGTTTTTTACACTATGAAATATTTGCTACGTTGGCTCTTCATATTTGATGTTGCAGGTCTTGATCAGTTTTAATTAGCGTAGGATTTTTCTACAGTTTATCCATCCTTCTAACTTACATAATAACAATATTGATTCACCAGCCAATCGTACAGTTCTTCATCTAATAGAAGGTCCTCCAAGAGCTTATTTGCTTATAAATCTTCTGAACAGTAATGTTATCAACTAATATTAAATTCTAAGCATCACTTGATTAGTTATATTTTTCAAGAACATTACACAAACAGAAATTTATTCTTTACATTTTGTTATTGCACATTGTGTACAATGTTCAAAATTTACAGCACTGCAACATATACTGCCATAAGCTGTGTGTACGGTTCACTGGAAATCGCATAGTTGAAAAGCATTACAAAACATATATGTACTCCATACTTATATGCATACACACACACACAAAACTTTTGATCCATAAAACAAATAACATCCAAGTTTATATACAAATTAAAATCGCATCCGTGCCATCGACACGGGCTCCATACTAGTAACTTATATAAAACTTACATGCACATATGTAGATAAAATTCGACAGATTAACTAATACGACAATAGATTAAACGATGGACCAAACTTACATGCACTTATATATAAAACTAATATATTATATGTATACCAATACATATCCTACTGTTATATATACTAACTCTACTGGAAAATTTACACTTCAACGGATGTATATATAAACTCAATATGTAAATATATCTATACATATATACACGTGTTATAAACGGTATATTCAAAATTTAAAATCAATACTTAATAAAACAAATACATTACCTATCAAAACATCATATATACACAACACGTATGCCATATATAAGTTGAAAGTTTGCTTCAGGGACAAGAGACGCGTGACATGCTGAAGGTTAGGCGGAGGCTCCGTGCTGTTGGGTCGCTACTTGGGTTGCGGTTGTTCGGTGTTGCAAGGCTGAGGTGGTTCGGATCTGCCGGGTGTGGCTGTGGTGATGAACTGGAGCAAGGGTCGAAGGGTGATATGGGTTTGCGTGAGGGAACAAGTCGATGAGGAGATGTGGGTGTCGAATCACGTGGCGGATCGGAGGTATGCCGTGTGAATTGCGTTTGCGATGGAGGGCATGCTGGAGTGGAAGGAGAAGGCTGATGCCACTGTCAGGGAGAAGACGCAGGGCATAAGCTTTGTCTCATATAGTATTATATTATATACATTTTTTCTTTCAAACAAAGCCCGGGCGGAACACTGATCATAGTGATTGAGTGCATATGAAGGGACGAGTAGAGTTAAGGAATAGAGTAGGTCACAGTAAAAAGAATATAAACGAGCTTTATCTTTTATTATTCTATATTTTTTTTTTCAAAAGAACAGGAATGAAAAGCGGAGAGAGGAGAAAATGAAGCAAAGAATGAACCACCAATTTAAATTGAATAGAAAGGAATGGCAATAGTCAAAGATGAATTTGTGGAGACAATAAAAGCAAATGGCTGTTTAAATTCAACTGGTAGAAAAATGAAAGGGTATAAGAAGCTAAAAAGTCCAATTGTGGAACCGATATGACTGATCGATTTACCAATTTCGTCGTATTTTGAACACCGAAATGCACGAATGAATATATTACGGAAATCAGCACGACGAAACGATCAAAACGGTATACAAATATCAGTGGTACGATCATCCTATCAAAAGTCGATAATCAGTGTCGAAATGCTGCTAATATGCCGAAAATAAGATAAATGGAGCAATAGCAGTCCAAATTTGACGAAACAAAATATGACGTCTCACTCAGAAGATGATTTACAAATTTATTATATAAAAATATTCAAGTTTGAGAGATAATTTATTATCATCTAACATTAATTGATTTAAATTAAAATAAAATTACACAACAAAATTAACTTCCATATTATCTAATGAAAATTTATCTTTTGCTATGTTTAAATAGACGTATTACAAATGTTCAATTTTATTTCCAAATTCAATTATTGAAAATTTCACAAAAATTTAGTTTAATTACGTTATTAAAACAGTTTAAATTTACGTGTCGTTACACTCTCCCCCATTTAAAACTTTTCGTCCCTGAAAAGGAAGGAGGTATGAGAGTAGAAACAATCAGAAAGAAAAATAGATTTGAAATATAAAATAAAACAATTAATTCAAAACCATGTAAATTTCATTTAGTTGATTTAATTTAAATTTTATTAATGCTTGTTACAAAAAGGTTTACTTCAAAACAAAATTCATTTTATCAAACTCATTTATTTAATCCATTTAATTTCACTTAAGTTAATTCCATTTATAATTCAGTCTTAACTATTTATAAATTCATATTTATTCATTCACTGTCTTGTTATCCAAGTTATCTAAACTAACATTTCCTATAATCATAAATTAGGTGTATAATCATTTATCATAAACATTCAAATTTACTTATAAATTCCATTAACATCATTTTATATTGTATACTATTCAATTACATATTCAACTTCTGAATAATTTAGGTAAGTTATATATATTGGAACGTAATTGAGTATTATACAAGTAAAAAATTTCAATTTAATTATTTCAAGTTTTAGATAATTATTCAAAAATTTTGCTTCATTTTATAATTGAAATCATCCTCTTTTTTTAAGAGTTAAATTTCCGATTATTTTCAAATCATTTAGAGATAAATGTATACATATATATGTTCTATATTAAATCAAATCTATAACATATACGTATATATATATATATATTATACAACAAGTCATACCTAAGAAATTCAAATCAAATTTATTTTTCAAAAACAAGAGTATAGCAAAGTTACCAAATTGTCTCTCCACTCTGAAACTCGAAAATGAATGTCGATGATGTTGCAGTCATCACCGAAATTATTGTTCAGCGACAATGGAGGAGAGTACTGATTTAAATCTTTAAAATTTTATGAAAACAATTTCTATCTAAAAATACTTTTAAATAATCTTAAATTTTAAACCAAACTTTCTAAATACCGAAAATTTAATTCTCAAATTCTTAATTTAAATTCATTTCAATCCCAAATCAATTTATAACCATATTTTATAATTTCATTTATTTATATTATGTCAATTTGATCTATTCAAGTGTTTTGGAATTTCTATTGATAGCGTTAATCAGACGAATCGATCAAAGTCCAAAAATTCAAATTTAACAACTCAAACAATACAATTAAACATTTTATATCAATTACAAATACACTCCCTCACTCGATGATTAAACAATAGAGGCTTAGAACAAGAATAGAAATACAAATTAGAGGGACCCTAATCAAAAGAATTTTAACTACAAGGATAGGTTCGAAAGGGAGATACACAATTAAATAACAAATAGAAAGATGGATATACTAATATTAATCGTAGGTGACCTTAACCGAGTCAACCGTGATTCAAGAATAAGATAGATACAGAATTCTGAGGCAAATCGACATCCGATCATAAGAGAATAGAATTCGGGAATAAAAAGAATAAGGAGAGGACGGAATGGATTTTGGAACTGAGGGAACGTTCCAAAATTCAAAGGAAATCCGAGTCAAAGAGGAAGGAATTCAAGCTCAAACGAAGGTAACTCCGTAATTAAATTTACTACATATGCTAAGTTTTACCTAAAACCAGAGCTCTGATACCACATGTAACATCTCGGTATTTCGTGCCATTCGCATCCGCACATGTCAAAATTGAATTGCTCAAAATATCAGATTGTTAATTTATATTTGGTAAACTCAGAATATATAATAAATAAAAAATCACAGATGCAGTAATATAACAATAAGCAGCGGAAACAAATGAATAGTAGTTCATGAAGCAATTATATATATAACAAAGTTAAAGCGAGATATGACAGAAGTCTCGAATACATAGAAGTCTCAATACAATAGTCAAATAACAAAATCTGAATAAATCACTGGAGTCAACTGAATAGCTAAAAGCTGAATAGATGTAGATGTATCACCAAACGAAGCTCCTACTCCAAAGGTAAGTCTCAAATGCTGTGACACTCAATCTGACCCGAGCATAAAGAAAAACACAAAACACTCGAGTCAGGATTAACATTCTTATATCAATAAATCCAACTCAAGTGAAATATCAACTGAAATACAAGTAACTTAAAAGATATTTAGGATACCCATCCTCTAAGGATCCGTGAAACTATCTACTATGCAGTACAATGCGCTATTATAATATAGTCTATAGTAAAGTAAACTATTAAAATAGCGTTAAGGCGTTACCCATATCATTCTTAACACATTTTATATATTCTCATAGCCTATACAGTACTGTAATCTCCTCCGTGCTGGAGGTCGTCAAAGGGCACTTCATAGCTATGGTACAAAACAAACTCGTAGTGGTCTCGATAAGGTAGGTGACACGACACAACTAGGCAATGCCAGGATAGATATACCAATTACACTTCCGGGTTGGCGGTAATGCATAGTCGCAGCTACCGCCTACCTCGATCCGCACTCTCAAATCCGATGGTGCACCCAATCAATCACAAAATAATTGAATAGCATCGAAAAAGTGTGTCTGATCGGAGTAGCTACTTCACTTGACCCGTCAATTGCTCCTATTTTAGCCATCTTAAGCTTACTCACAAGAGTCAGCTCCACGTATATACCTCATATAGGATCGTTGCCAATCATCCTACTTAATTCTGGAATCTCCACTGCGTACATGGTTTTTAAAGTGGTTTTCGGTATTGGCAGAGAGTATGACAATAACCGATCTCGGTCCCTTTAACAACCAAACGTTATTATACAACCGTGGTCATTTTAAAAATATCATACTTCAAAACCACAATATCATATTCATTTCAAAACCATATCAATTCGAGATCATTACTCACTTTAAAATATATTCATTTCCAAAATCATAGCACTTTCCAAAATCATAACACTTTGGAAATCATAACACTTTGAAATCATAATACTTTGAAAATCATAACACATTGAAATCATAACTTTGGAAATTATAACTTTCCTCTTAAACAGTTTAGATATTGATAATAATATATATATATATATATATATAGTAAAATAGTTTATATAATGAAATAGTTTATATGTTAAAAATAATATAAGTTAAATTAGTTTATATAAGAAATATATTTAGTATGTTAAAATAGTTTATATTAAAAGTAGTTTATATATTAAAATAATTTATATATATTAAAATAGTTATAAATTAAAGTAGTTTATATTAAAACAATTAGTATATTAAAATAATTTTTTATTAAAATAGTTTATATATATTAAAATAGTTTATATATTAAAATAGTTTTTAATATAAATTAAAAATACTTTATATAAATAAATAGTTCCTCAAATTTCAAAAATCGATCCAAATCAACTTGAGTTCAAAAATTCAATATAATTAAATCTTAATTCACAAAATTTCAATTTAATTCAACGTCTCAATAACCATTTATTTATATCGATTTCAAATATGGATTTCAAAGTTTAAATATTCAAACCTTTGCAATGACTCAAATTTGATAAATTTCATTTACATTTCAAATTCAAATTTACCATTATTAATATTGAAATTGAAATATTCATTTAGTCAATCCAATATCATTTAAATAAAACCTTAAATTACCATTTAAATAAACTAAATATTCCCTTCAATTCCCTTCAATTTGAAATATTCATTTAATCACTTTAAATCAGAATCAAGTTATAAAATCATATTTTTAAAATTTCAATTCAATAAATTTCAAATCAATTTAAATGTATCTATCCAAGCTTAATTTATTAAAATAACATAAAATATACTTTTAAAATAAAATTTTAAACAAATAGTTAAAACATATTTTATACTAATTAAATCAAACTTTATTAAATTAAATCTTTTTATTAAATTTATTTTACATTAAAACATAATATATATATATATATATTTAAAATAGTTAAAATTATAAGTAAAATCTTAAAAATTAGATTTTCAAAACTAACTTATAAATTTTAAATTTTTCAAACATATAAAATTTTAAAATCTAAAATTTAAATCTTTACAAAATAACATTTATATATATAATATCTTAAAATTAATGTTTATTAAAACCACGTATATTTCTTTTTAAAACCTTGGAAATCACATTTCAAAATATATACAGACCAACGGTATCTGTATATATTTTTATCCTATGGTCAAGCGATGCGGATATTTATCATTTCAATCCGTAATTTAATTATATACGGATATATATCACAACCCGCAATCTCAAAATTCAATTCAATAAAAATCGCTTGGGTTTATCATTTCAACCCATAACAATTTTCTCCTATTCTACAAAATCATTTGGGCATGCATCATTTCAACCCGTGCGGAACTCTATAGTAACAGAGAACTTGCATAGTGATAACAAATATGATAATAATATAACATATCAACAACAGAAATATATCATCAATGACAAATAAAAAATAATATGAACAACATGATATGGTGTCATATCTCACAGGTGAACAGATACAGATAATAGCATATCATATATGACACTTAAATAGCTAGCAACATCATATTTCAGTTGTCATTTCAAGTGAAATCAACTTTAATAAATATAAGAACGTTAATCGTGAGTGATTGCTCACCTTTCGAGGATAGAGAAGATGGACAACATAACGAGCTACGATTTGAATCGTGAAATCGAACGATCCAAGTGACGATTTCCAAAACAAAGTAAGTTGAACACGAATTTGACGAACAAAGCTGATAACTTGGAATCGATGGATCAAATGACGATTAGGTAGAGATTGATGGAAGCAACATACATATTTCTATGACTTATATATATATATATATATATATATATATATATATATCTGCATATCATTATATTTACCAATCAATATTAGATTTTAAACATGTATTCGAGTAAAATCTTCATTAAAAAATCAATGCTTACTGGAACACCTATTTAACATCAACATATATACATATATATCTATTTTAAAACAATATCTATTTTAGAATCAACTGGCCGAAACTTAACAATATAGTATACACCAATAGGTTAAATGTCTTACATAATTTATGTCTATAACTTATATAAAACTTACATGCACTTATACACTACCGAACTTTTCAATATTAGTAGCAAATAGGTTTGCCGCTATTAGTTATAGTAGAGGCATGAGAAATAGCTATTCTGTCCCTAAAAGAATGAGAGGCAATTTAGCATTTGCCTCTAAAAGCAAAGCCCCTAATAACAATTAAAGGCCAATTCAACCACAATTTTGCCCCTGCTACTTTTCCTGCCACGTAGGATAAGTAAATTGAAAAAAGTTTTGAGGCACTGGTAAGTGCCCTTACTATCAATTGTATTATTTTAAAAAAATCAACAACACGCTCAAATGACCATATGTAATCATATATCAGATCAATTATAAATATTTGATTGTATAGCAAACATAAATTATCAGCAAATAAAACATCAACCAAAAATCAAATCATTCAAATACATAATATTATATACAATTATATTAACGGATTAAATGCAATACTAGATACATATAAACACAACATACCATACAGTATTATAAAGTCATACTCTATCGCTGCTATACATATTAATTGCAATACTATACAGAATATTATAAGGTCATACTCATTGCTGCTGTACAGACAAATGTAATACTACATAGAGTACTATAAAGCCATACTCATTGTGGTTATCCTTGTTGCCTCCTAGCCAGCTTTTGGTAGCTTCTTCGGGTACGTTTCCCCAATAGGCAATGGTCGATGAAACTCCCGTCCCAAGTATTCACTCCATCAATTGCATCAACTATACATTTCAAGGAAATAAAACATTAAAAACTGTAAACTGTATCACAAACTCTTTAATAACCGATGCATGTATCATCTACTTAGTTAACCAAATAATTCACTCGAACTGAATTCTAGTTAAATGTTTTTTAGAGATTTGCTGAATAAAGTTTCGCTTGTCCACTCGAAGAAAAATTAAATATATTTTTATAACATAAAAATATAAAATTTTAAAGTAGGTTAAGAATATTTATTTTGAGTCGAGTTCATATTATTTCTTATTTTAAGCTATAGTTGAGGCATATATACCTAAGCCGAAATAAGTAGTTCATTCCTAACCTTTTTTAACAAAAAAGATCTATTGTCTAAGGATATATCATAGACAGACAGACAATCAATGAAAAAACATAGAGATGTACACTCTTTTCATTTACCAAAATAAAAAAGCTTTAAAGTTGATGAAAAGGTTATACCGCTTTCAACTTTAAATAAAAACACCAAATGACCTCTTAAGCAAACACTTACAATTCCAAAGTAAAATATTACAAATTAGATAAGTCATTGACTTAACAAAGATAGGACAAGTATTTGTTGAACATGAATACCTATCTTTTCTCTTCACATATATTTCACAAGTTATAAACGAGATGAAACAATAGAGTTGACCACATTGTTTAGCGAATATTTGTTTTTAGGTGAGATAACTGGCCTATAGCTAGAAAATACAAGGAATTCATATGAAAACTCCCAGTATCAAGAGTTAAATTATCTTACAATAGGAACAAAACCAATATAGGTTGAAAATAATGAAACGTATAATTACCTGGCATACAACGTTAATTAACTGGTGCTCGTATGTTTATTTCAACATATTCAGTTATTGATCCTGGCAAAATACAAAAAAAAACAATTACATCAGGAAAAAATAGTAGAATAAATGTAAAACCCTCAAAAAGCATAAGATAATATCAAACATAGTCATCAATCTTTTTCCTTCCAATAAAATTATGTGTACGCGTGTGTACTGCTCGTTTGTATGTGTGTGTGTGTGTGTGTGTGTGTGTGTGTGTGTGTGTGTGTGTGTGTGTGCATATAAATACATTACTAAAGGTTATATTTTGGAAACCTAAAATTAAAATTCCATATTATATATTAATACCCTCAGTAGACAATTAAACACAAACATATTAAATCACCAACACAAGTATATGCAGTCAGATATGGTAAAAAACTGGCAGCTAAATTACCTTGGATTTTGCAACCTAAGTATGAATACTTTTCCAAAACAGCCGACAGGTTTGATTTCCAATTATGCTTTACTACTGAAAAGTGTGATTTACCATAAACCCTAATAATTATAAGATAATTTCAAAGATTAATGCATAGTAAAATATTCATCTATAAAAAATTTCATGGTTGAGATAAAAGTATATTATAAATAGTAAGAAGTACTAGTGATGCCAATGAAAGAGTTAGATTCAGTTAAAGTTTATTTGTCTTCTCATTATGCATCTCATTTCACTAAGACCAGATGAATTCATAATAGTCAATGGAATAAAGAAAAACAATTTCTATAGTCAAGCAAAAATAAGAATGGCATACATTTTATTGAGAACAAAGTATATACTACATATAACTT
The DNA here is from genome assembly GCA_030765085.1 of Allium cepa. Taxonomy (NCBI): domain Eukaryota; kingdom Viridiplantae; phylum Streptophyta; class Magnoliopsida; order Asparagales; family Amaryllidaceae; genus Allium; species Allium cepa. The sequence continues at coordinate 391,276,043 of CM060946.1, forward strand.
CCTAAGGGATAGACAACTCATGGAAACAGAGTCGACAATGATAAAAATTAGGAGAACATAAATCAATGCATTACCTTGAGGTCAGGAGCATCATCAGTGGTTGGAAGTTGGAACTACTGCTCACTAAACATTGATTATTTCTTTCCTTTTGATTTTTCCACTAATTCTGGACATTGAAAAAAAAAGATTCACGGCATTAATTCAAAGAAATGCAACAATATGTTTCACAGATGTAAGTGAGCTGATAATGAATGTTATTATTTATTCCACACTTTTTTCCTTATCTCCGGCAAACCATATTTAGACCATTGTTCTATACAAGATCTTCCATAAGAATGGCCACAAGGCAAACAACTACAACATTGTCAATAAGATTATTTCACTTCATCAACATGAGATTGTCTAAAACTAAAATTTAGCACCTCCAAAATAAAGGTCACAGTAAACAAACATATCATGATTCATAAATACCTACTAAACATACACAGAAATTTTTTGAGTATCACAAGTTGTCCACTAAATAAAATTATGAACAAACCTATCTTTTCTTTAAAGTGAATATTCATGATAAAATATCTATATATCAGCTATTAGGTTGCAAATGCTGCTTCATTCATTAGTACAGCTGAGTTTTTTCTATTTATGTTCGCAATCGAAATGAATCTACCAACAAGAAAATAAAAGCGGTGTATTTTCCCAAAATGATAAAAACTTTTATTGACTTTGAAAATGATTAAACATTATATATTTTATCACTTTTCCAAAAGAATATATCTATCTAGAAAATGATAAAATAAAACTACCATCTTTAATATAAAAAAAAGTATCCATACCATTTCAAAGTTCAGACCGTTGCAAATAAAAAGAAATCTTATTTCACAGAAAGGTAAAAAGTTTATTTTTCTTTATAGAAGGATAAAAGTTTATATTTCTTCCTAGAAGGATAATTAAATTACTTGCAGAAAAAGAGCAAAAAATCAAACGACGTGGATTGTTACTTTTAGCAAATAGGCAGTTGCTTTCTACACACATCATTGCTCTATGGCATACAAATTTCTCTTTATCTTCAAAAGTTCCCACCATCACAATGCTCTAGAAAATTTCTTTTTTCCAAAATCTCAAATGAACTATATATGCTTACTTTCCAATACTAAATACATGATATCTCTACATTCATTCTTTGTACTTGCAACATTTCTCATACCTCACACATCTACCCCATCTCTGTTTATCAGCTCCCTTTTTTAGCAGCAACATTCCTTTGGGTCGCCACCAATATAATACAGCCTTTTCTAGCTACAAAAGGAACCTTAAAACAAATTAAAGACGACAAATTGATGAAACACGTTGTTAGGAAGAGAAAGCAATAGTCAGCAAGAAAGACACCTGAACATGAGTTACATAACTTGCTTGAACAACCTGTGTGTTTCTTTATCATCCTCAAAATGTCATTTGGAAAAAGATTTTCTTTTAACTTGTAAATAGTGAAATTATTCATTCACTTAAGGTGATCTATAGGACTATGCTTTTTATCATGCAGATGTATAAATTAAGAGACCATTTTTGGAGGGATAGTAAACATAACGTGTCAGGTTTGCATTTTTCCATATATAAAGATGCCAAGATTTTTTTGTTTCCAGGCATGTTGATGTTTGTAAACAATGAAAAAGATTAAGAGTGTATACAAAAAGTTCTGCATGAGTGTTATTTAGTGATCTCTATCTTTATCTTGATGAATAAACCAATGAGAATTTTTAAACTTCAAGGTTGAAAAAAGATAGAAATTTACCGGCTGTTTAATGGATTTTCAGCACGGTGCAACTGTGGCTAATAGGTGGTACATAGAGAGCTATTCTCTTCCTAGTTACATTTGACCTTTTTTCTTTTTTTAGTGTTGTCAATGAAGCATTCAAATTCTATCTTACAGTGTGGAAAAAATCTAAAAAGGTATTTTTGATAAAAGGATAAATTTATTTATCCATTGCCTTTGAGAAAAAAGCAAGATTTACTTATTTGTTGTCAAATCATGATTATTTACCTTTTATCCAAAGGTTAACCTAATTATCTTTTTCTTTATAAGGTAAATTATGAAAAGATGATCAAGCAGACATATTTTAGTAAAATATAAATGTAAAAAGCTAGATTAATAAAAAGATAAATGGCTTTACCATTTTATTTAAAAGCTAAATTTATCCACCCCTTATTAGAAACTGGTTTGGCTATCTTTTGTTAAAAGATTAATTCACTTCCCTTACTATTTAAAAGCTTAATATATATGTTGAAAATGTTATGATAACAACATACAAGTTCACTATACACATCTAAAATATCTCCAACAAAAGAAAAGAGAATATTTTTTATAGTTAAACATAATAAAGAGCAAGAACCGAGATTTATACCAAATGACAACTAACACAATTCAATTTTTAGGAAAATAAAAATCCAAATATAAGGATAATAAAAACAATACCAAAACCTATGTATACCATCAACGGTCCAAGGCTCATAACATAAGGGATAGCTGCCACAAGGAGATGATGAGGCTTTCGAAAGAAATATTCAAACTTAGGTTTCAATTTTATTTTATTTATTTATTTTTATTTTTTGAAGATTGAAAGCTAAAATAGTGGTTTTATAAGCAAATCGTATTGTATCCTGCACTTTTGAAACAAAAAAGTTGAATGGATTTTACTTTTTATTTCATTCTTATAATTTTCCTCTTTGCAAAAGGGTAATGTAATCAAATAATGAAAGTAGATTAAGTAGCCAAATACAAATCAAAACAAATAACCATTGAAATTCATGGCTTTCTGGTCTGACCATTGTAAGGAAAAATGAATTTGTAGTTATGCAAAAATAGAATAATATGTACATTTACACTGTACTAATGAAAAAAAATGTAATTAGAGGATAAATCCATGAAAAGAAGAGTACTGTGTAAATGAACCCTTTCTAATTACTTAAATAATAAAAGACTTCATATTCCAACCATTTATCAACAAACACAAATTATACCATAATTTTGATACTCAATCTTCTACTAATTCTCAAACTATAAACAGATAAAAATCTGCAAACCTTTGTGGTTTCTTTCATTAATTAATCATTTCTATTTATGTCTCCATTCAATAATATGAACCTGGAATAAAGATATACAACATATATATATATATATATATATATAAACATAAAATCTAATTATAACCTTAAGGTCGAATTATTAAATGAAATCGAGTGAAAAACCAATTAGATCTCAAACGTATTCAAAACAAGAGGAAAAAGTTGCTATACCTATCCAAATCTGGATCAAAAATATCACGAACTGAAAGGGGAGTTTTCCATTGAAGCTTCGAGTATGATAGTCGAATTGGAGCTATGGCTTCCAACGGATTTTAGTAGAAATTTTTTTGCTAGGGCTAAGTTGCTTGCTTGAAAGATGAATTGGTTTGAAGACTGACGAACTATCTAATAGGATCGAACCCTCGAGGCTTAGTATCTTTGAATCAGAGGCGTTCAGATTCACCTCTAATAAAAGTAATAGGGGCATAACAATATTCTGCCCTTACTTTATTACTAAAAGAGGCGGTTTGTTTAGTTTTCCCCTAAAGTAGTGCCTCTAGAATCACCGATTTTATATTTAGATAAAATTCGACAGACTAACTAATACAACAACAGATTAATCGATGGACCAAACTTACATGCACTTTATATATAAAACTAATATATTATATGTATAACAATACATATCCTATGTACTAACTCTACTGGAAAATTTACACTTCAACCTATGTATATATAAACTCAATATGTAAATATATCTATACATATATACACGTGTTATAAACGGTATATTCAAAATTTAAAATCAATACTTAATAAAACAAGTACATTACCCATCAAAACATCATATATACACATCACGTATGCCATATATAAGTAATAAGTTAAAAGTTTGCTTCAGGGACAAGAGATGCGTGCCATGCTGAAGGTTAGGCGGAGGCTCCATGCTGTTGGGTGGCTACTCGGGTTGCGGTTGTTCGGTGTGGCAAGGCTGAGGTGGTTCGGATCTGGTGGGTGTGGCTGTGGTGATGAACTGGAGCAAGGGTCGGAGGGTGATATGGGTTTGCGTGAGGGAACAAGTCGATAAGGAGATGTGGGTGTCGAATCACGTGGCGGATCGGGGGTATGCTGTGTGAATTGCGTTTGCGGTGGAGGGCATGCTGGAGTGGAAGGAGAAGGTTGATGCCACTGTCAGGGAGAAGACGCAGGGCATAAGCTTTGTCTCATATAGTATTATATTATATACATTTTTTGTTTTCAAACAAAGCCCGGGCGGATTACGGATCATAGTGATTGCGTGCATATGAAGGGGCGAGTAGAGTTAAGGAATGGAGTAGGTCACAGTAGAAAGAATATAAACGAGCTTTATCTTTTATTATTATATAAATTTTTTTGTTCAAAAGAACAGGAATGAAAAGCGGGGGGAGGAAGAAAAATGAAGCATAGAATGAACCACCAATATAAATTGAATAGATAGGAACGGCAATAGTCAAAGATGAATTTGTGGAGATAGTAAAAGGAAAGGGCTGTTTAAATTCAACCGTTAGAAAAATAAAAGGGTATAGGAAGCTAAAAGGTTCGCTAGTGGAACCGATACGACTGATCGATTTACCGATTTCGTCGTATTTCGATCTCCAAAATGCACGTATAAATATACTATGAAGATCAGCACGACGAGGCGATCAAAACGGTATACATATATCAGTGGTATGAACATCCTATCAAAAGTCGATAATCGGTATCGTAATGCTGCTAATACGCCGAAAATAAGATAAACGAGGCAATAGCAATCCAAATTTGACGAAACGAAATTTGACGAATGAAATTACATGTTTTTAAATAGACGTATTACGAATGTCCAAATTTATTTTCAAATTCAATTGATTAAAATTTCACAAAAAATTAGTTTAATTACGTTATTAAAACTGTTAAAGCTTACGAGTCGTCACAACTTGATAAAAACAAAGACGTCAGACGGTTGTGGGTTGTCCAGGTAAACAAAAAGTTAGGTTCACCCTAGTTTCGTAATGACACCACTAAACTTTTAACCCAGTCATTTCCAGGTGCTACGCATTTAAATTACATGTTTTTAAACTTCCCTAAATGGTATAGCGTACCCATGATAAGCATATCTTTATTCTATCTCATCATATCATTCATCATTTTCCGGAACTGGTCGTTCTTCATTGCATCAGCAAATCCCACGAGCTATATATCTTTCTTCTTTCTCATGCATCATTACCAAGAATTATCATATCTTTTTCCGTCATCAATCGAAGAATTTGGCGAAGTAACATTGATTCAAATTTTGATGCCACTGTCATGACATGCTTGTATTTAGGAATGTAGCGTACTTTCTTTGCATTTGAAAGCCCATCAGTGATTTCTTTTTATTGCGCTGTGGATTATGTCAATACAATATTTTTCTCAAGCTCATGTAGAGTGATAAATATAATCTATGTGCAAACCGCAGTTTACAGTGATAAAGCAATTGTATATTGCTACACGAGTTAAAATTCAGAGTTTCATTTTCCTTGAGCTTAAACTACTGCATGGTACTCTTTTTTGTAATTCTGTATTGGACACCGCTTGAATATGGGCAAAGTAAATAAAATACATGTATTTGGTTTTATAAATTAGAAAATACATGTTAACATACCAACATTTCGAATGGTCTTGAATATGCATAACATATTTTTAATAACAGTGAGACTGGAATGTGACAAAAGATATTTTATTTGAATTTTCCTTTTTGTTTCTAAGGATGTTTTATTGAGGTTCATCATTCAAGTGGACGATAGATTGGTCCTAATTTCTGGGTGTCTTTCTAGTCTGACGTACCTCATTTGAGATGGTTAAGCCCATCGAAGCCAAAAACATAACACAGGTATCATTTACGTACTTTGATGTTTTGAATTATCTTTTGTAATAAGGCTGGTTGGATAACTATCTTCTTTAGCGTATTGCACATAATATATGCACCAATTCAAATGTCACTATTAAATTTTAGTGCGCACGGTCAATTATATATATTGCAACCTTCTTTTTGTAGAAAATTTAAAACCAACATTTGAATGTTATGAAGTGTTAGTTAAGCTTAAGCTGTGTATAATATATGTGTATATGTATGTGTGTATACGTGTACACACACGTGCATGAATACATATGCATACGCATGCACACACTAAACAGTGCCAGTGGCATTTAATACCATGACATTTGTATCATAAAAATAACTGGTGACTTTTTAAACATGGGTACAAATTAAATTTATCAAGTGAGTTATTTTATAAATATTGGAAAACATCATCCGATTATACATCATCTCAATACCGAAAGACTTTTCAGAATTCATGTATAAATGTGTTTAATATTAGTATGCTTTGACCTTGTATATGTCATGCTCTAATATTGCAAACAAATTACGGGCAAATTGACATTTATACTCTATTACCTTTTAACTTTCCACCAAAATAATCATATATGTTTCCTGGTTAATTTTTTATCACAGATTTGCAAAAAAACTAGAAGTATTTGAGCTTCTTTTTCTTTTCTTTTTTTTTAAACCATTCATCATATCTAAATCAAGATAGCTCTAATCTCCAACTTCATTACCATTTTAATTAGGTTTTTATTTTTTGTAAAACCCTTGTATACATTGAAGATTTTTGAAGTTCAACCTTAAGCACCAACAGTCATTGGATCTAATGGTATTGTAGCTGTTGATTTGAGAGGCATCAAACTAACCAATATTTCTGTGTGGAAAAAATAGGAGTTGATGGATACTATGCCCCTAGAGTTGAACAAATACTTGGAAAGATAAACTGAAATTTTAGGAAATAAGCACTAGATGCACGATGCTGATAAACAAAGGACCGGCTAGCCATTCATTCATTTGAAACTTAGGTTACTGAAAACAAGATGATGTATTTATCTGTCTTGAATATTTTTACTTATCACTTCTTTGTATTTTAAATATATTTTACATTTTGTTTTTAAATTAGTTAAAATCTGTTAAACTAGGTATTTTGGTACATTTTGTCCAAGCAAGGGATGCAACTGTAGAAGTTTTTGCAATGGCTGATGACCGACCACATCCCTTTATGCATCTTCTAAGAAAGCAACCTCCACATCCAGTAAGTTGACCATGAGCTCTCTCATTATGGGAAAACATTTACCAACTAGAACCTTGGAGAGGATTTAGGGATTGTGCAACTTGATAATTTTTTTCATACATAATGGGTTATAGATAAAGTTTGCAGCCAATCATCTGTTGTAACAAATTTTCCAAATTCGGAAAAGATTTAGTACTCGTTTTTTTTCTTCATTTAAAGTAAATGGTGAATCGAAAACAAAACTTTTTGCCTATTTTTGCACGCACATGTATTTTTATTTTTATGTTATCACAAGGATAACACTAGTGTACGTGGTTTACTTATAGGATATCATTACAGCGCATGACATCTTTAATGCTCCATGAATATATGATTCATACTACTCAAAAACGCTACATGTGCTAGTTGACAAAAATAGTTCTACAAGCAAAATTTTATTGAACTTAATCTTTCATTTCTTTTACAGAAATCACAACTATATTCTACAATAAAGTGAAAGTAGCAGTTTTAAATTTATGCCCAACATAAGCATTGAAAATTTCAAAATCAACATATAATTGGTTGAGATATTTGGTGTTTAATACTGTACTAAGGGGTCATAACTTAAAATTTGTAACATGGATTTTGGAGTTCTGTATATGCAAAGATCATTCTCATTGTATAATGATTATGATATAGTTGTCACATGGACGTTTCTTAGTTTTTCATAGGGAAATTGTCTCATACTACACCATTTTAAGGTCTGGGAAATAACTGGAAATACCATGAAGTTTGGTTAATAATAATAAAATACATAGAAACTTGATTCGAGCAAGTTGCATTGTTTTTTTTATGTGAAGACAAAAAAGCTTTGCTTATAAATTGTAAGGAAGTATGCACCGAACCCAAAACACATACTTCATGTAATTTACAAGGACATGTAGTTAGTGTGAATTAAATCCTCGACCTTGGGGTTAGCACGTTGCATTGTTATGCTCTCATATGTAATACTTGGGTTCAGGCGGACATTGTTTATGCTTTAGCAGATTTTTTTTTTTTTTTTTTGTTTTTTTTTTTTTGTTTAGATCGAAAATATGTCCAGATTGATACATTGGACTTGATATTAACGAGGTGTACTGAGTTAATCGTTCTTTCACTTTATGTTCTTTTAGTGGTGGTTATGTTCAGGCTGTTTTGAATTTAACTTTCTTTCGTTCCTATTACTCTTTAAAGGTTATGATTTAATTTTTTTACATTAATAAGGTTTATGTCGAGCTCCATACTAGCATTTGGATGATGCTCGTCATGTCCAATAGATTCATTGTAAGCTTTGTTCGTTGTTACCCTAGTTCACTTGTGCTTGGATTTTGGAATACTATTTGAATTATGCGGTTTTTACTTTTCATTAACTAACTGCTTTTGCTATGAATTAGCTTTATTGTATAGTCTTGAGTTTTAATAATATTTCTGTTTAGTGTAAAGTTCACTACAAGCTAGAAACATTAGAAAAATTCTTCAATGATTTTATTTTAATTTTAATGTTATTGAATTGTGCACTGTTACTAAAGTTTTACTCGAGTGGATGGAGTTTATCTTATTGGCATCTGATATCTACCGAGGGCTTCGGTTTACAAAATTTTGTTGTACACCGTTCCATCTTCCAACATTCAAGATACCAACTCTGGAGATTGTTCCATGTTTGCCATTTAATGTGTTTCTGTTGTGTGTTCGGTATATTTGTTGTTGTGTGTTCAGTATTTTTGTTGTTGATATGAAAATTTTGACAATTTTTATGCAAACTGGATAAAAATTTAGCAGTTGATTTTACCAAAACTTGCACAAAATTCATGGATTATGCTGAATTTTGATATTGTTAATGCTCCAGTAGTGAATAAATATGCGTTGGTGATGGAGCGATTCACTTTACAAGTTTTTACCAGGATGAGTATATTTTATACGCAAGGAAGTTGCCTAGTAACTATTCAGTAATGCAATGTGTTTCATTTTCTGATGGTTTATGCAAATAGTTAAAAGGCCCTTTTTTATGATGTTATAAAAAATGTCATATAGCAATGAATGTATATAAAATCCCTATTTTCAAAAACCTGAAAACGCAAGGTGATTTTCAATTTTTAGTAGAAAATGCAATGACTTGATGTTTTTTGGAATTAAAAATTGACAATTGTACAAATTATGATAAGGGTGATTTTTTTTTTTTGTTATTCAATAAAATTATACATTAAATTTTAGCTACTCCTAATTTTTGATTTTTCAAATTTTGAGAACTTTTCGAAAAACGTTTTATTGGGAAAGTGTAAAACAAGTTTGCATTTTCGAATTTTAAAAAAATATATAGAGATTTAATTTACATATTCATTGATATATCAATTTTGCTTGCAAGAAATAGAAACTTAATGTGCAAAGTTCTTTACCCAAGCAATTTTTAAGTAAGAAATAAATTAAAATCCATATATGTAGCCGAGGTTAATGGGCAATGCTGTACCAATGTACCTCTAAGAGTAAGCAAGCCACTCCTTCATTCATGATCGTAAGATTGACCATAGTGAGAGACCTTGACCTTCTTGATGGTAGGGATGATTGCTTCCATTACTGATAAGAAAGACACCATAATCTCTTTTAGGTGCTTCAACTGAGGTATAGGTAGAAGGAGCTGGTACAAAAAAATGAATCGAGGTAGAGTGGACCGATGATCCTATAATTATTCAACGGGCTATGGAGAGAAAAAGCTTGCATCTGCTCTCCTTCAACTGTACTCGGCCCCATCTCTCTCAAAACCCGTCTTGATCATTAGTAAGATAACATAAATATATAATAAACACCTAAAATACGACCATTATTATTAGATAGGTAAATTACATTTTGTAGTAATCTTTAATCAAAATCAATTATTGTAGTAATCAATGAAACGAAGTATAAAGGAAACTTCACCGTTACTATTAGGAAAATATCAATGTTGAATAAACTAAATACACTGACAATTTTATCAATATAAGATTGATAAAGAAATGATTAAGATGTAATCAAGAATCAATAAGGTATAATAAATAATATATTATTACTCTTTAATATATTATTACTCATAGCTCATAAAGATACGAATCATCTAACTAATAAAAATAAACATGTACGACACTAAATAGAACTTCTAAAAGAAGAAAAACAATTTATAATCATATACTGATTGATGTTGATTAAATAGAGAAGATTAATTAAATTAGATGTCCAAATTAGCGTTTTTAATTTTGGGACATTTTTTGAAACAACCTTCAAAAGTTTCAAAATTCAATTCTACCACCGTCAAAAACAAGTTTCACGAAAAAATATTGTAAATGTTTGCGGTAAAAATATGCATTTTATGCTACATATATTTGCATTTAGAACTGCAAATTTTACATTCTACACTACGCATATTTGCAGTTCTAACTTCATATTTTTGTAAGTCCATGCCGTAAAAGTGCGCATTCTGCACTTTAAATATTTACTATCAACACTGCAAATATTTATTTTACAAATATATGTATTTTAAACTATGCACACTACAACAAACATGCCTTTTTATAGCGTTTAAAACCGCTATTAAAACTTTCTACAACGTTTCTATAAACGCAATATATCAACATGTTGTAATAAGTCTGAGAGATACAATAACGTTTCAAAATTGCTATGGAAAATTGACTTTTAACAGCGTTTTTGTTGCCATCTTAGGCAGGTCGTATTGATACAACTTTTCTATAGCGTTTGAAGCTTGCTGTAGAAAATCTATTATGACGCATTTGAAACGCTATAAAAAATTACAATTTTTTTTTCACAACCTAGTTAAAACGCTATAAAAAGTATAAAGCTTTAAAAAAAATTATTTTCATAGTCCAGTTAAAACGCTATAAAAAGTTTTCATAGCCTACTTAAAACGCCATAAAAAGTGTTAAACAAATTTCTTTCATAGCCTAACTAAAACGCTATAAAAAAAATTTCATGGCATTTTTTTATTGCCATACAAATTCAAGCTTGCAATTTTGCAATTACCAAGCTTATTTCAACAAATATACTATAATAATTCAAAAAACCGCACTTATCACATTGTAATGTACGTAATCAAACGAAAGCATAAGCCAAACCACAAAATTATATACACACATATATATATATACACACACACACAATATTTCATACACGGAGTATTAAACATATAATATTTGTGACAAAATATAACAGTACATAAAACTGTAGCTAATCAAAATGATACATATTAAAAACAAGAGTGAAATTAGCTAACCAAAATGATACATACACAAAATGACCGACTTCAAGGAGAAAGAGTGCGACATCATGTAGCAACCTCAAAAGCATCATATAACACCTGTCAAAAAGAAACACATACGTGTGTATGTTAGTCACAAACGATAAGAAACTTTATGAATCAATGTTAAGTTGTAGCTGGCTGTTTCTCTGCAATGCAGTGCACGGGAAAAAAGAAAACCCAACCGCACTCATTTTGATTTGCTTGATTAATTTTTTTTCTTCATAGATTAAGTTCAACCAGAACCGTACTTGACAGACCCTAGCCCATGTAATACTCCATTACTGTTTTGTGTTTTCATATGGTTTGTTAGTACTCATTTATGTACTATGGTTATGGTCCAAATGAATTGAGAAGGCCCAACATCTATCCATGTACTATAACAAAATAGTAAATGATAAAATTGGATGTTTAGAAAAGCCAACGCTTATCAATGTAGGGGATCACTGTTATGTTCCAAAGCTTAAATTTAATCATAAGAGATGCAACTATATTCAGAAACTCTAAATTTTATAAAATTTTATTAATATTTAGATATTAATTTAATTTTATAAAAATTAGTTAATTTTTAGAAAATTGCTTTATTAAAATAAAATTTGGTTAACTTAGTTAATTTTTATAAACTTTGTTGATTTTTATACACTTATCAGATTTCATGAATTTTCGACAGCACTTCTTTTGTGTGGTTAGTACTTTGCCGCACACCCCAATTCAATATACATTTACATGATCAAAACTTGATCGAATTTATATCATATATAACAAAATATACTTCATAACAGCGTGCTCATTCAAATGCATAATAAAATAGCAACTTTAGTTAGCAATCTTCCATATAGCAAAGGATATTGTGTACTTATATAACAAAGTAAAGGAAATAATTAGGGTGCAAATCTACAAAAGAGTTGATGCCAATATTATTTATCAAGTAACACTGACACACTTAGAAATAGAGCGCAAATTGTTCCATAAGATGAACAAAAAATGAGCTTGATGATAATTCATGTCTTTTAGTCAGTAATCGTTATTTCATTCAATGTTGAAAAGTATAGCAACACCATAAGACAGTGTTTTTGCATTAAGATTTGAAGCTCGGTCATAAACACAACCGATAGCTCAGAGATTACAGGTTTTACATGTTGTCAACAATTTACACATCCTGTCAACAATTATAATACAGTGACAACAACTGACAGCTCTAAGACAGTGCAATGCCTATTTTTGTAGGATCCGCGCAATACCATCTGTGTTGGTACTTGCTTGATAGCTCTAAGTTTTACATTATAATACAGTACCAAGCTATCTAGATTGATATAGTTAATTTACTTGTCAAATTATATTCTTGGTTTAACATTATAATATAGTCCCAAGCCATCGTAGTACCAAGCTTGCTATCAAGGTTAGTTTTAGAGCTATCGTAGTGCCAAGCTGACAGTTTAACGTTATAATACAAGTTTAACAACTGTCATATTATAATACAGTGACAATGAGTAGATATTCACAATTAATTGATAAATAATACAACTTTATATCTTTGGGTATGCAAGCATGCTCTTGGATTCTGGAAAAGTGTGGTATATAAATACCAAATTTGAAAGTGTACTCAAAATTTGTTATTTATACGTCTAATAATTGTCGTGTGGAATAAATTATTGTCAGTTAACTGTGCATTTGCATTACAATTGTCATGTGGAATGAATTATTGTCTAACAATTATTTGTCATGCAATAAATTGCAGTGTACAAATATTTGCACAATCGACATTTGTTGTTTATAAAACAACAACAAATGAGTGCAAATTTTCTGTGTTACACTACTTATATGCGAAATGTTAGCATTACAGAATATATGAGTATTGTTATGCAACAACCCTAATATTTGTAATAAATTTCTTGACAAATTGTTTGCAAATGTTTATCTTGCAAATATTTGTCTGTTAATTATTGAATTGCATGTTAAAATTCAGTGAATTCAAACTATACTCCAATGACATCCAAATTATCCTATCTTGTGGAAGTGAAGGATTTCGTCCAGTGCGGCTCTTAGCATGGAGCAGCTAATGGTGGTACCATCGCATAAAGATGGTCGAAATTTGATCATCTACAAGAGATATCGGATGAATCAGGTCAGTGTTGCAAAGTGTGGATTTTGACAAAAAACAATGGATGATGGTTGTTCAAATTTTGCCTAAAGTTAAAGTTGTATTATAAGACATGGTAGCTTAAACATGTCACTGTATTCTGTCAGCTTGTTATCAAGGTTAGTTTTAGAGCTATTGTAGTGCCAAGCTGAAAGTTTAACATTATAATACAAGCTTAACAACTCTCATATTATAATACAGTGACAACAACTGATAGCTCTAAGTCCAGATAGTAAATTATGCTTAATTTGATAATTTTTGAACCTTTATAGTTGAAGATTTCATTTGAAAGCTTGTTTTAAGTGCCAAAAATTGAAGCTATGGCAAGGACGAAGGGTGGAGAACCAAGAGTTCAAGCCGACTTAGAAATTTGAAGTGAGTTTCTCTCTAAAATTAATAGACATTCAAATGTTTTGTATGCCTTATTGCGGAGTTTGTTCCAGGCGAGTTTTTTTATTTAATTTCAAATAAGAGGTGCTAGGGAATGTTTTAGTGCGCGTCTATACTAGCACCCATTATTTCAGTGTATTATGTATATGTGTATGTGTGTATATGTATATATGTATATGCAAAATCACTGAGTTCCTCAAAACAATGGAAAAAAGAATGAAACGAACAACATGTTACTGACAAACAGTGAAAATCAATCAATACCTCTTCCACTCAGCTTCATACTGTTGTGGAATGATCTCGATTTTCCTCTCACTTCCTGCGACAGCATCGAGAGCTTCCTTTTCCATGCTGGAGAAGTTTATGAACCACTGAGGTTTCACCATGTGTTCCACGACATCTGCTTTTTGAACAAAAACCAAGGTTCGTCTCATTTTTCTGAGCACCTCTATATAATTTCTGACATGATAAATCTCTTTTTAGTGATGTATAAAACAAGAATGGTAAAAGCAAACAGTGGAAAACATCCACAAAGCAAGTGTAGTAAAGAAGTTCTGTATAATCAGTCTCAAAACCCTGATAACGCAAACTCAATAATTATTGTAACTATCAATTTTGAAGTAGAAATTTGATCAGAAAATGGCACAATAAATTCATCCAACTGGGTTGACATTAATTCTAGGAAATATTTGTGCATCGATGATTCTATGTTGTTAACTTTAAAAAAAAGGCATGAGCTAAGCTTCATGCTTATTGTGTTGGTTCATATTATTTAATCATGCATGTATACAAAATATACAATGTAATAAATTTGGTTAATCAGCCATAATTCTGGTGTACATAGAATACAAGCTCTTAATTAGAAATACAATGCCCATTAAACAATTTATCGAATTTCCTTCCAACTTGCGACTTCCTGCTTACAAGTATATGCAAAATCGTATAGTCCTTTTTGAATCCAAATTTTAAAACAGTTGAATCAAAATATCCTAGAAATCTCCAAAATTTTGTATGAAAATATCCAACAAACAATATTTGCAAACACAGACTTATTAAAATTGTGCATTACAACTCACAAGCACTAAACACTTAATTATCTAGAACAAAACTATTTAAGACACTATAAATCTCGAAGAAATGAATTCTCTCCAAGATTCTTGATCAACATAAAAGAGACAGTTTTCAACAATTAGAGTTGTTACTCAAAATTCATTATCCAGTTTTCTTAGAAGTAAATCATAAGATCGTGATGAGGATTGTTCTACCTATTAGAATCCATATGTATGAAGAACATATCGCAATTTCTATTAGAATAAACACGCAAACGATAATTATCATTTTAGTAATGTGTGATTGGCATATCAGAAATACATGTGCAATGCACATGCAAAATGCTAATGTATGTAATTTCGATTCTTCACTATTATTTTATGTTTCATCTATTTCCCATTCAAAGATAATGGGCCTGGTATAAACCAACTGGGTCAATAATATCTTTAGGCATTGGCTATGTCAATTTAAAGATTTCCCTATGTATATTGCTTTTTTTTCTATTTGTGCTATTTCAGTCTTATTTGCAAGTACATTGAGTATGATCGCCTTTAAATATATAGGAAAAAACTAAAAAACTAGAAAAGTAATAATAATCTAATAGATGTTGGTGATAGTGCTGTTTACAATATTAGCAAGATATTAAGGGGAATGTGCGAAGTTTCTACATTCAGATTTGAATTATTCAATGAGCTGACTATAAAGTACTAACATAAGAATCGAGATTTATTACAAGGATAGAGAATAGAAATTTTTACCTAGGCCAAAATTTATTCACATATAAAATGATTATAAAAACAAGGATAGAGAATATAAATTTTTACCTGAGCCGAAATTCATTTTGTGCATGCACAAAGTGAAGCGCAGTTTTATGTATATATTTAAATCATTCTCAAACAAACTTGTTATGAGTATAAAATTGATTTATATTAAAATCCATATATGTGAAATTGTACCTATTTAAAAACTCGTACATACTCTGAAACTTAGCATATTCGGAGCTGATATGTTTTCAAAAATTAAACCATGTACAAAGCTTCTATATTCAAAATAAAAATTCATACACATAAATATAGTTTCAGTATATATGGATTATAACCTTCACTGTGCCTTGAATTTTAATAATCAAAATAATTTTAAAAATTTAGTATAGTTTCAGTATTTACGAATTAGTTTAATAATCAAAATAATCATTGTATATCATAAATATATCAACATAATCTAGAAAAAAATCATAAAATGCTTAAGTTTAAAAAAACATACCAGCACCCAGTTCACGATGTTGAAATATCGAGAACCGCTTAAGGACCGCGAAGTTGAAATACTACTTCAACTGCCTTGAAGAATCGCTTGAGGAATCACTTGAGGGTTGCGGAGCCTTGAGGAGTCGAAGAATTGCAGTGACGAGGAGCGTTGAGGAAAGGGGTGCGGAGGCTTGAGGTTACGGAGAATTGCAGTGACGAGGAGAATCTGAAGACGAAGTGAAAGTGAAAAAGGAAACGGGGATTTGGGCAGCATAGAAAAATGATGGAGGGAAATAAAATTTGGACCGTGAAAATTTCTCAATCGTTACTATCAATGGAGTTAACTTATTATTGATGGCGTTAAGGACTGCCCTATATAACCATTAACTAGTTATCTATAGCAAGTAACCTCCCGTGCCATCCTCACTTGCTATTGATATAGCATTTTCTTGTAGTGGCATGTATGCATTTTAAACTATAAATATTTAAAGTTCCAACCGCAATATGCAGCATAAAATGTATATTTTCACTGAAAATATTAAAATGAATGTTTCGTGAAATTTGTTTTTAAGAAGAGTTTTGTTAGAGAAAATTTGGTTTAACATTCCAAACGCAGCTAAAATAATTAGACCGTGTTGATGATGAAGTAAAACAAGAAAACTAGTCCAAAATAAGCAATCATGGATCACATATGTATAAATAGAAATGAATAACTATACACATGATTTATAGTGGTTTCACTATCACAATATATTGTGCATCCACTTTGGTGGAGGAAATTTTATTACTAATGCAAAAATAAAAATTACAAGATTCATAATAGATGCTAAGAAGACTATGAAAAAAATACAACTTGATAGGATAACTCAATCTGTGAAGAGCGACTCTCTTTTTATAGAGATTATTACGTGGAGTTGAAGCTATTGATATATGTCAACAAATCAGTGTCTTATCAGTTCATCGATTCATATGGGAAAGTATATCACTTGATTTTTCCTGTTCCCTTAAATATATCTACACCCGATAAAATACCTTCTTTAATCATCTAACTGGGTTAGTTTATTACTTCCATTTTTCAAAATAATCCATTTTCATAGGTAAATAATTCTTTGTCTTCCTTGCTGCAATAAAAGAGTCGGCTGACTCAATATATCTTTGAAATCTTCTTTAATTTGAAAGCATTGTATTACCGATTCAAGCCTACGAACTCCACTACATCCTCATATTCTAAGCAAATCTTGACAAGACATCACAGATACTTTCTCAGTGAGTTTTGGCACGACAATCACCCATTGCATAATACCAACGAATTCCGTCATGGTCACATAAGACACCAGTATGTTTTTGTAAAATTAGTACAATATGACTATGAATTATCCTTTGATGTGCTTTGGTTGTTCGATTGTATAGTTTGGGGTATAGATTATGGAATGAAAGTTACCGTTGTAAGAAGTATCGGTATAGTCTCAGTAGTGGGTGATAATTTTGCTGATTAGTTTATGCTTGTGAGTTTGGTTTTCTTTTCTCATGTATATACATGTCTACTTTGCTTGAGCACTTGAAAAAAAAACTACGAGTTTCAATTTGATTGTTGGAGGATTCGTATGTTTTTGGTTAATTTTGCTTATATAATTTTATTATATTCCTTCTACTGGTATGAATATGTTGTACCATGGTCGTTAAATTCAGCAAGTTTCATATATATATATATATATATATATATATATATATATATATATATAAACACACACGAGTGCTATGACACGCAGTTCGTGCGTGAATTGTTTTCGTTATAAATTGTATATGTTTAAATCAGTCAAAAAAAAGAATTTTTATTTTCAAGTGATATTATATTTGTAAAGAAGTATTTTAAATTTATAAAGGAAGTTTAATTTTAGCTCATATTTCAGAAGCATTTTGAATTTATAAAGCATGTTTAATTGTTAGATCCTTACTTTTATGGGGGTTTAAATTTGTAAAAGAAGTTTAATATTAGATCATATTTTTAAGTGATTAAGATTTGGTAATATATAGAGGGGCATTTTTGGTATTTTACGTTAATATCAAAAAAGTGTGACACCAATACTATTACAACTATTATTAAACACGAGCGTTATGGCAGGCGCTTCGTGCGTGACGATAACATGCACTTTGCGCATGAATTGATTTTCTATAAGTTGAATATGTTTAACATATTCAAGATAGATGATTTGCACAAAAAATAAGTCATATTTTTGCTTTGAAAGCATATGCAGTTAGTTTGAATTTTTATGTCTTTGTTGCAACATCTAATTTTTTCATTAGTTTGAAACTTTGTTCGTATTAATTTGTAAAAAATATATATTTATTGGATTTTATTTTTAAATGATATTAAGATTTATTCATATTTATAGAGGGGAGTTTTGAATTCATAAAGGAAGTTTAATTGTTATATCATATGGTTTTGTTTAAGTGACACTAAGATTTAATAATATTTGTAGAGGTTTATTTGTTAGATCTTTTGTTTAAATGATATTAAGATTTAATAATATTTGTAGAGGAAAATTTGGAATTTGTATAAAAATTAGATCCTTATTTTAAGTGATATTAAAATAGAGCGGCGTTACGATAAGCGCTTCGTGTGTGAATTGTTTTTTCTATGAATTGTACTTATTCAATCATATTTTTGTGTTGTAATTAAGTGTAGTTAGTTTTACTTTTTATTTCCAAGTTGCGAGGTTTGAATTTTTTTTGTTTGTTTCAATTTTTCTATTACTAATTAATGAGGAATGAATTTCTAAAAGAAATTTGTTTATCAGATCTTGTTTTTAAATGATATAACTTGATTTGGTCATATTTATAAATGTGCATTTTGAATTGTGAAAAAAATTTATTTTTAGATCGTATTTATAAGTGATATTAAGATTTGATTTGCTAAAAAGGGGGGTCAGTGTGGCGGATAGCTGTATCCCCTAGCTCTGCTCTCCGGAGTAGGGTTTTAAAAAAAAAGATTTGATTTGGTAATATTTATACAGGAGCATTTTGAATTTATTAAAAAAAATTATTTGTTAGATCCTGTTTTTAAGTGATATTATGATTTGATTTGGTAATATTTTATAGGGTTGATTTTGAATTGGTTAAATAAGTTTATTTATTAGATCTTTATTTTGAGTGATGGTGAGATTTTAATAACATCTACAGAGGGGCATTTTTGGTAGTTCACGTTGATACCAAAAAAGTGTAACACCAAAGCTATTACAACTATTATTAGAGATAATGATTACTAAATGAATACATATAAAGGGCAATTTTGAAACTCCGTAGTTTGACCAAAAGATTGTGCTTCTAAGCCAACTATTAATAAAGATATACACGACCGTTACAGTACGCATTTTGCGCGTGATGAAGGTAGCTAAATTGTTCTCTATAAATTGTATTTGTTTAATACGTTCAAAAGAAAATTATTTCCACGTATATTTAAATATTTTTTATTTCTAATTGCAATATCTAAATTTTTAATAGTTTAAATTTTTGTTCATATTATTAATTAATAAAAAAAACTAATTTATAAAGTAGTTTATTTGTTAAATTTATTTTTAAGTGATATTAAGACTTGGTAAATAGTTGTAGGAGAAAATTTGAATTCGTAAAAGAAGTTTAATTACCAGATTCTATTTTTAAATGATGCTAAATTTTAATAATATTCGCAGAGAGGCATTTTTGGTATTTCATGCTGACAACAAAAGAGCGTGACAGTAAATCTA
This sequence comes from Allium cepa, assembly GCA_030765085.1. NCBI lineage: Eukaryota > Viridiplantae > Streptophyta > Magnoliopsida > Asparagales > Amaryllidaceae > Allium > Allium cepa. The sequence goes on from CM060946.1 coordinate 391,296,082, forward strand.
TTACAACGATTAATAAAGAAATACATATATGGATATTTTTGAAACATCGCGGTCAGACCAAAAAATTGGATTTTTATTTCAGTTATATATACGAGCGTCATGGCACGCGTTTCACGCGTGATGAAGGCGTCTAAATTGTTTTTCTACAAATCGTATTTGTTTAATATATTCGAAAAATACAATTTCCATAAATATTTAGCCATATTTCTATGTTGAATCATATGTAGTTAATTTGAATTTTTATTTCTAAGTTTCAATATATTATTTTTTGTTAGTTTAAATTTTTATTTATATTATTAATTAATAACAAATTGAATTTGCAAAGTATTTCATTTATTAGATCCTATTTTTAAGTGATATTGAGACTTGGTAAATATTTATAAATGAAATTTTGAATTTGTAAAGCATGCTTAATTCATATTCTATTTTTAAGCAATACTAAAATTTGATAATCTTTGCCGAGAGACATTTTTGGTATTTCATGCCGACACTAAAAGAATGTGACATTACAACTGTTAATAAAGAAATATATATAAGGACATTTTTGGAACTTCACGGTCGGACCAAAAGATTACGCTTTCAAGCCAACTATTAATACACACACGTGCGCGCGTGCGCGCACGCGCGCACTCATACACACGCACATTCACACACATATATATAAGGAGCGCTCAATTACACCTCTGTTTTGCAACATTCCTGTAGCTTCATGTTTTTCACTACACAATTTGAATTAAATAATATGGCTAGTGGGAATAGAGAGGGCCGTATTACTTAATTCGAATTGTGTGGTGAAATCAAGGAGCTACAAGGGTGTTGCACTATTAGAGGTGGCATTGAGCGCTTTTTTTATGTGTGTGTGTATGCTATATATGTATGTATGTATGGGTAAAGATATGTATGTATGGGTAATGATCTACTGCACCGCATTTTATATTTATATATTGAAATGAGTCTATATTTTGTAGATATGTTTCCCTCTATGTGGATTTTGCAGCATTTGAAAAAGGGTACTTTATTAACAAACAAAAGAAGACATATATTTCCGTGATATGCCACATCAAAACCTAGTGATCCCCCTAATCTAGATGGATGCTTTATCAGGAAAAAGAGTATATATCATATCTATATATTAACAGTACAACACGACACAACGAAAATCTGTGATCCAATCTGTCGAATAGATGGAGGGGTAAACAAATTAACCACACTTAAAACCATCTATAGAAAAACCAAATATAATCAAAATAAAGTCACGTGACCAAGCAATAACAAAAAAAGATCATACTAAAAAGGACGGTCCTACAAAGATTCACACAGACGATTCATGGAGGTAAACAAGGAGATCGAGGAGATTCTTGCCCACCTCAGATTCCCGGCAAACACAACTAGAGTGAGATCAAGGAGGCTTGGAGCTGGATCTAAAGTCCACTGCCTTGTTCAACTTTGAAACGATAAGCTCTAATCGCTTATTATTTATATTATTGTCCAATTTACTTTTAAATATAGATTTGTAGTCTTGTAGAATTAAGAACACTCTAACGTTAACCGGAGCTTCAATGTTTTTGAAACCCCGTGAGTTTCTCTCACACCACAAATGCCAAACTGTTGAAGTGAAGATGGTATTCATTAAGTGATGCATATCTAGATTATTGTTCTGATTTTGATTAAGAAACTTAAGAATATGATTCATGTCGAAATGATTACCAAAGTTGATCTGCATTCTTTGAGTGATTTCATTTAGTAATTGTTTTGAATATTCACACTGAAAAAATAGATGATCTCTTTGTTCATTATGTTGAGTACATAAAGCACAAATTTGATTGATGTCTGGATTCCACTTGCTCACTTTATCTTTCGTATTTAATTTATTGAGTTTGGCTAGAAGACTGCATGTGGACATTTTAGGATGAAGAACTTGTCCCAAATGTTTTTGGTCCAATTAAATTCTGGAAATTTGCATCAAACCTGATTCCATGCTGATTTGAAACTGATTTGTCCATCTTTATTGGATTCCCATGACAAAAAATCTTGAAACTTTTGACTGTAAATTTTGATATTGGCCACAGTTTGGTGTATTTAGGTAGGAATGCTATGCAGATTCTCTTTCCATTTATTATCTATTATTAAAGAGGAAACTTTACTATTACGGCCGCCATACATGTACATATAATTCCATCTAAACTTGTCCAGTAAAGAATACCCTTTGATCCAAGGGTCAAACCAAACTGTAGATTTTTCTCCAATTGCTATTTTTCTGTCAATTATGCCTTTGCACCAATCTCTTGTTGGAATTCCTAAAACAAACAAAGTGAATGATAACAAACATAAGTCCCACATCGCCTAATATACTAAGAAAGCCAAGTATATTAATAGCTTTCTCAAGTGGAGGTTGGGGGCCTGGGGCTCTCAAATGTATGCTTCGTTGTGAGGAGGGAGATCATGCATCACCACCACACGCGCGCGCCGCCGCCGTCCATCCGACCGGGCCGGGTACGGGTCTAAAATGACCATTCTTTTTACTAGGCCACTGTTTAACAGTTTTGGGCTTCGTCTGAAACTGGGCTGGGCCTGGAATTTGAAGAGAAGCGGGCGGACGCGGGGTTTTTGCCTTAGGAGATGCGACTGTTCATAAGAGGACGCGAACAGTAGCGGGTGCGACCCATTAGAAGCAAACAGGTGCGGCCAAACGCGAGCGGGTGCGACCCGACTGAAGCGATACAGGCGAAACAGTATCATGTGGTACGAGCGATACAGGCGATTCAAGTCTGATATAAATGATATTCATGTAAATACAATCATGGAATAAAGAGATGCCTCGTTCTTTGAAGATGTGTTCCCACATAAAAGAAACGATGGAAATCCTGTCCCAAAAAGGACAAGAGATAACAGAGATGAGAAATGTGAAGATGAAACTCATCAGGACAACGAGGAGGTTGAACCAAGAAGAAGCGTAAGGGCAAGAACTTCCAAAACATTTGGTTCGGATTTTTTAACTTATATGTTAGAACATGAATCTCAAAGGTACAAGGAAGCAATGTCATCTTCTGAATCTCCATGTTGGAAAGAAGCAATCCAAAGTGAGATTGATTCAATTCTAAGTAATAAAACTTGGGAAATAGTTGATATTCCACCACTAAGAAGGTATATAAGTAATCCAGGGAAGGAACACTGGAAAGCACTAATGAGAGTGTTGGGATATTTAAAGAATACCACTAATTTTTCGTTACATTATGGAAAATATCCTGCCGTCTTAGAAGGATATAGTGATGCAAACTGGATTGCAGATTCAGAGGAATCAAAATCCACAAGTAGTTATGTCTTTACCCTTGCAGGAGCAGCAGTGTCATGGAAATCTACAAAACAAACATGCATAGCTCGATCCACCATGGAATCTGAATTTATCGCATTAGATAAAGCAGGCGAAGAGGCAGAATGGCTTCGACAATTCTTAGAAGATATCCATTTTGGCCAAAACCTGTGACGGCCATATGTATTCACTGCGATAATCAAGCAGCGCTAAGTAGAGCGAAAAACCTTGTGTATAATGGCAAATCACGACACATACGTCGGCGCCATAACACAGTTATACAGTTACTCTCTAATGGAACTATTTCCATTGATTATGTGAGGACAAATGATAACCTAGCGGATCCATTTACTAAATGTTTATCAAGAGAGAAAATTGACTGCGCATCGAGGGGAATGGGTTTAAAAGCCTAAACCCAACAAGAGTTACCTTATGCGGAAACATATCCTAGCGATTGGAGATCCCACGGACTAGGATCAATAGGCAAACCAGTTATGAGTAACTCAAGAAGCTATGCATTTGTATGGACTTGGTCCTACTCCATTCCTATGGTGAAAAATATAATGCATGCCTAAAGAAGTAGTTAAAGGTTAAAACTATGTTTTTTAATGATGACCATATCTTGGAAATAACAAGTGGGGTATATGTAGGATACTCTTAATGGTTGCGATCACCTATGTCAGTGTGAGCTGGGTCGGCTCTATGAGAATATTAAAAGGCTTTTATTCTCTAAAAACACTCGCAGAACCAAAAATTGTTCAGCACCAAAATGAACATAACCAAGAGATTGGATGAGAAGGGAATCAATGCTTCGTAAAGCTTATTGTCTGGATATACAATAAAGGCCGACGGTTCAAGATGAAATAATTCACCGATTAGCCAAGTAGATCCGATAAGTTTTAACTAGGAAAAGTTCAAAGTGAAATGTCTACTTATCCACGATAAAGCATTATTCCATATGTACTCTGTGATATTTCGCTTTGTGTGGGGGATATGTATATTATCATTCATGTGGGGGATTGTTGGAATTCCTAAAACAAAAAAAGTGAATGATAACAAACATAAGTCCCACATCGCCTAATATACTAAGAAAGCCAAGTATATTAATAGCTTTCTCAAGTGGAGGTTGGGGGCCTGAGGCTCCCAAATGTATGCTTCGTTGTGAGGAGGGAGATCATGCATCACCACCACACACGTGCACGCGCCTCCGCCGCCGTCCGTCCGTCCGACCGAACCGAACCGGGCCGGGCTCGGTTACGGGTATGGGTCTAAAATGACCATTCTTTTTACTAGGCCACTGTTTAACGGTTTTGGGCTTCGTCTGAAACTGGGCTGGGCCTGGAATTTGAAGAGAAGCGGGCGGGTGAAGACGGACGTGGGGTTTTTGCCTTAGGAGATGCGACTGTTCATAAGCGGACGCGAACAGTAGCGGGTGCGACCCGTTAGAAGCAAACAGGTGTGGCCAAATGCGAGCGGGTGCGAACCGACTGAAGCAATACAGGCGAAACAGTACCAGGCGGTACGAGCGGGTGCGAAACAGTAGCAGACGGGCGCGACCCGTTAACGAATAGCAGCGACCAAAAGGCAACGGGTGCGACCCGTCAAGCGGACGCGACTGTTTGAAGGGATGCGGACTAAATTATAAATAGGAGAGAATACTGATCACATTCTCATCCGATTCCAATCTAATTTCTTCTGCTTCTTTGCTCTACTGCTCAATATTCCATATATATCACAGAGTTGACATACTCATTACAATCTCGTGCAGATTACGTATGTTGTATCTTGGGAGAGTTTTGAAATAAAATTCTTAAGGAAATTGTTACGACAAGCCTCAGACGGAATTTCCTTTATATACTAGTTAGATTCACTGTAATCTTTCCCGTTTATAAGTTGTACTATTTCTTAGAATAGTATAACGTTGCCGTTGTAATATATTTACAACGTAACTTATTGTTACACTTATCTAATACAGAATTCCAGCATAGTGGAATTCTAATTAATAAACTTATGCGACGAGTTTATTGTAGCATGCTATCTGTTTTAGTACACTAGTAGTGCCTACAGACTAAAATCTTAAGAATTTTACCGTTTTATACTAAAACAGAGATGGCAACAGTTGACAACATGAAAATGGATAAGTCCAACTTTTCAGCGGTTATTTCTGAATGCAATTTGGTTCAGAACCCTAACCAATGGTGGGTTGACATAGGAGCTACTCGTCATGTTTGCTATGAAAAATCCATGTTTTCAACATACCAGAAATTCGATCAGAAAGAAAGACTCTACATGGGTAATTCTGCAGTTTTCATGATCGAAGGCAGTGGCACAGTTATCCTCAAGTTCACTTTTAGAAAAACTGTCAAATTAAATGACGTGCTTCACGTTCCAGACATACGCAAGAATCTGATCTCCGGCTCAGTGCAATCAAAGAAAGGATTCAAAATTGTGTTCGAATCAGACAAGATGGTTCTGTTCAAAGCTGGAATGTATATCAGAAGGGGTTATTTATGTGATGGCCTATTTAAGGCAAACGTAGCCGTTATCGGCAATAAATCTATTTATTCTGATCGTGCTATTAATAAAATTGAAGTTTCTTACTTGCTTGAGCACGAAATTTTACTATGGCACGATAGATTAGGTCACATAAACTTTCGAAAAATGAAGAAATTATCAAATTTGGGATTAATTCCAAAATTCCAAGTAGATAAGAACTACAAATGTGAGACATGTGTAGAAGCAAAAATGGTCAAACAACCATTTAAATCTGTTGACAGAAGCACAGAACCATTAGGTTTGGTACGTACAGATTTATGTGATTTTGAATCACTACCTACAAGAGGTGGGAAAAAGTATTTCATTACTTTTATTGACGATTATACGCGATATTGCTACGTATATCTTTTAAATAATAAAGATGAAGCAATAACAGCGTTTATAAAATACAAGGCTGAGGTAGAAAATCAGTTAAATAAAAAGATAAAGATACTAAGATCTGATCGAGGTGGAGAATATGAATCACCATTTGAACAGTTCTGTGCCGAAAATGGTATAATTCATCAAACAACAGCTCCATATTCACCACAACAAAATGGTGTAGCCGAGAGGAAGAACAGAACGTTAAAAGACATGATTACTGCCATGCTTTTAACTTCTGGCCTACCGACAAACTTGTGGGGGGAAGCCTTAAATATGTCTAATCACATTTTAAACAAAGTTCCTCAAAATAAAACGGGAACAATTCCATATGAGATATGGAAAGGACACAAACCAAGCTTTAAATACCTCAAAGTATGGGGGTGCTTGGCAAAAGTTCCAGTTCCGCCTCCCAAGAGAGTCAAACTTGGACCAAAAACAGTAGATTGTTATTATCTTGGGCCAGCCCAAAATAGTAGTGCCTATAGATTTTTGGTATTCAAGTCTGATATAAATGATATTCATGTAAATACAATCATGGAATAAAGAGATGCCTCGTTCTTTGAAGATGTGTTCCCACATAAAAGAAACGATGTAAATCCTGTCTTAAAAAGGACAAGAGATAATAGAGATGAGAAATGTGAAGATGAAACTCATCAGGACAACGAGGAGGTTGAACCAAGAAGAAGCGTAAGGGCAAGAACTTCCAAAATATTTGGTTCGGATTTTTTAACTTATATGTTAGAACATGAACCTCAAACGTACAAGGAAGCAATGTCATTTTCTGAATCTTCATGTTGGAAAGAAGCAATCCAAAGTGAGATTGATTTAATTCTAAGTAATAAATTTTGGGAAATAGTTGATATTCCACCTGGAATAAAACCAATTGGCTGCAAATGGATTTTAAAGAAGAAACTGAAATTAGACGGCTCTAAAGATAAATATAAAGCCAGATTGGTAGCCAAAGGATATCGTCAAAAAGAAGGAGTAAACTTCTTTGATACCTATTCACCGGTTACACGAATAACCTCTATAAGAATGTTAATAGCAATTGCTTCCATATATAATCTGGAAATTCATCAGATGGATGTCAAAACAGCATTCCTAAATGGAGATCTCGATGAGGAGATTTACATGGAGCAACCTGAGGGTTTTATTTCCAAAGGAAATGAAAACAAAGTATGTCGGTTAGTGAAATCACTATACGGACTAAAACAAGCTCCAAAACAATGGCATGAAAAATTTGATAGTGTCATGATGAAAAATGGTTTTCGTATAAATGAATGTGATAAATGTGTTTATTACAAACCGGTTGGACAATCATATGTGATGATTTGTCTATATGTAGACGATATGCTAATCTTTGGTCCTAATACTAAAGTAATAGAGACTACAAAGAAGATGTTAATCAACAATTTCGATATGAAAGACTTAGGAGCTGCGAACGTTATTTTGGGAATCAAAATAATAAGAACACCTAATGGAATTGAACTATCTCAGTCACACTATGTAGACAAAGTGATTGAAAAATTCAAAGAGTATGGAATTAAAGGAGTAAGGACACCTTTTAATCCATCGCAAGTACTGCATAAAAACACAGATGAGAGTGTAATGCAACTGGAATACTCTCGTGTAATAGGATGCTTAATGTATCTGATGAATTGCACCAGACCAGATATTGCTTACGCGGTAAGTCGACTAAGCAGGTATACAAGTAATCCAGGGAAGGAACACTGGAAAGCACTAATGAGAGTGTTGGGATATTTAAAGAATACCACTAATTTTTCGTTACATTATGGAAAATATCCTGCCGTCTTAGAAGGATATGGTGATGCAAACTGGATTGCAGATTCAGAGGAATCAAAATCCACAAGTGGTTATGTCTTTACCCTTGCAGGAGCAGCAGTGTCATGGAAATCTACTAAACAAACATGCATAGCTCGATCCACCATGGAATCTGAGTTTATCGCATTAGATAAAGCAGGCGAAGAGGCAGAATGGCTTCGTCAATTCTTAGAAGATATTCCATTTTGGCCAAAACCTGTGACGGCCATATGTATTCACTGCGATAATCAAGCAGCGCTAAGTAGAGCGAAAAACCTTGTGTATAATGGCAAATCACGACATATACGTCGTCGCCATAACACAGTTGGCAGTTACTCTCTAATGGAACTATTTCCATTGATTATGTGAGGACAAATGATAACCTAGCGGATCCATTTACTAAATGTTTATCAAGGGAGAAAATTGACTGCGCATCGAGGGGAATGGGTTTAAAAGCCTAAACCCAACAAGAGTTACCTTATACGGAAACCTACCTTAGCGACTGGAGATCCCACAGACTAGTATCAATAGGCAAACCAGTTATGAGTAACTCAAGAAGCTATGCATTTGTATGGACTTGGTCCTACTCCATTCCTATGGTGCAAAATATAATGCATGCCAACCGAAGTAGTTAAAGATTAAAACTATGTTTTTTAATGATGACTATATCTTGGAAATAACAAGTGGGGTATATGTAGGATACTCTTAATGGTTGCGATCACCTATGTCAGTGTGAGCTGGGTCGGCTCTATGAGAATATTAAAAGGCTTTTATTCTCTGAAAACACTTACAGAACCAAAAATTGTTCAGGACCAAAATGAACACAACCAAGAGATTGGATGAGAAGGAATCAATGCTTCGTAAAGCTTATTGTCTGGATATACAATAAAGACCGACGGTTCAAGATGAAATAATTCACTGATTAGCCAAGTAGATCCGATAAGTTTTAAGTAGGGAAAGTTCAAAGTGAAATATCTACTTATCCACGTTAAAGCATTATTCCATATGTACTCTGTGATATTTCGCTTTATGTGGGGGATATGTATATTATCATTCATGTGGGGGATTGTTGGAATTCCTAAAACAAACAAGGTGAATGATAAAAACATAAGTCCCACATCGCCTAATATACTAAGAAAGCCAAGTATATTAATAGCTTTCTCAAGTGAAGGTTGGGCGCCTGGGGCTCGCAAATGTATGCTTCGTTGTGAGGAGGGAGATTATGCATCACCACCACACACGCGCGCGCGCCGCCGCCGCCGTCCGTCCGACCGAACCGAACCAGGCCGGGCTCGGGTACGGGTACGGGTCTAAAATGACCATTCTTTTTACTAGGCCACTGTTTAACGGTTTTGGGCTTCGTCTGAAACTGGGCTGGGCCTGGAATTTGAAGAGAAGCGGGCGGGTGAAGACGGACGTGGGGTTTTTGCCTTAGGATATGCGACTGTTCATAAGCGGACGCGAACAGTAGCGGGTGCGACCCGTTAGAAGCAAACAGGTGGGGGCAAACGCAAGCGGGTGCGACCCGGCTGAAGCGATACAGGCAAAACAGTACCATGCGGTACGAGCGGGTGCGAAACAGTAGCAGGCGGGCGCGACCCGTTAACGAACAGCAACGACCCAAAGGCAACGGGTGCGACCCGTCAAGCGGACGCGACTGTTTGAAGTGATGCGGACTAAATTATAAATAGGAGAGAATACTGATCACATTCTCATCCGATTCCAATCTAATTTCTTCTGCTTCTTTACTCTACTGCTCAATATTCCATATATATCACAGAGTTGACATACTCATTACAATCTCGTGCAGATTACGTCTGTTGTATCTTGGGAGAGTTTTGAAATAAAATTCTTAAGGAAATTGTTACGACAAGCCTCAGACGGAATTTCCTTTATATACTGGTTAGATTCACTGTAATCTTTCTCGTTTATAAGTTGTACTATTTCTTACAATAGTATAATGTTGCTGTTGTAATATATTTACAACGTAACTTATTGTTACACTTATCTAATACAGAATTCCAGCGTAGTGGAATTCTAATTAATAAACTTGTGCGACGAGTTTATTGTAGCGTGCTATCTGTTTTAGTACACTGGTAGTGCCTACAGACTAAAATCTTAAGAATTTTACTGTTTTATACTAAAACAGAGATGGCAACAGTTGACAACATGAAAATGGATAAGTCCAACTTTCCAGCGGTTATTTCTGAATGCAATTTGGTTCAGAACCCTAACCAATGGTGGGTTGACACAGAAGCTACTCGTCATGTTTGCTATGAAAAATCCATGTTTTCAACATACCAGAAATTCGATCAGAAAGAAAGACTCTACATAGGTAATTCTGCAGTTTTCATGATCGAAAGCAGTGTCACAGTTATCCTCAAGTTCACTTCTGGAAAAACTGTCAAATTAAATGACGTGCTTCACGTTCCAGACATACGCAAGAATCTGATGTTCGGCTCAATGCTATCAAAGAAAGGATTCAAAATTGTGTTCGAATCAGACAAGATGGTTCTGTTCAAAGCTGGATTGTATATCGAAAGGGGTTATTTATGTGATAGCCTATTTAAGGCAAACGTAGCCGTTATCGGCAATAAATCTATGTATTCTGATCGTGCTATTAATAAAATTGAAGTTTCTTACTTGCTTGAGCACGAAATTTTACTATGGCACGATAGATTAGGACACATAAACTTCCGAAAAATGAAGAAATTATCAAACTTGGGATTAATTCCAAAATTCCAAGTAGATAAGAACTACAAATGTGAGACATGTGTAGAAGCAAAAATGGTCAAACAACCATTTAAATCTGTTGACAGAAGTACCGAACCATTAGGTTTGGTACGTACAGATTTATGTGATTTTGAATCACTACCTACAAGAGGTGGGAAAAAGTATTTCATTACTTTTATTGACGATTATACGCGATATTGCTATGTATATCTTTTAAATAGTAAAGATGAAGCAATAACAGCGTTTATAAAATACAAGGCTGAGGTAGAAAATCAGTTAAATAAAAAGATAAAGATACTAAGATCTGATCGAGGTGGAGAATATGAATCACCATTTGAACAGTTCTGTGCCGAAAATGGTATAATTCATCAAACAACGGCTCCATATTCACCACAACAAAATGGTGTAGCCGAGAGGAAGAACAGAACGTTAAAAGACATGATTACTGCCATGCTTTTAACTTCTGGTCTACCGACAAACTTGTGGGGGGAAGCCTTAAATATGTCTAATCACATTTTAAACAAAGTTCCTCACAATAAAACGGAAACAATTCCATATGAGATATGGAAAGGACACAAACCAAGCTTTAAATACCTCAAAGTGTGGGGGTGCTTGGCAAAAGTTCCAGTTCCGCCTCCCGAGAGAGTCAAACTTGGACCAAAAACAGTAGATTGTTATTATCTTGGGCCAGCCCAAAATAGTAGTGCCTATAGATTTTTGGTATTCAAGTCTGATATAAATGATATTCATGTAAATACAATCATGGAATAAAGAGATGCATCGTTCTTTGAAGATGTGTTCCCACATAAAAGAAACGATGGAAATCCTGTCTCAAAAAGGACAAGAGATAATAGAGATGAGAAATGTGAAGATGAAACTCATCAGGACAACGAGGAGGTTGAACCAAGAAGAAGCGTAAGGGCAAGAACTTCCAAAATATTTGGTTCGGATTTTTTAACTTATATGTTAGAACACGAACCTCAAACGTACAAGGAAGCAATGTCATCTTCTGAATCTTCATGTTGGAAAGAAGCAATCCAAAGTGAGATTGATTCAATTCTAAGTAATAAATTTTGGAAAATAGTTGATATTCCACCTGGAATAAAACCAATTGGCTGCAAATGGATTTTCAAGAAGAAACTGAAATCAGACGGCTCTATAGATAAATATAAAGCCAGATTGGTAGCCAAAGGATATCGTCAAAAAGAAGGAGTAAACTTCTTTGATACCTATTCACCGGTTACACGAATAACCACTATAAGAATGTTAATAGCAATTGCTTCCATATATAATCTGGAAATTCATCAGATGGATGTCAAAACAGCATTCCTAAATGGAGATCTCGATGAGGAGATTTACATGGAGCAACCTGAGGGTTTTATTTCCAAAGGAAATGAAAACAAAGTATGTCGGTTAGTGAAATCACTATACGGACTAAAACAAGCTCCAAAACAATGGCATGAAAAATTTGATAGTGTCATGATGAAAAATGATTTTCGTATAAATGAATGTGATAAATGTGTTTATTACAAACAGGTTGGTCAATCATATGTGATGATTTGTCTATATGTAGACGATATGCTAATCTTTGGTCATAATACTAAAGTAATAGAGACTACAAAGAAGATGTTAATCAACAATTTCGATATGAAAGACTTAGGAGCTGCGAACGTTATTTTGGGAATCAAAATAATAAGAACACCTAATGGAATTGAACTATCTCAGTCACACTATGTAGACAAAGTGATTGAAAAATTCAAAGAGTATGGAATTAAAGGAGTAATGACACCTTTTAATCCATCGCAAGTACTGCATAAAAACACAGATGAGAGTGTAATGCAACTGGAATATTCTCGTGTAATAGGATGCTTAATGTATCTGATGAATTGCACCAGACCAGATATTGCTTACGCGGTAAGTCGACTAAGCAGGTATACAAGTAATCCAGGGAAGGAACATTGGAAAGCACTAATGAGAGTGTTGGGATATTTAAAGAATACCACTAATTTTTCGTTACATTATGGAAAATATCCTGCCGTCTTAGAAGGATATAGTGATGCAAACTGGATTGTAGATTCAGAGGAATCAAAATCCACAAGTGGTTATGTCTTTACCCTTGCAGAAGCAGCAGTGTCATGGCAATCTACTAAACAAACATGCATAGCTCGATCCACCATGGAATCTGAGTTTATCGCATTAGATAAAGCTGGCGAAGAGGCAGAATGGCTTTGTCAATTCTTAGAAGATATTCCATTTTGGCCAAAACCTGTGACGGCCATATGTATTCACTGCGATAATCAAGCAGCGCTAAGTAGAGCGAAAAACCTTGTGTATATTGGCATATCACGACACATACGTCGTTGCCATAACACAGTTAGGCAGTTACTCTCTAATGGAACTATTTCCATTGATTATGTGAGGACAAATGATAACCTAGCGGATCCATTTACTAAATGTTTATCAAGAGAGAAAATTGACTGCGCATCGAGAGGAATGGGTTTAAAAGCCTAAACCCAACAAGAGTTACCTTATACGGAAACCTATCCTAGCGACTGGAGATCCCACGGACTAGGATCAATAGGCAAACCAGTTATGAGTAACTCAAGAAGCTATGCATTTGTATGGACTTGGTCCTACTCCATTCCTATGGTGCAAAATATAATGCATGCCTACAGAAGTAGTTAAAGGTTAAAACTATGTTTTTTAATGATGACCATATCTTGGAAATAACAAGTGGGGTATATGTAGGATACTCTTAATGGTTGCAATCACCTATGTCCGTGTGAGCTGGGTCGGCTCTATGAGAATATTAAAAGGCTTTTATTCTCTAAAAACACTTACAGAACCAAAAATTATTCAGGACCAAAATGAACACAAACAAGAGATTGGATGAGAAGGGAATCAATGCTTCGTAAAACTTATTGTCTGGATATACAATAAAGGCCGACGGTTCAAGATGAAATAATTCACCGATTAGCCAAGTAGATCCGATAAGTTTTAACTAGGGAAAGTTCAAAGTGAAATATCTACTTATGCACGATAAAGCATTATTCCATATGTACTCTGTGATATTTCGCTTTGTGTGGGGGATATGTATATTATCATTCATGTGGGGGATTGTTGGAATTCCCAAAACAAACAAAGTGAATGATAACATACATAAGTCCCACATCGCCTAATATACTAAGAAAGCCAAGTATATTAATAGCTTTCTCAAGTGGAGGTTGGGGGCCTGGGGATTCCAAATGTATGCTTCGTTATGAGGAGGGAGATCATGCATCACCACCACACACGCGCGCGCCGCCGCCGCCGTCCGACCGGGCCGGGCTCGGGTACGAGTCTAAAATGACCATTCTTTTTACTAGGCCATTGTTTAACGGTTTTGGGCTTTGTCTGAAACTGGGCTGGGCTTGGAATTTGAAGAGAAGCGGGGGGGTGAAGACGGACGCGGGGCTTTTGCCTTAGGAGATGCGACTGTTCATAAGCGGACACGAACAGTAGCGGGTGCGACCCGTTAGAAGCAAACAGGTGCGGCCAAACGCGAGCGGGTGCGACCCGACTGAAGCGATACAGGCGAAACAGTACCAGGCGGTACGAGCGGGTGCGAAATAGTAGCAGGCGGGCGCGACCCGTTAACGAACAGCAGCGACCAAAAGGCAACGGGTGCGACCCGACAAGCGGACGCGACTGTTTGAAGGGATGCAGACTAAATTATAAATAGGAGAGAATACTAATCACATTCTCATCCGATTCCAATCTAATTTCTTCTGCTTCTTTGCTCTACTGCTCAATATTCCATATATAACACAGAGTTGACATACTCATTACAATCTCGTGCAGATTACGTCTGTTGTATCTTGGGGGAGTTTTGAAATAAAATTCTTAAGGAAATTGTTACGACAAGCCTCAGACGGAATTTCCTTTATATACTGGTTAGATTCACTGTAATATTTTCCGTTTATAAGTTATACTATTTCTTACAATAGTATAACGTTGCTGTTGTAATATATTTACAACGTAACTTATTGTTACACTTATCTAATACAGAATTCCAGCGTAGTGGAATTCTAATTAATAAACTTGTGCGATGAGTTTATTGTAGCGTGCTATCTGTTTTAGTACACTAGTAGTGCCTACAGACTAACATATCTCACTCTTAAAATCAATTTCCAAGTGTTTGAGACATTGTTATCTATAAGAGCAGTCTAGAAAATACCCTTTTTACAATATTTGTTATGCATCCATTTTGCTCAAAGTGTGTTGCCTTGTATAAAGTTCCATAGCATTTTGACAACAGTAGCTTTAGCAATGTCTTCAATTCTTTTGATCCCTAAGCCACCTTCACTTTTTATTTTGCAAACATTATCCCAAGATAAGTTATGAACTTTAGATTTCCAGATAAAGTTAGAATAAATTGAGTTAATTCTTTGAATCAAGGTGCCAGAAAATTGGGAAATTTGCACCCAGAAATGAAGCATTGGGTATATAACAGAGTTGACAAGTTCAACTCGACCACTAATGTTGAGAAGTTTGTTGTTCCAGTAGTTAAGTTTTTTGTTTATCTTATCAATTAATTCACAATAATCTATAGCTTTTAATTTGTTACTAGATAGAGGAATACCAAAATAAATGATAGGTAGATTACCACTGTTAATATTACAAATCAGAAATCAGTTGTTTACTTTTGGCACCCTTGCTGAAAAACAGCGTGGATTTTCTTTCATTTATTTCAAGACCAGTAAACTGTTGTAGCTTCTGAAAAACTTCCTGAATGGATTTAGCATTCTCTATAGTTGTCTTGGCCAAAATTAGGATGTCATCTGCGTATAATAAATGTGTAATCATAGGTTGAATATTATAAATGGGGCTACAATTACCTTTATTATATTCAATATCAAGATTTATTGTTAGGAATTCCATGGCAATAGAAAATAGATATGGCGAGAGAGGGTCTCCTTACCTAAGCTCTCTCGAGCTATCTATGAACCATAAGGACAGCCATCAACTATAATTGAAAAAGTAAGGGTAGAAATGCATTCATAAATTAATCTTGCAAATAACAAAGGAAAACCCATCTCAATCAACATATGATGAATAAATTCTCTGTTAATCTTATCATAGGCTTTATGTAGGTCAATTTTCAGGCAAAGATTGTTGGAATTTTTTCTATTAAATCCCCTTACCATTTCATAAGTTGGAAGAGCATTCTACGAAATATTTCTATCAGGAATGAATGCATTTTGGTTGTAAGAAATAAGATCATGCATGTATCCCTTCATTTGATTGCAAAGTAGATTGGCTAAAATTTTATATGTTACATTGCAAAGAGATATTGGTCTATAATCAGAGATGTCAGTGACTTCATTCTTTTTAGGAATGAGACATATGAACGTGTGATTAATTTCTCTAATGATCTTCCCAGAACGCAGTATACCATTCATTACATTCAGAATGTCATATTTAAGCAGTTCCCGATGAAATTTATAAAATTTAGAATTTATTCCATCAGGATCTGGGGAACTGTTATCATTGATTTGAAACACTTCTGCGTTAATCTCTTTTAGTTGAAATGGTCTACTTATGTTTTTTCTGACCTTGTCTGGTAAAATTCTTTTACAAATAATGTCTAGGAATGATTTACCACCTGAGAAGATGAGAACAGTTCAGAGAAAAATTGAATGGCCTCTTGAGTTAGTTTTTCTGATGTTGGAATCCAAGACCCATTATCATTGATAATAAGATTACTCTTTCTTTTAGGATTGGCAACATTAACTTGATTGTGAAAGAATGTCGTAGGTCTATCACCTTTAGTTAACCAATTAAATTTCATCTCTGGTCATTTTCTATAGCAGTACGTCTCATCAAATTGTGAAGCTGTTCTATTTTTCTTGCATACCGTTCTATTAGATTGTCATTTAATGCATATAGAACATGCTTATATGTGACGTTAGCTTCCTCCTTAATTTTCTCTACCAAAGAATGTATGTTACACTTATTTTTTCTCCATGCTTTCATTGCAGCTTTTGAAGATTTAATCTTGCACACGGGGATATGCAGAGGGGAGCCAGCAAATTGCTGGATCAGGCAATTCTGAACAGTACGGAAATAGTCCTCTTGCCAGGATTTATTATATGGAAAAGGTAATTCGGGTTTTATTTTGTTATGCAATAACACATTGATAATAATAGGAGTGTGATCACCGAGTGAATGAGACCCAAACTGAATGTTAAATTGAAACTTGCTTAACTATAAAGCACTAACAAACACTCTGTCAATTTTACTATGAGTAGAATAATTAAGTCCTCCTCTCCAAGAAAAGAAATTCCCAGAAAATTCAGGTTCTATAAGATTAGAAGAGAAAATGGAATCTATAAAGTTTTGGTCACACGTAGAATTAAACATACCATTGTTGATTCTATCTTTAGAAGTAAGAATAGCATTGAAGTCCCCAACTACTATCCAGGGAAAATTAAATATAGCAGACTGATCAGTGATGTATCTCCATAACTCTGTTCTTTTTGATTCCTCATTAGAAGCATATACTATAGTGCATAAGATACTAATTCCATTTACATTATGAAGAATACATGAGATGAATTGCTCTTCAGTGTGAATAGCAATGTTAAACCATTGGATGGGATCCCAAATTATTAGAATTCTGCATTTCTGTTTATTAAAAATATTATGAGAAAATTTCCAAGAACCATGTGTTTTAGCCATGAATTTGTCATGCTATCAGAGGATAGTTTATTTTCCAGTATTCCTAAAAAAGAGAATTTATTTGTATTTAAAATCCGAAGTACCTCAATTTGTTTTGTAGGGGCATTCGTGCCCCTTATGTTCTAAAAGAGGAACTGCGTTATTGATTGAATTCTGGATTGCTACTTTCATCCGAGGAAGTAGCAGTCCCCGTGGTCTTTGCTTTTTTTGATTTCTTGCTTTTGCCTTTTATTCGAGTAGCTAAATTTGGCCATGCAGGGTTATCAATGACATCTGCGGAAGTAATAGCTTTAAATTCAAACAACGCATCTTCAGTTCTGGTTTTACGAGCAGATTTTGATCTGGATGCACGAAGAGATCCACTTTCTAACGAAGTTGAGACGTCTTCTAGGAGATGTTCGGAGGGAGCATTTGATTTCTCATCAATATGATGTTCTAATGTACATTCTTTGGTGTCCATTTGAACTGTATCTGTAACCAATTCATAGCTCTGTATATTTTCGAGCAGACTTGTAGAACTATTTGTAAAGTTTCTATTTGTTTTGCTTGTCTTTGCTTGTAGATCGTATGAATAGTTGAATTGCTTTTGATCAACTGGACTTGAGTTTGTTTGGTGGATTTTCAGTGGAAATATCTTTTATGGACTTATCTATACTATTGTTACTTGTACTTGCATTAACCGTGTGTTTTGTCTGCAAAAGCTTATTTACGCTATCTTACTTCTGAGACCGAATATTGTCGATATCCTCTTCCATAAGTGTAACGATATGAAAATTTTTGACCTCGAAATTTCTAGATAGTTAATGAAAAGAAGAAAGAGAAAAAAGAAGAAACAGAAAACTCAAATACAGAATCTCACATTCGCAGCGTATAAAATATACTATCACATAAATAACAGTTTTACAAAGAAGAACTGTGTCATTACACTTATATTTTTATACATCAGAGCTACTCATCATTACACAACACTGGACAGTTTAAAACAACATGTCCTAGATAAACTATAATATAGACAGCGGGATATGCTTCATACGTTCCTGCCATCCAGCTCGCCTCCTGAGCTCCAATACGTCCTTACCTGAAAATCTGTAATACTCGGTCTGACCCGAGCATTACATCAAAGTAACACCCGTGTCAGGCTGAAAACCAGCGTGAGTAAACCCATCAACATGAATTACAAAAGCATACAGTTCATATATATAACCCGGGTAACTTGTATCAATTACAAATTCACAAATTGTTATAGACATCGCTTATTTAACTCACAAATTTCTAAGTACCAAACTCAGATTAATTGGTCCAATTCACTTAAATCATTACACCCCAGCTTATTCATGTCAATCTATAAAGAATCGAAATGGTTTCGGGTATTTACTAATACCCGACTCCGGTCTCTTCGAGTCCAATGTCATCTTAACCTAAGTTATTCAACTAAATACAATTCAACTTTAATTATTGGATAACACTTTCACACAGCAATTCATAAATGATAGATAATCACATTATCACTGTTCACCCAAACGTATCATATCACAAAGCAATTCCTATCAGAGATATCAACCAATCTAAGGCATTTATCATCATTCAATCATTCATAAGCAAGATTGATCACTTTCATTAATTACATTAATTAATGATCCTCTAATTACTTTCATTAGTAAATTATTCTTAAATTTCCTTTAATAATTAACCTTTAACTTAATTACATTCAGTAATCAATCCTTAGTTAATCACAATCAATAATTAACTTTCCTTATTTACTTCATCAATTAAATCAACTCATTGATTAATTATATTAATTAATCCTTTAATTACACTGAGTAATTACTACTTAATTTCTTCCACAAAGTAATCATCCTTTAATTACTTTCCATCAAGTAATTTCCCTTTTTATTTATTTACATTCGGTAATTATCCATTAATTACTTTACTAAGTAATTGCACCTCATTAATTACCTTAAGTACTTATATTTAACCCAACATCAAATGATTACCTTTAATTAATTAACGAAAATCAGCCACATCAACTTAATTAATTACACTGAGTAATTAATTACTTTAATTACTTCACTAAGTAATGGCCCTTCTTATATCAAGTAATTAGCCCCTAATTACATCCATTAATTAATTATTGCTTAATTAATTAATATTAGATTACTTAGAGTAACCAAACCTAATCAAGTAATTAACTACTCTAAATTAAGTACTCAAATTAATTCATCTTAATTTAATTACCTTTAATCACTATTATCGAGTAATTATCCTAATTATCCTATTGGTTAATTATCCCCAATTAATTAACCTTAATCATTAATTTATTTAATTGAAAATTAAAGGTTAAATTAATTAATCTTCAACAGATTTATCCTTAATCATCCAAGGTTTTAATTAACCTTAAGATGGACCATTAATTACTCTCATTAATCAATTAACTATAATTAATTATATTGATTATTTGCATCAACTAATTAACCTTAAATCAATCATATTCATTAATTAACTTTATTCAATCACATTCCACAACTAATTACACTTTAATAAATTACACTAAGTAATTAAAGACTCTTTCATTTATCACACTAATTAATGATCCTTTAGTTAATTATCATTTAATTACTTAAGTAAATTAATTAATCTTCAATGAAAAAAATTATAAATTTACTAATCATTGTTTAATAAATTATTTTAAGTAATTATCCTAATTCAAAACCATTCAAACACATTAAATCTCAAACCTTTGTAAAAAAAAAATTATTTATTTTTATATAAACTTTGAAAACTCGAATCAAAGCTTCCTTTAAAATCAAAAATCTGGTAACACAACAAAAACTGGATCATCAACGATACATTGTTTTAAAAAGTTAAAAAATGCTTCTTCCAATCTATAAACCCGAGTTTCTTTTGAATATCCCGAGCTACTTTTCCAGATAATCCACACTACCCTTCCTTCGAGTCAAACCAAATTTCCTCGAGACATTCCCCTGGAAACCCTTCTTCCCCAAACCAACGTTGTTCCAGATACAACAACCTATCGCGTGCACGTGCACGTGCACAGAGGGTCGGCGTATCTCCGACCATCGCTATGACCCTCGGCAAGATGCCGACACTTCCATCGTCCCTCACAGCCACTCAATTCGTCGAAATCACCGGTGGAACAAAAATCGAACATACGAACCCTCAGCCCCAAATAACTCGATCAACACAAACCCCTACCGACGACGAACACCAGCACCATAAGGCATGCCACCTTGACCACAGTTGCGACCCAAACCCTAGAATCCACTCCCCAACATGCGATTTGACCCGGTTCACCGTAGTCATCGAGATCACCTCGATATCAACTCAAACAAAATAGGTTCACAAACCCTAGTTCATCAATCTCTGATCGCCACAGCCCTCTAAAAATCCTTTCTTCAATTTTCCTGAAATCCTACATACCCAGCCTCCTCCAGCAGTAGTCTCTACGCTTACCAAAACGTCATTCGCAGGGATTTGACAATAAAGCAAATTCTGTTCATCCCACTAATACTCAAGATATACCATCTTAAAAATTACTAAATTCATACTAAAATTCGTGTTTTGTTTATACAAATCATATTCTAAAACTCAAAGATGAAATCATTGACATTGATTTTTAACTTATTTTAGCTTTTAACTGTAATCTTAAATTTCAAAATATTTAGTAAATATAAACACTTAAGATCAATTTTAAAAACAAGATTACATTGTTTCAACCAATTCCTTTTCAATAATCAAGGTTCAATAATGATTCATTGGGAAGGTGTAATTTTTAAAAGCAAATCTTGAACCTGAGATTAAAACAGTGACCATATATATACAGGCATGCTTTCAAATAGCATAATTCAGACAAAATTCAAATTGAAACATTCATGCAAACGTTTATTCATCATCTTCATCACACAGATATATTAACACCACAGATTTTTGTTTTAAAAATGTTTACTCACCTTATAAATTGAACAGAGCCTGGAATTGTTTTGATCTGGATCTGGAAATTGAAACTGCATTTTTTTTTAACTTGATCAAGTTGAAAATTTGAAAGCTCTTGAAACTGGAAATGATTTTGTTACTTTGATTTTTCCATGTTTGAAATGAATCTGAACCTAATTTTTGCTTTGATTTATTTTGTTTACAAGTCTTGATTTTGTTTGAGTTGAATTGATCGGGTTTGTGATTTCTTTGTGAGGATGTGTTTTGATGGTTTCAGATTTGCGACATGAAGAAAAAAATAGTCTGTTTTTCTTTTTCTTTTTATTACATGTTAACTAAAAATGCCATTTGTAAAACTAAGCTTACATTTGTCAATGTAAATAATCATTTTCTTACAAGTGTTAATATGCAATAATGAGATATTTTACAAGTGTTCAAACTTATATTCAAATACCTCTCATGTTTTATATGTATTTATACCAATATGTATTTATTTTTATGAACTTTTCTTTAAATATGCATAATTTTATATTTTTATATTCTTATCTTTAATATCTTTATACATATACAACTTGTACAATATATAAATTTTAAAATGTAGAGTTTGTAATTTCAAGTTTAAACCCAAATTCAATTTAAAAATCCAATTTAAAAATCAACTCAAATATATATATATATATATATATATATATAATATTTAAACAAACACAAATTTCAATTTGTAAATAATAGTCTATTTAAAATCTATTTATACAAACAATCATTATTATTTGTTTTAAAAGAATAATTCGTCAAATTTAAGTGATTATATTAAGATATGATCAAATAAATATTTATTATCAGATTCATTTGTTCAATTTATAATTTAGTATTTCTATTAATTAACCTAATTATTTTATCAATTACAAATATTCTAAAATCCAAGGTATCACATTCCTCCCCCCTTTGAATCTTTTCGTCCCCGAAAAGGAACGAAGCCAGTATTTGTTAAAATACTTATTATTAGTTAAATCACTTTTGATCATTTTTAAAACATTTTAAAATCTATATAATATTGCCAAAATAGTTTTATAAAAATACTTTTATAACCCAATGTTTCATCAAGTCCATCCTCGTCCTTACAGAAATTCGGTCATACGTTGATCAGGCGTAAGACTAAAAATCAATAAGTACTTAGCAGACCCATTTGCAACACCGAGTGAAAATACTTGGAAAATAATTTTGTTGAAAATATAGAAAACATTTTTGAAAACAGAGGACATATCTTTGGTGAGAATGCTTTGGAAATCTTCACTCCCATCCATGGTCGCAGTTACATCCTGGGTTACGTTGCCATCGCAGTAAAAGTCCATGTAACCGTAGGCACTCCGCGCCCCTCGATTACGCCATGGAACCCACAACAGATCGCAGTTACATTTCAGGGTTACGTTGCCATCGCAACAAAATTCCATGTAACTGTAGGCATTAGCGCCCTCGATTTCGCTGTCAAAATGAAAAATCTCCACTTCCACATTGGTCGTAGTCTATCGATGTAAAATCAAACGCAGACTGTTGGCTCTCAGCAGCACATACGACTTTCGCTATGTTACCATAGGTCGCAGTCACCGATATAAAATCAAACGTAGACTGTTAGCTCTCATCAGCACACACGACTTTCGCTATGTTACCATAGGTCGCAGTCTAACGATATAAAATCAAACGTAGACTGTTGGCTCTCAGCGGCACACACGACTTTCGCTATGGTCTGCAGTAGATTGCAGTGACATCGAGTTACACTGTCGTCACAGTATAACCCAAATGCCTCTGTAGGCCTCATCGCCCTCGACTTACGCTACACACTACACAAAATCCTCAGGAACTAGTTTTTTCCGGACTCCTCACACGATCAACTTTAGAACCCCCTAGGGTTCAAGGCAGTAGCACCCTATGGCACTCCTGAGAAGTTCATTTTAAGGGAGCGCCTTTTTCTCCAGAGCCATTGTCAAAACACTTTATACTATACACATATAGTATTTTCCAAATCATACACCTAGTATGAATCCCATATAAATCTCATTTCTCAAAATCGATTATCCCAAAATCGATAATTCTCAACAAGGCTTTCCAAATTTTCAAAAAATGTTTTTTCTCCAAAAATCAAAAGCCTTTCCAAATCCAAAGGTTCCCAAATTTTTTCAGAATCATTCTCACAAGACCCTTTACATACATACATAGATACATACATACATATATATATATGGATATATAACCTTGAAAAATCTTTGGATCATTTCAAACTTGTATAAAACCCTTTTTAATACTTCAAATATTTTCAAAAATCCTTTCCTTCCGGCAAAAGATTCAACAAGGGAAGATTTATCTTACGTAACAAAGATATATATAACTTTGTTTATTCTAAATCAAATTTGATTACTTTATAAAGTCACTTATACAATAAATTTTTACCATAGAAATTTCCAATTTCCACTTTACTTCATCATATATTTCACAAAATATATCTTTCATTTTAAAAAACATTTCACATTTCTTATCCACAAATTTCCAGTATCAATTTCATTCACACTCGTATGATGTACATATATCATCCGTACGCTAAATCAATCTGATCGCTCACTCGATCACACAATTTCACTTCCGAACTAGTATTGTCCATCCGACTTCCTAGTGCGGACTCAGATCTGGTTTCTTGATTAGAAACCGTCATTCTCCTTGCATAGCCATAACCATGATAGAGAATATCCAGAATCAATCAACAATCCATATCCAGGTTCGCCATCGAAAATCGAGTGAAAAATCCCAACTCGGATCGACATACTATCTCGAAATTTTATGCTCGAATCTGGATCAAATCAATATGCGAATAGAATAACATACATGCACCCTATGTATTTATCTTTATTGGTTATTAGCCAAATCAATTCCATTTCTATTCACATTCACTTTGATTTTCATTCACTTACTCACGATTGCTTAAATCCTCATTTGGATTATCACCTCAATTCTTATCTCAAATGGATATTTAATCAAATCAGTTTGAACTCTGTCCAGATTAAATTTAGAAAATAGCTTGAAAAATAGTAATTAGTTTATAAAACAGTTAAAAAATTGTTAAATAGTTCCAAAAATAATTGTAAAACAAGTATTAGATAGTTTTTAGGTTTAAAAAGAAAAGTTGTATAATAAATGGTTTGGAAAAATAGATTTATTTAAAACAATTTATTTTGAAAATAGTCCACAGTCAAACTGTTCAATTTCCTACCTCCATTTCCAATCAATTCAATTTAAATTTCCACTTCCATTTAAATTGACTCAGTTCCAATTTAAGTAACTTCAATTTCCCTTGAACTTGATTTATCTCCAATTCAAGTTGAATAAATCTTAATTTCTTTCCAAATTCAAATCAAATTCCATTTGATTAAACCTATTCAACTTTAATTATAATTCCAAATTATTCAAATCAATTTGCACTAATTTCAAATTGAACCCACTTCAATTTCAAATCATCTCAATTCCTGTTTAAATAAATCCAAATTCCCATTTGAATTTGAACTTATTCAACTTCAGTTTCATTTCAAATCAATCCAATTCAAATTTTCCATTTGAATTTTTAAACTTATCCATCTTTAATCAAAATTCTAATTAATTCAAATTGAATTTAGTTTGAACTAATTCAATTCAAATTTCAAATTTAAACCATCCCGAATTATATAATTTCGAGTTAAATTTTTAAATGTTGATTTAATCCTTTAAATCAAATCAACTTATATCTTTAAACCATTTAATTTTGGATCCAAATTCCATTTTTTCTTAATAATGGATATATTACCATATCCCAATCTTTAAACAAATCCAATTCACATTTTAAAGATTATTAATAACAATAGGGTAATATTATCCAATATTTTTAAACATCCATCCATTTCCAATTTCTAGATCTCAAGCCCATTTTGAGATCACAGAAACTCCCATTCAAATCAACCATTTAACTTCTCAAGTTAAATCTCAATCTCATTTTGAAATTTCCAATTCAGGTTGCCTATTCAAAATTTATTAAATTTTCCACAATTAATTTTACTTTAATTTAATCCAGACAACTTTCACCAATTTGAATTCCCATTCAAATTTTAAACTTCACATTAATAATCTTCCCACTTATAAGTTCGAAAACGTATCACTTTGGGTATCACATCTTATTCCAAATTTAAAACTCAACGTTTAGAGTTTATTTCAAATTATCTTTGATACTATGTATATTCCTCAAATATACATATTATTTTCTTTATACACCAAGTTATCCTAAAATTTTAAACCACCTTTTGTTTTATTTCAAAACAAATTCCTTTAAATTTCAAAAAACTCTTGTTTGAAATAGGACCCTTTCATTCAAATACATTATATAATATTATTTATTACTTCTTAATTACTTTGAAACAAATTTTCAACTTTCTGGAACTAGATTTAAAACTTCGCAATTTAGATCATCTTCAGTTCCATACTTGCCTAAATGTTTTACTTCCCTAAAACATTTCATTTTTCTCATTCATTAATACACATTTTATTATTAAAGACAACAATCATTTATGATAATAACCAAGATTATCATATCTGGAAACCGATTCACTATTATCTTATTCTAAAACTCCTTCCCAAATTCAATATTTAAAATTCAGTTTGATTCCATTTCAAACTTATCATCATTCAATTTTAGTTTGGTTGTATTTCTATTACCACTTAATTCTCATTATTTATTTAATTTCAATGATTTAACAACCAATTACCTTAACATTTATTAGAAAGAATATTGCTTTATATATCAAAATATATTCTTATATAAAATCATTTAAAATCTTTATATAAGAAAATAACAAGTACGCTCTCATATATATATATATATATATATATATATATATATATACACACACACACACTCCTTAATGAGTAATCCCACTAGAGCCAAGGTTCTCGTTTAACCTTCAGCTCTGATACCAAATGTAACGACCCAAAAAAATTCGATCCCGAAATTTCCAGATAGTTAATGAAAAGAAGAAAGAGAAAGAAGAAGAAACAGAAAACTCAAACTCAGAATCTCACATTCGCAGCGGATAAAATATAATATCACATAAATAACAGTTTTATAAAGAAGAACTGTATCATTACACTTATATTTTTATACATCAAAGTTACTCACCATTACACAACACTGGACAGTTTAAAACAACATGTCCTAGATAAACTATAATATAGACAGCGGGATATGCTCCATACGTTCCTGCCATCCGGCTCGCCTCCTGAGCTCCAATACGTCCTTACCTGAAAATCTGTAATACTCGGTCTGACCCGAGCATTACATCAAAGTAACACCCGGGTCAGACTGAGCATTACATCAAAGTAACACGCGGGTCAGGCTGGAAACCAGCATGAGTAAACCCATCAACATGAATTACAAAAGCATACAGCTTATATATATATATAACCCGTGTAACTTGTATCAATTACAAATTCACAAATTGTTATAGACATCGCTTATTTAACTCACAAATTTCTAAGTACCAAACTTAGATTAATTGGTCCAATTCACTTAAATCATTTCACCCCAACTTATTCATGTCAATCTATAAAGAATCGAAGTGATTTCGGGTATTTATTAATACCCGACTCCGGTCTCATCGAGTCCAATGTCATCTTAACCCAAGTTATTCAATTAAATACAATTCAACTTTAATTATTGGATAACACTTTCACACAGCAATTCATAAATGATAGATAATCACATTAGCACTGTCCACCCAAACGTATCATATCACAAAGCAATTCCTATCAGAGATATAAACCAATCCAAGGCATTTATCATAATTTAATCAATCATAAGCAAGATTGATCACTTTCATTAATTACATTAATTAATGATCCTCTAATTACTTTCATTAGTTAATTATTCTTAAATTTCCTTTAATAATTAACCTTTAACTTAATTACATTCATTGATCAATCCTTAGTTAGTCACAATCAATAATTAACTTTCCTTATTTACTTCATCAATTAAATCAACTCCTTGATTACTTATATTAAATTAATCCTTTAATTACACCGAGTAATTATTACTTAATTTCTTCCACAAAGTAATTATCCTTTAATTACTTCCCATCAAGTAATTTCCCTTTTTATTTTTTTACATCCAGTAATTATCCATTAATTACTTTACTAAGTAATTGCACCTCATTAATTACCTTAAGTACTTATACTTAATCCAACATCAAATGATTACCTTTAATTAATTAAACTTAATTAGTTATCTAAAATCAGCCACATAAACTTAATTAATTACACTGAATAATTAATTACTTTAATTACTTCACTAAGTAATATCCCTTCTTATATCAAGTAATCAGCCCCTAATTACATCCATTAATTAATTATTGCTTAATTAATTAATATTAGATTACTTAGAATAACCAGACCTAATCAAGTAATTAACTACTCTAAATTAATCACTCAAATTAATTCATCTTAATTTAATCACCTTTAATCACTATTATCGAGTAATTATCCTAATTATCCTATTGATTAATTATCCTCAATTAATTAACCTTAATCATTAATTTATTTAATTGAAAATTAAAGGTTAAATTAATTAACCTTCAACAGATTTATCCTTAATCATCCAAGGTTTTAATAAACCTTAAGATAGGCCATTAATTACTCTCATTAATCAATTAACTATAATTAATTACATTAATTATTTGCATCAATTAATTAATCTTAAATCAATCATATTCATTAATTAACTTTATTCAATCACATTCACAATTAATTATACTTTAATAAATTACACTAAGTAATTAAAGACTCTTTAATTTATCACACTAATTAACAATCCTTCAGTTAATTATCATTTAATTACTTAAGTAAATTAATTGATCTTCAATGAAAAAAAAATTATAAGTTTACTAATCATTCTTTAATCAATTACTTTAAGTAATTATCCTAATTCAAAACCATTCAAACACATTAAATCTCAAACCTTTGTAAAAAAAATTATTTATTTTTATATAAACTTTGAAAACTCAGACCAAAGCTTCCTTTAAAATCAAAAATTTGGTAACACAACAAAATCTGGATCATCCACGATACATTGTTTTAAAAAGTTAAAAACTGCTTCTTCTAATCTATAAACCCGAGTTTATTTTGAATATCCCGTGCTACTTTTCCAGATAATCCACACTACCCTTCCTTCGAGTCAAACCAAAATTTCCTCGAGACATTCCCCTAGAAACACTTCTTCCCTAAACCAATGTTGTTCCAGATACAACAACCTATCGCGTGCACGTGCACAGAGGGTCGGCATATCTCCGACCATCGCTATGACCCTAGGCAAGACGCCGACACTTCCATCGTCCTCACAGCCACTCAGTTCGTCGAAATCACCGATGGAACAAAAATCGAACATATGAACCCTCAGCCCCAAATAACTCGATCAACACAAACCCCTACCGACGGTGAACACCACCACCAGAAGGCATGCCACCTTGACCACAATTGCGACCCGAACCCTCGAATCCACTCCCCAGCATGTGATTTGACCCGGTTCACCATAGTCATCGAGATCACCTCGATAACAACTCAAACAAAATAGGTTCACAAACCCTAGTTCATCAATCCCTGATCGCCACAGCCCTCTAAAATTCTTTTCTCCAATTTTCCTGAAATCCTACGTACCCCAGCCTCCTCCAGCAGTAGTCTCGACGCTTACCAAAACGTCGTTCGCCGGAATTTGACAATAAAGCAAATTCTGTTCATCCCACTAATACTCAAGATATACCATCTTAAAAATTACTAAATTCATACTAAAATTCGTGTTTTGTTTATACAAATCATATTCTAAACTCAAAGATGAAATCATTGACATTGATTTTTAACCTATTTTAGCTTTTAACCGTAATCTTAAATTTTCAAAATATTTAGTAAATATAAACACTTAAGATTAATTTTAAAAACAAGATTACATTATTTCAACCAATTCCTTTTCAATAATCAAGGTTCAATAATGATTCATTGGGAAGGTATAATTTTTAAAACCAAATCTTGAACCTGAGATTAAAACAGTGACCATATATATACATGCATGCTTTCAAATAGCATAATTCAGACCAAATTCAAATTGAAACATTCTTGCAAACATTTATTCATCATCATCACGCAGATATATTAACACCATAGATTTTTGTTTTAAAAATGTTTACCCACCTTATAAATTGAACAGAGCCTGGAACTGTTTTGATCTGGATCTGGAAATTGAAACTGCGTTTTCTCTCTTTTTTTAACTTGATCAAGTTGAAAATTTGAAAGCTCTTGAAACTGGAAATGATTTTGTTACTTTGATTTTTCCAGGTTTGAAATGAATCTAAACCTGATTTTTGCTTTGATTTATTTTGTTTACAAGTCTTGATTTTGTTTAAGTTAAATTGATCGAATTTGTGATTTCTTTGTGAGCATTGTTTTGATGGTTTCAGATTTGCAACATGAAGGAAAAAAATAGTCTGTTTTTCTTTTCTTTTTTTCCTTTTTATTACATGTTACCTAAAAATGCCATTTGTAAAATTAAGCTTACATTTGTCAATGTAAATAATCATTTTCTTACTAGTGTTAATATGCAATAATGAGATATTTTACAAGTGTTCAAACTTATATTCAAATACCTCTCATGTTTTATATGTATTTGTACTAATATGTATTTATGTTTATGAACTTTTCTTTAAATATGCATAATTTTATAGTTTTATATTCTTATCTTTAATATCTTTATACATATACAACTTGTACAATAAATAAATATTAAAATGTAGAGTTTGAAATTTCAAGTTTAAACCCAAATTCAATTTCAAAATCCAATTTAAAAATCAACTCAAATATATATATATATATATATATATATATAATATTTAAACAAATACAAATTCCAATTTGTAAATAATAATCTATTTAAAATCTATTTATATAAACAATCATTATTATTTGTTTTAAAAGAATAATTTGTCAAATTTAAGTGATTATATTAAGATAAAATCAAATAAATATTTATCCAGATATAACTATTTATTATCAGATTCATATGTTCAATCTATAATTCAGTATTTCTATTAATTAACCAAATTATTTTATCGATTACAAATATTCTAAAATCTGGGTTTTCACAATAAGAATTTCCTCATTATCATTCATAGTATCATGCATTTCCCCCTTATCATTCAAAATATTCTGTTGCATACTTTTTGGCATCCATACTTTTGTAAATTAGCGATAAGTTTCGGTATGGCCAAAGCTAGAACAATTTAAGCTGGTAGATGGTTTCCATTCCTATGACATGTCTTGCCAAGTATTTTCATCCTTTTCCGTTAAAATTGGAATTATATTTGGGAATTTAGACGGGTTGTTAATTTCTATTAGAACTCAAGCATAAGCTTTTATAATACCTTTTGTAAATCTACACAATTTAACTAGAAAGCCAAGGATGGAGGCAATACGATTAATCTCTTTTGGAATGAAGTAACTCTTTATTAATCTGCATTCCGAGCTCATCGTCATTAACTTCTTATTGTAATAGTAGGGCCTCTTTCCAAAATCCATTTTCCTTAGAATAAATCGAGAATTCATCTGTAGGTTTCCATACTCTATTAATATGCTCCTTGAAATATGGATAACATGATTTGGGACCAACGACATAAATAACAATAACATTGTTCCATTGTTTTCTAGCATTTTGGACCATTTTCATAGATATCTTAGCACGTTGCATCGAATTAAATTCCCTAGGGTTGTAGAATTTAAGCGGAATGGAGACTGGTATATTATTCCTTTTTACCACTTCATTCCATGCCATGTTGGATGATATGGAGAAATTCCTATTGTTGGAACTTGGCTTGTTTTCAGCTTGATTGGGACCAGTGATCGATTATTAATATTATTGGAACGATGGGGCAAACTGCGGTGAGAAGTAAAAGCAGTGGTATTGTTAGCCAATGTACGAGAGTTAGGGCTAGAACGAGCTATATTCATTGAAGCATTTTTCATTTTCCATTTACATGATCTAACAGGAAATCCATCATTATCAGGCATCGATAGGTGAGGCTGGAGTGGTGGGAAGCCTGGAGGCGTATCACGGGAGAGGGGGGCGGGGGGCGTCGATATGGAGGCGATAGATTTGGAGCGGGTGGGGATTGGGACGAGGTCACAACAACCAATAAGGGAGAGGAGCGGTGGAAATGGGAAGATGACAGTGGAGGAGAGGGGCGGTGGGAGCCTGCCGGAGCAGGAGAGAGGCGAAAATGATTTACGTAACAAAAACGCAGGAGATAAAGTCGTAGGAGAGAAAGTCTCGGTTCAAGACTTTTTATTTTTTGTAGCATTTGTAATAGTGTAGCTCTCTTTTGCTATATCTCATTTTATATGTATATATTGAAATGAGACAAATTTTATAAATTTGGTCCGCTACACGTGGATTAAACATTCGTAAATTTTTATAGCATTTGAAATAGTGTAGCTCAAGATATGATAGAAGTGTTAATAGATGCTCGAAAATAGACGTGCCAATGAATTTTCATGTACACATTCATTACTACGCTTAATTTTTAATTGTTTTCTACAACATTTCCTTTAAAAAAAATTCTATTTTTGATGATGTAAATAATTTTTTCTTAATAGTATAATCATACGTTTGAAAATTAATGAAAAATTATAACAAATTTGTTTTTTAAAATTATACATTAAAACGGTGGCTTTTTCACCGTTGGACAGCTGCACAAGTAATTTTGTCAAACAAATAGCGAGGCAACATGACCTTAATCAACGAAAGCATGCAAAAATGTTCTCGGAGCTTAACGTTGCTCCAGATATATTGTTCCTCAAACCTAATTTCCACTAATATCTATCCAATTGAGAAAATGACGTCGGTCAAAGCTAACCCTAAACCCTCTTTCTCTGGCCGCCATCTCCTCTACTCTGAGCTTCCTTCAGGTTTAAGATCCAAACATAGCTTTAATTGCAGACTATCCCGGATGATCTTTCTGTATTTTCCTTTCATCAATTGCCATCTGTAACAACCGTAGATTTTGACTATATATTTAAATTTGAATTTATTTCATTTTGAAATTAATTTAAATTTTTTTATTTGTGTGATATCATTTCTAAACATTCTTAAAATGAAAATGTAATTTTTCCAAAATTTACTGTATTTATTTCCTATTTTTAAAGGTTGTTTTCTAATTTCTGCCATTTTCTTCATTTTAAATTTTTTTATTTTATTTTAAATTTGTTTTATTTGTGAAATTTCATCTCTAAATATTTTAAAAATAATAATAGAATTTTTCCAAAATTTACTGTATTGATTTCCTATTTTTAAGGGCAGTTTTCCCATTTTTTGCTATTTTCTGCATTAAAAATTATATTTAAATTAAATTTTAAATATTTATTTTGTGAATAAAATTTTGTTTTATGTTATTATTTATGTTTAAAAATACTTTACAAGATAATTTTAATTTTCTACAAATTATTTCATTTAATTTCAAATTTTCTAGTCTAGTTCACTGTTTTAACTATTTTTCCTTAATTTTAATCTATATAATTGATAAATGGTATATATATTTTTATATTTTTTTAAAGTTTCGAAATTTTATCTGATAATATTGTTATTTCAGAATATATAAACTTTTATAAATAATTATAGGTAAATTGAAAGGGTTTGTGACCTTTTATTTCTAATGGCTTTTGATTTTCCTGCCTTTTCACATTTTTAACTTACTTTTGCCATCAATTAGCCATAATAACTCACATAATTCAGCTGCCTACCTCCATTATTCATTCACGTACATCATTTCTCATCTCATTAAAAAAAATTTCGGCCATCACTTGTTGAGAAGTTGGTAAAATTCTATCTTTCTTTTATCTCCTTTTGTTTACTTATGCTGATTTTTCGTTTGATTTGCACTTGATCTTCTTTATCATAGGATCGGCCATGCCCCTCTCCAGCCCCTGCCACCACCACCACCACCTGAGCACGCCACCAGTACCTCCTCCTCACTGACCATCCCCATCCGTACCACCCTTGGTGGTAGTTCCTTCACCAAGTTCACCAAACTCCAACATCTTGACCTAGCCAAGCACAAGCCTTCACATCCATCACTTCCACCACCTATGGCCGCCACCTACATGACCACCACCACCTCCAGAACCTCCAGCACCCTCTACCACGTCACCACAGTGGACCCCACTCCTCTAGCCGTGACCACAGCAGCCTTGGCCGAGCTTTGTTTGCTTGAAACTTGTGATGTTGTTAGTAGTTACGCCTTGTTGTGTTGTTGTTCCATCTCCATAACTTTTGCCATCAACAAACTCATGTTAAACGCTGTCTTTGTTAAATTTAACTGTTTTGAATATAACTTTCTGTAGCAATTTCCAAATGCTGCGAAAGTTGAATTTTCACTGTTTTGATAAAATTAAGTGAATGAATGAACTTTGAAAGTTGAAAATTTTGGAAGTTTAATAATTTAATTATTAAATGTAATAACTTCACTTTTAAAGGATTTAAACGAAGTAATTTGCTGGAATTCAACTATTTTGAAATGTGAATGGTATTTTTAAATTGAATAAAAAAAATGAATATGTTTTTCAAATGAAATGATAAGTTGATATTTTGAAATGGATTTGAAATGATATTGGATTTTGAGAAATAAATACCATTTTTGAAATTATAACTACGGGTTATAATAACGATTGGTTGTTAAAGAGACCGGGATCGGATATGGACATACTCTCTGTCGATACCGAAAACCACTTTAACAACTGTGTGCGCGGTGGAGATTCCAGAATGAAGTAGGATGGTGACGACGTTCCTAAGGTACATTTCGCGAACCTAACTCCCGTGAGTTAGCATAAGGTGGCTAAAACAGGAGCGATCTCGGGCCAAAGGAGGTAGCACCTCTGGCTGAACACACTTCTTCGATACCATTCTATTACTGTTGTGATCGATTGGGTGCACCCCTTGATTTTTGGAGTGTTGTTCGGGGTAGGCGTATGTGGCTGCTGCGTTACCACCAGCCCGTGTGCGTAATTGGTATATCTACCCTGGCATTGCCTTGTGTGCCGTGTCACCTACCATACCGAGCCTTTACTACGAGTTTGTTTTTCTCCCATAGCCCATGTGGTATCCTCTGACAGTCACCCGGAGTGGAGATGGCATGATATTGGATGGACTACTGGGACTATTATATGTGAAGGGTTATATGGGTATCCCGGAACGCTATTTAAAAGTATGTTTATTTTACTGTAGACATTAGTATAATAGCGAAATATTACTATATAGTAAATAGTTTAACGGATCCTTAGAGGATGGGCGGTCCCAGGCATCCTTTAAGTTGGTTGTATCTTTATTACAGTTCACTTGAGTTGGTTTACATTATATAAGTATATATTTTCCTGACTCGAGTGTTTTGTGTTTTGCTTTACGCTCGGGTCAGCCTGAGTATTCACAGCTTTGGATTCTCTTCCTGGAGCTGGTCTTTCACTGGAGTTTCTACTTATCTACATATTTATCTACTTCTGTTTCAGCTGTATTAGTTTATCTCATGTATTAGTGAACTTCTATGTATTTGGGATTTCTATTCTGTTGTTTTTCAGACTATATTATGTATTTGGTTTGAGACTCTGTTATAGTAGCTTCATGAACTACTATGTTATTTTATATTCCGCTGCGAGTTATTCTGTTTGTTCTGTGTTTGTGATTCTGTATATTTGATTTCATTTGCTCCAA
This sequence comes from Allium cepa, assembly GCA_030765085.1. Taxonomy (NCBI): domain Eukaryota; kingdom Viridiplantae; phylum Streptophyta; class Magnoliopsida; order Asparagales; family Amaryllidaceae; genus Allium; species Allium cepa. Next base: position 391,331,337 of record CM060946.1, read on the forward strand.
ATTTATTTACAATCTGTTATTTCGCATCATTCAAGTCTGACATGTGTGGATTATTGTCGATTTAAATGGTACGAAATTGGGGGTTGTTACAGTTGGTATCAGAGCTTTGGTTTTGGCAACCATTGCCTCTGCGGAGCAAAAACTCATTAGAGATAGGGTATTTCCACCCTAGAATGAGTGAAATCAATCTCAGAATCATATCTTTGTGAGAGACGTATTTTCAAAGTATAAAATAATTTTTCAAAATGTTTTCAAAGGATTTTCAAAGATTATTTTGATATATATTTTTTCTTGCTTTTAAAGTATTTTCAAATGTTTTCTAACTTTCCTTTCTTTCGTATCTATCTTGTTAGGATCTTTTCTTTCTTTAAGATATTCATCCAAGTGTATTATCTTGCCTTATCTTAATTTGTCTTCGGCTTGTCTTTATTCTTATCCAAAATTCATTCTTGATATTTTTCATGATGAATCGGGGAAATGCCAGAGTTAGGGGTCGCGGTATTGCCCCAGCTCCTCAACCTGTTGCTCCAGTCAGGTTCACTGTTCTTTGTAAGGAATTCTCTCAACTTGGTGGAACCTCATTCAGCGGTTCAGAGACTATCATTGAGGCTCAGCAGTGGTTGCGGAGTCTTGAGAGGATATTTACTGGTCTTGACATTACTGATGCTCAGAAGCGTCAGCTTGCAGCCTGGCAGTTGCATGATTCTGCTTTAGATTGGTGGGAGTCCGTTACGGCTAACACCGTCGAGGCTGATCTCACTTGGGAGCAGTTTAGGTATCCTTTGGGTTATCTTAATTTTGTTCCTATTTTTCCTTTCTTTGAATCTATCTTAAGCTTGTTTTCTGTATCTCTTTTCCAGGGAGGCTTTTGTGGCAAAATGGATGCTAGAAGCCGGGAAATCTCAGCTTTATCGTGAGTTTTTGGATCTGAAGCAGGGTACCATGTCTTTTGCTGAGTATGAGAGGAAATTCAATGAACTTTCCAAGTTCGGTCCTGGCCTTATTGATACTCCTCTTAAGAAGAATGAGAAATTTATTGCTGGTGCTCGGCCAGAGTATTATAGTCGCCTTATTTCTCATGTTCATGGTTCTTTCACCCAGCTTATGGATATGGCTATTCGCTATGAGAATCCCACATCCAAAAGTCTTGCTATTTCTTGTGCTCAGTCTTCCTCTGTAGTTTCCAAGAAGCGTAAGCCAAATTTCCAACAGCAGAAGAAGAATTGGCAGAAGCGTCCTGGTTTGGGATCTTCATCATCTGCCCCTGCTCAGAGGCAACCAGTTGATCTCTCCTCCATCACTTGTAGTAGGTGTGATCAGAGAGGGCACTATGCCAATAGCTGTCCCACATTATCAGGTGCTGCAGTTCCTCCACCTGCTCAGTCGGCTAGACGTGATCTCTGCCATATCTGTCTCCAGCTAGGTCATTTTAAGAAGGATTGCCCTACCCAGCAGAGGGGTACTCCTTCTGGTATATTTGCTGTCACTTCTGCCTCATCTCCAGTTCCTCCACCTGCCCCTGCTCCTAGTGATGACCAAGGTACACTCCAGGGTTCATTTACTTTATTTCACCATCCTGTTCGTGTGTTGTTTGATACTGGTGCTTCACACAGTTTTATTTATGTTGATTTGTGTGATAAGTTTGAACATCTCCTTTCTCCTGAGTATACTTCTGTTCCATTATGTGTTTCAAATCCTATTGGGGGTCCTGCTAACCTTAATCGGATTTGTCGAGAGGTGAAACTTCTCCATTCTGATCATCGCTTTAGTGGTGATTTTTATATTCTGGGCTTCGATTCTTTTGATTTATTGCTTGGTCAGGATTGGTTAGTGAATCATAATGCTCATATCTCTTGTAAATCCCGGTCTGTTCAGCTTGTTGATGATCAAGGGAATTCCTTGATTATTCAGTGCCGCATGCCTCAGGATTTTACTGGCAACTTTATTTATTCTTTGGATTCTTCTTCCAGTGACCTTGATTCAACCCCTGTGGTTAGATTATATCCCGATGTATTTGGAGAAGTCATTTCTTTACCTCCGAAGCGGGAAATTGATTTTCGGATTGATCTTATTCCTGGTGCTCGACCTATTGTTCTTCCTCCTAGAAGAATGGCACCCCGCGAGAAGGTTGAGATGGGAAAGCAAATTGAAGACTTATCTTCCAAAGGTCTGATTAGGCCCAGTTTTTCTGAATGGGGAGCTGCGGTAGTTTTTGTCACCAAATCTGATGGTTCACTTCGGATGTGTGTTGATTATAGGGAGCTGAACAAGCTCACTATGAAAAACAGATATCCTATGCCTCGTATCAATGATACGTTTGATCAGCTTCATGGTGCCACTATTTTCTCTCAGCTTGACCTTGCCACAGGTTTTCATCAGCTCAGGGTTGCTGAGGATAGCATTCCCAAGACTGCTTTCCTCACTGAGAATGGATTTTATGAATGGTTAGTCATGCCTTTTGATTTGACAAATGCTCCTGCTTTCTTTGTTGATTTGATGAATCATGTTTTTCGTGATGTGCTTAATAAATTTGTGCTAGTCTTTGTTGATGATATCCTTGTCTTCTCTAAGACTAAGGATGAGCATAAGTCGCATTTGAAATATGTTCTTGAGACTCTCAGAAATCATCAGTTAAAGGCTAAATTTTCTAAATGCCATTTCTGGAAGGATGAAGTCCGTTATCTCGGGCATATTGTTTCTAGTAATGGAGTCCCTGTTGATCCAGTTAAGATTGCTGCGATCAATGTAAGTCTTTCTTTTTCTCTTTCTCTATCATTTTAATAATTCTATTTTTTTCCTATTGCTTTATTTTTCCCCGATTTTTCCAGGATTGGGAAACTCCAAAGACTCCATCTGATATTTGTAGTTTTCTGGGCCTTGCCGGTTACTACCGGAGATTCATTGAGAATTTTGCTCGGATTGCTGCACCTCTCACAGCTTTAACTCGGAAGAATGCCAGATTTGTCTGGAGTGATAAGTGTAAGGCTGCATTCAGTGAGTTGAAGAGCAAGCTAACTTCCGCACCAGTTCTTACTGTTCTGAATGGGAGTGAGGGATTTACAGTTTATAATGATGCTAGTCGTGAGGGTTTGGGTGCTGTTCTCATGGAGGATGGTAGGGTTATTGCCTATGCCAGCCGTCAGTTGAAGACCCATGAAGCAAATTATGCTGCTCATGATTTAGAGTTACTTGCTGTTGTCTTTGCTTTGAAACTTTGGAGGCATCATCTTCTTGGAACCAAGTTTGAGCTTTTCACAGATCATCAGTCTCTGAGATATATCTTCACCCAGAAGGATCTGAATCAGAGGCAAGTTCGTTGGCTTGAGTTTCTGGCTTCTTACGACCTCGACATTAACTATACTCCCGGTAAAACTAATGTTGTGGCCGATGCTCTGAGTCGGAAGAAGGCCTTGTTGTGTCAGCTTGTTGTTTCTTCTTCTCCTCTTCTGGATCAGATTATGGCTAAGCAGGATGAGGATGAGATGCTTAGATTGATGAAGGAGAGTGTTCGTAGCAGAGTTGGTGGTAGTAGAGGTAGTAGTGGAGCTCAGATTGATGACAAAGGGATTTTGCGGATTAACGGCAGGATTTGTGTTCCGAAGGTTGATAGTTTGAGACAGGAGTTGCTTCAGGAAAATCATAGATCCAGACTTTCTATTCATCCTGGTGTGTCGAAGATGTATCAGGATATGAAGAGGCTTTATTGGTGGAAGGGGATGAAGAGGGATATCTCTATCTTTGTTAGTCGGTGTGCGACTTGTCAGCAAGTCAAAGCCGATCACCAGAAGACCCCTGGTTTGTTGCAGCCCCTCGAGATTCCTAATTGGAAGTGGGAACAGGTTTCCATGGATTTCATCGATGGTTTACCGAGGACTCGGAAAGGCAATGAGAGTATCTGGGTTATTGTTGATAGACTGACCAAGTCCGCTCATTTTATTCCGGTCAAGTCTACTCGTTCTGCTTCTAGTTTATCTGAGATTTACATGAGAGAGATCGTTCGTCTCCATGGTGTTCCTCTCAGTATTGTTTATGATCGTGACCCTATCTTTACTAGTCAGTTCTGGAAGGCTTTTCAGGAATCTTTGGGTACTCGTTTGAATCTGAGCACTGCTTATCATCCTCAGACCGACGGTCAGACAGAAAGAGTAAATCAGATTCTCGAGGATCTTCTTCGTGCTTGTGTGCTTGATTATGGAGGATCTTGGGAAGATTATCTCCATCTTGCCGAATTTACCTACAATAATAGCTATCAGGTATTATCTTATCTTCTGTTTTCAGTCTATTCTTGATCTTTTTATCTATCTCATTCCATCTTTGCATTCAGGCCAGTCTCAAAATGTCTTCGTTTGCTGCTTTATACGGGCGACCTTGTACATCTCCATCTTACTGGATTGAATCCGGTAATCGTTTGGTTCTTGGTCCTGAAGTGATTTTGGAAGCTTCTGAGAAAGTTGAGGAGATTAAGAAGAGGCTGAGAGTCGCTCAGGATAGACAGAAGAAATATGCTGATAGGCGTAGGCGAAATTTGGAATTTGCTGTTGGTGATCAGGTGTTCCTTAAAGTTTCTCCCTTGAGGAATGTCATTCGCTTTGGTCGTAGAGGGAAGCTTTCTCCCAGGTTCATTGGTCCTTTCCGCATCATGGAAAGAGTTGGTTCTTTGGCTTATCGTCTGGATTTGCCCGAGAAGCTTCCTGGAGTGCATGATGTATTCCATGTCTCACATCTTCGCCGTCATCTCCATGATCCATCTCTTATTGTCCAGCCTTCTGCTCTTGATAGTTTGGATATTGAGCCTAACCTGACTGTTGAGAGGAAGCCACTTCGTATTGTCGATAGAGATACAAAGCAGCTCAGAAGAAAATCTGTTAATCTGGTCAAAGTACAGTGGAGTACTGATGATCGAGATTGTACTTGGGAAACGGAGGAGAGCATTCGTGCTTCGAATCCGGAACTATTCGTTTCATGTACTATTTTGTTTCTCTATCTTGTTTCTCTTTATTTTTCCTTTCCGTTCTTTTCGAGGACGAAAAGATTTGAGTGGGGGAGAGTGTAACAACCCTAGATTTTGACTATATATTAAAATTTGACTTTATTTCATTTTGAAATTAATTTAAATTTTTTTATTTGTGTGATATCATTTCTAAACATTCTTAAAATGAAAATGTAATTTTTCCAAAATTTACTGTATTTATTTCCTATTTTTAAAGGCTGTTTTCTAATTTTCTGCCATTTTCTTCATTTTAAATTTCTTTATTTTATTTTAAATTTGTTTTATTTGTGAAATTTCATCTCTAAATATTTTAAAAATAATAATAGAATTTTTCCAAAATTTATTGTATTGATTTCCTATTTTTAAGGGCTGTTTTCCCATTTTTTGCTATTTTCTGCATTAAAAATTATATTTAAATTAAATTTTAAATATTTATTTTGTGAATAAAATTTTGTTTTATGTTATTATTTATGTTTAAAAATACTTTAAAAGCTCATATTAATTTTCTACAAATTATTTCATTTAATTTCAAATTTTCTAGTCTAGTTCACTGTTTTAACTATTTTTCCTTAATTTTAATCTATATAATTGATAAATGGTATATATATTTTTATATTTTTTTAAAGTTTCGAAATTTTATCTGATAATATTGTTATTTCAGAATATATAAACTTTTATAAATAATTATAGGTAAATTGAAAGGGTTTGTGACCTTTTATTTCTAATGGCTTTTGATTTTCCTGCCTTTTCACATTTTTAACTTACTTTTGCCATCAATTAGCCATAATAACTCACATACTTCAGCTGCCTACCTCCATTATTCATTCACGTACATCATTTCTCATCTCATTAAAAAAAATTTCGGCCATCACTTGTTGAGAAGTTGGTAAAATTCTATTTTTCTTTTATCTCCTTTTGTTTACTTATGCTGATTTTTCGTTTGATTTGCACTTGATCTTCTTTATCATAGGATCGGCCATGCCCCTCTCCAGCCCCTGCCACCACCACCACCACCTAAGCACGCCACCAGCACCTCCTCCTCACTGACCATCCCCATCCGTACCACCCTTGGTGGTAGTTCCTTCACCAAGTTCACCAAACTCCAACATCTTGACCTAGCCAAGCACAAGCCTTCACATCCACCACTTCCACCACCCATGGCCGCCACCTACATGACCACCACCACCTCCAGCACCTCCAGCATCCTCTGCCACGTCACCACAGTGGACCCCACTCCTCTGGCCGTGACCACAGCAGCCTTGGCCGAGCTTTGTTTGCTTGAAACTTGTGATGTTGTTAGTAGTTACGCCTTGTTGTGTTGTTGTTCCATCTCCATAACTTTTGCCATCAACAAACTCATGTTAGGCCGACCTTAGCAACCCAAACCTGACCCAAAACCATTGCCTTAGACCTTTACTCCACCTCTGGCCGAGCCTATGGGATGTCGGAAGCAAGTGCAAAGCATTTCAGCTTTGTTTTATGAAGTTATTTCTAGCATAGTTTATCGTATTTTTGGTCTGAAACCTTATAATTGTTATATTGTTTGTTTGATTGGTATTCAAGGGAATTAATCCTTGGCTCCTCCAGTCGTATCTGTGTCGTGCTTTTGTGCTTGTGTAGATCCCGTTTGTGCAATTCGTCGTTGTGTCATCAGCTCAAAACAGTGAGTTATTCTCACCAGACAGTTTTATACTTATATGAATAGTAAATTGATCACTTGTGAATATGTAAACTGCATCACTATATTATTATTTGCTATGTCACTATTATATGATGTTCACCCATGCTTAAACACCTATTATGACATTTGTTACTGTTATATTATGCTGTTCTGTTATTTTATCCATTTATCACACTGCAAGTTCCCTTTGGATTAGAATCACTATGGGTTGAAATGATACATACCCGAACGGACTTTAGAATAAGGGAAAATCATTATGGGCTGAAATGATAGGCCTGAATGATTTTCAAATTTATTTCATTTACTTGGGACTGCGGGACTGAAATGATAAAACCCGGATTTTTCTTTGTAAATTACGGGTTGAAATGATATATTACCCGTATCACTTTTCCTAGTGTAGAAAATTATATACAGACCCGTAGTTAATATATTTTTCTAAAAATTTTAAAATTATTTTAGAAATATGAATATTAAAATATTTTGATTTAAACCTAATTAAAAATGATTTTTGGTAAAATATTATTGATTTTCTGAATAATTACAAGTGAAATAAATTAACGAAAAGGTTAGAAAATTTTGAATGTAAGCTATTTTGGGAAATTTGATTTAATTATAATTTGAAATAAATAGAATATGAAAGCATGATAAATTTATGATAATTTGAATTTAAAGGAATTTAAAGTGATTTTATATCATATTAATGATTTTAATAAAGTTGAAATGTGAAATGAATGAATATTAAGTTGAAATTTTAAATTGTAACTAAAATTGGAACTTTTGGAATTGACTTAAAAGTGAATTTTTAATTAAGTAAATAAAAATATAAACTAAGTTATATTTGAGAATTTTAACTTAAGTGTTAGGTTGAAATTTAAATGTAATGAATTTAAAATTGGACACTGCAATTTAATAAGTGAATTAGTGTTAAATATGAATTTTTAAATGGAAATTTAACTTTATGAAATCATGAAATTAAAGAAAATTAAATGATGGTTATAAAAGTAAAATTATGTGATTTTATAAGTTAAAAGTGAATTATAGAAAATATAACTGTTAGATTAAACTAAGTTTTTTTTCTTTGAAACTAATGTAACACTATTACAGCATTTAAAACGCTGTCTTTGTTAAATTTAACTGTTTTGATTATAACTTTCTGTAGCAATTTCCAAATGCTGCGAAAGTTGAATTTTCACTGTTTTGATAAAATTAAGTGAATGAATGAACTTTGAAAGTTGAAAATTTTGGAAGTTTAATAGTTTAATTATTAAATGTAATAACTTCACTTTTAAAGGATTTAAACGAAGTAATTTGCTGGAATTGAACTATTTTGAAACGTGAATGGTATTTTTAAATTGAATAAAAAAAATGAATATGTTTTTCAAATGAAATGATAAGTTGATATTTTGAAATGGATTTGAAATGATACTGGATTTTGAGAAATAAATACCATTTTTGAAATTATAACTACGGGTTATAATAACGATTGGTTGTTAAAGAGACCAGGATCGGATATGGACATACTCTCTGTCGATACCGAAAACCATTTTAACAACTGTGTGCGCGGTGGAGATTCCAGAATGAAGTAGGATGGTGGTGACGTTCCTAAGGTACATTTCGTGAACCTAACTCCCGTGAGTTAGCATAAGGTGGCTAAAACAGGAGCGATCTCGGGCCAAAGGAGGTAGCACCTCTGGCTGAACACACTTCTTCGATACCATTTTATTACTGTTGTGATCGATTGGGTGCACCCCTTGATTTTTGGAGTGTTGTTCGGGGTGGGCGTATGTGGCTGCTGCGTTACCACCAGCCCGTGTGCGTAATTGGTATATCTACCCTGGCATTGCCTTGTGTGCCGTGTCACCTACCATACCGAGCCTTTACTACGAGTTTGTTTTTCTCCCGTAGCCCGTGTGGTATCCTCTGACAGTCACCCGGAGTGGAGATGGCATGATATTGGATGGACTACTGGGACTATTATGTGTGAAGGGTGATATGGGTAGCCCGGAACGCTATTTAAAAGTATGTTTATTTTACTGTAGACATTAGTATAATAGCGAAATATTACTATATAGTAAATAGTTTAACGGATCCTTAGAGCATGGGCGGTCCCAGGCATCCTTTAAGTTAGTTGTATCTTTATTACAGTTCACTTGAGTTGGTTTACATTATATAAGTATATATTGTCCTAACTCGAGTGTTTTGTGTTTTGCTTTACGCTCGGGTCAGCCTGAGTATTCACAGCTTTGGATTCTCTTCCTGGAGCTGGTCTTTCACTGGAGTTTCTACTTATCTACATATTTATCTACTTCCGTTTCAGCTGTATTAGTTTATCTCATGTATTAGTGAACTTCTATGTATTTGGGATTTCTATTCTGTTGTTTTTCAGACTATATTATGTATTTGGTTTGAGAATCTGTTATAGTAGCTTCATGAACTACTATGTTATTTTATATTCCGCTGCGAGTTATTCTGTTTGTTCTGTGTCTGTGATTCTGTATATTTGATTTCATTTGCTCCAAATTTATTTACAATCTGTTATTTCGCATCATTCAAGTCTGACATGTGTGGATTATTGTCGATTTAAATGGTACGAAATTGGGGGTTGTTACACCATCCTCACCGTTTCTCAATCCAAGCTCAGTCTATGTGCCGCTTCCCCCTTGTGAAAAAACATACGCTGAATCGTTGAATCCCGATCTCCTAAACCATTTACTCCATGGATACACCATCAATTCTCTTCCTCTCTTTGTTTCAAATTTGGGGATGGAAACTGCTGAGCCAAAAATTGCAGAGAACCCTTATGCTACTTTCACTGTGCTGCTTTCCGACATAAACAACGTTTTTTGTGCACTTAAGAACACAGGAAAATCGCTTCTATCCACCACATCCACCTCCTCCGACCTTTTTTCTCTTTTGTGAAATTTTTGATGCTCAGAGCTCAAATTCTTATCTATGTAGATCCTTCTGCTTCAGCACCTTTGCTCTTTCAGGTAGACGAGCTACGCTGTTTCTCATTGGCTGTCGATAAATTTCTATAAAAAACTCTTCTAGTACATAAAATGTCTTGCAAGTCCAAAAATGATGGTCTCTCTGAATCTAAATCTTGATCTGATATGGTTATTACAACTTGGAGGCCTTCAATATCTTCCTGTTTTGACTTCGCTTATTCTGATTCTTTGGTGAATGGGGAGGCATTGTTTAGGGTAGCTTTGACTTCGGAAAGACTTCCGAAAATCAAATCGTTAAGCATGTTATCGATATCTTTCTATTAGATCATGCTCCCTATTATGACTACGGATGTTTCTTCACCTGATTTACATATTGTTGACATAGTCTTGATGATCGTGATGCTAAGATTTCAGATTGTTGTTCGACTCCGATATCAGCTATAGATGGGAATTTAAAATATATTTAATCAGTTTTACAGCCTTTGGATGGATCAACTACCCATATCTTACACTCAGGAAACAAAAGGGGAGGCGTAGTTCAGACAAGAATAACAGATTTTTCCATAGAAGTTCTCAACTTCTAGACTTCACTTTTGATATTTTCTCCGTTGATCAAATTTTTAATTCGAGTTATGTATGAATATGCGCTTATATGATTTTTGTTTGATGATAATAAACATATATACATTCGTTTAAATGTATTTGGTAATGTACTATTTTGTTTTTCATAGTTAAATAAATATTTGTTGAATAAAATAAATTACATAGAATTTGAATTCAAATAGAACAAGTTACACAGAATTTGAATTCAAACAGAAATTTTACTCAAACAAATATTTATTATAATCTTGAATAGTACAAATTCAAGCTCTCACTATGAATATACATTTTTGATTACATCACAATTCAGTTTACATAAATTCCTCACTACATATCACTCACACTCGTATTTTGTCTTCAATTGCATTCCAGTTTGAATCCAGCATCTGAGCAATCTGCAAAAATATTCACTAACGCAATAAAACTGAAAAAGAAATATTTTTGCAAATTAAAATGAAATATAATTTTTGAAAATATGATTTGCCTCAGTTATTTGGGTTGTTCGTCATCATTTACATTTGAATTCATCACACACGAACAATGTGCCACGCACAGTGTATCACTGTACATGCCACAAGGCCGTGCACATCGATATACACTTGATAATGCTACAGGGACAGGTGAGCACAGGTCAAACCCAAATGAAAAGCCGGGTTCAACTCACGAGCAATATATCACAACACGAGCACAAGGTCAAACCCGAGTTTTTGAAACTGATTCAACTCAAGTGAAATTTCAAAAATCAGCATGAATGGATGCAAAGACTAGTGATGGCAAGCAATGACCAGGCTACAAGATATCATAGGTCAGACCAACCAGAATGATACAAGGCATAGCAACTGCATTTAAAGTACAAACCAGTTGAAACATGGTGAACAAGACACAGTGCAGAGCACATGCAAACTGAAACAAGTTCAAATACAACAATATGCAGCAGAAATTACAAGGAACCAAATGACTCAGCATTGAAGTGGATGTACAAAGCTCAAGTTCAATCCCAAAGCAACCAGCAATGCATGCAAGTGTCAACACAGCAACTCAAAGACCACAAATGTACATGTACCAATGATACAAGAGAAGTGAACAACAATGCAACAGTGTGGAAGTTGAAATCACATGGAAGTATGACATGAAGCATATACATGGATGAACAGCACGATCAAGTATGGCAGTGAAAGTCAAAGCAATGATCAAGTCAAGTCAAATGAAACTGGATTCAACATAGTGACCCAAGTTGTGATGATCAGAGCTACAGACCGACAACTACATACAGGTGAACAGAAATGATTCATGCAAGCTACAGATATATGGCAATGCACAAACAAGTATGCTAAAACAAAGTCACAGTGTACAATATCATCATCGGCTGTGTGCAAAGATGAACGCATATATGGATGCAGACGTGCCAAAGTTGTAAATGCCGTATAAATCAATGCTACAGTGGATGAACACAAAGAAATGGTGATGACCGAAAATAATGCAGAATCGTGAATGTATAAAGTCAGAAATCAAGTATGCGTATCTTTGAAAAAGTCAGAAATTAAAATAGGAAAATTTTGTTTCGTATGACTCAAGTAAAATCAAACGTTTGAAAATCAAGACCGTATGCATCAAGTAAGTCACTATATCAGGAAAGCAAAAACTAGGAAAGTATCAAATTAATACGAACGAATTATAGGGTTTCAGAATCCATATAAATACGTCACCCAAACCATCATCGAAAGAGGGAGTGTGGAGAAATCGAATCGAATCCATATAAATTCACACCCAAGTTCATCATCGGCAAGAGAGAGAAAAAACAATCGAATTCAAACATTCAATCCAGAAAAGCAAAAAGGAAAGTTACATACAAATTGAAGCCGAACTCCAGAAGCCCTAATTTCACAATTGATCATCAGAGAAGCAAGAGCAACGCAAACAAGACAATTGATCATCAGAAGCAGCGCGCAAGAGCAACACAAATCAGATCGAACGAAGGAACAAAAGCCCCAAATCAACAGAGCCGCCATTTTTCTTCACGAGTCAAAAGGAGGATCGGGTTAAAGAAACAATAATGGGCCGACCTTGTTTTATAAAAGGGGCTTTGTTAAGAGGGTTTTAGTTTATAGGGTTTTAGTTTCAATTTGTTTTTAAATTTGTTTTAAATTTAAATTCCCTTTTTAAGGTTGTCAAAATCTTGGTAAATCACCACCTAGGTTGTAGGTAGTGTCAGATTGTCTAGTTAGAATTATTCAGTGAGCAGGGTGTGCGAGTTTGCAAAACTCTATAGGCGGGAGCAAGGGTTTGCGAGTTTGCAAAACTCTATAGGCAGAGCAGGGGGTGCGAGTCTATTAGAGTGTTTGTAAGCGGGTGCAGGGTTTGCGAGTCTGTGAGAGTGTTTGTAAGCGGGATACTGTTTAATTCTAATAGAAATCTGGGAATGTAGCAGTAGGCAGGGGTTGCCGAAGCTGGGTAAATTTTTTGTGTGATTTACTTTTCAGCATATTTATTTCTGCTGTTTGTTTCTGTGTTTAAATCGAGAAAATTTGCTATAACCCTATTCACCCCCTCTCTAGGGTTAATCTAGATCCTACAAGTGGTACCAGAGCACGGTATTTTTCTTAACTCTAGAGTCATGAATTCAACAAATAATGCTTTTTCTGAGGGGCAATCTATTGTTAGGCCACCCATGTTTAACGGGAATGATTATGCTTATTGGAAAGTTAGGATGGGCATTTATGTTAGTTCTGTTGATTATAATGTTTGGAATATTATTGAAACTGGCTATAAATCTCCCACTATAACCGTTGGTGATACTGAGATTCCTAAACCTAAGGATAAGTGGGATGCTAACGATAAGAGATTAAAAACTACAAATGCTAAAGCTATGAATGCTTTGATCTGTGCTCTTGATAAGTCTGAATTTAATAGAATTTCTCATTGTAAAACTGCACAGGAAATTTGGCATACCTTGGAGGTGACGCATGAAGGAATTTCTCAAGTCAAGGAGTCTCGTCTAGCCTTATTCAGCAATGAATACGAGTACTTTGTGATGGACAAAGGTGAGAGCATAAAGGACATGTTTGGACGCTTTTCAACTTTGGTGTACAACGCTAGAGCGCTTGGGAAGGTATTCACTGAGGTAGAGCTTGTGAGGAAGGTGCTACGAGTTTTACCAATGAACTTTGAGGCAAAAGTCATGGCAATACAAGAATCGAAAGATCTGAGTAAACTAAGCATGGAGGATTGATTGGAAACTTGATGACATATGAGCTTGAGTTAAAAGCAAAAGAGGAACGCAACAACTCCGAACCAAAGAAGAAGACGATTGCCTTAAAGAGCAAAGAAGAGAGCGATGAAGAAGAAGAAGATCCAATTGAAGAGCTTGCAATGGCTATCAATAATCTTAGAAAATGGTCAAGATTCAAGCCACGCAAGAAGAAAACAAATGGTAACAGGTTAGAAGATTCTGACAATTCCGATAATGAATCGACGTGCTTTAACTGCAACAAGCCTGGCCACTTCAAACAACAATGCCCACTTCTCAAAAACAACAGAGGAAAGAAAAAGAAGAAGAAGACATTTACAGCGACTTGGGATGATGAAGAAGGAGAGGAAGTTTTGAATAGTAGCTCAGAGGAGGCTAACTTGTGTCTTACGGCAAAATCGGATTCAGAAGCAAGCTCAGAAGAATCTAGTGAGGTAGGTGGCTATTCCTATAAAGATCTTGTTTTTATGTGCCTTGATCTTACTAAAGTAGTTGATACTCTTGAATCTAAAATTGAAAAACTGAAATCTAATAGGAGAGAACTTGCTCATGAAAATTTTAGGTTAGAAACCGAACTTGAAAATAATCAAAACCTAGAATGTAAAAAATGTAAAATTTTAGGTTTAGAATTATCAAGACTTAAGGATAGCTTTGAGAATCTTGAAAAAGAAAACTTGAGTCTTAAGGAAACCATTGACACTAGGAAAAAGGATTTTATAAATAGATGCACCTCACTTGTCACTAAAAACACAACACTAAAAACCAAAGTCCAAAATCTTGAGAAATCTTTGAATAACTTCTCAAGAGGAGAAAAATCGTTCAACATGTTATTGGGAAATAAATTTTTTGCTAACAACAGAAAAGGACTAAGTTTTGGGAAGACACAAGCTGATGATGAGAGTGTCTTTGCTAGATCTGAAATAATTGGGCATCGTGTTGAAAATTGTAGACGTAGGAACGAGAACACAAAATTTATACAAGTTTGGGTTTCTAAGAATTCTAAAAACAAATTTCATATCTATTGGAACAAGAATGAAATGACAAAACAAGTTTGGGTTCCAAAGGGTTTGTTTATTCACAAAGCTTCAGCCACTAACAATCATGGACCTATAAAAACAAATAGGTCACAAAAATCTTTCATCATGTAGGTATAGTGGCAGACTAAGGAACAACAACAGTGTTCTCTGGATTTTGGCTGTTCCAGAAACACAACGGGCAACAAAACAAAGTTCCTTAGCCTAGTACAAAGGTGACAGAATCACAATGGCAACCATGAAAAATTATCGTAAAGGTAAAACAGGTAATGGTATGTTTTGAACGATATATTAGATGTGATAATCTGCACCATATTCTGAATGAAATCAGCCAATATCGAGATGTTGTAAAGACGAGGATTTTGATTCTGACTTGTTCAACATAGTTGGCCGATTATATTCTCTAGATTCTTGGATTTACTTCATATATGTTTGTTTGAATAAAATTCAAGAGAATGCTGTAAAAATTTGTTAGTTTGAATTTTTATGCACACTTCATGGTCTGGTCTATCAAATTTAGTTAGTGATATTTTGGAGTGAAAAAGAAATCTAGATGCAGATTACACTGGTAATCTAGTTGATAGAAAAATTACTAGTTGAACGTGATTTTTGAGACATTTAGTAACTGCATCGTTTTTCAAAGAAAATATCTGCATATTTTTTCATAATTTTCAAATAGCAGAAATTTCTCTCATATAATCCCCTCGAGAAAATCATTTTTGACCATATTTTCAGATTAATCATTTTTATTTGATTTTAAATGATAACATTTGACTAATCCGACTCCCTACTAATTATCAAAAAGATAAATAGTGATTGAAAAGGTGATAAGTGTTGATATTTAACATACATTACTCAATAGAGTATATTTGGAAAATTTCTTTAGGAATTCAAACAAGAGTTATAAAACTTTTTGTTGGGTAAAGATTCCATGACCATTTCTATATCTATCATATTTCTACCCACCTTTGTTTATCAAAGATTAAATATAGTTTGTCGATATGTGGTACTATAATCAGGGATCATTTGTTTTTCATTCATATTTTTTTGTAAAAATAGATAAATATCCAAAGTATTCACTCTCATTTAAAAGTCCTCACGGTTATGCATGGGTGAATTACTTGGATTTTTGATTATGTGCTTCCATGCTCATTTAAAAGTCCTCACGGTTATGCATGTATGGAACGCATATCAAAATTAATTGATTAAATAGACAAGTTGATTCTAATCCCATTTAAAAGTCCTCACGGTCATGCGTGGTTAGAAGATACTTGATTTCATTTTTTAAAATTAAATTGGAATACTACTAATCTCATTTAAAAGTCCTAAGGTTATGCATGATTAGTAGATATTCAAATTCCTGACACAAATGTACCACAAGTTGATACAATTGTATGATTTTATATGAGAACATCATTTCCATCATTC
Source organism: Allium cepa (assembly GCA_030765085.1). NCBI lineage: Eukaryota > Viridiplantae > Streptophyta > Magnoliopsida > Asparagales > Amaryllidaceae > Allium > Allium cepa. The sequence goes on from CM060946.1 coordinate 391,347,265, forward strand.
TAAAAGTGGAATATGCGCCTAACAAGGGTAGTTATGATTTTTGTTTGATTTTTATTGAAGTTTAATATTTATATTCAATTTGAGTTTAATGTTGGATTAATATTGATCACTTTATATCTATTTTTCTCTAACACTATTATTCTTTTGCTGATAACAAATGGGGGAGAGAAAAGATATGATTTTGTCAAATAGAATCAAGCAAAAGTCAAATAATTTTTCCATTTGCATCTAGACTCATTTATATATTTCTATTTGTATGCATATATGTAGGGGGAGCATCATGTAGAGAGGAAGCATTTAAATAGGGGGAGCAATTAGAATATATCATTAATCAAATACATTTAACTCGGTCAAAATCTTAAGTATATGTTTGTTATCATCAAAAGGGGGAGATTGTATGAATATGCGCTTATATGATTTTTGTTTGATGATAATAAACATATATACATTCATTTAAATGTATTTGGTAATGTACTATTTTGTTTTTCATAGATTAAATAAATATTTGTTGAATAAAATAAATTACACAGAATTTGAATTCAAATAGAACAAGTTACACAGAATTTGAATTTAAACAGAAATTTTATTCAAACAAATATTTATTACAATCTTGAATAGTACAAATTCAAGCTCTCACTATGAATATACATTTTTGATTACATCACAATTCAGTTTACATAAATTCCTCACTACATATCACTCACACTCGTATTATGTCTTCAACTGCATTCCAGTTTGAATCCAGCATCTGAGCAATCTACAAAAATATTCACTAACACAATAAAATTGAAAAAGAAATATTTTTGCAAATTAAAATGAAATATGATTTTTGAAAATATGATTTGCCTCAGTTATTTGGGTTGTTCGTCATCATTTACATTTGAATTCATCACACACGAACAATGTGACACGCACAGTGTATCACTGTACACGCCACAAGGCCGTGCACATCGATATACACTTGATAATGCTACAGGGACAGGTAAGCACAGGTCAAACCCAAATGAAAAGTCGGGTTCAACTCACGAGCAATATATCACAACACGAGCACAAGGTCAAACCCGAGTTTTTGAAACTGGATTCAACTCAAGTGAAATTTCAAAAATCAACATGAATGGATGCAAAGACTAGTGATGGCAAGCAATGACCAGGCTACAAGATATCATAGGTCAGACCAACCAGAATGATACAAGGCATAGCAACTGCATTCAAAGTACAAACCAGTTGCAACATGGTGAACAAGACACAGTGCAGAGCACATGCAAACTGAAACAAGTTCAAATACAACAATATGCAGCAGAAATTACAAGGAACCAAATGACTCAGCATTGAAGTGGATGTACAAAGCTCAAGTTCAATCCCAAAGCAACCAGCAATGCATGCAAGTGTCAACACAGCAACTCAAAGACCACAAATGTACATGTACCAATGATACAAGAGAAGTGAACAACAATGCAACAGTGTGGAAGTCGAAATCACATGGAAGTATGACATGAAGCATATACATGGATGAACAGCACGATCAAGTATGGCAGTGAAACTCAAAGCAATGATCAAGTCAAGTCAAATGAAACTGGATTCAACACAGTGACCCAAGTTGTGACGATCAGAGCTACAGACCGACAACTACATACAGGTGAACAGAAATGATTCATGCAAGCTACAGATATATGGCAATGCACAAACAAGTATGCTAAAACAAAGTCACAGTGTACAATATCATCATCGGCTGTGTGCAAAGATGAACGCATATATGGATGCAGACGTGCCAAAGTTGTAAATGCCGTATAAATCAATGCTACAGTGGATGAACAAAAGAAATGGTGATGACCGAAAATAATGCAGAATCGTGAATGTATAAAGTCAGAAATCAAGTATGCGTATCTTTGAAAAAGTCAGAAATTAAAAGAGGAAATTTTGTTTCGTATGACTCAAGTAAAATCAAACGTTTGAAAATCAAGACCATATGCATCAAGTAAGTCACTATAGCAGGAAAGCAAAAATTAGGAAAGTATCAAATTAATACGAACGAATTATAGGGTTTCAGAATCCATATAAATACGTCACCCAAACCATCATCGAAAGAGGGAGTGTGGAGAAATCGAATCGAATCCATATAAATTCACACCCAAGTTCATCATCGGCAAGAGAGATAAAAAACAATCGAATTCAAACATTCAATCCATAAAAGCAAAAAGGAAAGTTACATACCAAATTGAAGCCGAACTATAGAAGCCCTAATTTCACAATTGATCATCAGAGAAGCAAGAGCAAAGCAAACAAGACAATTGATTGTCAGAAGTAGCGCGCAAGAGCAGCACAAATCAGATCGAACGAGGGAACAAAAGCCCCAAATCAACAGAGCCGCCATTTTTCTTCACGAGTCAAAAGGAGGATCGGGTTAAAGAAACAATAATGGGCCGGCCTTGTTTTATAAAAGAGGCTTTGTTAAGAGGGTTTTAGTTTCAATTTGTTTTTAAATTTGTTTTAAATTTAAATTCTCTTTTTAAGGTTGTCAAAATCTTGGTAAATCACCACCTAGGTTGTAGGTAGTGTCAGATTGTCTAGTTAGAATTAGTTCAGTGAGCAGGGTGTGCGTGTTTGCAAAACTCTATAGGCGGGAGCAAGGGTTTGCGAGTTTGCAAAACTCTATAGGCGGAGCAGTTTATTAGAGTTTTTGTAAGCGGGAGCAGAGTTTGCGAGTCTGTGAGAGTGTTTGTAAGCGGGATACTGTTTAATTCTAATAGAAATCTGGGAATGCAGCAGTAGGCAGGGGTTGCCGAAGCTGGGTAAATTTTGTGTGTGATTTACTTTTCAGCATATTTATTTCTGCAGTTTGTTTCTGTGTTTAAATCGAAAAAATTTGCTATAACCCTATTCACCCCCCCTCTAGGATTAATCTAGATCGTACAAGTTATTCATGTGAAAAGGTTCTTTTAGGTAGTATCATTTATTCTTAATTCATTGAATTCTAAACAAGCTTATCACATTGCTAAAATATGTATTGTATATAATTCAAACAACTAAGATTTCTAGCACTTCAAACTAACGAATTTTGAAAGGGAAACCCCTTAATCACATGAAAATTTTAAGTTAGAACGTTAGAGGTCTTGGTGTACCACTAAAATGTTCTAGTGTAAAATGTTCCGTTAAAGACTATGCAGTAGATATTAATATTATTGCAAGAAATTGAAATTGAATCCCCTAGTCATGGGTTTTATAGGTCGATAAGTAGGTGATGTGCATGTAAATGTGCATTTTTTAACCACCATATTTATTCTTTTTAAATTAAACAAATGATCATATTGGGTATTTTAACTTGTTTAAACCAAAATTCATATTATTTGAAATTGTCGCATATTCATCTTCATCCAGAGGCAAAATGGTCATTTTTGTGCATATATTAATTTGAGAACATTTAATTTGAAATTTTTATATTATTTTGTAGGAAATTACACTCAACTATAAGTGGGTTCATGAAGGAATATGCACGCACAAAATGAATACAAAGGAATGAAGATGGAAATAATTCAAAGTGAAGAACATGGAGGACCCCACCTACCCACTACCTAATGTACAAATTAAAGGCTAATGCACATGCTAAAAGACATTTAAAGCTTCATGTACATTTAAGTGGGGGATTATTAAAGCTAATGATAACTTGGCCACCACACTTCCTCCAATGGCATTTTGGGTACTCCCCAAAAATATACATTAGGGTTTCTAATTTGTATAAATACCCCTTATGTTTCATGTAGTCATCTTCCTCTTAGTTAGTTAGTTTTAGTTTAGAAAATAAAAGAAAGCTCTCTTTCTCTTTTCATGGCTACTTAGCCATTTTTATTTTCATTTAATTTTCCTTTTTTCAATGTTATTAATACATGCTCTTTCCTTTTACATGCCTCTTTATTATGTTGTAGTGTAGATCTCTTTTCTTTTATGCAAGTTAATTAGCTTATCTTTTCATTTTGCTCTCTTTTTCCTCTTCTTTTTATTCAATGTTGCTTGCTACATTTTTTCATATGATGACAAATATGAGAGGCTAAACCCCTTCAATTTAGGGGTAGTGAAGCTCTCTAATTACTGTAGCTTCAACATTTTGTCAATTCATGCTCTCTTTTTGTGCTTAATGAGAATGATTGAAGTGGTTTAATTTGTTGTCTTTGCTTTGAATTTGATAGTCTATATTGTTGACCCCAAATAGGCTATGCTTAAACAATCACTAACACAAATGCCTCTTCATGAATATATGATTATGACATAAGAAAGTGATTTGAAATTAAAATTTGATGGTCTATGTTTCTAATCAATAGTTAATAGGCCATACTTAAAATAGATTTCATTTTCATTTTCTTTGTCAAGTTTCATGAAAGTTAGTAAGTGTTTTAAAGGGGTGTGTTATAGTTTGATGGCTTATGTTGGCTAATCAATGGCTCAAATATGCCATACTTATGATAAACACATCAATTAAAACACTAATGACCATAAAAGAGAGATCATGATTTCATATGTTGAACTACATGATCTAGGGAGTGGATTTATTCTCTAAATTGTCATTCAACTCTCATATTTCATTTCTTTTCTTTTTGTTAGTTAGTTCATTTTCTCATTTTCTAGCTTAAACACACTCTCGACTTTGGTATAATTTGATTGAATAGAACTTTAAAATCATCAATTCCCTGCTGATCGACCCGTATTCTCCGCGTGCTACATTCGTACACCGTGCGCTTGCGGTTATTTTTAATTTAAATTCATTCGACGGTTTTCTAAAACGATAGAATTTCCGTCAATGAACAGTGGTAACATTTTCATAAGACTATGCAGTATCGTTTATCCCCTAGTCATTTAGTCGGTTGAGTATTCAAAGATATTCATGTGTACATGCACAGATTCAGTTGGCTGACCTGGGTGGTTCAGCCAGCTGAATTTCTAGTTTGTTGTGATATTTTTGAAAATTTAATTTTTGAAAAATTCTGTGTATAGATACCACATAGAAGAGATTCTAACACTTTATGCCTCTAGACAGACACTATGACTGATAGTACTTTGTAGCGTAAATTTGGTCAATTTTGATATAATTGTCTCTTTATAAAATTGATATCCTACAAAAGTGGTTAGTATATACAATATATACTTGTATAGTTGTCACTATCAAAGCATCGAAATATAAGGTTCTAACAATAAATTTCCTTTATTCGTTGTGTGATTGATTTTACATATGTTTGTAATTTTTACCCTTATATTTCCATATAAATAGAAGAACCTTCTTATTCAGTTTAAATATCCAGGAGAAAACTCTAGCCTTCATTGTTGAAACTCGGCATTAGCTTTGCTACCTAATCACGAAGAGGAAGAAATCACTTCGAAGAGGAGATATGCATGCAGCCTGTAGTCGACCGACATGACATTTAGGTATAAATTATATTTATCCTCATTTTAGTGTTATACACATGCACCTTTATAACATTTATAAATGAGGGATACATTTCCTTTATCCATTATGTGATTGATCATACATATCTTTGTAATTTTGATCTTACATTTCCCTGAATTAGAAGTCTTCATATTCAATTTAAATATCCATGAGAAAACTCTAGTCTCCATTGTTGAACTCTGTACCAGCTCTGCAACCTAATCACAAAGAGGTAGAAATCACTTCGTAGTGGAGACACGAGTTGCAACATGTAATCGACCGACATGACACCTGGCTATAAATTCTATCTATCTTCATTTTAGTGTCATATACACATGCATGTTCATATTATTTTGACCATAATAAAAGACCAAAACTTAATTTTGTTAGCTACACTTATATATTGGATTAGCAGTTTGATATGCATATATATTGTTCAAGGTTTCAAATCTCGGATTTTGAAGAAAATCTCGGGCTAATATCTTGGCTGAAGTGAAGAAGATTTGAAACTCTGATAACCAACCAAGTTTTCGAATCTCAGTTTTCAGAGAAAATCTCGGATTTCCATCTTGGGTGAGATGAAGGAGATTTAAAACCTTAATATTGTCTATTTTGAAACCATGCATACGTATATAAACAAAATTCGGCCAAATGTAATATTGGTAATAAATAATTTTAGTAATATTTTTTTTGCCTATTAGAAAATGTCCCCAATTATACAATCGGCATTGAAGTAAATGAAATCGCCAGGAGATAGAAAATGGAGGAATTGAAGAAAATTAGGAAGTCACGTATGGATGGATTGATTTGTGCTTTTAGGTTTAAACAAAAGCCAAACAGTTTGACTGAGATGATATCATCACGTCAAAATAAATGGTTTTTATTTAGAAACATAAATATTAAAACAAATGCTTTGAGGATTTTTGTGTAAAATATCATCCTTTTTCCTTCTTTTGTCTGGCAAAACCTAACCCGAATAAGCCGAAAATCACTTTACTTTAAATCTCATGAGTATCTTATATTAAGTAGTTCTATGGCATCAAAACATACACTAAAATTTTCCTAGATTCAATCAAAAACAGAAATTGTGTACTTCCATGCAGTCAGCTACTTCTTTATATTACGTAGAATTCCTTGGTTCCACTTCTTTCATGTTACTTTGCTTCTTTTTCATCAAAGATATCATAATTCTCTGTTTTTTTAATTCAGCAAGGATTAGGTTTTATTTGTTGATTTAGTTATTTTGTTTGTTTTTAATTAATCTTTCGATTAAAATCATCCGTCTGTAACTTTTTTCTTGTTTATATTTAGTTCTACATGTTGTATGGTAGTTTGTTTACTTTATACCCTTACTAAAATAAAATCTGCAAATATAATGCAAATTCGAGATTTTAATATTAAAGTTTAAAATATCAATTTTCAAAAGAAAAATAAAATTTAAAACTTCTAGTATACTTTAAAAACCTATATTGTTGAAATTATGAATTTGAAAATTCAAGACTTAAATTCAAATTTTGAGAATTTAAGGCCCCGTTTGGTTTGCTATTTTTAGTTTTGTGTTTTCATTAAAAAAACGTACACACAACGCATGTATTTTTGAAAAACAACCGATTTGAAAAATGAAGTCAGTGGATAAAATAGAAAACAAATTTATTTTGTTTTTGTGTTAGGAGAAATAACAAAAGCATGAAAAACAATTCATCTTATCCGTTCGCTCATTCATCTAGGCTCCCTCCATCGTATCGCAATGGTTCAAAATTTTAGATTTCATTTCCGTTATTCTCATATTTTGTTATGAATGTTGAAAACACAAAATACAAAATGAAACAAGACAAGCCCTAAATTTTTTCAAATAATTCTTTTTATCAAAAATTCCAAAGATTATTAAATTAAATGTCAAAATTCATTTCTTTTGGAATTATAATTTCACATTAAAATTCGTAATTAATTTGGTAAATTTAATCTTCCAAAGTTAACATTTTTACGCCTTTTTGTAGTATTCAAATTTATCTTAAATCAAACTTTGTTAAATTAAAAGTTTAATTTTTTTTTTACTTTTAATAATCTTTAGTTGAAAACCAATTGATATTGAAACACTATTGATAAAAGTTCAGTTTTAGAGGAAAGATGCATGCAAAAGCTTTAAATACCGTTTTGATTGTGCGGATTTGAGATAACCTACAAGAAACATACACACAAAGAGGCACGCATGCACATGCATGCAAGCGCGTGCACACATATGTATGTGTGTGTCGTACTAGTTAATATGATTTAAAGCTAAGTCGGTGTAGGTTCTTTTGTTTGTTCTCATGTAATATCAATATCATGTTATGATACCCTGCCATCGAGCGATGCATGTTTAGAACCGCTAAATTTGCTTTGCTCTAAGTTTGTTCATAAGCAGATTTGCAAGATGAAACTCGAATTTGATTTCTTTTGCAGACCAATGATTTTATATATTTGATTTTATATATTTGAGGGCGATGATCATTTTGTACAGCACACTTGAAAAAAATTGTACTACTTGAACTTTTTGATGGGCTCAATGAAGCATGCTATTATTGTATCGATTGTCGGTGCCTCTTATTGATTCAAAGTGTTTAACATCGAGTGATAATTTGTATCAAATGTTAATTGTCTAGATTTGTTTTGATGTATAATTTTATCCGACTAGTCTTTTTGTTTTTGCATATTTTTCTGGACCGATAATCCCTTTTGACAAAGAGCATTTCATGGTAGTTGAAGTTCTGACCAAACAATATGTTTGAGTCTTTTAATATTAACCCACTTTTTCTGGTTAAATGCCAGTTTCAACTTATTATATTTTAGCATTTGTATCTCTCTATTCGCTTAAGATAAATCTTTAGTTCGGTAGAGCTGCCAAGTTGGACATTCCCATGCTCTTAATTCTAGGTATGATGTAAAATAGAGTACTTGCATTATTAAACCGGTAAGTTTTTCCTTTATTTGCATCTTTTATCATATGCCTTATATATGTCAACCCTTGTTGTCTACGTCGCTTTTTTATATGATGCAGGCAGGATTGATGTCTGTACCAGTCAATATTAGCTGGATCATGGATTCCTTAATTAAGAGGTAACAGATTTCTGGATGTCCATAAATAAGCACCAACTAGATACTATTTGTTCTATCTAACATGATGTTCGTATTTGAATTTCATGTAGATTTAAACACCAATTATTTTGTACAAATTCACTGATTTTATTTTTCTTGTAAATACTTATCCTTTGAAAATTTGTATCATTAGATTCTTCGCATATTAAATAGTATTAATAAAGTTTCAAACTGCAAACATTAAAAAAAATACAAGTCAGTACGGTAAAACGATAAATGATGCAAAGGTCTTCGACTCTTCGCGTTCTCAAATTTCTTATTTTACGAGACTAACTTTTCTACTTTCTACATTGGATATATGCATGCTAGGGTTGTCTCGTATGTTGTAAGGAGGAACGACGGTTTGGAAGTGGAATAGGTTCATATTAAATAATTTGGAGAAGTGATGTATAAACATGAGTCGGCAGGCTTGTAATATTAGAAAATTCTTTTGTTACAACAAAGTGTGTGCGTGCCCTTGTAGTGAATGTTTTCTTCCTCGAGATAGTCAACACGTGACACTTTGCTAAAGTCACCGACTCTCTAAGTGGTATCCATGAATTAAGAACAGTTCAATAGTTGATGTCCGTCTTGTCTTATCATCTCTTTAGTAGCCTACAATTACTAAATCATGCTTTTGTACAATACCTTTTAGTGTTTTCAACTCTATCATCACCCATATAAAATTTTTAAGAATCAAAACAAACTAGCATCATCGTATTCTTGGTGGTGAAATTATGACATTTTTATTACTTATTTAATCTCTTTTAAGTCCATGAATGATTTTGTTATTGTTAAGACTGCTATGATAGGACGCTTATGTAACACTTTAATGATGTCATAATCCGTATCATTTCCATCCATCTTCTTACAAACATCCATCCCGACATGTTTATAATCCTAGAATATTGAACAATGTTTGTTATATATAATTACAGCGTGTATTCATTTTTACTATATGTTGCTATTTTGAAAAAGTAATGCAACATATAACCATACATAAATACCTTGTATTTATAAACATAATTCTTGTAGACAAAAACATCTTTATAAAAATACCGGGTTGAAGTATTTTGTATGAATGTCGGATGATAGTTTGGCTCATATGTTATTTTGTATATTAATTCCAGCGTGCGAAGTTAAGAAAACAATAATTTAAGTTTTTTGCAAAAAAACAAAACCTTTAAATTTATTACTCACTATATTCGCCTAAAATCAGAAGAGAAAAACACCATTATTTTATTTAATTGTACTATTACAACAAAACAGCAACTAAGCCATTATTCCCAAACAAGTTGGGATCGGCTAGAGATGGAACCCAAAACTAAATGACAAAGTCAATTTAAAAGTCATAACAATAACAATAATAAAATAAAGTCAAATAAGTAAATTATTAATAATAATAACTAAGTAAAATAAAAATAAAGATATATATATATATATACACGTAAAAAAATGATAATAATATTAATAGTGATAATGGTACTAATAATAATATTGGTCAAAAAATAAACACTACGTCTTAGGCTTATTTTTACTATTGTGACATAAAAAAAATATAAATGATCGTATTGAGTATTATTATGGTTCTTATTTCTTTAGTCTTTGAGAGGCACGACGACTTCAATTTCTCTCAAAAGATCTGCTTCACTATAATGGTTTTGAGATTATGATAGATTTATTCTCGGTGAAAACACCAAATTGTTGATATTGACCAACAATTACAGTATGCGGCTTGTCAGGTGTTGTTTCAAAGCATTTTCTGAATAACCAATTTGTTAACAAAGATCGTGTATATGTAACACATAAATCATATGTACACACAATTATACAACTAAATCATAGAAATATTGTAAACCACATACAACCTAGAATAAAAAGTTAACATGGTTTGATCTATCCTACGTCAACAAAACTTTTAAGATCAAGTTTATCATATAAGAAAGAAGATGAAGAGGCAATGAATATTATGATTATAGAATTATTGATCTCTGTGACACTTCAATTTATAGATTATCGTTTCTTCAATTATTACATGTTTTGAAAACCACGAAATTGTAGCACTGGTTGTTCTAGATCGAGACTACACCGATTTGGATTCAATCAGTTACATTAATTTACTCGAAAAAATAAGGTAGGGAATCGATCTCCGCATGCAAACAACTCTTCTGATGTGAACAACTCCTTAAGTGTGCCATACCATCTTTAAGGGTGAGTGGATCAATAGATGTAAATAATTTTTGGTCGTTCCATGCATGGATTTGTATTTGTTGTTAACCAATGCCTCGAAAACTTTGGTCAACCAAACTAGTGATGTGTTATTGATATTGTTCCATGTGAACTGTCTCGATAGAGATGTTGAAAAATAGTGGCTACAATTTGTATCATTGGTATTTCTAGCATATTGTTTGTGCTGTGCTGTTTATGAGAAATGTGCAATATATTACATTTATTACATATGCCAACTATTTGGCTAAAGTTATATATGTTATATAACATTTGAATTTTTAATTAGCTAATAGATGCATGATATATGTAGAAGTTGAAAAAAGCATCAGTTACCTTGTAGACAATTTATTTTTGTTGATAATTATTTGATACATGTGTCAACATATAGGCCTAGATATTAGAGCACAGAAGGGGACGTAATAGATGTTTATTATTTGATCACACTGGGTTAAATTTAGAGGATATGAAATGGTAGACATCTCTTGTATCAAGACTTGCGTCATTTGTTTGTATCTGAATGGATTTTCCTAGATACACACACACACAAAGAGGCACGCACATGCGTGCGCTCGTGTGCACACACACACACACATATCATGGGTTGCAAGCTGCGGGTTTTACTTATCTTGGACTCCAAGTGGAATCTAAGGTTGTCTTTAATAGGTAGTGGTTAATGCTTCCAAAATAGTATTGTACTCAATATGTAAATGCTATTACCATATTAGTGGTTAATGCTCCCAAAATAGTATTGTACTCAATATGTAAACGCTATTAATATGTTAGTACAACATATATATATATATATATATATATATGTATGTATGTGTGTGTGTGTGTGTGTATCAAGGTTTGAAGTTTCGACCGAAACAACGAGATTTCGGTCGTTCCGTTTGAGTTTCGGTGGGGACCGAAACGAAACCAAATCGAAACCCCAGTTCGATATAAAAAACAATCGAGCTTCAAATTTACAGAAGAATTAATTTGAATTCTAATATATGAATATTCAAATATATGAAATTTTAACTTAGAAACATACAATTCACAAAATATATAAATGGTTAAATAAAAAAAGTTGAAAATGAAATAATGACTAAACATTCTTTAGTGTTATAAATATAATAATTAATTGGCATTGTTTGTTTATATATTATTTTTCAGTTAAATATAATTTATAGGTTTTGTTGTAATAAATTAAACAAATGTGTAATTGTATGAAAATGAGTAACGAGATCCGAAATCGAAATTCCCAAAATTTACAAGGTCTAAATTCCTAAAATTACCAACTACCGAAACCGAAACCGAAATCTCGAACCTTGATATATATATATATATATATATATATATATATATATATATATATATATAACTGCACTTTATCCACACTTGCCTTATTAGACATAAAAAGAATGTAGCAAAATTGATGTTGGAAGTGCTAACTCAAATACTATATATCTAACTTCACAACAGCCGCTCTAATCAAAATATGGTATACTCATATTATATTTTATGATTGTCATTTATGTATTTTATATTTCATAATAATAAAGTAAATGAATTAATGGAACTTTTATGTTTTAATTTTATGTTAATACGGTGAGTAATTAAATTTAGATGTTATCTTTTGTTTTTCTCAAAATACATAAATGGTTGTATACTTTACTTTTCATGTTGGAATTAATGTAGGAAATAACAAGGATATAAACCAAACTATCATGTGGTTTTCATATAAAATAGTTCAACACAATATTTTCAAAAAATGCTTTTGTCTACAAGTATTGTCTTTAAAAACACAAGGTTAGTTTATATGTGCCTATATGTTGGGTTACCTTTTTAGTATAGCAACAAACAGTAAAAAGATACATACGCTATAGTTGCTTAAAATAAATATTATTAGTTAAAATATATCAGTTCATAATGTGTGTGCACACACACACACACATATATGTATGTATGTATGTTTTTTTGGATAAAAAATATTGACACCATATAATCAATTGATATTTATGTGAAATGACTGAATATGTGTTTTCCTAATATTCCAGCGTTATAGACGTGTTAGGATAGATGGTTATAAGAAGTTGGATGAAAATGTTACGCATTATGACATCACTAAGGTGTTACAAGCATCCTATTGGAGCAATCTTAGCAATAAAATAATAATTCATGAACTTAGAAAAGGTTGAATAAGTAATGAAAAATGTTATATTTTTTATTACCAAAATTATAGTGATACTAATTTGGTTTGGTTCGTAAGAAATTACATGGATGATGATGAATAATTGAAAACACAATATGATAGACTACGTGTTTTAGTAGTTGTAGGCTACGGAAGAGATGACAACGCAAGCATCAACTATTGAACCGTTCTTAGTTCATAGGCTACCGCTTGGGGAGTTGGTAGGTTTGGAAAAGTTTGCCGCACATGTTCTCTACCCTCAGGAAGAAAACTTCTACTACTTAGTTTCACTTATATAATATATAGAGAATATCAATGTTAATTTCGTAAAACTAGCAATTTGAGAATGTGAGCAGTATCTTTACATCATTTATAATTTTACTACATTGACTTGTTTGTTTTTATGTTATCATTTAAAATTTTAATAATGTTATTTACTTTGTTTAGAATCTGAGAATGCAAATTTACAAAAATTAAGACATCAACATGGAAAATAAAATCGGCGAGTTTGTACAATACAATGGGTTTAAATCTGCATGAAATTCTAATATTCATCATGTTGAAAGAGAATGAATGCTCTCTATATAGTGCTTAGTTATAAACACGTAGAAATCAGTTCCATCTTAGCTATCATTGATTGTTACAAATATTAGAGGAATATTCCCAAGACAACACTTGGCGGACCTCAACAACCAAATTGAAACACTCTCGCATCAGTAATACAATTTAAAAAATAAAAAAGTACTCAAATAGTTCTTGCCTTGGAAATAGAGAACTTACAAGAATTGTCTTATGCGTTAGTTTTGTATGTCTGATTTCTAATGTTGAATCTGGGTAGGTTGGAATATGTATAATTTGTCCACTTGAAGGATTCCATTTGTGTTTCCTCTTCTTCTTTCGAGACGGGTTTTATTTGAATTTGAGGAACGGTTGGATAGAAGGGTGGAAGATGGAAGAACATAAAATGTGTGAATTTTCAACCTGATGTAATAAGCTTTTAGAGTATACAATGTTTTTGATGCCATTTTACCTAATTCCTGATTAAGTAATGCTTTTGAAGTTGAGATAATAACTAGTAAATCCAGTTTAATTTTGGAGTTGAGGTAATAATCACCATTATATACATACCAAATATTTTTCCTTAGTGTTATAAAACCTTTTCTAAACATACCATTGTTGGTATAGCTATACAAAGGCATCTAGCTCAATAGAATTTGGTTAATCAGCCACAATTCTGGTATACATAGAATACAAGCTCTCAGTTAGAAATACAATGCCCATTAAACAATTTATGGAATTTTCTTCCAACTTGCGACTTCCTATTATATGCAAAATCGTATAGTCCTTTCTGAATCCAAATTTTAAAATAGTTGAATCAAAATATCTTAGAAATCTCTAAAATTTTGTATGAAAATGATCCAACAAACAATATTTACAAACACAGACTTGTTAAAATTGCGCATCACAGCTTGCAAGCACTAAACACTTAATTATCTAGAACAAAACTATTTAAGACACTATGAATCTCGAAGATATGAATTCTCTGCAAGATTCTTGATCAACATAAAGGAGACAGTTTTCAACAATTAGAGTTGTTACTCAAAATTCATTATCCAGTTTTCTTAGCAAGAATGTGATGAGGATTGTTCTACCTATTAGAACCCATATGTATGAAGAACATATCGCTATTTGTATTAGAATAAACACGCAAACAATAACTATCATTTTAGTAATGTGCGATAGGCATATCGGAAAATGCATGTGCAATGCACATGCAAAATGCTAGTGTAAGTGATTTCGATTCTTCACTATTATTTTATGTTTCATATATTTCCCATTCAAAGATAATGGGTCTGGTATAAACCCACATCATGCAGTAATATCTTTAGGCATTGGCTGTGTAAATTTAAAGATTTCCCTATGTATATTGCTTTTTTTCTATTTGTGCTATTTTAGTCTTATTTGCAAGTACGCTGAGTATGATCGCCTTTAAATATATAGGAAAAAACTAAAAAAGTAATAATAATCCAATAGATGTTGGTGATAGTGCTGTTAACAATATTAGCAAGATATAAACAGGGAAATGTGCGAAGTTTCTACATTCAGATTTGAATTATTCAACGAGCTGACTATAAAGTACTAACAGGAGAATCGAGATTTATTACAAGGATGGAGAATAGAAATTTTTACCTGGGCCAAAATTTATTTACATATAAAATGATTATAAAAACAAGGATAGAGAATATAAATTTTTACCTAAGCCGAAATTCATTTTGTGCATGCACCAAGTGAAGTGCAGTTTTATGTATATATTTAAATCATTCTCAAACAAACTTGTTATGAATATAAAATTGATTTATATTAAAATCCATATATATGCATTGTACCTATTTAAAAACTCATACATACTCTGAAACTTTAGTACATTCGGAAAGAGAGGAATGCCCTCGTCTTCAACAAACCCACCAACTCGCGTTTTAACATATGCAATAAAATTTCTAATATATTTGCGTATTGGACAGGCTCTTCCTTCTCTGCACCGTTAAGTCTTCGGCTTCCACCAGCTCGGTCTCCATCGCCTGAATCTGTAGGTAGTACAACGCCAGTCGCACCGACTGATCGTCCTGGCGGTAGCTAGTGGTTCGCTTGTTTTTTAGCCACCGACTCTCTAAGATTTCCCTCCACAGTGGTACTTTTTGGTTTTGTTGGTCAAATTAAGTCTAACTTTGTATATTTTTGAAAACTCCTGGACTGTAATTTCATGCTGGCGTGCTACTTTGTTCCTTTAACACTGATTATGCTGCTTATGTTTATGCCATCGATCAGGCCTGTTGATCGATCTTAGTAATTATATATATATATATATATATATTATTAACCGGCTGTGTAGTTTCGTGCTACACATCCGTTCTCCTAAAAAAAACTTAGTACATTCGGAGCTGATATGTTTTCAAAAGTTAACACATGTTCAAAGCTTCTATATTCAAAATAAAAATTCATACACATGAATATGATTTCAGTATTTACGGATTATAACCTTTATTGTGCCTTGAATTTTAATAATCAAAATAATTTTAAAAAATTAGTATAATTTCAGTATTTACGAATTAGTTTAATAATAAAAATAATCATTGTATACCATAAATATATCAACATAATCTATAAAAAATCATAAAATGCTTAAGTTTAAAAAAAACATACTAGCACCCGGTTCGCGATGTTGAAATATCGAGAACCGCTTGAGGACCGCGAAGTTGAAATATTGCTTCAACTGCCTTGAAGAATCGCTTGAGGAATCACTTGAGGGTTGCAGAGCTTTGAGGGTTGCAGAACCTTGAGGAATCGAAGAATTGCAGTGACGAGGAGCCTTGAGGAAAGGGGTGCGGAGCCTTGAGGTTAACAAAGAATTGCAGTGACGAAGAGAATCTGAAGAGGAAGTGAAAGTGAAAAAGAAAACGGGGATTTGGGCGGCATAGAAAAATGATGGAGGGAAATAAAATTTTGGACCGTGAAAACTTCTTAATCGTTATTATCAACGGCGTTCTTATCATTGATGGCGTTAAAGACTACCCTATATAACCATTAACTAGTTATCTATAGCAAGTAACCTCCCGTGCCATCATCACTTGCTATCAATATAACATTTTCTTGTAGTGGCATGTATGCATTTTAAACTATAAATATTTAAAGTTCCAACCGCAATATGCAGCATAAAATGCATATTTTCACTGGAAACATTAAAATGAATGTTTCGTGAAATTTGTTTTTAAGAAGGGTTTTGTTTGGATTAAAATTAAATGTCAAAATTCATTTCTTTTAGAATTATAATTTCACATTAAAATTCGTAATTACTTTTGTAAATTTAATCTTTCAAAGTTAACATTTTTACGACTTTTTGTAGTATTCAAATTTATCTTCATTCAAACTTTGTTAAATTAAAGCATTTAAAATTTAAATTTTTTTAATTTTAATAATCTTTAGTTGAAAACCAATTGATATGAAGGGCGTTATTGTTAAAGAAACACTATCGACAAAAGTTCAGTTTTAGAGGAAAGATGCATGCAAAAGCTTTAAATACCATTTTGATTGTGCAGATTTGAGATGATGATGCAGCCCAGTCCACCAATTCAGTAGTGTTGGGTCGTTCGTGTGTATTAGGTTGTTCACAACCTAGGGGAGTAAGCTCGAAAGTGCAAGCTACAGTGGGTTTTGATGGGCAACGACCTAATATGAAGATAGCTCGATCAAACGACCTAACAAATCAAGACAAACGACCTATCAAAGTTGGTTTGCATGAAGAATTAAGTCCCTCGGAATTAGGTCGCTCGGAACTAGGTCGCTCGGGGATAAGTCGCTCGGGATGTGCCGCCTATGCTGGGATTGGTGATTACTTAGGTTGCTCCGACCTAACGGGTTATGACCTAACAAGCTAGGTCGCTCGGATCATAGGTCGCTACTGTCTCTGTTCTAAGCCGTTGCTTTTAAGTCGCTGAGAGCTTAAGTCGCGTGAAGATGTTGTGTGCTATGTTTGGGTCGTGTTGTATAGGTCGTAAGTCGTTTGTAATATAGGTCGTTGACGACCTAGTGTAAGTCGCTGTTTGTGTTAGCCAATGTTGAGTCGCTTATGTTGTATAGTGTGATGTTGTAACGACCTAGTTAGGTCATAAGTCGCGTGTGAGTCATTGTGTTTGTTAACTCATGTGTGTTACTTAGGTCGTTTGAATTGAAGGTCGTAGGTCGGCCAAGAGTTATGTCGTTGAGTTGCGTGATGTTAGGTCGCGGACTACTATAAGTCGCGTACCAGTGTTGTGTTGTAAGTAGTTAGGTCGCTAACGACCTTGGTTAAGTCGCAGGTCGCTTGACGACCTAAGGGTCTGGTGTTGTAAATGCTATAAATAGGGGGGTGCGTTGTAACTTTGAAGGTTGTTGATTTTGGAATAAATTCTTGTTTTGTTAGCTTTGTGCTTTCATTAAATTTTTAGTTGAGTGTGATCTCCTATCTCCACTTTCGGTTATTCGAGTGCGCTCGAATCAACGATTGTTGAAGCCAATTCACGGTATCAAGTGCGCTTGATCAACGTTCGAAGAATTGTAGATCTTCTCTCACGGTATCGTGCGCGATCAACATGTCGAAGATAGCTAGAATTCGGTATCTTTTGGAGATCAACGAATTTGGGCATTCGGTATTCCATAAATCCATTGATTCATACCGATTCATCTAATCGTTTCGATTAGTTTGACGCGAAATCTTCATTTCGTTGTCAATCCGTTATATCCGCTGCATCAGTTTGGTATCAGAGCTAGACTTAGCCAATCATAGCTAAGCCGAGTCTTGGAGCCAAGGAAAAGTGTTTGTTCAAAGCCGAGTCAAGCTTGTTCAAGTTTGTGGGAGATTTGTTCAAGTGTAGATCCGAGCTAGTTGAAGGCCGTGTATCACTTTGTTCATCAAGGCCGAGAGTTGAAGTTTATTTTGAAGTTTTGAAGTTGTGTTTGATTGTTTGATTCAACCATGCCACCGAGAAGAGCTAACGGCCATCAGAATGTTGAAGCGTTGTATAGAAAAGAAGAAGCCGAGCAAATGGAACAACGTATCAACGAAAAATTTGATGAAGGCATTGGAAAGTTAGAGAAACTGATGATTCACATGAATGAAGGTCAAAGAAGAAGGTCGCCAATCTCGAACCATGGAGGAAACAGAGTTTCGTCATCGGTTACGAAAGCGAGGAGGGTGTCGCCACAATCTTTTAGAGAAAGAAGAGAAACATCAATTTCATCGAGAAGAGATCACCATGAATATAGACATGAAGAGAGAAGAACTCCACGTGAGTTTGAAGATGAGCCATATCGAGATGAAGAGAGACATAGTAGAAGAGACATGCGTGATCGAAGGGATGTTAATGGTCGAGATCGATATAGACGTACATTTGATTATGATGAAGATGGTGATAGAGCTAGCATTCATTATCGAGATCGAGACCAAGTACGAAATGTATATCGGGATGTTGAAGATGATCGACGTTGGGAGTCGGGTATGAAGATGGAAATTCCAGAATTCAAGGGTGGAATGGTAGCAGAAGAATTTTTGGATTGGTTGTCTAATGTTGAAGAGATATTTGATTTCAAAGAAGTTCCGGACAATCGTCGAGTGAAGTTGGTTGCTACTAGGTTGAGGGGGAGAGCTATGGCGTGGTGGCAGCAAACCAAACTTACACGAGAACGGATGGGGAAGTCGAAGATTGAATCATGGGAGAAGATGAAAAAGCTGATGAAGGCTACATTTTTACCTTACAATTATCAATCACTCATGTATCAGAGGTTGCAGAATCTGAGGCAAGGGACGAAGACTGTTAATGATTATGCAGAGGAATTTTACCAACTCATTGCTAGAAATGATATTATGGAGACGGAAGAACAGCTGACTGCGAGATTTGTTGGAGGGTTGAGGATGCAGATCCAGGATATGGTGAACATGTTTGATCCTAGATCTGTTGCAGAGGCACATCAGAAGGCGTTGGTTTGGGAAAAGCAGGGAAGGCGTGGAGGTGGTGTGTTTACAAGTTCCAATATTCAAAGCAAAGGTGTTAATGGGAGTTCCAATGTTTCTAAAGCTGTGTCAGTAAACCGGTTGTGAAAGAGGTAGAGAAGACGAAGGTCAATAACAGTTTCAAATGTTATAATTGCCAAGAAGTGGGTCACAAGAGTAATGAATGTCCGAAGCTGAAGAAACGAACTATGATTGCTGAAGCTGAAGGTGAGAATGTTGATGAAGGTTATTTTAGTCCAGCTGAGGAGGAAGAACAGGATGTTGCATCGGGAGATGAAGGATGTAATCTGATGATGAGGAGGACTTGTTTAACACCGAAGCAGGATGAAGAAGCTAGTTGGTTGAGGAGTAATATCTTTCAGTCGACGTGCACTATTCTGGAGAAGGTGTGTAAATTTGTGATTGACGCAGGAAGTTGTGACAATATTCTTTCTACTGAAGCAGTGAGAAAGTTGAAGTTGAAAACGGAGAAACATCCTAATCCTTACAAGTTAGCGTGGCTAAGAAAAGGAGGAGAGGTGAAGGTGGAAAGGCGAGTTCGAGTTCCATTTTCTATTGGAAAGAAATATAAAGACGAGATCTGGTGTGATGTAGTTGAGATGGATGTTTGTCATTTGCTTTTGAGAAGACCATGGCAGTATGATCGAGCAGTGCAGCATGACGGTCGAACCAATAGCTACAGTTTTATGTTTGAAGGCGTTAAAATTATTTTAGTTCCAAAGAAGAGACAGCAGGAAGAGAGCAAGTCAGAAGAGATTGAGGAGCTTAAAACTTTGTTGACTTTGAAGGAATTCATCGAAGAAGTAGAGGAGAGTCCAGAGGTGTTTTTGTTGATTGGACATGAAGCTACTGAATCTGTTGAAGTTCCAGAGGAAGTAAAGCCAGTATTGGAAGAATTCAGAGATGTGTTTCCTGAAGAATTACCAACGGAGTTGCCACCGTTGAGGGATATTTAGCATCAGATAGATCTTGTGCCAGGGGCAGTATTACCACACAGACAACATTACAGGATGAGTCCTAAGGAGCATGAAGAACTGAGAAGGCAGGTAGAGGAGTTGTTAGAACAGGGGCGTGTTCAGGAGAGCTTGAGTCCTTGTGCAGTGCCAGCTTTATTGGTGCCAAAGAAGGATGGTTCGTGGAGGATGTGTACGGACAGTCGGGCTCTAAACAAGATCACTGTGAGATACATATTTCCTATGCCGAGGTTCGATGATTTGATTGATCAGTTGAGTGGAGCTGTTGTGTTTTCAAAGATTGACTTGAAGAGTGGATACCATCAAATTCGTATTAGACCGGGTGATGAGTGGAAGACTGCTTTTAAAACCAGGGAGGGTTTATACGAATCGTTGGTTATGCCATTTGGCTTGTCAAACGCTCCGAGTACTTTTATGAGAGTTATGAACCAGATTTTTAGACCATTCATTGGGAAGTTCGTGGTAGTTTACTTTGATGATATTTTGATCTATAGTGGGAGTATGGAAGAGCATATCCAGCATTTGCGTGAAGTACTGTTGATTCTACGACAGGAGAAATTTTATGCTGCAATAAAGAAGTGCGTGTTTATGACGGACAGTGTTTTGTTTTTGGGGTATGTTCTGTCGAAGGAAGGCATTCAAGTGGATGAAAGTAAAGCAGAAGCTGTCAGGAGTTGGCCACAACCCAAGACAATTACGGAAGTGAGGAGCTTTCATGGACTGGTATCTTTTTATCGAAGATTCATTCCACACTTTAGCAGTGTAATGGCACCTGTAACCGATTGCATGAAAGGAAAGAAGTTTGCATGGTCAGAGGAAGCAGGGGTTGCTTTTGAGAAGATAAAGACACTTTTGACGTCAGCACCAATTCTAGTTTTATCGGATTTTCAGTTGTTGTTTGAGTTACATACTGATGCATCGAAGGTTGGGATTGGTGGAGTATTGAGTCAGAGGGGAAGACCAGTTGCTTATTTCAGTGAGAAATTGTCTAGAGCTAAATTGAGATATAGCACATACGATGTGGAGTTTTACGCGATTATTCAAGCTGTTAAACACTGGAGACATTATCTATTTCAGAAAGAGTTTGTTCTTTACACTGATCATGAGGCTTTGAAACATTTGCAAGGGCAGGACAAGATTTCAGCAAAGCATGCATCGTGGATTGTATATTTGTAGCAGTTTACTTTTGTCGTGAAGCACAAATCAGGGGTGACGAATCGTGTAGCCGATGCTTTGAGCAGGAGGAATCATTTGTTGATAACGATGAAGGTTGAAGTGACAGGATTTGAACTATTGCCAGAATTGTTTGAAGAAGATCCTTACTTAGAGAAATTTGTTGAGAAAGTCAAGGATGGGAGTACTAATGAGTTTGTATTGGTAGACGAATTCTTATTCAAGGGGAATCGATTATGCGTACCAGATTGCAGCTTGAGAATAAAGATTATCAAAGAGTTACATGAAGAAGGCCATGTGGGTAGAGATTGTACGTTACAGTTGATTTCTCAATCCTATTTTTGGCCGTCAATAAAGCGGGAAGTTGTAAGATTTGTGGAGAGATGTCATGTTTGTCAGGTTTCGAAAGGAATCGCGACCAATGCAGGATTATATATGTCGTTACCTGTACCGACTAAACCTTGGGTTGATGTGAGTATGGATTTTGTTTTGGGTTTGCCTAGAACTAAAAGGGGTAACGATTCCATTTATGTGGTGGTTGACCGATTTTCGAAAATGGCACATTTTGTTGCTTGTAAGAAGACGGCGGATGCTGTTCATGTTGCTTGGTTATATTTCAAACAGATCTATCGACTTCGTGGGTTGCCAGAGTCTATTGTTTCGGACAGAGATACTCGTTTTCTGAGTCATTTTTGGCTAAGTTTGTGGAGGATGGTTGGAACGAAGCTGAATTTTAGTAGCGCTTACCATCCGCAAACTGATGGGCAAACGGAGGTGGTTAATAGATCATTGGGAAACTTATTGAGATGTCTTGTGAAAGACAATTTGAAGAGTTGGGATTTAAAATTGTGTCAAGCGGAGTTTGCTCACAACCATGCGGTTAATCGAAGCACAGGGTTCAGCCCATTTCAGGTTGTTTATTCGACAATTCCAAAGGGATCGTTGGACTTAACAACAGTGCCATATCAGAAGGGAGTTGTTAAGCGGGCTTGTGATTTCGTAAAGGAGTTACAGGAGTGCCACAGAACAGTTCACGAACGGTTGCTTGCATCAAATGAGAAGTACAAACAATTGGCGGACAAGAAGCGGAGAAGTGTGAATTTCAGAGAGGGTGATTTGGTTTACGCTGTGTTGACAAGAGATCGTTTTCCAGTGGGAACGTACAATAAATTGAAGGTGCGAAAGATTGGCCCAGTAGAAATTTTGAAGAAAATCAATGAGAATGCATATCAATTGAAATTTCCAGATAATATTCAAACTTCTGATGTTTTCAACGTCAAATACTTAATTCCGTATCATGGGAATGAGCGTACTGTGGAAGAGGAAGGTGCAAATTCGAGGACGAATTCTTTTCAACCGGGGGAGGATGATGCAGCCCAGTCCACCAATTCAGTAGTGTTGGGTCGTTCGTGTGTATTAAGTTGTTCACAACCTAGGGGAGTAAGCTCGAAAGTGCAAGCTACAGTGGGTTTTGATGGGCAACGACCTAATATGAAGATAGCTCGACCAAACGACCTAACAAATCAAGACAAACGACCTATCAAAGTTGGGTTGCATGAAGAATTAAGTCGCTCGGAACTGGGTCGCTCGGGGATAAGTCGTTCGGGATGTGCCGCCTATGCTGGGATTGGTGATTACTTAGGTTGCTCCGACCTAACGGGTTACGACCTAACAAGCTAGGTCGCTCGGATCATAGGTCGCTACTGTCTCTGTTCTAAGCCGTTGCTTTTAAGTCGCTGAGAGCTTAAGTCGCGTGAAGATGCTGTGTGCTATGTTTGGGTCGTGTTGTGTAGGTCGTAAGTCGTTTGTAATATAGGTCGTTAACGACCTAGTGTAAGTCGCTGTTTGTGTTGGCCAATGTTGAGTCGCTTATGTTGTATAGTGTGATGTTGTAACGACCTAGTTAGGTCGTACATCGCGTGTGAGTCATTGTGTTTGTTAACTCGTGTGTGTTACTTAGGTCGTTTGAATTGAAGGTCATAGGTCGGCCAAGAGTTATGTCGTTGAGTTGCGTAATGTTAGGTCGCAGACTGCTGTAAGTCGTGTACCAGTGTTGTGTTGTAAGTAGTTAGGTCGCTAACGATCTTGGTTAAGTCGTAGGTCGCCTGCGACCTAAGGGTCTGGTGTTGTAAATGCTATAAATAGGGGAGTGCGTTGTAACTTTGAAGGTTGTTGATTTTGGAATAAACTCTTGTTTTGTTAGCTTTGTGCTTTCATTAAATTGGTAGTTGAGTGTAATCTCCTATCTCCACTTTCGGTTATTCGAGTGCGCTTGAATCAACGATTGTTGAAGCCAATTCACGGTATCAAGCGCGCTTGATCAACGTTCGAAGAATTGTAGATCTTCTCTCACGGTATCGTGCGCGATCAACGTGTCGAAGATAGCTAGAATTCGGTATCTTTTGGAGATCAATGAATTTGGGCATTCGGTATTCCATAAATCCATCGATTCATACTGATTCATCTGATCATTTCGATTAGTTTGATGCGAAATCTTCATTTCGTTGTCAATCCGTTATATCCACTGCGTCAGATAACCTACAAGAAACATTCACACAAAGAGGCACGCATGCACATGCATGCAAGCGCGCGCACACATACACATTTGTATGTGTCGTACTAGTTAACATGATTTAAAGCTAAGTCGGTGTAGGTTCTTATGTTTGTTCTCATGTAATATCAATATCATGTTATGATACCCTGCCATCGAGCGATGCATGTTTAGAACCGCTAAATTTGCTTTGCTCTAAGTTTGTTCATAAGCAGATTTGCAAGATGAAACTCGAATTTGATTTCTTTTGCAGACCAATGATTTTATATATTTGATTTTATATATTTGAGGGCGATGATCATTTTGTACAGCACACTTGAAAAAAATTGTACTACTTGAACTTTTTGATGGGCTCAATGAAGCATGCTATTATTGTGTCAATTGTCGGTGCCCCTTATTGATTCAAAGTGTTTAACATCGAGTGATAATTTGTATCAATGTTAATTGTCTAAATTTGTTTTGATGTATAATTTTATCCGACTAGTCTTATTGTTTTTGAGTATTTTTCTGGACCGATAATCCCTTTTGACAAAGAGCGTTTCATGGTAGTTGAAGTTCTGACCAAACAATATGTTTGAGTCTTTTAATATTAACCCACTTTTTTTGGGTTAAATGCCAGTTTCAACTTATTATATTTTAGCATTTGTATCTCTCTGTTCGCTTAAGATAAATCTTTAGTTCGGTAGAGCTGCCAAGTTGGACATTCTCATGCTCTTAATTCCAGGTATGATGTAAAATAGAGTACTTGCATTATTAGACCTATAAGTTTTTCCTTTATTTGCATCTTTTGTCATATGCCTTAAATATGTCAACCCTTGTTGTCTACGTCGCTTTTTTATATGATGCAAGTTTTTTTGACAGGATTGATGTCTGTAACAGTCAATAATAGCTGGATCATGGATTCCTTAGTTAAGGGGTAACGGATTTCTGGATGTCTATATATGAGCACCAACTAGATACTATTTGTTCTATCTTAACATGATATCCGTATTTGAATTTCATGTGGATTTAAACACCAATTATTTTGTACAAATTCACTGATTTTATTTTTCTTGTCTATACCTTATCCTTTGAAAGTTTGTGTCATTAGATTCTTCACAGATTAAATAGCATTAATAAAGTTTCAAACAACAAACATTAAAAAAATACAAGTCAGTACGGTAAAATGAAAAATGATGCAAAGGTCTTCGACTCTTTGCATTCTCAAATTTCTTATTTTACGAGACTAACTTTTCTACTCTATATATTGGATATAAGCATGTTAGGGTTGTCTCGTATGTTGTAAGGAGGAACGACGGTTTGGAAGTGGAATAGTTTCACATCACTAAATAATTTGGAGAAGTGATGTATAAATATGAGTTAGTAGACATGTAATATTGGAAAATTCTTTTGTTGCAACAAAGTGTGCGCGTGCCCTTGTAGAGAATGTTTTCTTCCTTGAGATAGTTAACACGTGACAGTTTGCTGAAGCCACCGACTCTCTAACCGGTATCAAGAATTAAGAACAGTTCAATAGTTGATGTCCGTCTTGTCTTGTCATCTCTTTAGTAGCCCACAATTGCTAAATCATGCTTTTATACAATACCTTTTGGTGTTTTCAACTCTTTATCATCACCCATATAAAAATTTTAAGAATCAAAACATACTAGCATCTTCAAATTTTTGGTGGTGAAATTAGGACATTTTTATTACTTATTTAATCTCTTTTAAGTCGATGAATGATTTTGTTATTGCTAAGACTTCTATGATAAGACGCTTGTGTAACACTTTAATGATGTCATAATCCGTATTATTTCTATCCATCTTGTTACAACCATCCATTCCGACATGTTTATAATCCTGGAATATTGAACAATGTTTGTTATGTATAATTACATCATGTATTCGTTTTTACTATATGGTGCTATTTTGAAAAAGTAATACAACATATAACCATACATAAATACCTTGTATTTATAAACATAATTCTTGTAGACAAAAACATCTTTATAAAAATATCGGGTTGAAGTATTTTGTATGAATGCCGGATGATAGTTTGGCTCATATGATGTTATTTTGTATATTAATTCCAGCGGGAGAGGTTAAGAAAACAATAATTTAAGTTTTTTGCAAAAAACAAAACCTCTAAATTTATTACTTACTATATTAGCCTAAAATCAGAAGAGAAAAGCACCATTACTTTATTTAATTGTACTATTACAACAAAACAACAACTAAGCCATTATTCTCAAACAAGTTGGGGTTGGCTAGAGATGAAACCCAAAAGTAAATGACAAAGTCAATTTAAAAGTCATAACAATAACAATAATAAGATAAAGTCAAATAAATAAATTAATAATAATAACTAAGTAAAATAAAAATAAAGATATATATATATACACACACACGCATGTAAAAAAAATGATAATAATACTAATAGTGATAATGGTACTAATAGTAATATTGGTCAAAGACTAAACACTGCGTCTTATGCTTATTTTTCTATTATGACAAAAAACATATAAATGATCGTATTGAGTATTATTATGGCTCTTATTTCTTTAGTCTTTTAGAGGCACGATGACTTCAATTTATCTCAAAAATCTGCTTCACTATAATGATTTTGAGATTATGATAGATTTATTCTCGGTGAAAACACCAAATTGTTGATATCGACCAACAATTACAGTATGCGGCTTGTCAGGTGTTGTTTCAAAGCATTTTCTGAATAACCAATTTGTTAACAAGGATCGTGTATATGTAACACATAAATCATATGTACATACAACTGTACAACTAAATCATAGAAATATTGTAAACCACATACAACCTAAAATAAAAAGTTAACATGGTTTGATCTATCCTACGTCCACAAAACTTTTAAGATCAAGTTTATCATATAAGAAAGAAGATGAAAAGGCAATGAATATTATGATTATAGAGTTATTGATCTTTGTGATACTTCTATTTATAGATTATCGTTTCTTCAATTATTACATGTTTTGAAAACCATGAAATTGTAGCACTGGTTGTTCTAGATCAAGACCATGCTGATTTGGTTTCAATCAGTTACATTAATTTACTCGAAAAAATAAGGTAGGGAATCAATCTCCACACGCAAACAACTCTTCTGATGTGAACAACTCCTTAAGTGTGCGGTACCATCTTTAAGGGTGAGTG
Source organism: Allium cepa (assembly GCA_030765085.1). Classification (NCBI taxonomy): domain Eukaryota; kingdom Viridiplantae; phylum Streptophyta; class Magnoliopsida; order Asparagales; family Amaryllidaceae; genus Allium; species Allium cepa. The sequence continues at coordinate 391,374,598 of CM060946.1, forward strand.
GATCAACAGATGTAAATAATTTTTGGTCGTTCCATGCATGGATTTGTATTTGTTGTTAACCAATGCGACGAAAACTTTGGTCAACCAAACTAGTGATGTGTTATTGATATTTTTCCATGTAAACAGTCTCGATAGAGATGTTGAAAAATAATGACTACAATTTGTATCATTTGTATTTCTAGCATATTGTTTGAGCTGTGCTGTTTATGAGAAATGTGCAATATATTACATTTATTACATATGCCAACTATTTGGCTAAAGTTATATATGTTATATAACATTTGAATTTTTAATTAGCTAATAGATGCATGATATATGTAGAAGTTGAAAAAAAACATCAGTTAACTTGTAAACAATTTATTTTTGTTGATAATTATTTGATACATGTGTCAACATATAGGCCTAGATATTAGAACACAGAAGGGGACGTAATAGATGTGTATTATTTGATCACACCGGGGTTGAATCCTATGAAATGGTAGACATCTCTTGTATTAAGACTTGTGTCATTTATTTGTATCTGAATGGATTTTCCTAGATATACACACACAAAGAGGCACACACGTGCATGCGCTCGTGCACACACACACATATCATGGGTTGCAAGGGTTGCAAGCTGCGGGTTTTGTTTAGACTTATCTTGGACTCCAACTGTAATCTAAGGTTGTCTTTAGTAGATAGGTGGTTAATGCTCCCAAAATAGTATTGTACTCAATATGTAAATGCTATTACCATATTAGTGGTTAATGCTCCCAAGATAGTAATGTACTCAATATGTAAACGCTATTGCCATATTGGTGCGCAATATATGTGTGTGTGTGTGTGTGTGTGTGTGTGTGTGTGTGTATTAAGGTTTGAAGTTTCGACCGAAACAGCGAGATTCTGGTCGTTCCGTTTGAGTTTTGGTGGGGACCGAAAGGAAATCAAATCGAAACCCCGGTTCAATATAAAAAACTATTGAGCTTCAAATTTTACAGAAGAATTAATTTGAATTTCTAACATATGAATATTCATATATATGAAATTTTAACTTAGAAACATACAAATTCACAAAATATATAAATGGTTAATTAAAAAAAGTTGAAAACGAAATAATGACTAAACATTCTTTAGTGTTATAAATATTATAATTAATTATTATTTTTGTTTATACATTATTTTTCAATTATATATATTTTATACGTTTTGTTGTAATAAATTAAACAAATGTGTAACTGTATGAAAAATGAATAACGAGATCTGAAATCGAAACCGAAATTTACGAGGTCTAAATTCCTAAAATTACCAACTACCGAAACCGAGACCGAAATCTCAAACCTTGATATATATATCTATATATATATATATATATATAACTGCACTTTATCCACACTTGCCTTATTAGACATAAAAAGAATGTAGCGAAATTGATGCTGGAAGTGCTAAATTAAATGTTGTATATCTAACTTCACAACAACCGCTCTAATTTACTAAGTTGTATGTGTGTAGCCAAAATATGGTATACTCGTATTATATTTCATGATTGTCATTTATGTATTTTATATTTCATAATAATAAAAGTAAATGAATTAATGGTGCTTTTATGTTTTAATTTTATGTTAATACGGTGAGTAATTAAATTTAGATGTATTAATCTTTTGTTTTTCTCAAAAGAGATAAATGGTTGTATTCTTTACTTTTCATGTTGGAAGTAATGTACGAAGTAACAACGATATAAACCAAACTATCATGTGGTTTTCATATAAAATAGTTCAACACAATATTTTCAAATGATGCTTTTGTCTACAAGTATTATCTTTAAAAATACAAGGTTAGTTTATATGTGCCTATATGTTGTGTTACCTTTTTAGTATAGCAACAAACGGTAAAAACATACATACGCTATAGTTGCTTATAATAAACATTATTAGTTAAAATATATCAGTTTATAATGTGTATGTTTGGATAAAAAATATTGATACCATATAATCAATTGATATTTATGTGAAATGACTGAATATGTGTTTGATACCAAGTGTGACAGCCTGCAAATCCGTACCCCTTGAATCAACACTATTCTACCTCTATTAACTCAAGTGGCACAGAATTACGAACCATTAGGGTTAAAGAAGAAGAGATAGAAGAAGGAGAGACTAAACTATATCAGAATCTCACAGTCGTAGCGGATAAAATATAATAGTCAATATAGAACTTTACACAAAATGAAAGCTATTACTGTTTATACATCATATCATCAGAGTATCTCATACATCAACAATCACAAATCAGACCTACCATACAATCACAGCAGCGGATAAATATATAGGTACATATAATACATCTCGGACTCCAGCTCCTCTCCTGCTCCGCAGCAACCTATCCTGAAACAATAACACTCGGTCTGACCCGAGCATTATAATGAAATAACACCCGAGTCAGTCTGGAATACCAGCTGATACTAATGCATCCAAATTGATTATTAAAGTTTCAAAAATCCTTTGAAAAACAAAAGCATCTCGTAAGACCACGCCACAAATAAACATGTCGGGTTTTTACCTTACGATAGCTAAAACACTTTTTTATAGAAATCCTCTGATATTATAATAGGGTCTATTCACAAATACTTATAAAATAGCCGAAATTGTTACATGATTAAATTCCAGCTACTAGCCACAAAAGTGGGTAATACAAACAAAACTCGTACAAGGCTCGTAGGGAAAATGAATTCCAACTAATGACTAGGCACTGGGGTACCACCTGTCACAGTACGGGGCCTAGATCATCGTACCGAGGACTACTCCCTTCATCCCCTGCAACACAAGGCCGGAACCATTCCTTACTGAACAGTCCCGAACAAGATAAACCCCGTGGTTGGCGCGACCAACCACCCACTAAGCCGAAATATATATAAGGGACATCTAGACAGGGGAAATATCTTGTCCTGCTTGGGTATGACCCACCTAACCTTGCTGCATATCCCTTGATTTTCAGTCATTCCCGGTTGATGAGGCTTGAGGCTAAGCGTTACCTTTAGAACGTTTTCACTTAGAATGCCCATCGTCCACCTGACGATGTTTCGCAAGCATTCGTCCATACAAGTCCGTCCCGGGTTCGAACGGAACCAAAAGCACTACTCCTACTACATCCATTTGGAAATATCCTTAGGATTAGTAGCGACTAGCCCTTGCACTTCACTGCTCCATCTTCGACTCTGAACACGTTTTTCGCACGAAACGTACAAATCGGATCGAAGTGGTTTTCGAGAAATAAATCTCGATCCCGGTCTCTTCGAAACGATCAACGCATTTGTCCAATATTGATAGTCGGTGATTTAACTATCAATTTATTTTCACAAACATCCATAAGCATCTATCACACAATAAATAATTCCCATATTATTTATTTACCCAAATATCTTTACAAGATATATTTCCAAAATTTCAAAACAATTTCCCAAAACTCTTCCTTTACAAGGTAAATCCCTTACCATATATTTCCATTGGAAATAACCAAGTTCATAACAACTTAGTTTGAAAACAGTAAAAACATTTTATATTGAAATATACTTTAAAATACGTAAATTCACTTCTAGTTACTCACTCAAAATATAATTTCAAAAATGTACAGTAAAACCATTTATTAAGATATAAACTTTGATTTTAAATAAGGTTTTTAATAAACTAAAATTTAAAAGTAGTGTTTTTAATAAGGTAAATACTCATTTCAAATGACTTAAGTCCAAAACTAGTCTTTTAAACAAATCCATCTGTAAAAATAATTATTAAGGTATTTATAAAATTTACTAATGCTAATTATTAATAATTATTTTAAAATAATAATTTCCAAACACACTTATAAACAAGTATGAATTTTTAAAACTTTCTTTTTATAAAATCAGTTTAAATTCGAACTTGGTTATCCCAAGGAATCTCATTCCCACTTAAACATCACAGAAATCCTTCTCATGATTTCTGTCGATTTATTTCAATTTAGATTTATGGTTAAATAACATAAATTCACTTTCACATTTATCAACAGATAACATTTCTCTTTGTTTATCATTCCAGATTTTACAAATTTTCAATTTCCATTCTAAATAGATTTCAAATTTTAATTCTTTTTAAATTCATTATTTAACAATATCTTTTATTTTTCTAGAATTCAATTTTCCCATTTATAATTAATTATGGATTTATAATTTACTCAGCAATATTCCAATACAATTTTATTTCAGTTTTCCCTCCAAACAGATTCTAATTTTTATTTTCTTTTAAATTCCTTATTTATAAATTTCTTAATTTCTTTTGAAACCCAATTTAATTTTTTTTATAATTAAAACTCCAAATTTCTTTATTATTAACATTCTGTATTTGTAGTTTATCTCACAATATCACAATACAATTTAATTCCAAATTTCTCAATCACAATATATAAACAGGCATCATCATCAACTATAAAAATATTACTACATTGTGAGGAATCCAGTTGGATCCCTCCAACCTGTTTTCCCTGCATCCACAGATATTAGCACAACAATATAGAACGATTCAATTTGATAATAATTATCATATTCAGCTATACATCCAAACAAACTGTCAATATTAGCTATTTAACTTTACTAGTATCCAGATGTGAGTGAGAATAACTCACCTTGAGTTTCGGCGAGCGTTCGAAATTTAAATTAAACCGAACGACGTTCGATTTAACCCAAATTTCTACTTGCCCGGAATGAATCCGGATCTGCACCACAACGTGCTTCCCGTCGCTGCGATTCCAACGCTTCCTGTTTCGTCGAATTTCGACAAAGTATGAATTAGTTAGGATTTTATAAAGGTTTGAATATAATTTGAAAACAAATTCCCCTTCTTTTTTTTTACCAAAAAGAAACGCGGCCGTCTCCTGTAAACCATCTTCCTCACGCGAACGAAACCAGGGTATCAAAACCCATCACGCAAATCACAAACCCACGTCGCTACAGTCCACGAGCCACCGGAATCAGATCGGCAACCACCACTGCAAGCGCCTACGCCAGCTCCACCCACGTCCAGGATTTGAACGAGCTCGGCACATCTACTCTCTCGAAAATCGTGCACAAACGCGCGGCCTTCACGGCCAGATTCTGGCGAATCTACTCCGCTCCCATCGATCTTGACCGTTGGATCTGAAGCTCTTGATGCGCTCTTCGATTTTCCAGTTGGAGGCATTCGCTATTTCGTGAAGGATTGATTGCAAATTAGAGATGAATGTCGATTCGTTTCGGCCATGGATAGAAAAAGAGCGGCGGCCTGTTATAAACGAGGGTTTTGAACGATATAATTATATATAGTATTAGTTAATATTATTTTAATGTTACCTCCAATTATTTTACCACTTAAGCAAACGAACCCCAATTCTCACGTTCCAATAGGCGTTCCCAGGGTTTTTCCACGTTCCGGACACAATGGAACAAGTTTCGTAAGCTAACTCAGTCGTATGCGCGAGTTACGGAGTTAATGATCAATTTTAATTTAAATCGGTTTAAACGATTTCGATGCGTTTCGAGCTGCCACGGTCAAACGACAACTCCGATTGCCACGAAAATTGAAATTCGATAATAACTAACTATTACGGATCCAATGGAACCAGTTTCGTCGAATTCCGAGACTGTGCCCCGGAAGGCTATTTTAACTCGTCTATTAAATCGGGCGATGATCCAAATTGTCGAAAACGCTTAAAATTTTACTTTCTAAAATTTTATTAACTTAACGATAAATCATATAACACTTATAAACACATTAACAATCATTTTGACTCATTTCGAATCAAAATCCGATTAATTGCATTTTTATATTATTAAATTCATTTTAAAATTGATATAAAATCCCAATTATTAATTTATCGACTTTAAAATTCTTCTAAAATTTTCACCACGCTATTTACACTCAAATAGCTCAAAATAAATTTTGAAAACCATTTTTATCACTATTTACATTCAGATTTACTTTTATTTCAATCCCGAATATTTAAATTATTATTGTTCAATTTCAAATTAAATTTCCACCTTAGAAATTTTAACTTGTTATTATGATTTAAACCAATCCTTTTAGTTCAAAATAAATCTTAAACCCATAGTAAACATTTAAAATGAATTAAATGTTCACAAATCCCGTGTTAAAAATTCCGGGATGTTACATGTTTCCCTAATATTCCAGCGTTATAGACGTGTTAGGATAGATGGTTATAAGAAGATGGGATGAAAATGTTCCGTATTATGGCATCACTAAGGTGTTACAAGCATTCTATTGGTGCAATCTTAGCAATAAAATAATAATTCATGAACTTAGAAAAGGTTGAATAAGTAATGAAAAATGTTATATTTTTTATTACCAAAATTATAGTGATACTAATTTGATTTGGTTCGTAAGAAATTACATGGATGATGATGAACAATTGAAAACACAATATGGTAGACTACGTGTTTTAGTAGTTGTAGGCTACGAAGAGATGACAACGCAAACATCAACTATTGAACCGTTCTTAGTTCATAGGCTACCGCTTGGGGAGTTGGTGGGTTTGGAAAAGTTCGCCGCACATGTTCTCTACCCTCAGGAAGAAAACTTCTACTACTTAGTTTCACTTATATAATATATATAGAGAATATCAATGTTAATCTCGTAAAACTAGCAATTTGAGAATGTGAGCAGCATCTTTACATCATTTATAATTTTACTACATTGACTTGTTTTTTTATGTTATCATTTAAAATTTTATTAATGTTATTTACTCTGTTTAGAATCTGATAATGCAAATTTACAAAAATTAAGACATCAACATGGAAAATAAAATCAGCGAGTTCGTACAATACAATCGGTTTAAACCTGCATGAAATTCGAATATTCATCATGTTGAAAGAGAACGAATGCTCTCTATATAGTGCTTAGTTATAAACACGTAGAAATCAGTTCAATCTTACCTATCATTGTTACAAATATTAGAGGAATGTTCCAAAGACAACACTTGGCGGACCTCAACGACCAAATTGAAACCCTCTCGCATCAGTAATACAATTTAAAAAAATAAAAAAGTGCTCAAATAGTTCTTGCCTTGGAAATAGAGAACTTACAAGATTGGTCTTATGCGTTAGCTTTGTAGGTCTGATTTGTAATGTTGCATTTGGGTAGGTTGAGGTATATATAATTTGTCCACTTGAAGGATTCCATTTGTGTTTCTTCTTCTTCTTCGAGACGGGTTTTATTTGAATTTGAGGAACGGTTGGATAGAAGGGTGGAAGAACATAAAATTTGTGATTTTTCAACCTGATGTAATAAGCTTTTAGAGTATACAATGTTTTTGATGCCCTTTTACCTAATTTCCTGATTAGGTAATGCTTTTGAAGTTGAGATAATAACTAGTAAATACAGTTTAATTTTGGAGTTGAGGTAATAATAACCATTATAAACATACCAAATATTTTTCCTTAGTGTTAGAAAACCTTTTCTAAACATATACCATTGTTGGGATAGCTATACAAAGGCATCTAGCTCAATAGAAGATATTATAATATTTTTTTTTTCCACTATTCGTATATTGGCCTGTGCATCTTCCAGGTGGTGATAAAATGATGTTAGTAATACAAATGATCACTTATATGGGACAAAGATTCTACATTGGAATACTATATTTGCAACTGAATTATTAACAAATAATAGTAAAATTAAATTTAATGAATACCATGCAATTTAACATAATGGTTACTAATCAAATTTGTTCCGTACAACAATACTAACACAAACAAGAACCAAATTAGGGGTTTGCTCAAATTTCTATTTATAAGCACCTGGCTATTTCAGATGAGTTTTTCTTCTTCTCAAATTTCATAAGGAAAACTAGTATTTTTAATTTTTGTGGTCCTAAATGGTAGAGGAATAGGTTGACAAAAAACCCATCAATCATTCAATTTCGATGAGTTTATATACAAAATTAGTTTGCTGACTGTATATGGTTGATTCAGAAAACTTATAATTTTGTTTTCTCTTCGATTAAGCCTGATTATGTACCGTCTGATAAAAGTAATAGAGTTATATAATGGATGTTTGTTTGGTTATTTGAATTATTCTCATACACTAAATCAAGATTTAAATCTGGAAATTTACGGAAAGACCGTGAAATTGATAAGTCAGATGAAGGTAATTGAGTTTTCTTTTTATTTTATATTTTTACATGATTATCCTATTTAGGAGATACAAGTAAAATATTGTATCTATTCGAACTGAATTGTGGTTGCTCTAAAAACTGAATAGCTATAGCAAAAGCATCTAGCTTAGTAGAAGATATTATATATGTTTTTTCTTCTACATTTCGTTATTCGTATATTGGTTTATGCTATATGTTCTGATAAAACGATGTTAGGAATGCAAATGATCGCTTTAATTGGACAAAGATTCTATATTGGAATGCTATATTTGAACCTAAATTAATAATGAATATCATTAAAATTTAATGCAGTGAATACAATATTTGCAATTTAACTTTTAATGGTTACTAATCAAAATTTGTTCCATACAACAATACTAACAGAAACAAGAACCAAATTTGTGTTTTCGTTCAATTTCTCTTTGTATGCACCTAGCTATTGTAGATGAATTTATTTCATTTTCCTCAAATTTCACAAGGAAGGCTAATATTTTGAATTTTGTGTTCCTAAATAGTAGAGGAATTGACAGTCATGATTACTGTAGTAGTTTTATTTTCTTGAATTGATATTTGTTACACAGTTTTTTTTTAATATATCGGTGAGTTGACCATTGTCCATAAACTTTAGGCAACATGCATAGACCCCACACAAACTCTGGATTATTAGATGTCAGATACATAGTATAAAATTCATATAACCACAACTTCAATTTCAAGTTCAATCTTTATTTAAAAGCATGTCAGTTTGATTTTAGCTAATTTCGAATAATTTTAATTGTTAATAACATTTGCCATTAGCCAAAAGCATTATATTTTTTTAGATAAGATAATTGACAGAAAAACGTACATATGTTGGATTCCATCATGCAGTTTTTTAAACTGTTATGATAAACCATTAGTAGTGTTTTTTGAACATGAATGATTTTTGTAAAATATAATAATTTGACATAAATCAAGTTATATGTGCATGTTATAGATTTTAATTAACATAATGCAGGTTTGACTGTGTTTTGGTTAAGTTGGTGGTCGGGAAGTGTCTAATTTATAGCCTTCATCCCCTCAATTGAATATCAAGGTAAATATTTAAGAATTAAACACACACGCACATTTATAAACATATAGACATACATGTGTGTGTATGGGTGTAGATGGGTATGTGTGTGTGTTCTATAGTATGATGATTAACCTTCAACGGTTATGTCCTCTTTTGATCATACATGAATTTTTTAAGTATACAATGATGTAGCATTAATCAAGCTGTATGTGCATGTCATGGCTTTTAATTAACATAATGCAGATTTGATTGTGCTTTTGTTAGTTGTTGGTCAGGAAGTGCTCATTTTATACCCTCATCCAATCAAATAAATATCAAGGTAAATATTTAGGATATGAAAAACTGAAGTCTTATACAAATTAGATTTCAAGCGTATCTTTCTTCAGAGTGCAGCAAGAATGTAACCTTTCTCACAGAGTTGCTTCCCTTATTAGGTTCCACAAGTAGAGGGAAGACCGTAGTTTTCACAGAAATAGCGATGCAGTGTCCATTAAGAGTCTGCTTATTGGTAAGAACATTGATTATTGGATTAAGATAATGGTACTCGGTTGATAGTAACCACTACTATATTTTGGTACCCTTATTACATTTTAGATGTATATAATTTTGGACAACTAAAGTGTGATCTCTTTGACAGCTGCCCATGTTCCACTTATATTAATTCAATGCACAACAGGGTTACCTGATTGCAGAATGTAGCAGAGCAAGAGACAAAAAGTACTAACTTCACATCAGCTAAGCCAAGTCCTAAGGATGGCTTAGCCTGTATTATCTTGTAATGGAATCCAAGTTTCAAGTCTACTGATAGGGAGCCACCTGCTGCAACAATGAAATTGCAACCTTTCTTCTACTTCAAATTATTCAAATAACACCTACTTACATGTTTATGTACACACACATGGACAACTAAGGTACACACTCTCTCTCTCACACACGCACATACATGTATGTGTCCGTGCGCGTGCGTGTGCACGATTAATATAGTGGAAATTAGGAACACATCACTCTTTCTAAAACTTATTTTATACATCTTCTGTTTTATAATTCTCTCGTTTACCTTTCTTGTTTCCAAATTTACGAATGGCTGCCAAGGCATGCATTTCATGCGGTTATGAGTTATGGAAAATGATAACGTGATCATACGTTAAGGTTGGTAAAATTATCCAAATGCTTCTTAAATTACACCTATTTTTTCTGAAAATAGAAGATGTAATTTATAAAAGGAAATTGTGAGGGACCTGAAACTTTGTTTTATAATTATAAGGATGCATGTCAAAATTTTCCATTAATAAAATTGCTTTGGTTTAAAAGAAAAGGAAAAGAAGGGCCAAGACTTGATAAAAACAAAGTCCTCCGACGATTGTGGATTGTCCAGGTAAACAAAAAGTTAGGTTCACCTTAGTTTCGTAATGACACCACTAGATTTTTAACCCAGTCTTTTGCTGGTGCTGCTACTACACATTTAAATTACATGTTTTTAAACTTCCCCTAATGGCATCGCAGTACCCATGATAAAAATATCTTTATTCTCTCTCATCATATCATATATCATTTTCCGAATTAGTCGTCCTTCATTGCATCAGCAAATCCCACGAGCTATATATCTTTCTTCTTTCTCATGCATCATCACCTAGAATTATCATATCTTTTTCCATCATCAATTGAAGAATTTGGCGAAGTATGCATTGATACATATTTTGATGCCACTGTCATACAGATTACATGCTTAGATTTAGGAACGTAGTGTTCTTTCTTTGCATTTCAAATCCCATCAGTGATTTCTTTTCATTCCGCTGTGGATTATGTCAATACAATATTTTTTTCAAGCTTATGTAGAGTGATAAAAAATAATCTATGTGCAAACCGCAGGTTACAGTGATAAAGCAATCATATATTGTTACACGAGTTAAAATTCAGCGTTTCATTTTCCTTGAGCTTAAACTACTGCATGGTACTCTTTTTAGTAATTCTGTATTGGAAACCACTTGAATATGGGCAAAGTAGATAAAATTAGAAAATACATGTTAACATACCAACATTTTGAATTTAGTGGTCTTGACTATGCACAACATATTTTTAATAACAGTGAGAATGGAATGTGACAAAAGATATTTTATTTGAATTTCCCTTTTTGTTTCCAAGGATGCTTTGTTGAGGTTCATCATTCAAGTGGACGATAGATTGGTCCTAATTTCGGGGTCTCTTCTTAGTCTGACGTACCTCATTTGAGATGGTTAGGCCCATCGAAGCCAAAAACATAACACAGGTATCATTTACGTGCTTTGATGTTTTGAATTATCTTTTGCAATAAAGCTGGCTGGATAACTATCTTCTTTAGCGAAATGCACATAATATATGCACTAATTCAAATGTCACTATTAAATTTTATTGCGCACTGTTAACTCTGCTTTTTCAGCAAGGCCGTGACATCAAAAATCGACCGAGAAGTCAATGATAGTTCATCTCGAAGGATGGTCGATTTAACCTCCCAATAAAGCAAGTTCTGTTGAATGAATTTTCAGATAAGATCCCCTACGGAGGGGGGGTCCAGGGGGGGTGCCAACCCCCCAAGGTGGGGGTGCGGGGGCAACGCCACCGCCTACGGTGTTCGACCTGACCGGTCAGGTCGCAGGGGTCCAGGAGGCAGCGCCCCAACCAAAACGGTATACGACTTAAAGAGTGAAGTAAGCCAGCGACTCAACTTATCTGGTTGCCAACTCAACAGCCTTGAGGAGTTACCGACTCAACAGCCTTGAGGAGTTACCGACTTAACGACCTTGAAGGGTTACGACTCAATGACTCAGGAGGAATAACAACTCACCGGGTTATAACCTTAGCGACTTAAAGGTGCCGGCCGACTCAACGGGTTAACGACTCATGGAGTTAGCGACTCATGGGGCAGACCGACTCAACGGGTTAACGACTCATGGAGTTAGCGACTCATGGGGCAGACCGACCTAAGGATTTCAACGACTCAGGATGACTAACGACCTATCATAAGTCGCTGACGACTCAAGCGAACAAGGAACAAGCTTAATACCGATACATCTATGCCGCTGCCTGCTGACTCGTGGTATGTGAGTCGGTCACGGCTCATCTTGAGTCGGTCACGGTTCATCCTGAGTCGGTCACGACTTATGACTTGATCAACAATTCCAGCCCAGAAATTTGCCTATAAATACATGGCCACCTCCAACATTCAAGGGACTTTTTTGGGGGGGGCTCACTTCCTGGACGCCATTACTCTGCCATTGTCTCGACTTCAAGCAATGCTCAAGCAACACTTCTATCACTCCAATCACCAAAGACATTTCAACAAATCTCAAGAGGAAAAATAACTCATTCGCCATGCATTCGAAGGATTCTTCTACATCGGGGTTTGAGCTATTTGTCTAAGTGTGTTGTAATCGGAGTTGATTGTAAAGAATTGTAACCAAATCATCAATAAAGAGCTTTAAAGTGAACGTAGGCTAGATCTTAAGCCGAACCACTATAAATATTGTGTCTTTTATAGCTTTTCTGTGATTTCTTTGCTTATACTTTGTTCCCGTACCAACGGGTGTTGCTTTCACAATTACCTTCTACACACCGGGGTGTTAGCATTCAACTTTTAGCGTTAACACGCACGGACAATTTTATATATTGCAACCTTCTTGTTGTAGAAAATTCAAAACCAACATTTGAATGTTATGAAGTGTTATTCAAGCTTAAGCTATGTATAATATGTGTGTATATGTATGTGTGTATACGTACACACGTGCATACATACATATGCATACGCATGCACACACTAAACAGTGCCAGTGGCATTTAATTACATGACATTTGTATCATAAAAATATCCGGGAGACTTTTTAAACATGGGTACATATTAAATTTATCAAGTGAGTTGTTTTGTAAATATTGGAAAACAACATCCGATTATATATCATCTCAACAACGAAAGATTTTTCAGAATTCATGTATAAATGTGTTTAATATTAGTATGCTTTGAACTTATATATGTCATGCTCTAATATTGCAAACAAATTACAGGCGTATTGACATTTATACTCTAAAACTTTTTAACTTTCCACCAAAATAATCATATATGTTTCCTAGTTAATTTTGCTATCACAGATTTGCAAAAAACTAGAAATATTTGAGCTTCTTTTTTTTTCTTTCTTAAAAGCTATTTTTTTAAATCATCCATCGTATCCGTAGGGGTCAAAATTGGTCACTAACACTCAAACATAAATGAGAGCACCAACTCACAGTTACAAATCAGAGATAGAGTGTACGTAGAGAGTATAAATATATGAAGAACGGTAAAAATTAAAAAGAATGCAGTAATAACAGAGGGTTTATAGTGGTTTGGCTAACTTCGGCCTACGTCTACTTCAGAAATTTCCTTTCTATTGATATCTGAATCGACTACAGTTATAATCCAGAGTTTTTAGAGCATCAATGGTAGAGTAGCCTTAATAGGGAAGAAGAAGGGAAGCGGAATGAAGATCCCTTTCCTTAAGCCCCACATGTTGTATTTATAGGCAAAACCTGAGTTGTTGGACTTTCTGAGTGGTCCGGGCCCACTAAGACCCTAACCGATCCAAACCTCAAACACCATGACCGACCCTGAGTTCACAATATGCCGACTCGATTTTCCCCGGGCATGACTTGAAGCAGGCTTATCCACGACTTGGAGCAAACAAGTCTAGAACTCGGAGCATAGAGAAGCTGATCCCTTCCTTTAACATGCCGATCTGTAGTTTGCTGTCGACCCATAGTTTGCTGCAGAGCCATAGTTTGCCGAGCCACACTACTACCGAGCCACCTCCATCACCGATCTACACCACCGAGACCGACCCACTTCAACATGCCGAATCACCTCAGCCTAACCATCTTGGCCGACCCACATATGGTCGCGCCTAAGCAATGCAAACACATCGAACCCATCCTATAACATCCCGTCCCGTAATGTTGTTGCCGAACTATTCCCCTATGCTGACCCAGGGAATATGCTAATGTCGAACGAAGTAAACGACTCACACTTGATCATGCCGACCCAATCTCAGTCCAACTGCCTTGGTCGAAACAGAACGTGACGAACCACCAAGGCCGATCCTATCGTGGCCGAGCCACCAATGTCGAATCATATCTCCCAGACCGAATGACCCCATCCTGACTGACACCGAACCATCCGTGACTAATCGTCTTTCCATCAAGCTGGCTCAAACCCATAGTATTTCAGTCTCGACAAACGAGTAGTCGATTTAGTTAAATCCGTCTGTCCATAGTCTTGCCAAAAGGCGGGTTGACATTTGCCCTCCAAAACATGCCTTGCTATTGGAAGGTGTGTTTTGAATAGCCTCAAATCTGATATCCGAAGTCCATATGTTATCCATAGCCATGGCCTTCCTATTCATAATCTAATCCATTTTATCTAAGTGCCATTGTCGTATTCTTATCCAAATCTACCACTGCTCCGAGTCGATATCTGATTCCTATCCAGTAACTAAATCCTTATTCAATTCCACATCCATCCGAACCCGACAACCGAGTTTTAATTCATCCATATCCAATAAGCAATAACCAATAACCACATCCATGACCTCTTCGGATCGATATCCAAATCCGGGGCCGGTTCGGGTTCATGCCCAAATCCTTAGCTGTTCATAGCCAATATCCAAATCCGTAACCTCTCTGGGTTCTTGCTAAGTGCAACCTGCACCTGACGGCCTATGTCAATTAATGTCATGGTGTTACTGGTTCAGTGTCCCTGAACATTGAGTAATGCCGTAGCTTAACTCTTAAGCCGAATCCTGGTCGTTCTGGACCCTTGCCGTGCATAGTCCATACTCAACGACCTGAAATAGTAACCGATAGATAATATAAGGCCTAAATCTTAGGCCGAATCCTGGTCTCTTCGGACTTTTGCCCAACATAGTCCATACTCGACGACTTTTTAGCAAAAAACCAGATAAAAGTCAAAATTGAGTCTGAAACCCAAATTCAAACCAGAAATCCATATCAGAAGTCCAAATCAAAAATCAAGCATCTAAACCAAATCCAAACCAAGAAACCGACAAATCGGGAGTTCAAATCGAACTCCAAAACCAAAGCAGAAAAAGCAAATGTCTAAGCCAAAAGGAAAAAAACAGATTTTATAAACCGGAGCGTCTCGGTAAACCATCATATCAGAGCATGCTTAAGGATTATTTCCGACCTCGTACATGAGTAAGTGACTTAACCGTTTGCCCGGAGTTTGTTAGTTATTCCAAATCATCACGATTAGATAATCAACCGACCACCATTCTTGGGCCTCGTGCCATCGTCGTTCAAGGTAGGCGGTGACTGCTTCTGTACCACCACCGCATTTCGAGTTTCGACATATTGCCGCAACTACCATTCCTTACATGCTCCTCAATTATATCCTTTAGATGTCGGCAGCTGTTAGTATCATGTCCGTCCAGGTCATGAAAGCGACAGTGCATTCCTGATGCTCTTTGGCGTTTTGTGGGTTCCCTCCTTGTCGAACTTCGATAAGGAAGGCGATCCTGGGTATCCAAGAATATATGTTCCAGTGTTGCATTCAATCCTGTGTAAGTAGAGAATTTTGGCTCTCCCCAACGCTTTCTTTTCCCTTTATCCTTGTCTTTGCCCGAGCTTTCACCGGACGGTCCTCCATCCTTAACCATGTTTACTTCCTTTGACTTCATATCCAAACATGCATTCTCTTGTCGGAGAAATCTCTTAGCTTCATGAAAGAATTCCCCGAGATTTAGTAGTGGATCCCATATCAATGATACTCTGAAATCCGAATCATCCTTGACTCCTGACACTGCCGCCATCGGAATCATTGATGGATCCGGCCGATCCACCGAAGCATCTGTTGCATTAAACCGAGTTAAGAAAGTTCTGAGCGATTCATCCGCCATTTGCTTAACTGACGTCAGCGTCATCACATTCTTCGGTCTTTTTATGTGAACTTGAAACCGTCTCAAGAACTTATCCACCAATTCTGTCCATGTTCCAATAGATCCATTCTCTAGCTGTCTGAACCACATAGCAGCTATATCAATCAAGTACAGGAGGAAACACAGAGCCATAACCTCCTATGATGCCCCAGCACTTCCGTATGCCTTGTGTACCTCATCAAGTGGTCAGTGGGATCCCTCTTACCGTTGTATACTTTCGAAGTGGGTAGCTTGAAATCAGGTGGATTCCTAACCATCTTAATGTTACGGATAAACGGAATTTTGTTTACTTCCTTCAAAACCATGTTTGTCAGACCTCGGCGACTAGTTCGTCTGATGATGTCAGCCAATCCATTGTTACCTGCCAAGGGTTGCCTCCCATCTACATTTCCTAACCGCCCTTCAAGTCCTTGAAGGAATTCTGGCGCATACTCTTCGTCACGTCCTCCTGTATTTCTATTGGCGTCGGGTTGCACAGCGTCATTTGGTATCCCTCCATGGATTTTTCCAGCATTACCTGGTGGCGTGCCTCGAGTCTAGGTACATCCAGATTGATAGTTGTTTGCTGATTGGGGGCTACTCCTTGCTAAACCACTCCATCTCCTTGCCTGTTGAGTCCTTATGATCCAACTCCATGGATTTGAGCTCCTGCAGTTCCTGCTTATCCAAATTGTCTGAAAAGTGTCTGCATAATTTCTTCATGCCTTTTCAACCGTTTCTGCGTGGAATTCATCATGACCTGCATCTCGTCCCTAGTGATGTAGACGGAGGCTTGATTAGCTCCTGAAGAAGCCTTCTGACTTCCCTCTTGCTGACTTCTTTTCGTCCTTTGTCTCTTGGTCGATTGGTTTGCCATAGTCTTCAGAGTCCAAGTTCCTATGTCTTTAAATCCAAAATCCAAGCTTCTGAATCCTTGAGTGGCATACTCTAAAACTTTTTAACTTTCCACCAAAATAATCATATATGTTTCCTAGTTAATTTGTAACATGGATTTTGGAGTTCTGTATATGCAGGGATCATTCTCATTGTATAATGGTTATGTTATAGTTGTCACATGGACGTTTCTTAGTTTTTCATAGAAAAATTGCCTCATAGTACACATTTTTAAGGTTTGGGAAATAGTTCCAAATACCACCAAGTTAATAATAATGAAATACATAGGAACTTGATTCAAGCACGTTGCAATGTTATGCTGTCATATGTAATACTTGGGTTCAGGTAGATATCATTTATGCTTTAGTAGAAATTTGTTTTTTGTTTAAATCCAAAAGATGTGCAGTTTGATACTTTCTATGTAGAATTGGACTTGATGTTAACGGAGTGTAATGAGTTAATCATACTTTTACTTCATATTCTTTTAGTGGAGGTTATGTTCAAGCTGTTTTGAATTTAACTTTCTTTTGTTCCAGTTACTCTATAAAAGTTATGATTTAGTTTTTTACATTGATAAGGTTTATGTCAAGCTCCATAATAGTATTTGGATGATACTCATCATGTTCAATAGATTCACAGTAAGCTTTGGTCGTTGTTACCATAGTTTACTTGGATTTTGGAAACACTATTTGAATTCTGCGGTTTTTACTTTTCATTAACTAACTGGATTTGCTACCAATTAGCTTTACCTTATTGTATAATCTTGAGTTATACGTAGTGCAAATTCTACACTTTGAATATTTAACGTTAACACTGCAAATACTTATTTTAAAAATATGTGCGGTTTAAGCTATACATATATGCGGTTTAAACGATAACCATTTAACGTTCCAACCGCAATATGCAGCTTAAAATGAATATTTTTGCTGAAAACCTTGAAATGAGTGTTTCGTGAAATTTGTTTTGAGAAGGGTTTTATTGGAGAAAATTTGGATTAACACCCCAAACGCAAAGAAAATAATCTGATTGGGTTGATGGTAAGGTAAAACAAATAGAAAACTAACATCCATAATAAGCAATTCTCAATCATAGATATACAAACAAAAATGAAAGTTCACACACATGATTTATAGTAGTTTCATTATCAGAAGATATCGTGCATCCACTTTGGGGAAATGTTTTTTTTTACTTTATGCAAAAAGAAAAATTACAAGATCAATATTAGAAGCTAAAAAGAAGAATACGAAGAAATACATCTTGAGAGGATAACTCAATCTTTAAAGAATGACTGTCTTCATATAGGGATCATTATGTGGAAGTGAAGCAATATATATGTCAATAAATCACTGTCTTATCAATTCGTCTATTCATATGGCAAGTATCACTTGATTTTTCCAGTCCCTTCAATATAACTACACTTGATAAAATACATTCTTTAATCAGCTAATTGAGAAATTAATTGATTGATTTCATCTTTCAAAATAATTCATTCTCATGTAGATAATTCATTGTTTTTTTTGAAATGATACTTAGATACAACATATCACTGGAACAACAAACCACAAATCATGTGTCAATAAATGTTCGAATCACGCTACACAAGTTTCGAACTTGTGAGACCTTTCGTACGAACGTCGAATCACTTAACCACTGTCTTCTTTACTACAATAAAAAGGTCGACTGACTCAAGATACCTTTGAAATCTTCTTCAATTTGGAAATATTGTGTTACCGATATAAGCCTATCAACTCTACCTACATCCTCATATTCTAAGCAAATCTTGACAAGACACCACGAATGCTTTCTTAGTGAGCTTTGGTACGGCCATCACTCATTGCCAATGAACTCCGACATGGCCACCTTGCCAACGAAGTATTAGAGGTACACCATATAAGTAGGACCAATCAATCTCCAACGTCTGGACTTTATTTTGCAAAAATTTTAAACTAAATAAATTAGAAGAATCAAGAACCCTAAACATTTTCAAGCAAAATATTCTGTTAAATCTTAAACAATAGATAGCTAAGCAAAATTATTACGCAAGAAGAAATAACATGAAAGAAGAGATTTGAGGTCCAATGGATGGACGAAAGAGATCAGAATATTAAGTTTTTTCATAGAGTAGGTAATGCGCATAAGCATCGTAAGAACATAAACTCTCTACTTATTAATATGTGGAAATTTTGATCAAAATAAGCTTAATAATTCCTTCACTAACAACTACAAAGATATTTTTGAAACTAACAAAAGTCTTAAAATTAACACTACGTGGAATGAGTTGTATCCTAAAAATAGGAGGATTGTTTTGGATGATTTGGATATTCCCTTATCGGAAGAGGAGATCTGGAGAGTTATCGCTTAGTGATGAATATCCCAGATCGAATGGATTTCCTATTATTTTATTTTAATTTTTTGGCATGTTCTAAAGTTTGACTCAGTCAAAATGTTTAACGAGTTTTATAATGGCAATTTACAAATATGAAGATTTAATTCTTCATCATAAGATAGCCGGTGCAATAGAGCTTAAGGATTTTAGGTCTCTTTCGTTAATTAATTGTACTATTAAAATTATCCTAAAGGTTTTAGCTAATAGGTCAAGCATTAAAATGAATTTAATCAATATTACTCAATTTGCTTTTATTAAAGGTACAAATATCACAGATGAGTTCCTTGTGGTCCAAGATATATAAATTATTGTTGTAGAAATACTATCACTTATGATGCAACCGAAACAGTCAAAAGTGGGTCAAATCGGTAGATTTTAGAATTTTTTTTCTATTTTTTAATCTATTTGACCTATGAAATCTAAAAGATTATTAGATCTAATCTAACGAAGTTTTAAATAAAATCATATTTTATTGATTTGGTTAAACGAAAATTTAAACTCAAATATATAACGATGAATGTATTAAATACACTCATATGTGTAAAGTGTAAGTGCAATATATAATCGGTGTGCTATTTTAAATCAGCAAATAAATTCTTATATATATATATATATATATATATATATATATGCTACTAATAAAGAGAATTCATCGAATATGATTTTCACGGTGCTTTTTTGAAATTTCGAAAATACCCTACGTCCATCAACGGAATCAATTTGTAGCCTCCACCACCATCCCCTTTCCGACCAACCATCAAGAGAATTTCACTACTAACTTGCAAGTTGCAACCAACGCTATCAACAAAACTACAAGAAATAAAAGTGTTACGACAAGCAAAGATTTTGCACTTAATAACACACATCCGTCCAATCCACTAATTTTTTTTATTAAATAAAAAGCAAATATTTTTAACTATTAGACGTACCTATGCACGATTTACACCAGTACACACACTTGTGTATGCAAATAAAATTGATCTCAATCATTCTCATATTTTAAAATCTATAATTAAAAAGTATGAATCAAATTTCAACTTAAGAAGAATTTTAAAGTTGAGTTTGTGATTTGGATAAAGGATATTCTATAAAATTTTGAATTAAAACAACAAAAACAAGCATATATAATTAACTGCAAACTGTGTTTTAGAATTGTAAAGTTTGGTGTTAGCATTTGAGCTTAACAAATTAAAAGGCTAACACTAAATTAGGAAGGATTTAAAAGTTTATGATATTTTATAGAAAAGTCCACAACACCAAATAACTCATTTTGTAACACTTTTCCGCTTTCAATTTGTAACGATAATAACTGTTATAAAGTTCTAGCGGTTATTTCCGTTACGAATATTTATCACGGTTATAACTGTTACTGAATCTAGCAGGGTGAATATCAATATTGATAGGAGTGTCATTTGTTTATTATTGGTACTCATACCGTTTCCACACTTCTAAAATCATTTCTCACCCTTCCAACATCATTTTCCAATATTGTTCTGTAAATCAATATGAATAGGGTTTTCACCCCCTCTGTTATTGCCACCTCCGCCTCTAGCTTCCTCCTCCGCCTCGTTACCGTTCTAAGATTACCCACCTCTGCCTCGATATTCGTTCTAGGGTTATCGCCTCCTTCGCCTCCGCTTCGTTCCATCACTGCCATTACCGGGTATCTTTTCTTTTTTTGGATCTCCTATCAAAATTTCTTTTTCCTTTTAATTTTTGTTGTTATGCTGAAATTTTCTGCACTTGTTAAAATGAAATCGGGAGTTGTAACTTTTAATTGGTGCTACCAATCAATAGATCTCCTTCATCAAGTAAAAGTTTACACACCTCTTCTGCGTTGTTTGGCTGCAAGTAATTTCGGAGAAAGTGATACCGTGAAGCCTTGCTAGGATACCTGTACAAAATGTGGTAATATGCATAGTTATTGAACTAATAGAAGCAATATGCAGTGTTCAACCGGACTGATAAATATCTGAAAATTTTAAATATAGAGGAAGAACATATGTATAGTTGCAATCAAAACCTGCATATTCATTGAAATGATTTGCAATGTCATAACCTCTGTAGTTGTATGATCCATACTCGAAGTCGATGAAGTAGAGCTTCTCTACATATGTATATTTGGTTGTACTGTGGGTATGGTCATACTAAGAACATATATATTTACTGATAATTCACCTTGAGTATCATTCCTCATTATATTTCCAAAGCGTAAATCATTATTAGCAAACACAACAGGGGAGTTCAGGCGGTCGGCTAGATCCTGTATAATTTTTTTAATGCAAAAGTTAAAATTTGAAGTATTTTTCTTCTCTGTGCAACTCTACTGGCTCTATTTAGAATAAGATAAACACTCAGTTGCTCATTCATATATCTTAATCCATATATCAAAAGATCTAACGGTTATGACCTGCGTTTTAGCTATTTAGTAGTTTAAGAAATGCCAGTGAGGTCATGTTGAAATTAGTTAAATTTATACCATAACTGCATTTACTTCTTTGTGAACTTCTTCAAAGGATTTTTTGATATATAGCTTGTTTCCTTTTGTCCTCGAAGTTTAAGACAGAAGCTGCAGTCAAATTTTATTAGAATATACAAGGTTACTAACACAAGCATGTGCTTATTTTTGCATAGAAATATTAAGAATGTAGTGTAGAATTGATAAATCATTGACCTTTCTCAAGGAACTTAGTTATGCCTTTCCATAATTGTGGTTCTTTAGAACCAGGTACATCCACCTGGTGAAATCTATTGAGCTGTTTTGCAATTTCAGCAACTATATCTGGTTTGCTCGTATCTGTAAATAAATAAATAAACAAACCGATTATACTTGGTCTAATATATAAGGCTTTTAAATCATGAATAACAATGTTTTGAATTTTAGATTCATGCCGGATAGATCTTCAAGCCTGTAGTGGAGATAGATTCATACCGGATAGATCTTCAATGGACATGGATTTTTCTTAGTACCATTTAACAGAACCAAAGAAAGAGAAAGAAAACACAGCTGTTGCATCTCCTTGCAAAGAGGCTTACAGAAAACTACTGGCGGAGGCTTGCCTTAACAACAGAACTCGAGTTCTGTCTTTTCAGCACAAGCCTTTTCCTGTTTTAGGCAACGATGTTTTCCTTTCCGAGCCATCTTTTGTGTCTTCTCATCATGTAAAATCTGCTAAGCCAGGGCAATACATTTCTCAAACTGCTGAAAGGACACCACCAGAAAGAGTCACATTGGCGAATTTTGAACTGTCAAGGTGTGTCCATTTATGAAATAAATCCTTGTAGAGATCTATGAATAGTAGCAAAATAAGAAAATGATGGCCAAATGGGTACATTTCTAACAATTTGTATCTGAACATGAATGAGCGGAATTTTTTACCGTCTGCTTCTAGACCTCATAATATGTGATATTTTGCAAATTATGTAGAAATTATTGAACTTATAATTGATTATGAAAAGAATGTTTAATAACCAATGTTCATGAGTTTGATTCTTCTAACTTGGCTATAATAAAGGAATATATAATATCCAAGTTATAAATTAAATCAAAACGAAGTGTGTATGTATATTGTAAGAGAAACTATTTCTACTAAGAAAACAAAAATCCACTATTTTAATCTATATTGTAAAAAAATGAGTAAAATGTCCCCTCCTACTATTTTCTCCCATGTACTCTCCTGCTATTATTATTGAAAACTTTTGTTCATCTTTAAAGAAATTCTCTTGTATTAAAACTTTTATGTTTTAGTTTCCATAAAAAAGTTACAGACAACTAATGTAAGTATATCTTGCATGTCAGTATGCTAATATATGTATGATAGATTGATTTTCAGATTTAAATATCAAAACGACATCATTATAAGAGTTTTTACTATTTCAGCTCAAGCATCAAAAAAAATATCCCCTGTAGCATATAGGACACTTAAACCATGATTTAAATGATACCGTATTATGAAATGAAGAGTTAATGATAAACTCAATGGATTGATGTACAAACTTTGTTTGAGTATGAATAATATGCGCATGTGTATATGATCTGGTATCAAAGCATTTGTGTGTGGTAAAACTGTGCAAGGCAGTGTTGTGTGCATCAGTGTATATGTGCGATTAAGTGAGGGAGCGTTGTGTTGTAGTGTGTGTTCATGCGTCTATATAGGTGAATGTTTTGTATTGCGTGAGTGTGTGTTTCAATGGAAATAAACACACACTGCAGAAGCAATGGCAAATAATTTATGTCTCTGTTTCATATGATTTTCTCCCCTATGTTCTTTCTTTCCTCATGAATATCTGTGTCATACAACTGTTTTCTTACTGAACTATTGTACACTTCCCATAATAATCAAAGATTTATTTTTTTATTCAATAAAAAAATGCAGAGACCTCGATGTTTGGTTATACAAATGATTACAATTTTACTGCATCCAACTTATAAATGATTATTTTTTCTGACTTCTTTTTCAAATAAAGAAAAGAAAAAACAAAAGTTTATTTTACATTCATATTAAATTTCCCTAGATCATTTTATATTTTGAAGTTTACATAGTGTCGAGTTATATAATAATGAAGTTCAAGGATTTTTCAATATATTTTAAATGTAAACATAACATCCACTGACAAAATCAACTTGCAAATTTTACATGAAGATAGGTTAGGCAATAGTATAGAACCAATACATAGGACATTCTGAAGAGGATATGATATAATGCGCACATGCTGAGAATTTAAACAATAGCATAGAACCAATATATTATACACTGCTAATTAGCATCCACTGCAATTGAGAACTAGCAATCGGTTTGGTTATATGGTTACGTTGTTACTTTTGAACTAAGTTGATGTGCACCATAGAAAATAAGATCTCCACAACTCGAAGACATAGTAGCGTCGACATGATTTTTTTATGAACTGAAGAGGTGGTTGTTTTGCAAGTTCTGTCTCATGTTTAATACCTGAAAATTATCATCTTCACAACACTCATGTTTAATACCTGAAAATTATCATCTTCTGGGGTACTGAACTTCACCTTGTTATTCTTTTGAATAAAAATGATAGAATATCACTAACACTGTTGATAGTCATGTTTCCTGCAGGGTGCTGCATGCCTTAGCGGACTCGGTGGTAGTCATGTAATTTGGTAATGCTGGTTGATTCCTTGCAACTCTAGTGCCATTGTAACTGCAGTAACCTGTGATGCTTGCTGTGTTTGTTGAAGTGTACAGTGGGTTATGTGTATTTTCGTGGGAGTTTGATATGTATCACCTTTTAGAATCTTGACAGGTTTTCTTTGGGGAGAAATCAGAACTCTTGCTTTGGCTCTGGGATGAATGTGGATTGGGGATCTTGAGGTAATTTTTTTTAGTATTTTTTAATTACCTATCCTCTTCCTCTCTGACGGTTTGGTAGAGATTTCTACTTGATTTTTTGTCAGTATTTAAGGGGAAAGAGATTAGGGTATATCTTGATAAAAGCTAAAAGCTTTGTTGAGCTTATTTTACATGTTTATATGGTGTTATAAACCCAACAGTTGAGAATTGAAAAACCCAAAATTTTAGCTACTCTCCATCAACTTTTTTAAGGAAATGCACTCATTTTTCGCAGTCCGAGATGTTAACAGAAAGCTTTATTGTCATCGTTGAGATTCACTCTAATGTTTTGATTAACCGAGTTAGTGAGGTATTTTTTTAAGAGCGTTTTTCAATTGCATCACGAATTATTATTTTAATTTAGTATGATTCACTAATCGTATACATAAAATTTAGTATGATCTATTGATTTCCTATTTTTTATCTTTATGTTAATAAAAGCTAATAATAAATTATATTAATTTAGCATCCAAAATAACTATAGGCATTTTACTATTAAAAGAAAAGTGTTGCGGTCGAATTAAGCTTTTGAATCTATACGGTGATGTATACACAGTATCATTGATCTTGATTGTGGGTTTATAACATCTTAAAGCAGGCTTTTACAAATATAAGATAATTTTTATAACATAAAGGAAAATTCCTATGCTCCAATACTATCATATAATTATTAGTTATTTTTAATGAAATTTGGATCATCTCTTTTAGGAGTTGAAGTGGGAATGAATAATTAAATACAAATTACATTTGCTTCGTCTAACCAAAGAATAGATAGCCGGAAGTTGTTCCGCTCGAGACATACAGAGGTTAATTGGTAAAGCAAATTGGTGTTAGGCATATAAAATAGTGCAAAGAACATATTAAGGTTCTTCTATTCTTTTTAATATGTTATACGGTTCTATGTTTATTGGTTAATGTTGTCTCAATATGAAAATTATACAACATCAACGTAGTGAATTTCAATTCCAGTTTGATTATTTTGTATTATTAATTGATTTTCATATCTGTTGACGATTTATAATATGGCTGGAAGTATGAACGCTTTTGTATGATAGAGAGAATACGTTCCTCTATGCTCACTTTTGCACGTTTGCATGACTATTTTCATGGTTTCTTATGATAATGTGAACATTGGTTTATGAAAGACACGGTAATTGTATATTTACAGTCATTGATATATTATTTCATGAATAAGATAAAACTCTCTTCTTAAAAGTTGATTTATTGCTAAAGATGAAATTTCACCGAAACAACAATATTACACATCATTTTCACACACAATATGGATACACAATCCTTAACTATATCTATGTAGTTTATACTTTTAACTTCTCTCATGTAGCCATGCTAACATGTGAAAGTAATTTCTTAATTTGTAGGATAAAGGATTTGAAGATGCAAAATAAATCATCGCTATTTTAATTCCATCGGAGCTGCTAGCTATTATTGGGGCGGTGAGTTACAGTTAATGAAATTCGCTCTCATATTTTGATTGTAGCCGACAACGTTATTAAATATGATATGATCTTATCAACACACCCTTAGAGCTTTTGTAATTGATACCGATATTATTTTTACGTTTATTTAGATATCAGCTATGCATTCTCTATATGTGTTCTATCCTATATTAGGCTTTTAATTCATTTTTTCTTCATATTGCACAGCTAAAGTTGTTGTAGAGCTTGCAAAATCCGCTGATATATAAGCTGGGGTATTGTACTATCATTCATTTGTCACTGTTGACGATATTGAAAGTAAATTTACTGCTTCATTTGTCAGGAGTAATTTTTACATCTATGCACTTGCATATGGTGTTTAAGTTATAAGTTATATGCTTCTTTCAAGGGTTAAATCTCCATTAGCTGTGCATGGACCTGAACACATCACCTTTGTATAAAGGTTTTCTTTCCAACAAAGAACGTGATCATCTAATTTCTTTGGTAAGAGCTCTTATGGTTCAAACTACTACAAGTTCATCAAACATTTTGATCAAAATATCAAAACAGAAGACTATCTTTCATTTGGATTTCGAATATTTAGACTGAAGTAAAGATTATACGATGAGTATGGTACACAGTATTACAAACATTATTATATGCTAGGCGAGAGGGGACAGAAAAAAAAAAGCAACAATATTGGTAACTACATATGAAATACTGCTAGAAATCTGGAAGTAATAGATAGTTGATACCTCAACAGTTAAACTACATCTTATTTTCAGGTAGCCAGACAGGGCCGGCCCAGGGGCAAGCCCACCAAGCCGCTGGGATGGGGCAGCCCACTGAGCCGGGCAACAGGAAAAATCTGTTTTACTTCAAAGTTACAGCTCAATAGCAATCTCCATGTTGGCGATGCTTGAACCCAAAAAAACTAGGGGTTCAAAAATCAACGCCTTCTAAATAATCATCGCTGCATACTCGGCTATTCCATCAGCCATCGTCGGCTCATCCTTGCCTCCTACGCGATATTTTCTACTGCTGATTTGAAGTCCTGCTACAGTCTCTTTATACTGCCACTGCTGATTAAGTATGCGAATTTCTTTTTTTGAGTTGTCTAATTTTCTAAAATTGAGTAGCCCTTTTACTGCTTTAGATTTCATTAACATTGAAAATGCCTGAAGCTAATAACTTACTAGTATTTAGTTATAAACAACTAGTTTTCTGTAAATAATCGTTTAGGAATTGAAATTTGAAAGCCGAAGCTAAAAAACTAATAATTATTTAGGAGCTGATACTTACATTGATGTACTATTTTTCCTGCAGTGTGTGTATGTCTACCCGCAAACATTTAGGCAGAACCCAATATGATTTGCCTGTACACTTAACTAGATACACTAGTTTGTAAACTTGATACATTTAGTTAAAATTAAATACACTGTTTTGTAAACTATTTGAGACTATAAGCATTGCAACCCACTTAATGTGGCAACTTTTGTATAAAAAGTTGGTACTTTTTTATGTTATAGTTTTATATGTGATTTTATGCTTATATATATAAAAAGAAAATTTAAAAAAATTGACATGTTATATAGTAAGGGGCAAAAAAATTCACATTGGGCTTGGGCAACCGATTCTTTGGGCCGCCCCTCTTCATGAACAAGGATAAATAATTAATCGTCAATATGGCAAACTAAAGATGGTGAATGAAAGAGTTGTAGTTGAATAAATTGGTAAAATTTGTAGAACGGGATGGTGATCGCTTAGGATCTGAAATTTGCTTTGTTAGAAGCAAAGGTGTTACACTTGCAATGTGTAAGTTTGTTCATTACAAATCCTCACTTTTTTTTCATAGCCAGATAGAATTATAACTGTAATGGCATGACTATATAACATGACAAGCTAAAACGAGTTAAAATTTGATATGTCATGAATAGACATTTGAGGGAATCAATAAGCTGGTTTCTTCTAAGTGGAACACTCTGAATATCAATTTGAATTTATTGGTTACTTCCTAGGGTCATAGCATTTTATCTACGAGGTGGTGTCTTCATGTTGATTTAATAAAAAATTTGTTGAGCGATTATCCAGTCTCCTCTAAGTGAATTTTTGTTCTTTCATATTTTGACAAGGTATATTTGTCTTTAACAGGTTTTTTAAGTTTTTGATTTTACCTTTGTTGGCTTAAAGTGTGAACTTAATTCAAGCAATAATCATAAATTTCTTCTAACTTGATCAGATTAAATTTCTTAGGAAGCCCTCGAAAATGGATTTCTTTTGCTATCTTATTAAGTTGAAAATGAAACTTACAGTTAGTGACTGCCTTCACTTCCCTTTTATCGATAACTTCTAATCACATGATATTATCTGCATTCTTGAAAACTACTGCTAAATTGTTATTAGTAAACAGAAAATGTTTGACGATAGCTAGTTTTAACACATTATAATATTATTTTCAGTTTGGCCAAGGTGATTATTCTGCTTCCAATGCAAAGATATTGCAGATGATAAATACATCGGCAGTTGATAATGAGGCAAAACAAACCGCAGAAGTTTTGAGAGCAGAACTGCAAAAGACACGGTCAAAGTTAAAAGTGCTCGAAGAATTAAAAGGGCAATAAGGTTGGTGTATTTATTGAATTGAAAGTATCGCTGTTGACTATCAATTTGGATTCCATATTTATCCATGAGCTCTATCATCAAAGGATCATCAAATTTCAATAACTTTTACTAAATAAGATGTATTAATAATTACTACATCACTTATATACATATGGGTGCATAGATTACAAGCACACATGGTCCTTCAGTTTGCCAAAAATATAAATATACAAGTTCAAAACGTTTTCACACAGTAAACTTTGTGCTATTGAAATTGTACATTAATTAATTTCTGGCTAAAAACATAAACGAGAAAAAAACAAAAGACAAATACAGAAACATGGATGAAAAGCAGGAAAATAAATATAGTGGGTTAGGTTTGATGTATATAGAAAACACGCAGTTTGACGCTGATCAAAACTATTCGCCATCTTAAGCCTATAAAAGCAGGACTAATTCTCAAAATATATATCAACATCGCACTGGCGTTAATGGCAAAGCTTATTCTGATAGTAGCAATCCTCTTAAACAAATACGCTTCATCTTGCTACGAAATCCCAACCCGATCGATCAAGCCCCAAACACCAAAACATTATCATGAGCTCAGTTCTCCTCGAATACCCTCTGACCGAAACGCAAACACCAATATTTATGAATTCCACAGACCTGCCGTGCCTGAAAGTTTCCGTAGAGAAGCAAAAAGTTTACTGGAACTGGGTAGGACAACCATTGCGACGGAGTTTGGAGCAGAAGTAGAGGTTGTGCGGAGGTATTTATCTTTTCATTTAAAACAAAACAATAACGTGTCTTTCAAATATTAACAAAACGATAAATGGACTTATCTTTCGTTAATTAGCTAAAGATAAATGCAATTAAACAAAGAAACAAAACTAATTTTATTTCATTTTTATTAAAATTTGTTCCAAATTTTGGCTATCAACATATTGCAATAAAAATCAAAGGCATGGGCATCATTTAATATATATATTAAAGTTTGTTTGTATGTATGTATAACGTGTTTGACTTTATGCATGTGCACGCAACTTTTTATAGGAAAGAATTGATGAAATTATCTTTTTTGTTGAATAATGAAGTTTAACTTTTGCAAAAGATGATGTTAAATGGTACACCGAACCATTATTTTTCCATCTACTGCTGAAATTCAAATTCGTGGCATATTTTATGTATGTACCTGCCTTGTTTTTGAATACAGACAGCGAACCTGAAACTGGGTCTACTGACTAAATGGTACAATGATAGAGACGGTTGGGCCTCTGCAGAAACTTTTACGCCACTGACCTGCAAGTTTGTAGAAGTCCTAGTTATTGGTGTTTTCGTTTCCGGCAGAGGGACTTAGCTCATTATGATTTGGTATTTGGGGCTTGATGGGTTGGGTTGGGATTTCGTAGGAAGTTGCGGTGTATTTGTTTAAGAGGAGTGCTACTATCATGATAAGCTTTGCCATTAGTGCCAGTGCCATGATACTTGAGATATATTTTGCATGAGAATTAGTCCAACTTTTATAGGCTAACGGTGGTGAATAACTTTGATCAAGCGTCAAACTACGTGTTTCTATATACATCAAACCTAGTCCACTGTGCATATTTTTTTCTTACTTTTCATCCATGTTTCTGTTTTTTTTTTGTTTTTCTCGTTTACGTTTTTTGTCAGAAATTAGTTAATGTAAAGTTTCAGTAGTACAAAGTTTAAAACGTTCTGAACTTGTATATTTATATTGTTGGCAATTTGAATGACCATGTATCATATATGTGTTTGTATTATGTGCACTCATGTTGATATAAGTGACGTAATAATTATTAATACATCTTATTTAGTAAACATTGTTGAAACAGAATTTCTTTTATTGTCTTTTTTCCTTGGGACAAAAGTATTTGTAATGATTTTGACGTTTTCTAGATGAAGCAACTTTAGTATTGCATGATTCATTTCCCATACAAAATAAGAAAAATACCACGTCATGACATATGTGTGTGTATATATACATACATATACATATGTGTGTGTACACACACATATGTATATATATGTATACGTATATGTACACGAATGCATACATATATGTATATATGTGTGTGTTATATCCGGTAGAGGTATTGAAGGAGAATTGAGCTCATTATGTTTCGGTGTTTGGGGCTTGATGGGTGGATGAGGATTTCGTAGCAAGTTGCAGTGTATCTGTTTAAGAGCAGTGTTACTATCATAATAAGCTTTGCCAAATTGAAATGTATAATTAGGTCACTTACATGTCTTCTGTTTACCGCAGTTAAACAGTAAAAATAAGGTTGGTCGTGGACCTCTGTTTATTTGCTATGAAACGATGGTTTGTGCGACTTACAGACTGCTTAATTACTGCCATGTTTGGAGAAATAAAGTTCGATCGCACGCTACTTTTTATTGCTTACTTGTAAAAAAATTGACGTTCTTTTACTACCAACAAACTTAGATGCCGCTATTTTCTTCTTTTGAATGGGAAATGAAGCACGCAAAACTTCACCTGTTTCGTATCATTTCCAAATTAGTGCCTAAAAATACTTTAGTCATAAAAAAAGACAATAAAAAAAATTCTGTCTCAACAACTTTTACTAAATAAAATGTATTAATAATTACTACATCACTTATATGCACATGGGTGCACAGAATACCAGCACACATGACCCTTCAATTTGTCAAAAACATAAACATAGGCGTACAAGTTCAAAACGTGTTCACACAGTAAACTTTGTAGCACTATTGAAATACAGAAACATGGATGAAAAGCAGGAAAATAAATGCATAGTGGGTTAGGTATGATGCATATAGAAACATGCAGTTTGACGTTTGATCAAAGTTACTCCACCGTAATCCTATAAAAGCAGGGCTAATTCTCAAGCAAAAATATACATCAACCATAATGGCACTGACACTAATGTTAAATCTTATTATGATAGTAGCTCTTCTCTTAAACAACTACCTTGCAACTTGCCAAAACGTAAATTTACTCCGCAATGAATTCGGCATACATGGGTTATGGCCTGGAAGGATAAACCGTACTGAGCCGCTTGTCATTTCACCAGAAGATTTTAACGATACTGAGGTACGTATATGGTTTTTTTCCGTCTACTACCGAAATTCAAATTCATGACATATTCTATGTTTATGTCAGCTTTGTTTTTGAATAATACAGATAGCGAACCTGAAACCATATCTACTGACTAAATGGTATAATGCAAGAGACGTGACAACTGAAGCAGACGCCAAATTTCTGTGGCTACACGAGTGGAAAAACTCTACTTTAATGCTGTCAGATTATTTTAGTGGGAAGCTACAATTATTTGATAAGATAAACAACACTTTCAACTTGGCAGCATGACCATTCCGCCTATCCACGAACCCTGTCCCTGAACAACGGCCGCGGTGAAAGCGGAACCAAAAGTGATATTAAAACGCATTTCAACCGCTTGGTTTTCATTTATGCATCTTATTTCTGGTGTCAAAATTTGGGGATACCAGAAATAAGATGCATAAATGGAAACGAAGCTTTTAAAATACGTTTTAATATCACTCTCGGTTTCACTTTCACCGCGGCCGTTGTTCAGGGACGGGCTACGTGCAGCAGTGGAATGGTTATGCTACGGAATTGAAATGTATGACTCGGTTACTTATATGTCTGTTTACCGCAGTAAACAGCAAAATATACAATGTTGGTTGTGTACCCAGGGCCGGCCCAGGGGCAAGCCCACCAAGCCGCTGGGATGGGGCAGCCCACTGAGCCGGGCAACATGAAAAATCTATTTTACTTCAAAGTTACAGCTCAATAGCAATCTCCATGTTGGCGATGCTTGAACCCAAGAAAACTAGGGCTTCAAAAATCAACTCCTTCTAAATAATCATCGCTGCATACTCGGCTATTCCATCAGCCATCGTCGGCTCATCCTTGCCTCCATCGCGATATTTTCTACTGCTGATTTGAAGTCCTGCTACAGTCTCTTTATACTGCCACTGCTAATTAAGTATGCGAATTTCTTGTTTTGAGTTGTCTAATTTTCTAAAATTGAGTAGCCCTTTTACTGCTTTAGATTTCATTAATATTGAAAACGCCTGAAGCTAATAACTTATTAGTATTTAGTTATAAACAACTAGTTTTCTGTAAATAATCGTTTAGGAATTGAAATTTGAAAGCCGAAGCTAAAAAACTAATAATTATTTAGGAACTAATACTTACATTGATGTGATATATTTCCTGCAGTGTGTGTATGTCTACCCGCAAACATTTAGGCAGAACCCAATATGATTTGCCTGTACACTTAACTAGATACACTAGTTTGTAAACTTGATACATTTAGTTAAAATTAAATACACTGTTTTGTAAACTATTTGAGACTATAGGCATTGCATCCCACTTAATGTGGCAACTTTTGTATAAAAGTTGGTACTTTTTTATGTTATAGTTTTATATGTGATTTTATGCTTATATATATAAAAAAGAAAATTTAAAAAAATTGACATGTTATATAGTAAGGGGCAAAAAAATTCACATTGGGCTCGGGCAACCGATTCTTTGGGCCGCCCCTGTAGCCAGATTGATATACACTAATGCTGGATATTTCAATATTGGCTTTGTCATGTAATGTTGTTCATAAACTATGGAAATGGCAGAAAACTGAAAGAAACGCTAGTGGGAAGGTAAATTACTCAAATTAACTTTTTGATATACCATTCATCCACTTGTTGTGTGTTGACATGTAAGTTCCTTTCTATCTTCAGGCTACAGCTTTGGTTGCAGCGCAAGTGTGGAAACCTGCAAGTGGAATTCTCATGACTAATGATTCTTATGTCATGTCTGCGTCGGGCGGGAAGATATCTCTTTTCAACATGATGACATTTAAGGTTTCTTGGATTCTTTTATCTCATATTTCCCTTTTGATGAATCCTTGATCTCAAGTTTACATTTATTTTTCCTATCGTTCCAGACGATGGCGACCTTTATTACACCTCCACCTGCATCTACATACCTTGCTTTCCATCTACAAGATAACAATGTAATTGTAATTGGCATGGGTGATTGTTCAATTCAGATCTACAATGTTCGAATTGATGAGATTGCTATTGTTTGTTTTGAAAAGTATTGTTTTATCGATTATATACTCTACATGGTCTTTAGATGTAGATATGAAATTTGAAGTTCTCACAATGAACTTTGTAGAATTTGATATGTACTATTTTGTACATTTGATGTTTTTTTAATAATTTGATGGTATGTTAGTTTTGAAATTTAGTTTTTTCTTTTCTATTGTTATAAATTTGTATAGATATAGTTGAATGAAATACTATTAGATGTTGAATAAAATATGGTTTAACTATATCAAATTTTCAACACTTATAAGTGTTGGTAATTTTGCTATTTACCTATGTGTGAGGAATTTCTAACGGTTATAACCGTTGGAAATTAAAAAATTCCCGATGGTTATAACCGTTGGGGAAAATAGTTGTAGGTTATAAACGTATTTCCAACGGTTATAACTGTTGTAAAGGAAAAAAAGTTTCAATGGTTATAACCATTACAAATATGTAAATTTTTTTTATAACATACCTGCTGCCAACGGTTATATCCGTTGAGAATTTGATTACCAACGGTTATGACCATTATAAAATGACAATTCTGGTGTTGTGGTCCACTTATGGTTTTTTAAACAATTTTCAAACAAACGTACACGATAATCGAAAGAATTGTACGCAAACAATAATCGTATAAAACTTATACTAAATTTTCAAATTATTTCAAACAGACAAACTATGTAATTTATTCAAGCTAAACAAAATGAAATTAGATCAGCTGACTTAAAATTAGGTTTTAATCAAAATGGTTTTTTGGTGAACAATAGTTTTCAAAACAAGAGCAAAAGAGATAATTTTGGCACATATAAATTCATAGTAAAATTTTAGATCTAAACTATATGAATAACATGAACAACAAATTAAATAAGATGTAATATGCCGTCGCACTAATAATAAGAAGGAACATGTAATCAGAAAGGGGTATAGCAAAAAATGTATCTAAATCAGGTTAACATTATGAACGAATATATTATCAAAGGAGATAGGACAAAAGATAATTTATTTCAAGTTAAATAGATAGCTTATATTCAACCACCTTTATTATTTTGCAGAGATCAAGAGTTATCAACCACCTTTATTATTTGATTTTCCTGGAGGCTATGAGTTTCGGCCATGATAAGCAAAAGAGAGGAGAGAATGAAAAGTGAATGGTCTATAGAGTAGAAGAAATAGATAATGGAGAATTTGATATAAAGGCAACATTAAAACCTTTAAATTTCCTCCTTTACTTTCCCTATTTAATTGCTCATCAGATCTCACCGAATTCTTTTTATAATTTATGTATGACTAGCCATAAAACGTGTCAAGGGACGCTCAAAAATTTTCAAAATCACTAGGCATTTAACCTGTTTTAATCTAATTTAAATATTCAATCAATATCATATATTAATATGCACGTTTATAACTTCTGTATACACACGTTATCAAATACTAACGGTATCCAAACAAATCAATTTTTTTAATAATTAATATTTCATAAATATTAATTAATTTCTCTTAAAAATTAATTAAATCATGTTTTTTTTGGAGTATTCATTATTACGGCTGTGCGACTTAATAGTATAAATCCAGTCAACGATCAATATTGAACAATTTGAATATTTACATTTGCACATCATCCTAGCTAGCGGTGTGACATTTTGATTTTATCTCTTACACATCTTTTCGGTAAAATTCAATTTTACATATTATAAGTAGCACCTAGTAGTAACGATTATTTATACCAATTCTCTTAGTCAACACTATATCACATTAAGACTTGTGGAATTTGATTTTGGTCAAAATTGCAACATCGTCCACATTCAACTTTGTAAGTACAGACACAAAATATTTGGTTCAATGGTAATAATTATTATTAAACATACTGCTATGACCAGTGGCTTTGACTTTTGAGTTGACTACGGTTGACTATGATACTAACTGTATATAACCGAGGGAACAAATTCTTTATTGGATAATATTCCACTTCCAATGCCTCAACTCAGATCGAGCCATAGTCGTTCAATGGACGCCATGCCATGATTTAACTACACCAAAGTGGAGTGTTCACATTAAACTTCAACAGTATTATCAAGTCGAGAGAACTGCATGCTTCAAGACTCTCTGTTTGACCTTTGGTATATTAACCAATAAAAAAACTCTCGAGTGAGTCATTCCATGGTTTTCTAATAACTATCAGTACGTAGCCTTGGTGCTAGTACTAACCGTGAGTATTTCATTAGCCAAATTTGGAGAGTACTACACACTCCATCTCAATGTGTGTATCAATATCCCATCTCGAAACGTCTTAGTTAGGAATATTTAAAATACTTCCATTTTAAGTGATAATTTTTTTTATGATTATAACACATTACAATTATAATCAAATAACATATCGTTTATGGATTATCGTTTATGGATTTTCTACTTAATATGCTTCAAATTAATTACTTTATTAAATATATCATAATATAACAATTATATAATAGAAAGAAAACACGACTTACTTTGAGCAATATTGATTATCAAGTTAGACATAAGCAACAAGTACATTATTGCTCGTAGGGCATATCTCCAACTCTATCAGTCTTCCACTTGCACTTTGGGACAATTATAGAATCTTATTCCAACTTCTTTGATCAGTTTTTCCAAAAACTAATCAGGTCAGTCCCTTAGTGTACCATATCCCATTTTATTTTAATTATATACTATGTCAAATAATTCTCCATGACGCTAATAAATTGCCTTTACCTTATTATTCATAATATACTTCTTGACTTCTAGTGAGCTCTAGGTTCTTTTATGAACTGCATCGCAGCATTTTTATCATATAACAATATCACAAGATTCTTAACATTTGGAATCACCCCTGCCTCATTTATAAATTTATGCATTTATTTTTACTTCTTTTATTGCAACACTTATTCAAGGCGACGTACTTAGCCTTTAGTTGAATCAGCCACTACTTATTGTGCAGAACATTTAAAAGTTCTTAACTTAGGATTGAACATGAACTTATGATTAATATACTATATTTGATATTACTTAGTTCGAGTTCGTGCACCCCTTTATTGTAACATCCGCATCTTAATGGGTCCAAAATTTCACTAAATTGGAAAGCCAAGTCCACAAAATTATGGATTATTGGTGTTGGTATCATCTTTACTATTAATAATGAGAATTCTTTGAATAAGATTCAACCGTGTCCTTTTGTAATACCAGAAATCCCCTTCGCATAAAAAACAAGGCATTAACTACTAATCATGGTACAAATGATAAGATCCTATTACCTCATCAATTGCATGACGTGTCCACATCTCATCAGTGCATAGATCGGTCTATTCATGTGGTACCTTTTAATAATTCAAACCACAAGCAGCAAGATAGAGCCTCGATACACCATGCTGATGCAACACATGCCACATCAACTTGCAAACACCCACCTCATCAGACTACAAAGCTTCCCATGCAGTAGTACTAGAAGCTCAACTTCAAATGAATTATCCTCATCTAAACCAACATATTAACCCTTTTGCCATACTGCATAACATATCTGGAAACTTCGACTTGCTCAATGAATCTGATCAGCTCCAAATGCAGATCCTTGACATGAATCATACCACCTAATCCAATTCATTGCACTCAGACTCTATCAATGCTGAATCCCCTTTCTTTAACTCTACAACTCTTAGCCATAGTTTCATGCATAGTTTTGGATACCAGATCAAGTCAAACCATGATCATCCAGACCGATGGTTTCAAAGGTCGAGCCACTGAAACTGCACACTTTCTTTTTTAAATTAAATAAATCATTTCACAAAAAAGTATATATTACTCTAAATTTATGGCACCAAATCATATAATATATACACTATCAAATTATATTATTAATAATATGAAGCAATATCAAGTTGCCTCTTTAGATCTTAACTATATAGTGGTGGTGGTGTATTTGTACTAAAAAGGATTACAATAGAAAAGTAACTATAACCCGAATATTATTCATAATACACAAAACAA
This sequence comes from Allium cepa, assembly GCA_030765085.1. Taxonomy (NCBI): domain Eukaryota; kingdom Viridiplantae; phylum Streptophyta; class Magnoliopsida; order Asparagales; family Amaryllidaceae; genus Allium; species Allium cepa. The sequence continues at coordinate 391,412,532 of CM060946.1, forward strand.
AAGAGCGGTACCGAGTACCACAAAAGAGCTGTAACCATAATATTAACCATATCAATTACAATTACAACAAGAGAACTCAAAGTACAATCATATCCCATACATCTCTACTATTAATAAAAAGAATCCAATCAACATGATTTACACGGTATCCTTTTGAAATTCCAAAATTACCCTCATTCGTTAATGGAATCTCGCCACCCATTCCACCTATCCACCAACGGAATTTCACTATTAATTTATCATCGATAACACCAACCAAACAACTTTAAATATGTTATGATTACAAAAACATTTGCACTTAAAACACACATCCACCCAAGGTAAACATCTTTGGATATTAGATGCGCGTACGTGCATTGTATACTAGTGTAAATAACAAAAGCATATGAAAGCACTATTGACATAAACTCACAGCGAAATAATAAAACATAATAAGCATATAATTATTGATGAAGGCTAATACCTCTGATATCTAGTGCCCTTGTCAGTGTCAAGCATGCACAAGGAAGTCCGTCCTTCCACCGTTCCCGCATTGTATAAGTACCTGTCCCTCTACGTCTATCATGTGGGTTGTAACGAGAAGGGGGTTAGAACAATGTTCTGGTGACTGGTAATTATATATTTTATACATAACACTAGTTTATGCCGATCGTATTCCATTGCATGTTATGTCTATTATTTAACTTAGTCATCTTGACTTCGTGTACGATACATTCCACTCACTCAAGGTATATAACAACCATGTATGTACGTATATATATGTATATATATAAAAAGTAACATAGTCCTCCTTTGGACCAGGATATATTTTCTGCTAGTATTCATAACTCTACACTGTGCTAAGTATCCACCATCTATGTTTAAAACCGAATTATCCGTGTATACCGAGGATCTTCCCGTTAGTACCTAATAACGACATTATTTACCCATATTATACCTCCTCTTAAAGACTTATCTAGCCGCTTTGTAGTGAGAACTCTGTTCCTCGAACTAATCATGGACTCAACTTTACGGGCTAATAGAATTCAACTCCTCGAACTATCCTATTCGCTTGAAAGACCTCAACTATGGATTATCTAGCCATGTCTCCTAATCTTTCAACTGTCGGTCTAGAACCGATGAGCCTTTCGACTTGTGTGTACAGTCATGCTTCTCACGTATACGGTACCAACCTTATTGACATAGCACTGGGCCTACGCTCATTATTCCATTTAGATTGCTTATCACAATCAAGGAAATGCCCACTTGTTACTTCATACCCCCTATAAGGATTGAAGTAGACCCTACCTGGCTCATTGACACTTCAAATCGAGTCGAACTCACTTTAATATATTCTCTTTATCCATACGCGTATGTATAATTCCATGGGTCCTATAGTTGTAGATATCTCACATCAGTGTAATGTATACATAACCGCTGGTAGCCCCTTTCGAAGGATAGACTTCTGTTGTATAACACTACCGACCTCGCATTTCAACCCTTACTATTGACTGTGTCATTCTTAATTAATTTAAGTAATTGGCTAGGTCCAATAATTCACGTCCATCAAAATGCATACTTAAGGCTATAAGTTTTATTGAAATACTACAACTCTTATATGCAACTATTGGTATTCGGTTATTTTTACATAATTACTTCTTGTTTCAATAATGCCATTTAATGTCATTTCTAATTTAATAGATTAAATACCTTCAACTACTCAACTTCCACTAACTATAATAAAATATGTTCTACTATTCCTTTTCAACTCATAGCTATACTTGTCTACCTTCTAATTCCTTATTCAGTTGTCTTGTTACTACTTTCATCGCTTTATTTGATAACTTACTTTTAAATATGTATATTGAATTAACAACAAAATGAGGGTTATTATTCATATTTATAGTATTCTGGTTATACTTTACGTAAATCTATATTTAATGCATTGGAACTACATCTTCCTAAAATGGTAACGTTAACAATGTTATTTTTCATAAATCACCCAAAAGACAATTTTTTTATTTTTGGAATTACCGGGAACTATCTTTTTATTATTATTGAAAAAACATTGTACAAAAAATTGTAAACACAATGTTTTATACATCTCTTTCTTTCAGGCATATTCCTTATTATCTCAAACGATACACTTATATTCATAATTATAAAACTGGATAATATATAGAAATTTACATTGCAGCACACTTCATTCCAATGAATCAAAACACTACTTAAATCCCAATCCAAACTTTAATAACCTCCAATTCATGTTTATTAGTACTTGTCATTCAACGAATAAACCTTGAATTATTATACAATATTATAAATTTATTGATTACTTTCGTCCTTACATTCAAGGTTCAAGTATATGCAATATTTAATTATAGTTAACAATTCAAAATATGTAGGCATTGTTTTAAAATTCATCACATATGTATATCTAAACCTACAACTCCAAAAATGCATTCAAGCATACAAGAAACAGATTTAATAATGGTAGAAATCCAATATTGTATAAAATATACAATTTTCCACTCACCTCTAAGCTTCCAAATCTCTAGATATAAATCTATTATTCCTGTTTGACTCTCATTTCTTCCTTCCGAAATATGTACCGATAGCATACACATAGTTATTAGAAATTTAGAATCAAGAAGAGATTAGAATTTTATTTAGAATTTGACTTATATTTGTAATTTACCTTGACTTTGGCGATTCCATTCGATCCTATTTTCCTTCTGTATTATTCTCCATTATTCTCCACTATATATATATATATATATATATATATATAATATTATAGTTTGTATAGATTTCTGTATTTGTGGAGGAAAGAAAATGGCAGAGCTTCGCCGTTGCTTCTGGAAATATGAGAAAAAAGTGAGGGGTTAGGCCCGTATATTTATAGGGGTTTGAATCATGGTAGCTGTTAGATCAGATTGCATTAAATTTGGGCCGTTCGGCCTAGGTACAATACACAGTCACTATCCTATCAACCATCGACCGTTATTCTGCCACCCGTGGACCGCTAGCGGTCCACCGGTTGCCTATGTATGCCAACGTTGCTTTGTTCCTCTTACACGTTATTTTATATGACTTCGACCGATCTGATTTAACGTTAATTTTGCTTTAACATTAAGTAACCGTCGACGTTAATTAACGTTAACTAATTATATTTATTTTCTTAGTTATATATATAATTGTTTCTGGTCCAAAATCTTCAAACGTTAATATTCTTTTCATTTGAACTCCAGTAATTTAACCTTTTATATGAAAATTAATCAAAAAAGGGCCATGAACACAATGGTGCAAGTTTCGTAATCAAATTTTGACAATTGTAAAAATTCCATTTTTTACTTTATTAATTATTTATTAATTTTTTCAAATTAATTATTGTTCAATTTATGGAATGCTACATTCTTCCACCTTAAAAAAAATTTATCTCTAAAATTCCTCAAGTATTGAATCATGTAACATAACACGCAAATATTCTAAGCTATCGAACCAATTAGCATGCAATCCATTTTTACAGTTAATCACATACAACTGCATGGCGTTTCATAATATATATTATATGTATGTTAAATAATAATAAATCAACATCTCCTATATGAATGCATTCTTTAAAACAATTTTAAAAATAAGGTGTAAACAACCTATATATACTGGAAATTCTAAATGTATGTAAATTTTCAAAAATCAAAATCTTCGTTTTGCATCAAAATTTTCCCACACTTCTATGAATAGAGGTTGGTTGACCGATTTGGCATCAAATCACCACCATCCAATACGTAACATATCGTTTCTAACATCCAAAATTTTGGAAAAAATCCAGTTTTCTAAACTTATATTCTTATGCCGGAAATTGGTTTAGATGAAGAACTCTATATTTCCATCCTTCTCTTTTGTATCCAATTCGATGTGCCTTGAAACCTTCTCTTTTGACCTAGATTCATTTTCCAAATTTTCAAGCACAATCCACATAAGCAAACTTTATTTTTTTAGTTATTTTGAATTTTTGAAACAGAGTTATTTCAAAATAAGTTTTGTTCCCCTATCAACAAGGGATGGAAAAAGAAATTCCAAAGCTAAAACAATTTTCTTCCCCATCGTTAATTATATTTTCATACTGTCGTTTCTGCCGAACAGTAAAATTCTTGCTAACCAGTTCACTTTTTCTACGCTAAGCTTGTGGCATTTCCAAATCGAAGTTTTTTTCTCTTTTCATTCAAAATATTTTTCAATTAAATTTTAGAAATAGTTGAATTTTTTTGAAATAGAAACTCGTTTCTTTCATAAAAGTATTTTATTTTTAAAATAAAGATTTTTGAACGAAAATTTCATAAGTATTATGTGATTGGGTTAACATCAATGATTGACTGCTTTCAACTGCACGATAAATTTTCGAATTCTTAAAAAAATTATTTTATTTTATAACAACAATTAGTACACAAGTTCATTTATAAATTTTAGCTTTTAAAGCTTTGGGATAGTGACCCATGGTTTCGCTATTATCTTTCCTTGTCCTTCACTCGCTAAAATTTGTCTTCCAAAGTTTTTGAACTTTTGGTGCATGACTTTACTTTTCTTTTAGTAGCTAATTAAATAAATTTCCTAATTTATTTTATGAACTCCCTGTCTATTTTTTCTTTTCCTTTATGATATTTGCTTATTTCTATTGTTTTCCAATAAATATAGCGGTCAATCCAGAAACAAATAAAAAAAGATTCTCATTTACATCATGCATGTTTTATAAAAATATTAACAACTAATGTTTACAACTGAAATCTAAAGAAAAAAAATGCTGGAAGAAAACGACCGCTACTACTAACCCTAATACAACCTATGGGCTACGCAATGATTCTTCTCCTTAGTGAGCGCCCGAACCACTGCTGCGACCCCTGGATGATCCGAGCATGGTTGATATGCATACAAGCTCTTGTCCTTGGTGATGTTGCTCCACCCGTATCTCTTACAACTCAACCTCGATTTGGATCTGGGAATCTCGGGTCGCTACATACTCAAGGAGCTATGGCTATGGTTCTGCAACCTTCTGATCTAGCCATGGAGCCCACTCCATCCGTGTCTATCTTACTCCCTCCCATATTCCAAACTCTAGAGGTGCCTCTCTAATCTACGTTCTCCAAAGAGGATCTATCTAATGGTGCAAATGCCTTTATCTACACCTAATCTTCTTAGAAGCTAACTCCATACCATCAGAAGACGGGGTAAAAAAAATGATAGCATGGAAGATAGCTCCTCCACACCCACACTTCTAGGCCTATATAATGGCATATGATGGCATTGGCCCAGTCATATGAATACCACATATGATGTCGTATGTGGTCTACTGCACCAGGGTGTATATCTAGTCGAAACTTCTTGTCTTGGGGACGATGTTGTGCCGAATGATGCGAGCGACTAGACAGGCTTGGTCCCGCATGTTGTCTGCCCACCAGATGTCTACTCCCCTACGGAAGATCCGTTGAAGAGTAGCTGGATTGGAGGTCTTGATATCCTCCAGATCCTCTCATGTCGTGGACATGTGCAAAATACATCGAAATTGCTCATTTGTTATCCGAATCTCCACTCCCTTTACTTTGAATGTGAAATTGTTGTCGTCTCTTCGAATGAATACTCCAAATTAACATCAAATAGACTCATGCATCATGGGTACCAATCCTGCTCAAAATTATCACGGCTAAGGATTAGCAGTAATCTTGTAGCCACAAATAAGCCCTCCAAATCATAAGCGGCAAAGTCCTAAAATTTCACTGGTCTCCCTTGAAGAAACGAAAAATACAATGCTGCTTTGTAGCCTTTAACCTTTTCTTCATCAGTTTGGAGTCATGCGATCTCTTACGGGGTCATATTTAGGCAGCGAGAGTTGATGCTGCTTCGTGGTGCGGCTATGATTGGTAGGGGGTTTTAGGTATGGACCTGAGGACTAAATTAGATGGAGTGCCACTCGTTTTTGGGGTCATGGAATGCTGTTGGAAGGTCACCGTCATCACCTAGGGCAGTGGAGAGGGGGTTGGCCAATTTTGAGGAGGGAGGTGAAGTCATGACTGAAGAGTAAGTAGGAGCCTGAAAAGTGAAGGGTCAACTCGACTTGGATTTGACTTTATGTCGCATTCCAGGTTCAAGCCACGCTCGAAACTCGTAACCGATTGACCGCTTATCTTTGGCCAGATCTCTACCGGTCGATCGGTTAATTCCAAGTGGTCGACCGCTCCTGGCCTATTTAGACCAGGTTGAACCTAGATGCTTTTCGGGCTGGGTCGAATCGTAACTATTATAACTAATGTTGTTTCATTCTGCTTCCATCTTCTTCATCTTTGTATCGACCATTCTAAAAAATTCCTATCTACCCATAGCGATGCACTTGCCTACCGCCTTTTTTGGGTTCTTGTCTTCTTTTTCCATTCTTCTTTGTTGGATCATAAGTTTTGATTGCTGACATGAAACAACAATTCATGAATCTACGATTACAACAACATCCGGACTCAAGGACTCAAAGTATGGTTCGTATAGTTATATATATTTTATCAAGAGTCATCAAATATGTATATAGAATCTAGTTTAGTGCTTTGTTAAAATCTTTCCTCAAGAATCATCATTCACATCCGAATAAACTTGCATGCATATTTTAATCGAAATCAAGTTTTTAAAAAATGCATGGAGCGGGGCGCGAACCCGGGTCACTAGTTTAAAAGACGAGTGCTCTAACCAAATGAGCTATGATAATTTTTGTTACAGGCTAAATTCAGCCGGCTGAATGCCTTCATTAAGACGGCTGAATGCTGAAATAAAATTATTGTTTCACAATATTCAGCCGGATGAATGAAAAAATCCAGTCGGCTGAATCTAGCTAAAATTAGCCTATTTTCTTGCTGTCTTCAATTTAATTCAATTCAGACGGGCGAATTACAAAAATTCAGCCGGTTGAATTTTTCCAACTGATATTTTTTGAATAGACACTTCCTTTCGTGAACAGCCTTCTCCTACGTGAAGAGTTGCAGCCATTTCGTAGAGATCTCTTCACCAGTAGTTGCAACTTTTAACTACTATATATATGCATGAATTTCAAGATCAAATTACTTCACTTACTTGCTTATATTTGAATCATATTTTGTGAATTAACTACTTTCTGAATTCATACATTCATTGCTTACAATCACAATTCGATATTTTTAAAAGCAATTTGAAACTTCTTAAACTTCATATACACACAACTACACACATCATACTTGAGGATAAGATTATAGGAAGGGTGTACTACAAGTGACAAATACGTGTTATACAGAACACACAAAGTCAAGTTAAAAGTCCTCTTTAATTGGCCAGGCGGTCAAAGTCCTGTTCTGTTGTTCAGGCGATCAAGTCATATTCGGTTGCTTAGGCGGTAGAAGTCCTATTCGATTTCTCAGGCGGTGTAAACCTATTCCTCCGGGTTAAGTGAGGGTTGCTAGTTTTAATTCCAGAAGGAGTCTGGGACCGGATGTAGAACGAGAGTTCGAACCAGTATAAAAATTCCTGGTGTCATTTTACTTTACCGCTATTAATATTTTCCTCACTAGTTATTTTTTATACTCATATTTGGCATCTGTAGGTAGATAACTTAGTCTATATCGATTGCCACTACATTTACATTGTTTACAACTGTTGACCATTTCGATCCTATGGCATAGCAGTCACTTTTGATTGGTATCAGAGCATAACGACTATCTATTGGTATCAGAGCCTGGGATTCTAGAGATCGTAACAACATCCTATAATAAATGGCTACAAAGAGATCTAGTCGAGGCAATAAGAAGAGGAAGAGCAATAAAGAAAAATGAAAGGAGAAAATAAACAAATGCTTCATGGCTAAACTCAGATCACAATACGTACGCTTAGATTCTTTATATAAAGATCTTTTATTAGCACATAATGATTTATTAAAAGATTGTAAAACTTCGAATAAAGTTAATGGAATTGCTTTAGCTAAGTTAAAAGATTGCGAGCAAGAAATTTCCAATTTAAAAGAGGAAAATAAAATTTTAATAAAACAAACTAAATGTTTTGAAAATACCGTAGAAGAACTTGTTTTACAAAAGGATTTCCTACAAAAAAGAAAATGAGTAGTTAGAAGAGAAAAACACTAATCTTTTGGAGGAAATTAATGTTCTGAAAAATAAAAATATATTTTTGGAAAATTCTTTAAACAATTCTTGTTCTTTAATTTTTTCTCTTGAGAAAGAGAATGAAGCTTTAATTAAAAAGAATTCAGAATTATCTATAGAATGTAAGATTTTAAAAGTTAATAATAATATTTTGCAAAAAGAAGTTTGTGATTCTAAGGCCAATTTTACAAAAATCGTAAATTTTAACAAAGGTAAAGATAACTTATTTTCCTTAGCTACAAATTCTAAAGCTCACAATGATCAAAGCGGTTTAGGCTATAAAAAAGCTAAAAGAAAAAATAGCACTAGATATGCATTCTTGTATAAATTTTTTGATGATAGTACTAGTAACAAAGATAGTTCTAAAACCACTTGCAATTATAATAATATTTTGCTTAGAAATGGTAGAAATTATTTTTCAGGTACTAAGCTAATGACTAATAGTATTAAGATATGGATTCCAGCTAATGTGATTGATCATGATAAACAACTTTATATTAGCAACTATTATAAGAATGTGATTTGTAATGAAAACTATATCTATAAAGGTTCAACCACACCCAAATGGGTATGGTTTCCTAAAAAATTAAAAATTATAAGAACCTTGGGTATCGCATGCTTTAAATGTTAATTTTTTTCTGATACCTTGCACTATATGTAGTAGTAATTTTGTTATATATTATTCTATGGCCACACTTATGTGATCATATAAACTCTCCTTTTTGTCGATGACAAAGGGGGAGAAAGATATTACTCTAACACTATTTGCATAGGAATGAATGATGCATATACAAATTAAGGGGTAAAAAAGATTAATTATTTACCGAAATATATAACATAGATTAAGGGGGAGAAATATATAGCCCAATTATAGGAATATATTCGGGGGGAGAGATAAGTCAACAAAGCTTGTCGAAGATTCGTCCGTAGCAAATGGAGTTGTCATCATCAAAAAGGGAGAGAATGTTGGATCATAGGTTTTGATTGCTGATATGAAACAACAATTCATGAATCTACGACTACGGCGACATCCAGACTCAAGAACTCAAAGTATGGTTCGTATAATTATTTATTTTATCAAGAGCCATCAAATATGTATATAGAGTCTAGTTTAATGCTTTGTTAAAATCTTTCCTCAAGAATCATCATTCACATTCAAATAAACTTGCATGCATATTTTATTCAAAATCAAGTTTTCAAAAAAATACACGGAGCGGGGCTCGAACTCGGGTCATTAGTTCAGAAGGAAAGTGCTCTAACCAATTTTTGTTACAGGCTGAATTCAACTAGCTGAATGAAAAAATTCAGTCGGCTGAATCTGGCTAAAATTAGCCTATTTTCTTGCTGTCTTCGATTTAATTCAATTCAGACGATTGAATTACAAGTTACTTCACTTACTTGCTTATACTTGAATCATATGAGTTCCAGCCATTTCGTAGAGATCTCTTCACCAGTAGTTGCAACTTCTTAACTACTATATATATGCATGAATTCCAAGATCAAATTACTTCACTTACTTGCTTATACTTGAATCATATTTTCTGAATTCATACATTCATTGCTTACAATCACAATTCTATATTTCTAAAAACAATTTGAAACTTTCTAATCTTCATATATGCACAACTACTCACATCATATTTGAGGATAAGATTATAGAAAGGGTGTACTACAAGTGACAAATCCATCTTATACATAACACAAAAATTCAAGTTAAAAATCCTGTTCAGTTGCTCAGGCGGTCAAAGTCCTGTTCTGTTGCTCTGGCGGTCAAGTCCTATTCGGTTGCTTAGGCGGGAGAAGTCCTGTTCGGTTGCTCAGGCAGTTTGAACCTATTCCTCCGGGTTAAGTGAGGGTTGATAGTTTTAATTCCAGAAGGAGTCTGGAACTGGATGTAGAACGGAAGTTCGAACCAGTATAAAAATTCCTGGTGTCATTTCTCTTTACTGCTATTATTATTTTCCTCACTAGTTATTTTTTATACTCATATTCGGCATATGTAGATAACTTAGTTTATATCGCATTGCCACTACATTTATATTGTTTACAACTGTTGGCCATTTCGATCCTATAGCATAGCAGTCACTTTTAATTGGTATCAGCGCATAGCGACTGTCATTCGTATCCCATTTAAAACTAACACCATTTACTATTATCCACCCCTTTAAATGTATTTCAAAACTTAAAAACTTTTCATATTAGAAAAATTGACGAGCTATAATATGTATTATTTTTTTTCAAAAAAATCTCTTTATTCCCATTTTTAATGGAAATTTTCAGTCTAACCAATTTTAATTCTGCTAGCTCTTTTATTTAATTAAAATAATAAGGATATTTTATTTTAGAAAATTTTTAATATTTACTTACTTTTAAAAAACAAGGCTTCTCTAATTTTAAATAAATCCCTTAAAAATTCATTTCAAATACACAATTTATATAGTTTTCTCAAACCTTTTTATGTTAAATTCTTTCATAAAAGGTCTGACTCTGGGTGGATTTTATTTGTCCCTTCTTTTGGACTTTTCTTTTTTACAACTTACTTCCTGACTTATCTTCTTCCAAAATATTAAAAATTCAGAAATCAACTTGGAGTGATTTCTACATACCTTCCTTTTGGGACTTTAATTCTTTCTTTTGGATATCTGCAACATGTATATTCTTACTTTCCCTTTATTTGGATCTAATGTACATCACCAATTGATAATCATGTCTAGTCTGTAACTATTGGGCAATCCTGGCCCAATAAGGGAGTCATGTACCATCCAGCTTCAAGGACCCTTTTAAATGTTGCATTATGCTCTTATTACGTAAACGCCTTCTAATATGACCAATCATCCATGGGATGATTAGGATAGGCGTATATCTTCAAATTTATCTATTGTTCCATCTCACAGCCACATTATCCGTCTTTTCAGAATATGATTGCAATTACTTCTATAGTTGGAATTTATAGAATTTGATGTATAATATGTGTGTGTGTGTGTATATGTAAAATTACAAATACATTCCCTTAGCATATTCCAATTCATATGATCGACTGATATATGCTATGATACGAAATGTAACAACCCATAGCTTAGTGGGTCTAAATTTTCACAAAATCGAAAATCCAAGTCCACCAAAGTACGTATCTTTGGTATCCTGTAAATTACAAAAGCATATCAGAGCACTATCAAGATAAACCCACAATGGCATAGCAAAGTATAATGAGCTACTGACTAAGGCTGATACCTTTGATATCTAGTGCCCTTTTTATTGTCGTGCATTGATAAGGAAGTCTGTCCTTCCATCGTTCCTGCCTTATCCCAGTACATATCCCTCTAAGCCTATCATGTGGGTTGCAATGAGAAGGGGGTCTACGTAGTTTGTACATAACACTATTTTATGCCAACTGTCTTCCATTACATGTTACGTCCACTATTTAACGTAATCGGCTTGACCCTACCCAGATGTATAATAATTACATATGTACGTGTGTGTATATATATATATATATGTATATATGTATATAAATAAGTGCCACAATCCCCTATGGACCAGGATATTCCTCGCTAGTATCCATAACTCTATGCCACGTCATATATCCACCATTTATGTCTAGACCGAATCATCCGCGTACAACGAGGATCGTCCCATCAGTGCCTAATAACGACATTACAACTGTTTATCCTTATTATACCTCCTCTTAAAAACTTATCTAGCTAATTCATGTTAAGGGCTCCTTTCCTTGGATTAATTATGGACTCGGCTCCACGAGTTATTAAGGACTTAGCTCCTGTACTATCCTATTCACTTGAAAGACCTCAAGTATGAGTTAACTAGCCTTGCCTCCTAACAACAAACAAATTAACAAATAACAATGAGGCGATGCATGTCCCAAACGTTATCTACACTAGTAGGAAGTGTAGTCCATTTAGGTGCAACCCTTTTCTACTAACCATCAGGACCTATAATGTTATCGACTTATGTGTTTAGCTTTATTCCTCACATATATGGTACCAACCTTGTTGATTTAGCACCAAGCCTACGCTCATCATCCCATATAGATTTCCTATTGGAGTTTTATCGTGTTGAATATGCGAGTATATGATTTTTGTTTGATGATAGTAAACATATATATTCATTTAAATGTATTTGTTAATGTACTATTATATTTTTCACATAATTAAATAAATATTTGCTTATAAAATAAATAACATAGAATTTGAATTCAAACGGATATTTTATTCAAACAAATATTTATTACAATTTTGAATAGTACAAATTTGAGCTCTCATTATATATATACAAATTCAATGACAATAAAAATTCAATTACATCACATTTTACCATTTACAAATGCACCTCACTACAATTCACTTATTCACTCGTATTTAATCTTCAACTTGAATCCAGCATCTGAGCAATCTGCAAAAATAATTACCGACGCAGTAAAATTGAAAAGAAAATATTTTTGCAGTATAAAATAAAATGCGTATTTTGAAAATAATATTTGCCTCAGTTATTTGGGTTGTTTGTCATCATTTAAATTTGAATTCATCAGACACGAACAACTTGTGACATGCACAGTGTATCACTGTACATGCCACAAGGCCGTGCACATCGATATATACTTGATAATCTACAGGGACAGGTGAGCATAATGTCAAACCCAAATAAAAAGCCGGGTTCAACTCAAGTGAAAGTCATGATATCACTACAAGGTCAAACCCATGCTTTAAGCTGGATTCAACACAGGTGCCAGTTAAATAAAATGGTCAAGAATCCAAAAACAACATACAAGCCTCGACAAAAATTCGATGAGAAAACAATGAACTGGTTACCACAACCTAAATCATTGAAGGTTTAGACATGAACCATAAATCAATATCAAACCAAACTGTACCAGAGCTCAATGCAATGAATGCCACCAGACCAGATACAAAAAAGATAGGCCAGAATATCAACCAACAACAATATGATGAAGTTCCAAAACAATATAAGTTCAGAGAAGCATATACAAGAAACTCACTACATAATGAACACAATGAGGCGGAGCTGAAGTCACTGAAACAAAGAAGCAACCAATCCAATGGCATACATGAAGCTTATAGTCAACTCGTCAGAGCAACTCACCAGAATGCATCAAGAGACCAAGAACAGTCAACTTGAAAATATGATCCGTCTCAAGCAATAACAGGTACAACATGTATGCATGCAATGCATAGTACAGAATACATGCTACAAAGGAATGGTTCAAATGGCTAAACTTACAAATGCATTACTGTCGGGAACAACTCAAACTCAATGTAAACAAGTGAATCAAGTCCAGCTACCAACTCGACCAAGACCAGACTGCAATATCAAAATCAAAACACCAGAGAGCATGCACAAGTGACTTAAAGCAATGAATCAAGTGTAGTCACAAATATACAAAACTCAAGTGAATATGAACCCAAACAACCAGACTTGTATATCGAACAAATACCAAAGGTCGTACTGCACTAGGAATAACTTAAGTTGATATGCAGACAACACAAGTATAGGATTGAATACAAAGAACAAGACCTCGCAGCAATGATGTACCAACAATATCCAATCAAGCTATAGACTAGAAGCAAATGTAGCCTCAACATAAAGCATGAATGCAATAGCACCTATGGTCAGGAACAAGTCAAAGACATTTTTTTTACCAAAGTCAATTTTTAAAATGTTAGAGATACAATTGTAATAGCGGTTTTGAACAAAGCGTCATGTAATCGCTTTTTTAAACAAAGTCAAAATATCATAACAAAATCTACGAACAAAGGTCGAAGTCACTAGCAAAATCAAAGCAATGACAGTGCCGTGATGACCAAGGAAGCAAGAATCAAATAATGTCAACAGCAGTGTCAAAGCCGATATTGAACAAGCCAGTGCCAAAGTCGAACCAGCAAAATCGAAACCATGGTGAGCAAGGCAATTCAAAGCCATAAGTATCAAGTAAAATAAAAAATATACGAAGTGGCAAAGTCAGAAATCATCATAAACATCCAAGCAAAATCAAACGGTCGAGCAATTTATCAGACGAACGAAGAAATAGGAATTCAAATCCTATATAAACCCTAATATATCATCGGCCTAAATCATTCGAGTACAAGCGAAAAAGAATAATCATTCAACTTGAATCAAGATCGAGTTCGAAGAAATCAACCAATAAAAACATAGAGCTTAAAATCACATACCACTTCATACCAAACTCGATCAAATGGGAGAAGCTGCAAGCAAAGTGAATAAACGGTCGATTGCCGACGCAAATCCAAGTAAAAATCATCGTAATCGACATACAAGCAGACGACAACTTCAATTATCCCAAAAGCCCTAATTTATTGAAGAGGAATGAACGAAGAGCAAAGCTGCCATTTTTCTCAAAGGAATCAGGCAGAAGATAATATAAAAATTAACAGGAGAATCTTTTTGGGCCGGCTCGTTTATATTATTTAAAAGGCTTTCGTTTATTTTAAATTAAGGTTTTGGATTATTTAATTTTTTTTATTGTATTTTCCTTTTAAACATTGTAATTTCTAGTCGTGTGACTAGGGGACGAGCTACAGTGGTGTAGTTCGAGAATTTGCAACTCAGTAGCTGAGTCGTTGCAGAGTTTTGAGCATAGAGTTAAGGCTAGTCGATAGCGGCTGTTGTGAGTTTACGTGTTTAAGCGTGTGACTGCTTAATTTCTAGTAGAAACCTTGAGGGCAGCACATAGGCAGGTTTTTGTCGAAGTTGGGTAAATTCTGTGTTGTTCTATTTCTACACTTATTATTATGCTGTTATCTATGCTGTTATAATTCTGATATACCTGTGTTGAAATAATTTTGTATAAACTTCTGCACTAAATTTTTATAATTAATAGTATCACCCTATTCACCCTCCTCTAGGGTGAAATCGATCCTACATGTGGTATCAGAGCTAGGAACAAAAGCCATTTTTCTTAAAAAAGTTTGATTTTTCAACGACCAATTTCTTTCCACAAATTTTAAATTTTAAATTGGCTACTTTTGCTGAGGGTCGATCAAGTATTATCCCTTCTATTTTTGATGGAACAGATTTTTTGAATTGGAAATTAAAAATGGAATTTTATTCAAAATCTGTTAATGTTAAATGTTGGGATATTATTGAAAATGGGTGTGATATAACAGATGAGAAAATTATCTCAATTAATGCTCTTGCTATGCATATATTATATTCTCATATTAATCAAGATAATTTTGACTTCATCTCTCATTGTGAAAGTGCACAGGAAATCTGGGATATTTTTGAAGCAAATATGATGCAAAAGTCAACAACAATGAGAAATCCTCCTCAATCGATACAGAAACATGCTTAACAGGATTGACAAAAAGCAGCAGTGATGACAACAATGAAGATGGAGCAGCTGAGCTGGCATTACTAATGAAGAGATTCAAAAAGTGGAACTGCAAATAGAGAAATCCAGCTCTAAATCAAAAATTGAAAAGCAGAATAGTCAAAGCACTAGACAACCCTGAAGAACGGAAGATCATCTGTCATAAGTGCAATAAGCCCGGGCATATCAAGCCCAATTGTCCTTGAAATCGACAAGGCGAAGAAAAGAAATTAAAAAGGAGAAATTTTGCAGCCACGTGGAATAAAAGTGATGACGATAGTAAAAGCACTAGCAGTAAGAGTGAGAGAGCAGATCTGTGCATTCGAGGTAATATAACTGGTAGCGATGATGATGAGCCAAGCGAGGTATCAAAACTTTCTCACTCACAATTACTTATATATTTCCACAAAGTAAATGGCCGTTTTGAACGACTTAGGGAGAAGTACACTAAAATTGAATCACAAAGAGATACTTTGATAGATACAAATAAACAACTTGACCAATTAGTTAAAAACTATCAAAAGTAGGATCCCTAAGTGCGATAATTGTCCATCACTCGAAGAAGAAATTTAAAAATCAGAATTTAAAATTAAATCGCTTGAAAATGAAATTCTGATTTTGAATGAGAGTGAAAATACTACGAGAGAGAATTCTATTAAAAAGTGCACTCAATTATTGAACAAAAATGAATCTCTCAAAACACAAGTCCAACAATTGCCTACAACTTTAAGAAAATTTTCCAAAAGTGAAAAATCGTTGAATATGCTATTAGGAAAACAAACCGTTGTTACAGTTAGATAAGGATTTGGATATAATCAATATGAACTGGTTAGAAGCAAATTTAATCAAGTCAAAACCGAGTGCATAATTTGTAGAGAAGTTGGACACGCTTAAAATATTTGTTGGTATAGACCCAAACACTTGAAAACAATTCCAATTTGGGTTCCAAAAGGCACGAATATAAAATCTCTCAAAGTTAAACAAATCTGGATGCCGAAAGGAACATATATAAATAGTTTTGGGTCTCCACAAAATTATTTTTCAAAATATGCTGCCACTAACAACTATGGACCTATAAAAACAAATAGGTCACAAAAATCTTCTCTCGTATAGATGTGGTGGTAGGCTAAGGAACAACAATAGTGTTACTTGGATTCTGGCTGTTGCAAGCACACACCGGGCGACAAAGCAAAGATTCCTTAGCCTAGTATAAAGGTGACTGAATGACAATGGATAACAATGAAAAATATTGTAAAGGTAAAACAGGTAATGGTATATTTATTAAATGTGATAATCTGCACCGTAATCTGAATTACATCAACTAGTAATGTGATGATGAAATGAACGATGATTTTGATTCTGACTTATTCAAAATTGTTGGCCAATTATATTCTTATGCCAAGAACACTATGAAAATCTCTAGAGTCTTTGAACTACTTCATACATATTAGTTTGGATTAATAATAGTGTTTTATTGGTTGATAATACATTTTTTTATTTTACGGCTGACTCTATATTCACGGTTTTTGATTATTTACACGGCTTCAATTCAAATTCAAGAGAATTTCATTTAAAAAGATGTTAAAAATGATTTTGAGATATTTTATTGCACACTTCATGATCTGTTCTGTAACATTCAACTAATAATAAGTTTGAGTGAAAAGAAATTCAGGTGCAGATTACACTGGTAATCTAGTTGATAGAAAAATTACTAGTGGAACGTGATTTATGATGAGACATTTAGTAACCGCATCGTTTTTCAAAGAAAATATCTGCATATTTTTCACTTCAAATAATTTTCAAATTTCAGACATTTTTTTTAAAACCCTTCTAGAAAATCATTATTGACCTTGTTTCAGATTAGTCATTTTGGAAAATTTGGTTTTATAACTATTTTTGGATTTGATTTTAAATAATTACATTGACTAATCTGACTCCCCACTAATTATCGAAAAGATAAATAGTGTTTGAAAAAGTGATGGGTGTTGATATTAATAATATATTATAACATGAGACAGTATATTTAGTAAATTTCTTTAGAAATTTGAACAAGAATTAGAAAACTTTTTGTTGGTAAAAAAAATTCCATAACGATATCTGTTTCTATCATATTTCTAACGACCATCGCTCATCAAAATTCAATATAGTTTGTCAATATGTGGTACTTTAAACAGGAATCATTCGTTTTTCATTTTATATATTTTTTTAAAAAAAATCCAAAGTATTCACTCTCATTTAAAAGTCCTCACAATTATGCATGGGTGAATTACTTGGAATTTTTGATTATGTGCTTCCATGCTCATTTAAAAGTCCTCACGGTTATGCATGTACGGAACGCATATCACAATTGATTTGTTAAATAGACAAGTTGATTCTAATCCCATTTAAAAGTCATCACGGTTATGCGTGGTTAGGAGATACTTAAATTCATTTTTTTATGAAAAAATTGGAATAGTACTAATCTCATTTAAAAGTCCTAACGGTTATGCATGGTTAGTAGATATTCAAATTCCTGATATAAATATACCACAAATAGACACAACCATACGGTTTTATATGATCATATCATTTCTATCATTCTAAAAGTGGAATATGCGTCTAACAGAGTATTTATATTTTTTTTTTATTTTTTATTGAAATTTAATATTTACATTCGATTGAGTTTAAATTTTGTATTAATGTCTATCATTTTATCAATATTTTTCTAACACTATTACTCTTTTGCTGATAACAAAAGGGGGAGAGAAAAGTTAAGATTTTGGCAAATAAAGGTCAAATATTTTCTATTTGCATATAGGCTTATTTGCATATTTTTATTTACGTGCATATAAGAAGGGGGAGCTTTGTGTAGAGAGGGAGCTCAAGTAGGGGGAGCAAATTGAATGATCAAATACATTAAACAAATTCAAAATCTTAAATATATGTTTGTTATCATCAAAAGGGGGAGATTGTTGAATATGCGAGTATATGATTTTTGTTTGATGATAATAAACACAGACACACACACGCACGCACACACACACACACATATATATTCATTTAAATGTATTTGTTAATGTACCATTAAAATTTTCACATAATTAAATAAATATTTGCTTAATTAAATAAATAGCACAGAATTTGAATTCAAACGGATATTTTGTTCAAACAAATATTTATTACAATTTTGAATTGTACAAATTTGAGCTCTCACTATATATATACAAATTCAATGACAATACAAATTCGATTACATCGCATTTTATCATTTACAAATGCACCTCACTACAATTCACTCATTCACTCGTATTTAATCTTCAACTTGAATCTAGCATTTGAGCAATCTGCAGAAATAAATGCCGACGCAGTAAAATTGAAAAGAAAGTGTTTTTGTAGTATAAAATAAAATGTGTATTCTGAAATAATATTTGCCTCTGTTATTCGGGTTATTCGTCATCAGTTAAATTTGAATTTATCAGACACGAACAACTTGTGGCGTGCACAGTGTATCACTGTACATACCACAAGGCTGTGCACACCGATATACACTTGATAATCTACAGGGAAAGGTGAGCACAAGGTCAAACCCAAATAAAAAGCCGGGTTCAACTCAAGTGAAAGTCACGATATCAGCACAAGGTCAAACCCGAGCTTTAAGCTTGATTCAACACAGGTGCAAGTTAAATAAAACGGTCAAGAATCCAAAAACAACATCCAAGCCTCGACAAAAATTCAGTGAGAAAACAATGAACTGGTTACGGCAACTCAAATCAATGAAGGTTCAGACATGAACCATAAATCAATATCAAACCAAACTGCACCAGAGCTCAATGCAATGAATGCCACCAGACCATATACAAAAAAGATAAGCCAGAATATCAAGCAACAACAATAGGATGAAGTTCCAAATCAACATAAGTTCAGAGAAGCATGTACAAGCAACTCACTACATAATGAACACAATGAGGAAGAGCTGAAGTCACTGAAACAAAGAAGCAACTAGACCAATGGCATACATGAAGCTAA
Organism: Allium cepa; assembly: GCA_030765085.1. Taxonomy (NCBI): domain Eukaryota; kingdom Viridiplantae; phylum Streptophyta; class Magnoliopsida; order Asparagales; family Amaryllidaceae; genus Allium; species Allium cepa. The sequence goes on from CM060946.1 coordinate 391,432,041, forward strand.
TAGTCAACTGGTCAGAGCAACTCACCAAAATGAATCAAGAGACCAAGAACAGTCAACTTGAAAATATGATCTGTCTCAAGCAATAACAGGTACAACATGTATGCATGTAGTGCACAATACAGAATACATGCTACAAAGGAATGGTTCAAACGGCCGAACTTACAAATTCGTAACGGTCGGGAACAACTCAAACTCAATGTAAACAAGTGAATCAAGTCCAGCTACCAACTTAACCAAGACCAGACTGCAATATCAAAATAAAAACACCAGAGAGCATGCACAAGTGACTCAAAGTAATGAATCAAGTGCAATCACAATTGTACAAAATTCAAGTGAATATGAACCCAAACAACCAGACTTGTATATCAAACAAATACCAAAGGTCGTACTGCACCAGGAATAACTCAAGTTGATATGCAGACAACACAAGTACAAGATTGAACACAATGAACAAGACCTAGCAATAATGATGTACCAACAATATTCAAACAAGCTATAGACTAGAAGCAAACGCAGCCTCAACATGAAGCATGAATGCAATAGCACCTATGGCCAGGAACAAGTCAAAGACATTTTTTTACCAAAGTCAATTTTTAAAATGTCAGATATTCAAATGTAATAGCAGTTTTGAACAAAGCGTCATGTAACAATTTTTTTAATCAAAGTCAAAATATCATCACAAAGTTAACTGTGAACAAAGGTTGAAGTCACCAGCAAAATCAAAGCAATGACAATGCCGTGATGACCAAGGAAACAAGAATCAAATAATGTCAAGAGGAGTGTCAAAGCCGATATTGATCAAGTCAGTGCCAAAGTCGAACCAGCAAAATCAAAACCATGGTGAGCAAGACAATTCAAATCCATGAGTATCCAGTAAAATAAAAAATGTATGAAGTGACAAAGTCAGAAATCATCATAAACATCCAAGCAAAATCAAATGGCCGAGCAATTTATCAGACGAATGAAGAAATAGAATTTGAATCCTATGTAAACCCTAATACATCATTGACCTAAATCATTCGAGTGCAAGCGAAAAAGAATAATCGTTAAACTCGAATCAAGATCGAGTTCGAAGAAATCAACCAATAAAAACATAGAGCTTAAAATCATATACCACTTTATACCAAACTCGATAAAATTGGAGAAGCTGCGAGCGAAGTGAATGAAGGTCGATTGCCGATGCAAATCCAAGTAAAAATCATCGTAATCGACTTACAAGCTGATGGCGACTTCAATTATGCCAATAGCCCTAATTTATTAAAGAGGAACGAACAAAGAGCAAAGCTTCCATTTTTCTCAAAGGAATCAGCCGAAGATAATATAAAAATTAACAAGGGAATCTTTTTGGGTCGGCTCCTTCATATTATTTAAAAGGCTTTAGTTTATTTTAAATTAGGGTTTTGGCTTATTTAATTTGTTTTTATTATATTTTCCTTTTAAACATCGTAATTTCTAGTTGTGTGACTAGAGACGAGCTACGGTGGTGTAGTTCGAGAATTCGCAACTCAGTGGCTGAGTTATGGTAGGGTTTTGAGCGTAGAGTTATGGCTAGTCGATAGCGGGTGTCGTGGGTTTATGTGTGTAAGCTTCTGACTGCTTAATTTCTAGTAGAAACTTTGGAGGCAACACGTAGGTAGGTTTTTGCCGAAGCTGGGTAAATTCTGTGTTGTTCTATTTCTGCACTTATTATTCTGCTATTATCTGTGCTGCTATAGTTCTGATATATCTGTGTTGAAATAATTTTGTATAAACTTCTGCATTAAATTTTTATAATTAATAGTATCACCCTATTCACTCCCCCTCTAGGGTGAAATTGATACTATATACCGGTCTTCTACCTATCATGTAGTTTATGGAACTTGATCCTATCTTGGAGTTTATAGGTCTCGCACCTATTTTGAAGTCTTATAGGCTCTCGCTTATCTTGAAGTTACTATGAGAATTATACCCATCATGGAGTTTGATAGACACATATGCCTATCTTGGAGCTGCATGCATGTGGGTGAATTTATTCACCAATCTTGGAGTTTTGGTCCCTTTTCCCCCTTTTGTGTGATTTCTGGATTTCTATGGATGATTTCTAGATTACATGTTATTTGTGTTATCACCAAATAGTTTCGGGGGCTTTTCTTTTAGAAGCTATCTTGGGTTTTGTTATTTGGTGATACATTCTTAGAGGTTATTGAAGCATTTCTGATGTTTGCCAATACTTGGCTTTGGGTTTACATTCGATATATAATTCCTTACATATATTATTTATCTTGCTTAACTCATTCACTATAGTCTAGACTGACCCATTTATTATTTGAAAATACTCTGGTCAAGCCAAGGTATTTCAGTTGCTCCAGTTTGGTAGTTCTAGAGATGATTTTGCTCCAACTAACTAGCTATTATTCATCTTACTTTAGCTTGTATACGTGTATATATTCATGCAGTGTTGTATCTTATGTCGAGATTAGACTCATTTTTTGGTACATATTTGTATCCATGGGATGTAGTACTTGTATATTTTGTGATTCGTAATAATCACAATTCTGTAGTCGACTTTCTGTATTTTTCTGATTTGGTCAGCTTGCATCTATTTTCTCCATTCAGTTTGTATCTATTGTATACTCCACTTTGTATATTTTACACTCTGTGATTCTGTGATCTATAAATATTGTATATTATTATAAATTAATATTATAGCCACAGGGGGTTTTGTTTTAAACCTGGATTGTATTTGCCGATTCCAAAAAACTAGCACTCAAATTGACGTAGCAATACCCACTTAAAGTTAAACTCATGGATGGTTGCTCCTAACCAGTCTTATTCTCTGCACTAAAAGACATTATTACTCAGTAATATCCTTTTGTTAGTGTGGGTCTCAGCGTGGGGCGTCACAGCTTGGTACTAAAGCTTAGTTTAGAACAAAATATGCTATTATGGACACAAATCTTGTCCTAGGTAAGTACTAGAGGCCGTCCATTTGGGGTTCTTAGGATAGATAGTAGGATTCATCCCATTTCGAATAAGACTGTCTTTTGGGATGCTATGAATGTTTCCCTTCATTTCCATTATTTAATGTTCATATTATCGAATCATGTGATTCCTATTATCCCGCTTTTTGTCAAAGCCATGATACCAAAAGATCGATCGAAAACAAAGGACGGTTCGTCTCAAAGATTGGTTATACTTTGCTTCACTACGGATATCGCTGAATTTTGTCCGAGTCCAGATTGAGCTACAATTGATAGGACATGACGAGCAAATCCATAGAAGTCAGCATCTCAGATTTCAAGTCAATCCGAATACACGGAGCCGACCAACAACCGAAGGATTCCATTTGAAGGAATCGATTCGAACCGATTCGAACCCGTGAGTTGATCGATTCGAAACAATCGATTTGAAGGAATCGATTCGAACCGAACAACAACCGATGGATTCCATTTCGTATCCATGATATCTAGAGATCTATTGATCCAAATGCCATGAAATTTTCATAGGAGCTTGCATATTTGCCGAGGAACGTCTCCACCAAATTTCAGCTCAATTGGATGTCATCTTGATCGATACGAAATGACTTCGTATCGATCGTCAATCAAGTCGAAACTTCCTGAGGTTGGTTGCATGGGCCCACTCACGTGCCAGAAAAAGTCTCCTGAGATTTGAGCGAAGTCTCAGCCTCCTACGCCTGTAAATAGAGCCCCAAACCCTACAGAAAAAGGATCTTTTGACTCTCAAGCGCCCAGACTCTACCGGATCGAGATCTCCATCATTCTACATCATATTCTAGCTGTTGATTTCGAATTTCCAGATTCTAACTTGTTGTTGCTCACTGTAATCACTTGTAATCATTGAAAGAGAATCAATAAAATTGCAAAAACTTCACAGTGGACGTAGGCAACACGCCGAACCACTATAAATCGCTTGTTTACACATTTATATTATTGTTACTTGGAGTTTTTGTTAGATAATCCTCATTTTCAATTTACATTCTTCTTTATTATCTCTTCAAAGACTCCCGAAGAGTGTTGTGACCAATTTTGGTGCAAACACTTTGGTGCTTTCACTTAGAAAACCCAGATTTTCTCCTGCTCTTTGGATCTGTCATCGATACCGGATTGAATAAATCTAAGAGAGAGATCCAGATCATCAAATCCAAGTTCCTTCCCTTCTATTCCGATTTGCGCAAAGTCTAGAAAAGGAATTCAACCTTCAAGATGGTTAGCACAAGGACCACCTCTAACGCTATCAATCAAGAAGAACAGGATAGACTGAATCCTGTACCACTACCTCCCTCTAACCAAGATGCTTCCGGACACTCAGAACCATCAGGTCCGGTTACCCGACAAGAGTTCCAGTTTCTACTCCAAGAGCTGACCCAGAGTTGGCAACAACTAACTGAACTGCTACGCGCTAACGCCGAGCTGATCAACCGGCTGGATCACCAGAAGTGAAAGAGATCTAAGAGAGACCATGCTTCTCGCTCCTCCAGCGAAAGTTCCTCCTCTTATGATTATCATAATCAATCTCCACGACCCCGGCTAGATGGGAGTCACATACAAACTGCTGGAAATCAATCGACAATGACTATTGGACAACTGAGAGTTGGTCCATCGTCCAGTTTCCAAACCAGGCCCTCCTCCCGAGGAGGTGCCATTCCTCACTGCGCCGCAGAATACTGCGCCATGAATGCCGCGGATGAACTAAGGGTTGATGCCCCAAGTCAGTCAAACCCGGACAGTCGCCAGCATGGGCGTACCCCTGAACCGTACGTCCTAGAGGACTATGAGCCAAGAAGGCAAGATTTGGACCGCCAACTGCATCCGGTCCAACTATAGGATGTGGGATTCAATCACATTCCGGCACAAGCCGCACAGAACATACAAATGTCGGATCTTCCGACCATGATACTTTAGATGATCCGTGAGAGTCAGGGTCTCACCAATGACGATTGGTGAATTTTCCGAAGTCACACTCCTTTTACGGACGATATTCTTACTGCGGAACCCCCACGGCGATTCAGGATGCCAACTCTACCCATGTACGAGGGAAACTCCGACTCCAACCAACATATTCTGAAATATGAATGGTCGATGACCGCTGCCGGAGCTGACGATGCAGTGAAGTGTCACAGTTTCCCCATATCCTTAGGGGGCATCGCTACCATATGGTTCACTCGACTGCCATCTCGACCCATCTCTTCATTCGACCGGTTGGCCACAAAATTTGTTGAACAATTCCGCATGCACGTCGCAAGGCCAAAAGATGTCAACACTTTATCTAGCGTCACCCAAGCTCCTGGAGAGATGCTCAGACACTACTTAGAGAGATTCCATACTACGTGTGCGGAGATCAGCAATCCGAACGATAACTCCGTCCTTATGGCATTGAGTAAGGAGATCGACCCCGATTCTGAGTTTGGCAACTGGTTGGCTGGAAAACCACCTGCATCATTGGACCGTTTCCACGCCAAGGCGGCTCAATTCCTGAGAAGGGAAGATGCGAAACAGTATAGGAAGCAAACTGATGCAGGGCCAAGCAACGAAGGGATCCAAAGCAATGTCGCGATCAAACAGTCCGGTGAGAGCTCCGTAAAGTTTCAGTTGAACGTTAAAAACAAACAAACTCGGCGAAGAGAGAGTGTGAATCAAACTAGAAAAGGAGATCAAAATCGCGGCCCACAGCACAAGAATCCTATGTTTGACAGTTATACTCCTTTGAATACATCACTGGAGAACTTGTATTTACAAACCTGTAACACAATTCAGTACCAAAAACCTGCACCAAAACCGTCGTCAGAGAGGCAAATCCAAACGGGAAAATTTTGCAGGTTCCATGAAAGCTACGGGCACAATACGAACGAGTGTCGTCACTTACAAGATCTCGTTGAAAAATTGATCAGAGAAAGGAAGCTGGAACAGTTTGTGCGGGCACCGCAGCCTAGAGAAGCGGGCCCATCAAATCACAACAATGATCCCGATCGACCGAGACAGGAGGATTCCACTTGTCCCCGCGGAAGATTGGTGATAAACACCGTCAGTGGCGGACCCGCTTTGTCAGGAGCCTGGAACGACGAGGATCTTCGTCACTGTTACACGTAACAGTCTCTATTCAATCTATGAATACTTTACAATTTCCTTTACATTCTGAAGTTTGAATTTGTAATAAGGCACCGACTTGCCATGTTTTTCCATTCCAGCAATAAATTACTATCTCTTCAAGCTAGAGCTGTGATTCACCGAATGCAACATTCAACAGTCACGACGCACGAAGAGCTAAGTTCCATCAAACAATGGAATTTATTCAAATAGCGAGTGACTGTGATACGACCGGCCACTTACTAAGTGAAACCTCAGCTCGGGGGCAAGCCATCACATCAAAGGCTGAACTGGACCGACACACGACAGTCCTACAACTAACTCCAAATTCCATGAGTGCGAATTGGAGGATAAACATCAAATAGATCGTTCCCATAGTGCGAACGGACTCTAAATTCCCAGAGTGTGAATTGGAGTATAAACATCAAATAAATCGTTCCCAGAGTGTGAACGGACTCCGAATTCCTAGAGTGTGAATTGGAGTATAAACATCAAATAAATCGTTCCCAGAGAGCGAACGGACTCTGAATTCCCAAAGTGTGAATTGGAGTATAAACATCAAATAAATCGTTCCCAGAGTGTGAACAGACTCCAAATTCCCAGAGTGTGAATTGGAGTATAAACATCAAATAAATCGTTCCCAGAGTGTGAACGAACTCCAAATTCCTAGAGTGTGAATTGTAGTATAAACATCAAATAAATCGTTCCCAGAGTGTGAACGGACACCAAATTCTCAGAGTGTGAATTGGAGTATAAACATCAAATAAATCATTCCCAGAGTGTGAACGGTCTCCAAATTCCCAGAGTGCGAGTTGGAGTATAAACATCAAATCCGTCGTTTCCAGAGTGTGAACGGACTCTAGGTTTAGGTTCCAAGAGTGCGAACCGAAGTATAAATCCATCGTTCCCAGAGTGTGAACGAATTCCTAAAAAGCCCAAATAGGTGTGACTGACCATCTATCGGCTAACTCCAACTTCCCAGAGTGTGAATTGGAGTATAAACATCTATTCCAGGTTCCCGGAGCGCGAACCGACACATCAATGCCAACTCCAACTTCTCAGAGCGTGAATTGGAGTATAAACATCAATTCCAGGTTCCCGGGGCGCGAACCGAAACATCCATGCTAACTCCAAGTTCCCAGAGCGTGAATTGGAGTGCGAACATCAATTCCAGGTTCCCAGAGTGCGAACCGAAATATACATGCTGACTCCAAATTCCCAGAGTGTGAATTAGAGTACAAATATCAAGTCAAAGTTCCTGGAGTGCGAACTGTATTACAAACACCGATAACTTTCAAATTTCGAGAGTGCGAACCAGATTATCGATCACAAATTATCCTAAGTCCCCTGAGTGTGGATGTGTGCTTAAAATTTGCAATAGGTGCGATCGAACACCGAAATACAAATGCCGTTTCTCGAAATTGGGGGCAAAAAGTTTAAGTGTTAATCACTAACCGAAGTGAAACATTGTCCGAAGTTCAACTCATTCATCAATCACGACATGTGATCAAGATTTCCAGACTTGGCAAATAAAACAAACTCTACTTGACGGTAAAAACACCACAAGTACACCGGACTGAAAGACAAATACTGTAAATACTTAAGCACAAAAGAAATGAGAATTGAAACAAGGAAGCTAAACTTTTTTTCAACTAACTGTATGTGAAGATTCATGTACAAGTTCTTCCAAAAAATTCTTAGTAGCAGGGGGCCAAGCCTGCATCTATACATAGCCTACGAAAGAAAAAAAAGTGACTTCCTAACTACCAAAAATGCACCAGAGGGGATCGTCTACTTTTTCTTCTTCGGTTTTCTCTTCAACGCGGAACCACTGGAACCGCTAACAGTCTTCCGCTTCGACCCCGTACCCTTGGCGGATCTTCTTCTGGCGAAGGCATGATATCGATGTATTCCTCCGAACTTGAACTTAAAGGAATATTCTCTTCTGGAGGAGTCGGAGGAGTCGGGTCTACCACTGGGAGCGGAACGGGCGCGCTGGTTCCGACAAGCGCGTCCCCAGAAGATATCGCCGCAAGAGGAGTGGGGCCAACCGCCGTCGTAACACACTCAGAATTACTGCCGTGTGCTGCCGCTTCCATCTCTGCATCGATTTGAGCAAGTATCTCAGCCTCACGAGCAACGCGAGATTCACGATAGGCAGCGGTGGACTGTGACGATACAATAGAAACAGGTGGGAACACGCCGAGAACAAATGGCATGCCAACAAAGAGGTCACTGTGCTGGCTCAAGAGTTCATTCATCATCTGTTCGTCGAAAGTAATTGAGCCCCCCGTGTCATCTCGGTCGGCGCGGCTGTCATCGTGGCGATCGCTTCAGTAATAATGGCCTCCTGTTCTTGATGTGACTCTTGGACTACAGGAGGTGCTATCGGTGTAACTTTGCTCACTGGACAAGAAAGAAAAGAAGTTGTCAGAACACGCTTCAATAAAAATTCTTCAGTTCAGACACGCAGTAGATTTGTGCAGAGTACCTTCCTCAACTTGACTCGTGGCTGACTGAACAGCTTCAAAAGAATGCTCCCTTATGGGAGATAAGCGTGGCTGCTCAGGGTCATAGCCTGGGGACAGTTGCAGCTCAGTCGCTGACGTCGGCTCCGATCCAGATTAAGTAATCATCTCTGAACTTGTAGCTGGATGCGCAACGCCAGACCCCTCACCAACTTCCAAGTGTTGGGTACCCAGCCTCTCTCTAGCATGAGAGATCATGAAATCGTGGAGAACCTTCTTCTCATCATCAGTCAATATATGGTTCTCCAACTCGAACTCATCAAAAACTTTGCCTGGCTGTGATGCTTTCTCTTCTTCGACTAATTAATTCCAGGCGTTGAACAAATGTGTCGGATAATCATCAAGCCACGTCAAATTTCCATGCCTCAGCACATTCGCATTATAAGTAATGAGAAGTTCTTCTATCTCTGTCTCTAGCTTAATCTCTGCTTGACGAACTTTCTCATCGACTTCGGCTTCCGTCTCGCGGACCTTTTCCAAGGCCGCATCCCTTTCCCTTCAAAATTCCACCGCCTGATCACACGCTTCCTGTGCGAAAACATTAGCGGTGTCCCTCTCCTTCATAATCTCTGAAACTTTGGCCTTGAGCTCGTTTAGCTCTTTCAAGGCCGCATCCTGCTCGGCAGTTACGATGGTGTTTCGGTGGTCCATGTCCTCCACCGTAGCATAATGCTCACGCTTCATCCTATCCATCGCTGCCTGAGCTTCATCAGCTTTTCTAATAGCTTCAATCTCTGACTTTCGAGAGGGCTCGGCCTCACTGCCGAGCACCTGCATAATACGGTCCTTTTGACCAAGTTCCTTCTCCAACCTCTCAATCGTGCCCGCTCGGTCAAAGGCCACCTTGGACGCTTTCTTTGCGGTTTTAGACCATTCCTGATACTGGAAGAATACATCTGATAGGTAATCATGCATCATAGGTGCAACTGTCGCTGGTATCCTTTTTAGATGTGGGGGGAAGACAAAACCATCGAAGCAATTTTTAGGAAAATCTTTCTTCAGCTGAGCAAGCGTAACTGCTCCTTCCTCCAAGGGCTCTGTCAATGTCTACTCTGTTGATGGGGAGGCCGCGATCTCCGTTCTACGATGAGTATCAGACCTCGATGATTGGGAAGACGGCTTGGGCCGTGAAGTTTCTGGAGGCCTCGAAACATAAACCAAAGGCGGTGCGCGAGCTCTAGGAGGTGGCATGCGAGATCGAGACCGACGCCTATAATCTTTGTCTCTGTCAGAGCGCTCATGACTTGAGCGCCCATAGTCATAGTCTTTATCTCCTTCCCTCCTATATGGTTCATAATATGAAGAAGACTTGCATTTTTGCGAAGATTGCCAAGCATCGAGCCTCTACCATACATGGTATCTGCAAAGCAAAAAACATAAAATGAAATTAGTAATCTCTCACAGTGAACATATTACACTTAGAAATCGTGTAGTGCCGTGAAGTGTAAATGTAAGTGCAACCCCTCGACCAACCAGATGTGTCAACCGCACTAGTGGGTAGAGACTCGCTCAAAACTAAGGCTTCTGAAAGTTCGTCCAATCCGACATCATGCTGCAAGGACACATCGTTTGGAATTGGAATATCGGCAAGCCCTTCATAAAGATTCTCAGTCCTTGGGGAAGGCATCTTCGAAATTCTAATTCCGAAGGCGGGTCGGGCCGTGACGGCCGATTTCCATCTTCCCTTTTTAGGTGACTCAACAACGGGTGCCTTGCCTTTTCTTTGCTCTTCGGTATCCTGGGCTGCATCCGTAGATCGCCCAATGGCTCCTCATCAGTATGAGTTCTCTCAGAGTCAGCCTCCTCAATTATGAAAACTTTAGGTTTTCTTCGTTTAACTCGTTCTTTTGAGGTGGTTATTAATGCACCGTCGAGCATTATACTTTGTCTCCGCTCAATCAACTCAAGGATTCTGAGATTCCTATCTGTCAATAGCAACTCAATATTGCTCTCTTCACTTGGGATTTCTTGAAAAACCCGAACTATCTCCTTGAAACGTTCACCTTCGGGTCGTTGAATTACGGCTGAAAAGGAAAAGAGATGTGAGTTCGACTTCAAATACATCAGTTTTATCAACTACCCAAAAAAATAGCAATACTCACGTCTAAATAGCCATCGTCGAGCGAACCCTGGGGTGCACCTAACATAAAACCACTCCGTCCTGAAGTAGCTCAATCTAATCCAAGCCCCTGTGATCACTTGGCAATTTCTTACCGCCTCCAGGAATGTAAAAAATGGACTATGAGCCCGACTCTTGAAGTTAAACAAGTATCTGATCTCAACCGGGAGCGGTGGTCGATAGAGATATTCCATAAATGCAATGAACAAGCTATTGAGTGACGCATATCCATTCGGATGCAGCTGAGATGAGGCGATCCTCAAAAACGACAATACTTCTCTTATATACTGGTTAAACGGAGGGAGTGTCCCAACCGTGCACGCGTGGCGATTGTATGCGGTATATCCCTCCGGTGGATTGTGTCGTCTATCATTTGGCCCCGGCAGTAATACGTCATCCATCGACAAACCATGCCTTAAACATATTCTTCCTAGCATGTCTTCCGAAATGTTGGACGGAACAGAGTCTGACGGATTACTAATGAAGGATGCGTCAGGTAACTCATCCAGAGCTGGACCGATAACTTCAATCTCAATCTCCGGTACTTCAAGCACTGGAGGGACTGAACTCTGAGTTTCTTGCGGCTGCGAACTTGAAGTTTCCATAACTAGCTAAGTCATGAGAAATCATCGTTAGATGCTAAAGAGCCCGTGCATTCCTAGGTGTAAAGTGCATGAATGTGTCGTGCAGCGCTGTGCATTACTTGAGCAAATTCTACAGGGTAAACTGAAATGTATGAACGGCAAAACTCTGAAAATCAGACCGGAAATGACCGTCATCGCTGACCGTCACAACCGTGCCATCCAGGCGCAAGCGGTCAATCCAAGTTAAAGTTTGTTATATTTTTGTTAAGTTGCGGTTCCATCGGCGAGCTTCGAAAGGTAATCCAATATGCAGTTCTACGGTCAAGTTCAGTCATGCAAGGCAGAAGCTCGTCGGAGTCAAATATTTTTGTGCGCGGAAGTTCTCTAAATTCGTCTAATTTCAACTTGGAATCGGTCGCCGCAGTCCAAATTCGTATCGATTCGGAGATATATCATCGACTATGTTCGAATCGATACGTTTCGTATCGATCAGGTTCGACTCGATACGATTCGTATTGATCCAGTTCGAAATGATACGTTTCGTATCGATCGAGGGCACGCCAGTTCGCATCGATCTGAGAACACTGGCTTCGCATCGATCGCCGCTCTCGTATTCGCATCGATACGATATCATACAATCTGGATCGATTCGAAAACTCCTATTGCAGATCGACACGACACGAAGGCAGAGTCGTTCCTCCACAACTCCTTCTTCACCAAAAAGGCCTCAACTCCATGGCCGCGCTCCATCCCCAATCTTGCTCTCACTCGTCCAGATCTTTAATTCATCGAAACCGGTCATAAAAGCAAGAAGGATGCTTGAGATTTCGAGTTTCGTCGTTCTGAACATGATTCTATCAATTAATTACCTGATTTTAATGTTTAATTTTGAAGGATTGAAGGACTGAATCAATTTGAAGGCTAAAACTGTTCTTTCTCTTGAACTCTCTATCGATACGAAAGCGAACGACAGCAGTAAAAGTGAAAAAGGTGAAAAATGGCTAAGTCCACAGTATTTATATGAAGCCTCGGAAGAACTGGGTCGTTTCACCTCCCAGTCCACTCGACCGGTCGCAACCGGTCAAACCACGGGATCGAATCGAACGCCCTGTTCGAATCCATCGGACCAAGACTCTCTATCTATTCGAAATGGACAATAGATCCATCGATATGAAGCAAGCAGCAAGGACGGCTGAAGATTGTGAACTCCATCAGCTCGAAGCCTCGTTCGCATCAACAAGTTCGCAACTCAATCCACTGCATATTGATACGAACATTAATTTCGTATCCATCAAAACCTATCGATATGAATAGCAGTTTGGTATCTATCATTCCTCATCGATACGAACAAATATTTCGTATCCATCCAAGCTCATCGATACGAACTATCATTTCGTATCCATCATTTCGACTCGCATTGATATGAAAAACTACCTTTCAACCTTTTACATCGATTCAGGAGAGGGTCGATACAAGAGGATAGTCAAAAACAACCATCAAGCGTTGTTTTAACTCGAATTTCAAATCGGTTCAGGAGAGAATCGATACAAAATTCAATAACAAACAAAACTGACAACGACTCATGAACACTCGACGCTAACGAGAGTCAAGTTAACATATATGTATATATGTCAGACTAATATTCGATTTTCAACATTCATAGGGGTCAAATACTCATCTCACTTATAACAATCAACAGCTGAGCACTATTATACAGCAATCAATCATATCAACACAAGGTTACAACCTTCAACAAAAGAGCAATGATTGTTCAGAGAAAAATTGCAGCTTTTCAAAGCACGTCATGTTTCCATAAGACGTACTTTGGAGGGCAAATGTTATCCCGCTTTTTGGCAAAGCCGTGATGCCAAAATATCGATCAAAAACAAAGGACAGTTCATCTCAAAGATTGGTTATACTTTACTTCATTATGAATATCGCTGAATTTTGTCCGAGTCCAGATTGAGCTACAATTGATAGGACATGAAAACAAGAAAAGCCATAAAAGTCAGCTGTTGAATATGCGCTTATAAGTTTTTGTTTGATGATAATAAACATATATATTCATTTAAATGTATTTGGTTATGTACTATTTTGTTTTACATAGATTAAATAAATATTTGTTGAATAAAATAAATTATACAGAATTTGAATTTGAATTCAAACAGAACAAGTTACACAGATTTTGAATTCAAACAGAAATTTTATTCAAACAAATATTTATTACAATCTTGAATAGTACAAATTCATGCTCTCACTATACATATACATTTCTGATTACATCACGATTACATCACAAATATTTTTACATTGATAACCTCACTACATATCACTCACACTCGTATTTTGTCTTCAACTGCATTCCGGTTTGAATCCAGCATCTGAGCAATCTGCAAAAATATTCACTAACGCAGTAAAATTGAAAAAGAAATATTTTTGCAATATAAAATGAAATACAATTTTTGAAAATATCGTTTGCCTCAGTTATTTAGGTTGTTCGTCATCATTCACACTTGATTTCATCACAAAGTCGTGCATATAGATATTACAGGGACATGTAACGATAAGTGGCTGCAATACACACGTGTATATTCATACACATGTGCATTGCCTCGCCAACTCGTGTGCGCAGCCAAAAATAGCAAGCGTGCAAGCACAACATGAAAGGAATCGAGTCAGTAAGGCAATGCGCAAAATCAAGACAGCATCAAACAGCAACAGTGAAGACTGCATAAGTGCTACAAGCCAAATCATCACAATGAACACCACTGACCAGTGAATACAATATAAAGTTGCAGACTCCAAGTTACAAACTCAAGATTACAGGGCAGTGGACAGTACAAGACTGACTCAAATACACAACTACAAGGCATTTTCATTGCAACTGCATAGCAACTCAACAAAGAACAGTACAAACATGAAGTGTGCAAAGAAAGTCAATGAACACTACAACAATGACCAATGAACAAAGAACAGAGACCAGACAGGTCAATCAACAAGGCAGATCACAAATGCATGCCACCAAGTAAACAAACTTAGGCAAATCAGTAACCAACACAATACCAAGTTCAACAACATCAAGTACAAGTCTCAAATGTCCAGTTAAAACTTCAACAAGACAAGTGATGCTCAAGTAAAGTTAAGAAAAGATCAGCTACAGAAATGCATGCAAGTGTCAAAGTACAGGTGCAAGTAGTACAAAAGAGCAAGTACAATTCGAACCAACATGGCCAAGACTACTGAAAACAACATGACAACACTGCATCAATGCAAAATGGAATACTGCAACTACACAGACCAAACTTTAACAAACAGTTCAAGTGCAAACCAAGTTCATATGCAAAGAGCTCGAGCATGAGATATGGCAACTACAGTAATGCATCAGTGACCAACTACAGGAACAGCAAGGTGATCAAACAAACAAAGACCAAAGCTACAACCTCGCATGAAGACCAAATGTCCAGACTAACATAATGCAAGACAGTGGTCATAAATGGAATAACAACATCGAGCCAGAGCCGTCAAGTTCAAATATCACACAAGTACAGGCCGCAACAGTATGCACCAGTTCAAACATTTATCAGAGAGTATATGGAAGGGTCAGTGATACAAGGCAATACACAAGAGCATACAAGTGCAACACAAGAAACAGATAGAAATGAACTTATGAAGCAGTGCAAGTGCAAATCACCAACTGCAAGACCTCAAGTGATATGGTGAAGCAGCATGTAATGACATTATATACAAATGTAAAGAACAATGGTGATGCACTGCAGATATCCTGACAGCAAGCACATGTATCCAAGTACAAGCTCGTGTCGAAGTTACCGAAGTCAGCATGAAATTTTACAGGGCAATCAACAGAGATGATCGAAGTAAAATACTAATCAAGTCAGAACTCAGTGAAGTCAGTGAAGTCGAAAGCAATAGGGATGAACACTGTAAACATTGAAGCCGTGGATATGATTCAAGAAATCAAAACAGTGCAGTGATGATCAGGGCACAAAACCAAGTAAGAAATTCAAGTGTGTAAATTTGAAAAAGTCAAATGAATTCAACACCGTGGTGACCACGTAACAAAATCAATGCCGTATCGATCACGTTGAGAAAGTAAATCAGGAAAGACGTGCGCAACAGGAAATTGAAAATTAGGAAAGTGATGAAGCCGTGAATTCATATAAATTCAACCCGAAGGTATCATCATCGGTCATGAGCTTCAATTCACAATCAAACTATCAATCACAAACCCAAGTTCATCATCGGCAAGCAGAGCAATAATCGAATTCAAGCATTCAAGCAAAAAGGAAAGTTACATACCAAATTGAAGCCGAAGCCCTAATTTCACAATCGATCAACAGAGGAGCTAAGAAAATCAGATAATCAACATAAGCGTGCTCCAGAAAAGCCCCAATTTGGATTGAAGAAACAAAGCCGCAATTTTACAATAGCAAAGAAAAAGGGACCGAAGCCCTAGTTTTGAAAGAGAAGATCAGCCGCAAATAATTCACGAGCAAAAGAAGGGAACGGGTTGAAATTCAAGTGGGCCGGCCTTATTATTAAAAGGGGGATTTAATTTCTAATTTAATTAAAGGGGTTTTCTTTATTTTTGAGCAAAAATTGTAGATTCAAGTTCGTATTTTAATTTTTGCTCCTGCGGTTATTTTTGAAGTTGTTTTTTCTTTTCGAGTCGAAGAATCTGTAAATCACCACCTAGGGATTAGGTAGTGTCAGATTGTCTATTTAGAATTAGTTCAGTGAGCAGGGTGTGCGAGTTTGCAAAATTCTATTGTAGGCGGGAGCAGAGTTTGCAAGTAAGCGAAGCTCTATAGGCAGGAGGCAAAGTTTGCGAGTAAGCGAAACCTATAGGCGGAGCAGGGTGTGCGAGTCTAGTAGAGTGTTTGTGAGCGTGGAGCAAATGTTTGTGAGCAGGGTGTGCGAGTCTAGTAGAGTGTTTGTGAGCGTGGAGCAAATGTCTGCGAGTCTAGTAGAGTGTTTGTAAGCGTGATACTGTTTAATTCTAATAGAAATCTGTGAATGCAGCAGTAGGCAGGGGTTGCCGAAGCTGGGTAAATTTTGTGTGTGATTTACTTTTCAGCATATTTATTTCTGCTATTATATTTCTGTGTTTAATTCGAGAAAATTTGCTATAACCCTATTCACCCCCCCCTCTAGGGTTAATCTAGATCCTACATCAGCATCTCAAATTTCAAGTCAATCCGAGTTCATATGCTCAAGTTATGATCGATTCAATCTAGAGGAAACGACCCAGCATTCGTATCCATTGCCGCCGTTGATTTCGTGTCCATCATCGAACTTCGGTTCAAATCCATTAGCAGTTTGTATCGATCAACTTCGTATCTATCAAAGTGCCGCCGTTCGTATCGATTAAGTTCGAATCCATCATGCCTCGGTTCGACTCAGTCTCATTTGAACCCATCGGCAGAAAGCCCACTACGCATCCATCGAAAGATGACCTACTTCGTATCGATCAGGATTGGCCGTGTTCGAATCCATCGAGTTTGTATCGATGGACTTCGTACCGATGGACTTCGTACCCATCGGCATATGAAGCGCTTTGTATCCATCAGCCAGTATCTGCTTCGCATCCATCAGATGACCATCCTTCGTATCCATCGAAGGGTTCAAGTTCGCATCGATTGACTTCGTATCCATGGAGAAGCTACAAGGCTCGTATCCATTAGAGAAAGTCTTGTTCGTATCCATCGACCATCGGTTGTTCGACTCCATCAGTGAAGCCTTATTTGAATCCATCAGTGAGGCTTCATTCGAATCCCTCAGCGAAGCCTTGTTCGAATCCATCAGTGAGGCTTCATTCGAATCCACCGAGTCAACAAATTTGATGACGTGTCGTCCCTCGATACGAATGAGGCAAAATATATGGAGTCGATGCGGTCAACTCGGAGTGAAGACCGGATCGAGGCAAAATGTACGTACCATGCCATCACAAGTCCATGTGATTTGATCGATTCGAAACAATCGATTCGAAGGAATCGATTCGAACCGAACAGCAACCGAAGGATTCCATTTCGTATCTACGATATCTAGAGATCTACTGATCCAAATGCCATGAAATTTTCACAGGAGATTGCGTACTTGCTAAGGAACGTCTCCACCCAATTTCAGCTCAATTGGATGTCATCTTGATCGATATGAAATGACTTCGTATCGATTGCCAATCAAGTCGAAACTTCCTGAGGTTGGTCGCGTGGGACCACTCACGTGCCAGAAAAAGTCTTCCGAGATTTGAGCGAAGTCTCAGCCTCCTACGCCTATAAATAGAGCCCCATAGCCTACAGAAAAAGGATCTTTTGACTCTCAAGCGCCCAGACTCCGTCGGATCGAGATCTCCATCATCCTACATCATATTCTTGCTGTTGACTTTGAATTTCCAGATTGTAACTTGCTGTTGCTCGCTGTAATCGCTTGTAATCATTCAAAGAGAATCAATAAAATTGCAAAAACTTCACAGTGGACGTAGGCAACACGCCGAACCACTATAAATCGCTTGTCTACGCATTTATATTATTGTTACTTGGAGTTTTTGTTAGATAATCCTCATTTTCAATTTACATTCTTCTTTATTATCTCCTCAAAGACTCCCGAAGAGTGTTGTGACCAATTTTGGTGCAAACAATTCCTAAGTAAAATTTGATCCAATCATATTAATTCCTGAAGTGTAGTTGGTTGGCAACTCAGTCACTTGTTCTAGTATTGGGAAATCCAGTGAGCCTAGTTTAGACGTAGTACTTTGTCCGCCCTGTTAGGAACTGGAGATGGTGGTTTTAATGAAAACAACCTTTGTAACTTATTTTATTATAACTTATATACTAGAACTATTGTCTAGTTATATGTTATGCAGGATATATACAAGGCAGGCACTGATTATTGAAGACTGTACAATATAAAGATCAAGAATGAAGGAATCAAGTTTGAAGACTCATGAGTATCAAGATCAAGATCTCAAGATACGTGTCTAGTTTTTTTTGTTAAAACTTATAATAGCATCGAAATCTTCATTCTAAATTTCATTTGGGATGGTACACATTTCAACCTTCTTAGTGGCTTACAAACCCACGACAAGTAGCTTACAAACTTACGACAAGTGGCTTACAAACCCACGAACATCTTGGTTTTGTATAAGTTCTCGAGTCTTGATATGATGAGATATTCTGTAGGAAGAAGCTTGCAAAACTACTTCAAAATGATTTTCAAAATGCTTTTCATAATATTTTAGCCTTAAAATTATCTTTTCAAATGATTTTCAAAAAAGATGTTTTAGCCTTAAAATATTCTTTATTTTTGTTTTTAAATAAACTCTTGTTTTAATCCAAAATTATTTTACCTTGTTTTCCTTTCTATACCATTTACAAAACAAATTTTGCATTGTTTTTAACATAGGGGTGTCGACATCGTGGGATACCCCTTGTCGACATGATGGCTGTTGAATTCAAAAGTTTCAATTTTCAAAAGAAGTGTCTATTCGTTTAAATCTCTTCACGAATGGTTATGACCGTTAGTGCTTTATAAATAACCTTCACAAATGAATTTTTTAAACTAACTAATTTCATATTTTCTTTACTTCTCTTCTCCACAAATCCATATTCTATAATTTTTACATTTTTAAGATCATGCCGAAATTCTGCCGAATTCTCAAGTGAATCAAGTTAGAATCTCATTCTTTTTTGACTCTCTTTCCTCTCTCAAAGATCAAAGTGCTATTCAGAATTATAGGATTAATTTATAATCAAAAGTTTATCAAGTCTCTCTATAAGGTGTGGTTGTTCTTGAAAATCAATTGGGTAGTCTTGAGTCCCGTAAATCAAGAGAGTTTGCCTCGGACTCATGAGACGGGAGTGTACCTCAAGGCCTTTAGAAATTGAGGATTGTAATCTCGACATTGGTATAATAAAAATCTGTATAATGTGGTTTGCCTTGGTACATGACTGGATGTATGGTAACTCCAAACCTGTATAAAATCCGGTGTGTTTTTTCCTTTACTGCTTTTTATTTACTTTCTACATCTGTGTTTGATTATGTGATTGTTCTGTGATTAAGTTCTGCATTTGTTTATATCATAATTTTCAAATTAGTTCATATAAGTCTTAAAATCTATTAAGCACTATTCACCCCCCTCTAGTGTTAAATTAGCCTTAAGATCCTTAATCCGCACTCCCTTTCACTCCCAACAAATCATGAAGTTTTTTTCAATCTTCTCATGATTAGAGTCATGTATGGAAGCAGACGGATGGTTCATCAGGTCATATTTTCCAGTAAATTTATGACTATAGGATTGGTTGATTGGATGTTTATTCGCATGGGATTCTTTATGATAATTTAAATTTAATTAAGAGTTATCCCTTGATAATTAGAATTCTATCTGAAGGTTAATAATTGAATCTTATGGAATATTCGTATTAGAAATCACTGCAAGAGATACCGAATTTTTTGGATATAAAATAATCAAAGACCAATCTTCTAATTATAAAAATTAATCAATTGGAAATGTAGATATGTTTTGGTATTCGATTACCAATTAACTAAAAATAAATGACTTATTATTTACTCTAAAAAAGAGTATGATTAAGAATTATTTGATGCAATCATCGCCTAATTAAGAAATACAATCCTATGAGTTTTCTATAAGATGTTTAATAGTGATGATTATTAGCTTATTATTATATGAATAAACTAGGGTAGGTAAAGAATAAGTATTTTTAATTTTAAAAGAGTATTTTTGAAGTGTATATATATTATGGGTGTTAAATCGCCCGTTAAATGTTTTAAGGATTCTGCTCGGGACGTTTGGCCAACATACTCAATAGCAATTCCTAAACAATCAAACGAGACAATCGGACATGCATTTTTATTAAAGTAAATATTTGGAACAATCAGTTTTTTTGAAATATGTTAATTTAAGAAGAATAAAAATATTTTTGAAAACTAATGTCGTTTAAAATAAAATGATATTTCAAAATATATACAAAGATAACTATGTATATTAAGGTTTTGAAAAAATTAAGGTATGTCTATATTATAAAAAGAATAGAAATATCTAATAAATTATATGAGTAATAATATAATGTTGGGCTTAGATGCTTAATCCTAGAGATCACCGAGAACAATGGCAAGGTGATGTTGATTTTGTATTCAACACCTTAGTCAATGGTCAAGGCAATTTATTATGAATAAATGGAAAGGTAACATTATGTGTTACTTATGATATTTGGGAATTGTTTTAAGATTTGCTCTAAAAAGTTGAATTTGATATAATCCTTTAGATAAGCTATGAAAAACAATTATAATCTAAGAAAGAACACATAAGTGTAAATTTCCTTAAATAGCCAAATTAACAAAAGCTAAATAGAAACATGATTCATTTACTTAAGTCAATTGAAAGCAAATTCTAAATGTTAAAAAGGGCAACTACTAAACTCAGAAATAACCTTAGGTTAAATAATATATAAGTTTGAGATGCTGTCTCTAATGTTATGTGGAATAAAAATATGTGTAAATGACTTTATTAATTAATTCATTTTTTGGATACTAATCCTGGTATTATAAAAAAAATTTGATAATGCTTTGGGCAACATATGTTATATACATTAATTCACTATTCAAACCTTTTATTAAGGAAGATAACTATTTAAACTTAAACAATTAAGATTTCAAAGTATCTTGAAAATTGTAATGATGACTTTATGGACTATATTTCCTTTGAATATTAATCAAAATATTAAGGGTAATTTAATGTATTCCAAAGAAGGGGCTAGAGACTTAATAATGATCTGTGAGTTATATATATATTGTGTGTATGTGTACGTATATTTATTTGTATGTGTGTGTGTGTATTGATTCAATATTAATTAAGTAATGTCTAAGATTTCATACCAGTTACTGAGAATGGATTCATTTCAAATAGAATAACCAAAAATTTTAAAAGGTTTTTGGGATCAAAAGATGAGAAATTGTAAATGGAAAATCCAAGGGTAAGAAATAAGATTATTTTCATTTGGGTGTTATCCATTATAAACTTTGTTGAAATAATATAAAACTCATCTAAATTCTAGTAAAAGACAAATTTCATGTATAAATTCTTTTGGTTCATATATTATATAATAAAGAGGTAGTGATTGAACTATAAGGGATTTAATTACAAAGTCCTTATTTGAAAATTGAAATAAATGATATGAACTCTTTAGAATAGTTATAAAAATTGAATCTTTCAAATTAATGCAAAGTAAGAATTCTACTCAGAATGGAAATAAGAAAATCGGATATCTGAATGAATATTATTTGTAATTGGGTTTTTTCCGAGTTTTAAAAATTAATCCATAACTTTTAAATATGATTAATTAAGCAAGCATCTTAGAATATTAAGAATGATAAGTGTTTTGAATTGAGAAAATGCTTTAATAAATTGAGATGTGAAAATTTGGATTAAAATTTGCTTTGAAATTTGCAACTAAGAACGTCTTTTGGGTTATAACCTTTGTTTGATTTGCTGAGGTTGGAATTTGTAAATTTTAAATCCTTCTAAACAAGTTATTGAAGTAATCCATAGTGCAATTTGGAAATGAGGTAACTAAGCAAATTTCTTGAAGTAAAAGGTTATAGAAAATTTGTGAATTCAAACCAATCATTTGAGTTTATCTCATATAAATAATGAGCAAAACTGTATCTTACAAAATTACATAGAGAAATCCTCATGGTTTGAATGTAGATAAAAATCATAAAAATCTATCTTATGATTATATTCTAGACTTTGGTAGCACTAGGAGGATCGTATCTGCCTTAATTGAATTTTCCTAATGTTGATAGTTTGTAATCCAAGATCGGTATCGAAACTTTTAAGACTTTATTTGAGAGGTCATAACGATCACTCTCGTGTTAGCTTGAGTCTGAAATAATTTGATCATAAGTCCCGACTCTATTCGTGAACCTTTTAGAAAGATCTTGAAATCTTTGGGGGAGATCAGATCTTTATTCATTTTCCTTCCTTGTTGGGTGACTGGTATTTCAGTCAATTTGGGATGATTTCTCTTTGATATGTGGGACCCTACCCACCCATGGACGTAGTGGCCCTATTGCTTATCAAGTTTCTTTACCAGTCCAATTCTTTGGCATTCATAGCGTTCTTTATGTATTTCAGATTTGGAAACACTTTAGAAGTTTTGATTTTATTCTTAGGCATAGAATCCATGTTGCATTTAAGATTCTTATTTATATTAACTCTCGATCATAGCTTATACCATTTGAATAGATGCATTGTCCATAATTGGTCATTGACTTTTCCCTTAAGGAAAATTACGGAGATGCAATTTTTGTAAGTGGGGAGTCTGTAACGACCTGGTTGGGATTATCTGAAATTAAACATAAAATATGATTCAATTTATCTAAATTAATTTTCAGATGAAATTGGATTATTTTATTTGGCTTTGTTTCAGTTTGAAATAAACTTGGAATTAAATAAATAAGAAATTTATAAAATGGTTTTTTCCAAATGAGACAAATATAATCGTAAAATTCATAGTAAAATGGTTAGAAATTTATATGAATAAATTTCTGAGATTAAATATCGAATTGACAAAACGAAATATATTTTTTGTGCATTTTATATAATTTATATGGATTTACATTGTAACGATCCCGATTTTGAGTCAAATTTAAATTGGTAATTAAAATAAAATTTTGAATTAAATAGAAATAAATTTGAACTTTTCCAAATTAAATAAGATATTTTTTTTTATTTATACATATATATAAATTTATTATAAATTGAATTTTGAAATTGAACTTCTAAAATAAATATTTTGAGAAATAATTTGAATTTGAAAACTCTATAACTTAAAACTAATAAAAATTTGTTTTGGAATTATTATATACATATGTATATATATTTTGAAAGTTATATTTTGAATTTGATATAAATAATTTTCGAAAGATAATTAAGTTAAATTCTATATTTTAAAACTTATGTACATATAAGATATATACGTGTTTATTTATTAATGTATAATTTAATTTTCAAAATCATTTTTTTAAGGTTATATAAATATTTATAAAAGGAAATGTGTAATAACCCTGGTTTTAGTGATTACCTGTAAATATTAAATTGTAACCAAGTTATTGTTGTTTTACTTCAGCGCATTCCTATTATATTTCAGCAATCATACAAAGTAAGTATTAGGTATAGTTACACTAAACGATTTCTTCCTCATCTTTGCGATTACAGTCAAGATTTAGCTAGAAATGTGAGTTAATAAACTCATCTTTGATTAGAGAAGATAAACTCCAGATTTATGCCGAAAGAAGCAAGCTTTGAACATGAAAGGGCTTCAAAAAGTTGTAGAACTCAATAACCAGACATGCAAACAAAAGATTCACTGTAATCAGATAATCACTTCTCAAAGATTTATATTTACCATATCTTTCACGTTTCTAATCCAAATTCAATAATTTTAGATGTTTCGAAAAGCATAGACATTGTATGTTGGGTGTGTTTCGATCGCCCCCTTCCCTACCACCGAACCAACTCTCACCGGACCGGCTCCACACCATGCCCATGAACCATCAAACCACCGAATCAAAGCCCCTCCTAGCAATGCCGGTCCAAAGCCCCTCCTCGCAATGCCGGTCCAAAGCCCCTCCTAGAAATGCCGGTACAAGGCCACTCCAGGCAGTGCCGGTCCAAGCTCCTCCACGCATCACCGAACCAATCATCTTTCCATGCCCGTCGAGCCAACCCCTGCCGAACCAATGCCACTTCACTCACAACTGAATCGAACTCCATCCAACCCCTACCAGACCGAAAGCCGCTCCAACTATCTCCAGACCAAAGTCTCGCCGAACCAACACTACCAGGCCAGATTGCTTCAGCCCAGGCCCACCAGCAGCTATATACATCCAAAACCCCTGCCCCCAGCCTCACTCTATAAATAGAGGGGCAGAGGTACAACAATGGCAGACAAGTTTGAGAGTTCAAGCACGGAAGGAACTTTCAAACAACTTTCATATACTTGTATACAAAGCTTTGTACTTGTAATCTGAAAGAAAAAGGAGAATAACATATAAAGTGGTCATAGGCACGTTCTGGCCGAACCACTATAAATCTGTGTGTCTTTTACAGTTTAGTCCATCTATTTTATATATTTGCGTAAATCACCCAAACCATCCAGATCAACATAAAATCCACTAATTCATATGACTCGGAGGTGTTTGCCCTTTTTTGTGCAAACATTTTTGGTGCTTTCACTGAGAACCAGGAGCTCGAAGCTTCAGCTTCTCCCACTTAACCCTTTTTCTGTCAGCATCGTTCATTGCTTGGAAAATATGGCTCCCGGACGGAAGAAAGATGCTAACAAAGGAAAGGACATCGCAACTGGCAGTATCCCAGATTCAGTGATCAGGGACCAAGACAATCGTCCAGTTTCAACAGCAAATTTAAATCAGGAAAATCCGACAGCCCCTGCTACGGAACAACCAATTACAAGGGCGGATCTGGACAGGATTGTGGCAGAAGCAACTAACCGCTTCGCATCTCAACAAGAAGCCTTGGTGGACCAACTCATGTCACGCTTAAGGGATGCTGAAGAATCCAACCGTAACACTGAATCATAGGGTGAGTCCCGGTCTGGAGGATCTGGGAGACGACAAAGGTCTTTCTTCTTCGAAGAGGCTAACAACAGAAACAGCCATGGTAGGAGCCGAGCCCGGACTCAGCCCGAATTCCGACCCGAGGAAACACTTGGAACCGAACCCAACGGGGGAGGTGCCAGGCAGGGGTCGGATGTAGTTGATCCTGTCATGCTACCTAACCATGAAAACACCAGTAGATGGGGCCGAGCTGGTGTCCGGCCCGAAGTTGGACCCGAGGAAGTGCTGAGAACAGAACCCAACAGGGGAAGATCAAGGAAAGGGCCAACTGTGGCTGACCCTAGCATTCCCCTGGAAGACCAGAGGCAGCCATTGGAGAATGTCAAGAGTGATAAACGATACCATCCTTACAGGTCATCTGGACGGAATCAATAACCAAACTCATTTTTATCCGCTCCAAGTTCTGAGGAAAGGATGGCGCGATTGTTCAGGGAGTGCGTCCAACGGGAGCAAAGGGAACGAGGGATAGGCGCTAGGGTAACCAGCCCTTCCGCTCGCAATATCGAAACCGCCATCACCCCTCGGGAATGGAAAATGCCAACGATGGAACCTTACAAGGGAACCTTTGACCCCATAGTACACTTACAGAGATACACCCAGCATATGCTCATGAGCGGAGCAACGGAGGGAGTATTGTGCAAATGCTTCCCACTTTTCTTGGCAGATCTAGCTACCTCCTGGTTCTGCCACCTACCCCAAGGGTCCATTAGCTCATGGGAAATGTTGAAAGAAAAGTTCATCAGCCAGTTCCGCGTCGATGTGGAACAACCCAAGGACGCTTATTCCTTATCTAATATCAAACAGAAGCCCGGGGAGACAGTGCAACAATATCTAACTCGATTCAACGCCGCAACGGCCGCAGTCCAAGATGCCGACGAGAAACTTATCCTAATGGCCCTCTGCAGTGGTGTACATCCGGATACTAAATTTACTAGAAGACTAACCAAGGAAAAACCAGCTACTTTACCTGATTTCTTCCATGAAGCTGGAAAGTATATGAGACTTGAAGACGCTGCCACTTAGAGGCAATCAGGGCAACATGCTAAGACAGCTACAGACAGGGTTTCCGTTGCAGCAAAGGATGTTCGAAGAAGTGACTCTAGAGACAATGCTCGGGGAAAGAAGGGAGAAAAGCGCTTATATCGACCAGGACCAAGATTTGACTCCTACACTCCTTTGAATGAAACAATCGAAAACATCTTCCTAGCCACTCAAGACGAAGTTAGATACAAGCGCCCCCCGCACAAGAAGGAGTCAGATAACGCACTCAAGTCTGGAAAGTTCTGCCGCTTCCACGAATCCCATGGACATGACACTAATGAATGCCACCATCTCCGGGACTTGATTGAAGAACACATTAGAAGGAGGAGACTGGAACGCTATGTAAAAAGCCAGAATAGGACTCCAGCTCCCGCCAATGAGAACCCAGGGTTACCCCTCCCAGAAGGAGGCGGAGGAAATCGCAACACCAACGGCTCTAGTCAAGAGAAAATAGTGGTCCATACCATATCAGGAGGACCATACATCGCCGACAGAAGCTGGGCGGAGATGGAAAGATACGGTAAGTCACTTAGAAACGCTGAAGGCCACGTTAATTCTGTTATGGAAGAACGCCACCCGAAACGGAAAGAGAATGAAGACATCACATTCAGTAGGCGTGATCTAGAGGGAAGACAGTACCCACACATGGATCCTATGGTCATCTCTGCCTGGTTCGGTCCGGCCAAAGTTTTTTGAATTTTAGTAGACACTGGAAGCTCGGTAAATATCCTATTCAAGCATGCTTTCGACAAAATGAAGCTGTCAATGAAGGATGTGTCTCCCTGCAACAAACCACTGCATGGTTTCACTGGAGATGCGAAGATGCCCCTCAGGCAACTAGACCTTTTTGTTGAAATAGGAAGTCATCCCCGCTCCGTTGTGCGAAAACAAACATTTGTGCTAATAGAAAGCCACTCGGCATACAACGCCTTTTTAGGAAGACCAGCCTTGTCTGACTTCCAAATTGTCCTAGCCCCATGGTGCCTGTAAATGAAATTCCCAACAGATAACGGAGTAGGAGAAATAGAGGGAGATCAAGACGCCGCTCGAGATTGTTATGTAACTGAGCTTCGCAATAACCGCAGGAAGGATAAAGGGAAGGATGCAGAGACTTCTCTCTGCACGAAAAGCCTGAAAGCATAGCAATTAAAGAAAGCCCCTCCTCTTCGATATACAAGCGATCCTTTCAACGAATTAGACCCCAGGGACAAAGAGGAGGAGGCCACCACCGAGCCTGCAGAGGCTATGGAATTTGTATCTGTAGACAAACACGACCCAAGTAGACTGCTGAGAGTCGAGTCTCAGTTAAGAGCGGAGTCGAAAGATCAACTCGTCGATTTTCTTCGCCACAACATGGATGTATTTGCGTGGACGCACACCGACATGACAGGAATCTCTCCAGACGTAGCATGCCACATACTGAACATCGATCCCACCAAGGTGCCAGTGAAGCAGAAAAAGAGGAGCATGGGGGCAGAACGATCGGCAGCCCTCGAGGAAGAAGTAAAGAACTTACTTGCCAATGACTTCATACGAGAAGCCATCTACCCAGAATGGATCGCCAACCCGGTACTGGTAAAGAAAGCTAATGGGAAGTGGTGAACATGCATCGATTTCACCAACTTAAATGACGCTTGCCCGGAAGACTGCTTCCCACTCCCCCGAATCGACCAACTCGTGGACAGCACAGCCGGACACGAATTCTTATCCTTTATGGACGCATACTCAGGATATAACCAGATCCCTATGCACGCCCCCGATCAAGACCACACTAGTTTCATCACTGACCGGGGATTGTACTGCTACAAAGTAATGCCTTTTGGACTTAAAAACGCCGGAGCTACTTATCAGCGCCTCGTCAACAAGATGTTTGCGAAATTAATAGGGAAAACTATGGAAGTTTATGTGGATGACATGCTGGTAAAATCAAGAAAATCCAATGATCATATAAACCACCTGAACGAGATGTTTCAAGTACTTCGCCAATATGGAATGAAACTGAATCCTCTAAAGTGCTCCTTCGGAGTATCGTCAGGAAAGTTCTTGGGATTTATCGTCCATTCCAGGGGGATTGAAGCGAACCCCGAACAAGTCCGGGCCTTGCAAGATATCAAGATACCATCCACTCGAAGAGAGATGCAAAGCCTAAACGGGAAGGTGGCTGCCCTAAGCAGGTTCATCTCTAAGGCAACCGACAAATGCATCCCTTTCTTCGAAACTCTTAAGAAAGACAAAGGAAAGTTCGAATGGACTGACGAATGCTCGACAGCCTTCCTTAACTTAATCGAACACCTCCAAAGACCACCAGTACTCTCAACTCCAAATGAAGGCGAGGAACTATACCTATACCTTGCTGTATCGTCCCATGCTTTAAGCGCCGCTTTGGTGAAGGAGGACAACCACGCACAACGACCCGTATACTTTGTAAGCAAGAGATTCACATGGGCAAAAGCCAGATACCCTAAACTTGAAAAGCTAGCATACTGTTTGCTAATCACATCACGGAAACTGCGACTCTACTTCCAATCTCATTCCATCAAAGTTTTAACCGATCAACCGCTAAGGCACCATCGCCCCGACACTTCCGGGCGACTACTTAAGTGGTGCATTGAACCGAGTCAATATGATATTTCCTACCATCCTCGCACCGCTATCAAGGGACAAGCCATAGCTGATTTCATTGCCGAATTCACTACAAACGAAGGTAAGGAGCAATCTGAAGTAGCAGAAAATATCAAATGGAACCTCTTCGTTGATGGAGCATCAAATGAACAAGGCTCGGTGGCAGGTGTTGTGATAATCACCCCCAGGGGAAGGAAGCTGCACTACGCCCTAAGGTTGGAGTTCGCTGCCACCAACAATGACGCAGAATACGAAGCAGTGATAGCCGGTTTAGAACTTGCCCTGGAGATTGGAGTCGGTTCTTTATGTCTCCATAGTGATTCTCAACTTATCGTAAATCAGATACTGGGAGAATTCCAAACTCGAGGAGATCGACTCACAGCATATCTAAAGAAGACCAAGCTGCTGCTTAATCAGTTGGATCACTATTTAATCAGACACATTCCTCGAGAGAAGAATCAGGAGGCCGACGAACTGGCAAAGCAAGCTAGCATGAAGGACGACACCGCTTCCCGAACAATAACCATCTCACAGCAACTAGCCCCGAGTTACGAGACAATGAATATGATAGCTGCAATCGAAGAGGAAACTTGGATGACTCCTATCCGGAAATATTTACAAGATGGCACACTGCCTGACGGGCGTAACGAAGTTAAGAAAATCTTGAGGAAAGCTTCCCGCTATACGATACAAGAAGACATCCTCTATCGACACGACTTCTCTAATCCCTTATTAAGGTGTGTCGTTGGAAGGGAAGCCAAGGAAATCTTATCCAACATACATCGAGGAAGTTGCGGAGATCACACCGGTGGGCAGACTCTGGCAAAGAAGATACTCCGATATGGATATTACTGGCCCACCTTAAACAAAGACGCCCTAGACTTCGTCGAAAGATGTGACAGATGTCAGAAATTTGCTAAAATTCCTCGACTACCAACAAACGAGATTACTCAAATGACCAGCCCTTGGCCCTTTGCAATATGGGGAATTGACTTGATTGGCGAACTGCCGGTGGGCCGAGGCGGAGCCAAATATGCCGTAGTAGTAGTTGACTATTTCACCAAATGGGTGGAAGCGGAGCCTCTAAATAAAATATCTTCAGCAAAAGTTATTAACTTCTTGATCAAAAATGTTTTATGCAGGTACGGGGTTCCACTCAAAATCATATCGGACAATGGACTTCAATTTGACAGCGAGGAATTCGCTGACTGGTGCAAAGAGCACGGAATTCACAAAAGCTTCTCATCTGTGGCTTACCCCCAGGCAAACGGACAAGTCGAAGCTGTCAACAAAATCCTCAAAACCCTAATCAAGAAGAAACTTGAAAAGTCAAAAGGCGCTTGGGTGGATGAACTTCCTACGGCACTTTGGGCCTACCGCACATCTTACAGAACATCAGCAGGGCATACTCCTTTCTCTTTGGCATACGGATCGGAGGCCATGCTCCCAGTTGAAACTGTAGTGCCTTCCCACCGCAGGATCCACTACAACCCAGAAGAGAACGAAGAACTCCTCCACATGCCTTTGGATCTAATTGAAGAGAGAAGAAACGATGCAGCACTCAAAGCAGCAGCTCATAAGCAAAAAGTTGCAGCACAATACAACTCCAAAGTCAAGCACCACAGCTTACAAGAAGGAGATCTTGTCCTCAAGCAGATCTTCCCGTGCCCCGGAGCGCTAGATCCAATCTGGGACGGACCCTATGTAATTCATAAAGATCTCCGCAACGGAGCCTATATTTTGTCAACTGTGGACGGAGAGGTGTTCCAGAGGGCATGGAACATCCGACACCTCCGTCGATACTTTTCTTAACTTGTACTGCCCATATGAAGTGAATTAACAAAGAGAATCAGTGGACGTAGGCATTTTTGTGCCGAACCACTTTAAAAATCTTGTCTCTTTTTAACTCGTTCCTTTATATCTTGGCTGCTTGTTAAGCTTTATCCTTTTCTGTTGAACAAAATCATGTATAACGACATTTCCATACTGGAACTTCACGGTGCAACCTCACCTGGACAAGACCCAATAGGTACTATGCGATTCTATGCACTCGCCAATGAGACACTTTTGCTCCAGCATCCCTCTGTTGCGGGTTAACTCATTGCTCGCGACTTCCCTCAAAGCCAACTGTAATGAGCCAATTATAAGCCATCAAGAAGGCCGACTATAGCCGATGGCAGCTCATTACGGTGTTCGGCTCGCCGGCAACTGTGAACCTACTTTAAATCCCAACATAAGGTGTGGCCAGCCAGGGGTAGTTCACGGTTGACGATCGGCACCCACGCTAGCCGGCCACAGTAAATCGAATAATACCCACGATTACGGGCCATAATGGCTCGGGTAGTTACTGTGCACGATCTCGTCTCCGATATGTCTTAAGTGCGGCTGTGGTAAAAAAGATAAACTCCCCGCGGAGGCGTAAGATGGGTGACAAATATCTCCAAGACCCACAGCTAGGGAAAGTGACTACAAAACCCGTTTGCCACGAACTTAAGCATATCGACAGCCTTCCGTGATTGGAAGTTTTACTGTTTCTCATATTTCCATTTCATTCAAAAACTTTCCTCCTATCCTATATAACAATCCTTAAAGTACAGGTTACAAAATAAGGGAACTCTCACTTGTGGAAATATGAACTCACATCCGAATGACGGAACACTCAGCTACATTCCATACTCAGTCACGCAAGACGTTCAAAGCAACCCTCTACAACTAAAACCCGAAGGGCGGTACTATCTTCTCTTGTATACAAATATGTAGCTTTAATTTATTCACACATCATATTGGCATTACAAGACATGAAACAATATTTTGAGCAGAAACTTAGCATCAAATGCGTTTGAGTCACATGCATAAACACGCAGCTGTATTTCTTATGCAACATATCAAAATGACAACAGCATTCAAACATGACAAAATCAGCTTATGTTATAAAATTACATAAAGTCATTCTTTACAAATAATATAATTGCAAGTTACATTAATGTTTCAGACTAACATAGACAACAACCAAAATATGTACAAGTCAAGTCAAAGAATCAGGGCTTCGCCTCCATCCCGCTAGCCCTCGGGATCTACTTAACTGCAGGATCGGAACTCCCAGCATGTGCTACCGAGGTCCCGCCTGCCCAATTCAGAAGAGAATCCATCAGTATTCACGAAAGATAAGCGATCAAATCATGAAAAGACTAAAAAGGAAGGCTTACCAGCGTCTGCTCCCTGATCATCATCATCTAGCTGCACGCCTACCTCATCCTCAGCAAGCAGCCGCATGCCCTCCTTAACCGCCACCTTCTCTTCCTTAGTTAATTGTGCCGTAACCACATCCATCCTGGAAGCCGCACCACCTTCCTTATCTGCATCGGCCTTAGCTTCTTCCAAAGCCCGGAGATATATCCTAGCCATAACCTGGGGATAATCGTCCATCCAGGACAGGTTGCCCTACCTCCAAGTACGGAAATACATGTCCTGAAGCATCTCGTCCATAATCCCATCGTTCTCCTCAAACTCTTTCATCCGGGCCTCAGAAGCCGACAGTCGTGCGACAGCAGCATCTCTCTCCAATCGGTATCTCGAGCAGTCAGCCTGAAGGGACTTCCGCATCAATTCCATCTCCTCCTTCAGCTTGGCCTGAGCAAGCTCTTCGGCCTCAAGCCTCCCAGATAACTCTTCTACCTGCTCAAGATCCGCTCTCCGAACCTCGTACACCGTTGCGATGGCCATGTCAATCCATTCCTTGCAGGCAGCCTCCATCTTCCGTAGTTCTGCCTTACTAGCCTCTTCCATAATCTTCTTCAACCGCCTGGAGGCTGCCTCATGCTGAGAAATCTGAATGGCTTGATCAGCGAGCTGCTTGGCCTAGTCAGAAACCATTAACCGCAGTCGGATGTTGGCACTCCCAATCTCCTCTCCAGCCTTGACCAGACGGGCATGATGCCCCATCAACTTCCTGGTCTCCTCCGCGACCCGATCAATATTAGCCTTGGCTTTGTCCCCCATGGTAACTATCCGAGTAGTAAGCAAATCGAGGTCTAAGGACTTAGCCTCATCGAGCACCCGTACCATGGGATTGCGGGGAAGAAGATGCTCACCCGTGGCCTCGTCAAAAGAGATGTCCTGAAAACTCGGGTCCAGATCTGGATGGCCGGCAAATGGGTTGCGAACCAAACCAGGATGGTCTATCGGGGTGACGGTTGGATTTTCGGACGGATGTGGGGAAGGCATAAACTCAGTATTCTCCTCAGTAAAATCATGGATAGCTGGACTGGAGGCTGAGGGCCAGGTGAAGGTTCAAACGAAGATCGACCCCTCTTTCTCTTTTGCATATCTTCTTCAATAACTCCGAGAAGAGGGCGATATCTAACCGCATCTCCAGGACGGCTAGCTGACGGCTTTGGTTTGGCGAAAGCCTTGAGTAACTTATACTGTTCAAGGCGGTGCCGAATATCTAATGTCTTGGCCACCTTACCCATTCCTGGAATAAAACCAAGTGTTACAAGCTTGCATGAAACAATGATTCAAGAAACATGTGAAGTTAAAAGAAGGAGTTAAGAATTCACCTTGAACCGCCGGAGTTGCCTTAGCTGAAATACTCTCAGAAGATAGACTGGCACCAGTCCCGGCCTTATCAGACTTCTTCGACTTCTCCACCAAGGCTGATCCTTCCTCCAACCCCTCAAAAGCCTGGCGGAAGGCATCATCCGTCCACTCTTGAATCTCGCCTGCTTTCCCAGGAGGCAAAGCCCCGGCGCCATCACCACCACCATCACCTTCTCTGTCGTCTCCACTCTCTGCCTATCCTCCTACATCGCCCCCTTCGCCTTCACCTCTATCCTCCTCCACGTCTTCCTCCCCCGGAGTAATTGGGCACATGCTAGGGGAAGGGCCGTTGAACTTCTTGAGCTTCTTACCTCCAACAACTGGAGGTTTTGTGAAAGGCTTCCTCTTACTACTCTTCGCAGTGACCCCATCTTTAGCTTTAGCAGCCCTCTCCTCGGCTGTGTCTCTCTGCTTAACCACCAATTGACGTGGCAGAATCAAGTTGTGCTCCAGGAGAGTAGCATTCCTGATCAGGTAAGAAGCCAACCTATCCCTTCCTGAGATAGCCTCTACCTCCGCAGCCATCTGTATAAGGTGATCATTCTCCACGACCGCAAAGCCACCTGTCGCTAGCAAGAAATAAAAGCACATAAGAAGAAGCATTGTAGTCGGGACAAAGAAATTACAAATGGAATTCAACTTACAGCCAGAAGTGAAAGGGAGAAAAGAAACGGAGTCGTCCTTGACGAAGAACCATTCCTTCTTGAACATGGTAAACTTCGAGTATAAGTCCAAGACCGGCTTGAAGGACACGACTGACTCTAAACTGATGTACGGAGACCCCTTCTTGTAGCCCCTCAGATTGTATAGATATCGGATTTCCCGGTTAGAAGGGGGGCGCCCATATCTCCTCTGGAAGATAACGAATAGACACACTAAGATGGCGTAGGAGTTCGGCTGAAGCTAAAAAGGAGCCACTTTCAGGTAAGTAATGAAGCTGACTATCTATGCATTGATCGGAGGAATGGCCCCGCACATGCAATGGTATCGGCTATACGCGAAATATTCTTCAGGGGGATTGTACGGCATCACTCCGTCCCCCGGCAATAGCATGCTCGCTCTGTCAATCCCAAAGGAGCGAGAGATAACATCAAGATGCTCCTCTCTGAGAGAGCTCGGGAAGAAATCGGGAGGAGAATTCAGAAGCTCTTGAGGGCCATATCCGTCCACTAATGACCTCGGGGCAGGTCCATGTCGCGCTGGTTCCGGCTGGACTTAGGGCACG
Organism: Allium cepa; assembly: GCA_030765085.1. NCBI lineage: Eukaryota > Viridiplantae > Streptophyta > Magnoliopsida > Asparagales > Amaryllidaceae > Allium > Allium cepa. The sequence continues at coordinate 391,466,516 of CM060946.1, forward strand.
GCAGGGGACTCTCTTCTGTCCCTAGATTTCCTCTTATCTGATCGGGTTTCCACTCTTTGAGACATTTATCTACGACACAAGAAAGAATATCGTTAAGACACATAAACTAGGTAATCTAGAGTTTCACTAGCAATTCAAATATAAAAGTCCATCCGGTAAAGGGTTCATTCAACACTCGGAATCCCCGAGTTCGTTCAGTAAGGTCCAACCTAGAGTTCATTCGGCATTCCCAATACAAGACTCGTCCGACACTTGAGCTCCAAGGAGTTCATTCGGTGGTACAGAGTATAACCTCATTCGGCAATTCAAGGATAAAAGGACATTCGGTACTTCAAGGACGCCGAGCCCATTCAATAACTAAAAATAAAGTTCATTCGGCGGAGTAGATCCTCACCTGATTCGGCAAAGATTTTGATTCGGCTAACACTGATTCGGCAAACATTTTGATTCGGCTAACACTTTGATTCGGCAAAGTCAAGGGAGTGGTTTGGCTGATAAAAAAAAACGGAGGCGTCAGGCCCCAATTTATAAGCAAAAACCAATAGCTGAACCGGTTGGTTCGGCGCTAAAGACCGGATGAGAACACCCCAGCTTAAGGCAAAGCACGACATGTGCATGCACGTGCCCTACTTTGGGGGGGCAAGTGTTGGGTGTGTTTCGACCGGCCCCTTCCCTACCACCGAACCAACTCTCACCGGACCGGCTCCACACCATGCCCACGAGCCATCAACCCACCGAATCAAAGCCCCTCCTAGCAATGCCGGTCCAAAGCCCCTCCTAGCAATGCCGGTCCAAAGCCCCTCCTAGCAATGCCGGTCCAAGGCCACTCCAGGCAGTGCCGGTCCAAGCTCCTCCACGCATCACCGAACCAATCATCTTTCCATGCCCGCCGACCCAACCCCTGCCGAACCAATGCCACTTCACTCACAACCGAATCGAACTCCATCCAACCCCTACCGGACCGAAAGCCGCTCCAACTATCTCCAGACCAAAGTCTCGCCGAACCAACACTGCCAGGCCAGATTGCTTCAGCCCAGGCCCACCAGCAGCTATATACATCCAAGACCCCTGCCCCCAGCCTCACTCTATAAATAGAGGGGCAGGGGTACAACAATGGCAGACAAGTTTGAGAGCTCAAGCACGGAAGGAACTTTCAAACAACTTTCATATACTTGTATACAAAGCTTTGTACTTGTAATCTGAAAGAAAAAGGAGAATAACATATAAAGTGGACGTAGGCACGTTCTGGCCGAACCACTATAAATCTGTGTGTCTTTTACAGTTTAGTCCATCTATTTTATATATTTGCGTAAATCACCCAAACCATCCAGATCAACATAAAATCCACTAATTCATACGACTCGGAGGTGTTTGCCCATTTTTTGTGCAAACATTGTGCATAAAGTTTCATGTTTTGAGTTTTCTGAAATTTCAAAGTTAGCTTGGTCAAAACTATGTTTGTTTGTTACTGTCCCGAGAGCAAAACGACAGCAATAACAATCATTGACCTGAGAATTGTATTTGCTTATTTTGCTCTCATTCTTGTTTGATTTTGATGTTGTTTTTGGGATGTTTTGGGATGACTACCAAAAGGCTAGCTACATCTAGAGAATTTTAGATTCAAATTTACTTGAATTGATTTTGGGTTAAATTTGAATTGAATTCGTATTGAATTTAAGTTATCGGTCTTGAGTTATCTTTCTTATTTTTCATTATTTTCAAGCACGGTTTTCACTAAACAATTTTGATTTGATTTTTTGAAATAAATGGAAATTTCAAATTTTTATTATATAGTATTTTAAAATTATTTTTCTAACATAAAATCTATTTATTTCCTATAATAAAGGAATTTCAAATATTGGATTAATTAATCTTTTCGGGAAAAAGTTTTAAAAGTTTGTTTTCTCTAGTAAACTATTTTAAATAGAAAACACACACTTCAGCATTATTCGAACGTATGAGAAAGGGAATTTAACGTTTAGTAAAACACGTGGTATGCGATATGTGCGTTTACTATTTCGGTTAATTTTGGACTTGTACGATTGAAACTATCCGGGTTATGATTTCGTAGTTACTTAGCCAATTTATGACGGGTTTTTGAGATTATAATTGTTATATTTAGGAATTATTTGGGAAGGCCAATATTTGGCGAGATTTATGGTTTGAGAATTCTATTTTGAGATTTATGGTTTATGAGGAACCATCATGATGTTTGCACTTGTCGATGAGATGAGACAAGTATGATGTCTCTCTTTAGCACTCGCCAATGAGACTAGGCGAGATATGTTTTTTTAAAGTTTTATGATGTTTCTAGTGTGGAATCGACTAGCGGCTAGTAAACCGCTAAGTGCGAACGTGTGGTATGCGACACCCATTAACACTTTACGGGTTCCTATCCGTGAGTTTTGACACGGTCCCGATGTTTACCTAATAGGACTGCTTTAAGAGGTGTTAGCGACCTTGTCATGAGGATGAACTGCTTTGGAAGGTGTTAGCGACCTTGTTATGGCTGACAAAATGGCTTGGAGAGGTGTCAACGACCTTGTCATGAGGATGAACTGCTTTGGGAGGTGTTAGCGACCTTGTTTGAGGCTTCGACCATCTGAGTTTAGCACGTGCAACATTGCTTTGGCGTTGCAATCATGGATTGACTAATCCGGGTTTTCTATTTTATTGTGATTTCACCATTTTAAGATGTTTATTACATCGATAGCTTAATGCTATATAAGATGTTATATATGTGGTGATTGCATTTATGATGTTTTGAACTCTTATTGAGTTCCTTGAGTCATGAGTTTGGATGATTTCATGATATTATAGGATATTCTGGGTTTTTCCACTTTGGCGAGTTGAGATTTATATACATTCATACCGATGAGATGAGGTATAACTGAATTTGGAGATTGTTTTATATTTGTGTTTTGGATCATCCTATTTGAGAATGTTTTATGTTTGCCATTTTGGCGAGAGTTTGTATTGTTGTTTCTCCTTTTGAAGAGATATGGTACATGGAAACCATGTAGACATTTTGGGATGTCGCTGATGATATGAGGCGAATGTTTGTACTATTTGAGTATTAGTATTGAATTTACCTCTTTTGAGGTCTTTGTATACTTAAGTGATATTAATTCACTTAAGTCATGAGTTGTAATCTTTCTGTTGCCTTTTCTCATTCAAAAGGAATTATCACCTTGTGTCTTATACTTCATATTATCATCTATCCTCATTAACTGATTGTTTTAGGTACCCTGACCTGTGTGTTTTCACTCGGGTCAGACCGAGTTATTTCAGGTACATCTATTGGGCTTAGCTTGAAGTTGATGTTGGACCTTAGCTTATCTATCGCTTGAGTAGTTTATTTCTTCTTCTTACTCTATTGTATTTACATCCGATTCGATGTATATAATGTGGTCGAGTACCATCTTTACTGTATTCGTATTGTATTGTACTAAACATGTATCAGTGTATATGTATATATATGTATGATGTTGATTACTGTTCTGTGATGTGCTTTTCATTTAGTTATTATATTTTGTTTTGATAGATCCTTAGCCACCTTAGTTTTGGATTAATCATTTACTGGGTATGTCGATCCAGTTGAGATAGAAAAGAAAAATCATATTGCATTTATCGACGTATTCAGTAGATGTTTAAGACAAAATTATAGATGGTCACCCTTAACCAACCCTATTCTCCACTTTAATAAACGGAATTACTCGTTAATGCTCTTTACTAAGATGTGTCTCGAGGTGGGGCATTTACAAAATGCATTTATTAAAACCATAAGATATATATATATGTATATATATATAAGGATAAATTGAGAATATAAATAGAAAACTATATAAAAATATATTTAAACATTTAATGCATGCATGTTTACAAGTGTAATCATCTTATCATCTTATTAAATATGTGTAAGCATAAGATTACTTGAGATTACAAGTGTAATCATTTTAACAAAAGAATGTAACAAGTGTTAAGTAAATTTTATTATGTAATAGCAAGTGTCTTTTGTTTCCTTATTTTTCAAAATAATAAAAAAATGTAAACAAGTCTATATAAATTACTATACTCCTTTATTTCTCATTTTCCTCGATATACTCAAGACCAAAACCAGTAAAAACACAATCAAAGAAAAACAAAAACCTGTTCTCACTTCTCATAATTGAGTTGTTACAACGCAGCAGAAGCGTGGTGGGCCCATAACCCACAGGTCCTAGGGTCGAAACTTGGCTCTGTTACAAATGTAACGACCCTGACCCGACCTTCGAAAATTGACACCCAAATACATCACCCGTGTTCGAATACCGCAGATTCAAACGTTGAGTCTGGTTTGCTGAAGCTAATAACAACATTAAGTGATAACAACACATCAGAAATAGAAGAATAATTTTATTGGTACATAACATTTGATACAACAATGATACAAATGAAATGATCAACATTAATCAGAGATAGATACAAGAACGGAAAATAGAGCGATAGTAGAGGAGATAACATCACCAACGGAAAGATAATGTCTTCAATGCCAAAGCTACAAACCACAAGCTTGAACCACCATCATGCTATGACGAATCACAATGCGATCGCCAAACCAATGACTCCAAAGGTTGGCAAAAGCTACATCTAATAGCCGACTATCTGATAACCTGACTCTAGGCTGCCCGTGAGGAAAATTGTAGGCACCCAGAGTTTAGAAAGGGAACAATAAACTTCAAATCAGTCATGGGACTGGTGTGAGCAAACAAAAAAGTTTATTTTTAACAAAAACAATTAAAAAGAAATGAAAAGAAATTCGCTATGCCTTTGGGAAAATGGAACTACCATAAGGCCTCCCGCCACACACACGATACAAACGCATAATTGAAGGAGATTTCTCCTTATGATAGTCAAACATGCTTGATATGCAAAAACCCTTTTGATATTATTATTAGTGCATAGTGTAGAAAACCTTTCGAAAGTATAATATTAATCTTAGCCAGCATAGGTACCATTATATTATGCCCGCTATAGCTACCACCTGAGGTGGCGGTTATATAACTGCAATCGTAAAGGGCTCGTATTGTTTTGTTTGGATTTCCAACAAATGGTCAGGCTAAGGAACTTCCTCACTGAATGGGTACGCCTTTGGAGGGACGCCCCAAGAACTTAACCAGCTCTCTGCCAACACAAGGCCGGATTACCTCTGTAACTAGGTAACTACTGACATGAGTATGACACCCCCCGGTCGTCACCGACCTTTATCCGAGGATCCTCAACACCGACAAATTCCAACAAGCACATAAGTTAAATATCTAGGCTCCATACCATGATACTACTTTTTATCCAGAAGGACATAGCCTAAAGGGCGTGACCCTCATAACCTTGCCGCATTCTTTCTGTTTCGACCATTTTCGGGTTGTGAGGTTCGACGAAGTCTCGTCCACAAAGCTACGCTTTTCACAAAATCCATGCTTTGATCAACAAATTAACAACATCAATTAGTATGCCACATTACCAAATTGGTAAAATATCACTAATAGCCATCAATTACATTACCTCCGAGCTTGTACGTCCCAACGAAGGGTGTTTAGCTAAGAGAATGAATTCTCTGCCACCAAACAGAAATGTATTTGATAGAAATCTACTTTACATCTCAAAGTGTAATGTCAGACATACATCCATACAAGTCCAACCTGGGTCTGAATGGATCTGAAGGCACTTCAAAAGAAGACCTTGCAAATTCGGGTATTCACAATCCCGATCGGACACCCCATCACATATGGAGATCTCTATACCGGAGCAACTCAGTGCAGAGACATTCGACATGTAATCCTATCGTTCTCGAAAACACCCGGTCTTCACCACCATCTTCAATGCTATTCATTTTTTGTATCATTATTCGGAATGGGTTCTATGACATAAAGTTCTCTCCCGGCTAAATCGAATAATGAGCGCTTACTTTAAAAAGCATATGGATATATTAGGATCTTAGTTAAGTCACAACTTTTAACACCTGTTTCCCAAAACCTTTCATTTTGAATGATTTAAATAATTTTCCACTTTTAATCTTTTAAACAAAAGATTCGCCCTTTAAGATCCTCTTCAATTTGGAAACAAGGTTCACCAATCTTTAACAAAGATTATTCATAGTTTTCAAAACAATTTTCAATTTGATTCACCCATAACTTGAAATTCTTCCAACAAAAACTGGAAATCCTTTCTTCATATGAAAGAAATTATCATTTGAAATCAAATGTTTTTCGTTTCGAAAAAATCCGATCAAATATGCACAAATTATATCCTTTGAAAGTATACATTGGAAAATCAGTGAGCTGCCGTATACTCAGCAAGTTCTATTTGAATTAAATTCAAATCTCCAAAATAATTTATTTAATATACTTTTAAACAGTTTAAAATCCATATATATATTATAACTTGTATGATCCTTTCAAACCATATTTCCCAAAATAATTTCAAAACTTAAACAAGATATATTATGTTCAGGCTAAATTTAAATTTCAAAACTTCTTTTTCAAAATCATTTCATATTCAACTCAATTTCACTTATAAACCAATTGGATTCCAAATTCAACTTTTAAAGAAAATAATGTCTATGACTTAACCGATTTCCCATGAAATCCATATTTGTGTGCATGTGTAGTCCAGGGGTTTTACACAAAATAATAAAATGTCACAATCATCATCAATTCAAGCACAACAATATCGATAAATGGTATAATCCTATAACGCTTATCTTTCGTTCATAGATAAACAAGTAAATTTAACATAGATAAATAAATCACAGTTCACAGCTCAATACAAACCACTGTCTATTATTTTAATTAATAAGAATTAATTAACCAACCCTTAATTATCCATCTCAAGTAATTAAGAATTATCCTTAATTACTTACATTGATTTATTATCCCTTAAATAACCTCATTAATTAACCTTAAATATATTAATTAATTAACCCTTAATCAATTATCCTTTAATTAATTATCCTTAATTAATTAACGTTAGTTAATTAATTAATTAGTTAATTTTCTTCAATTAATTTTATTTAGTAATTATTCTTTAATCACTTGATTAATTAAACCTTAATCATTAACTAATTAATTATTCTTAATTGATTATATTAATTAATTAGCCCTTTATTAATTTCCATTTAAATTAATTAATTATTCTTAATTAATTACAATAAGTGATTATCCCTAATTACTTATATTAATAAATCACAAAGTAATTATCCTTTAAATAATCATATAATTATCCTTTAATTAATCAAGTAATTAACCTTTAAATAATTATTCTTTAATTACTCACATCAATTAATCACATATGTTAATCATTCTTTTATTAATCATATACATTAATCACTCTTTAATTACTTACCATTTATCTCTAATTTAAATTAGATACTTGAAAACAATTAGGGATTAAATTAAATAATAAACTAATATATAGTTATTTTTAAACACAACAATTTTTAAAACTTTTAAATTTAAATCTTGAAAACTTGTTTTTAAAAAACTTATTAATACTTTACCTCAAAAATTTGTTAAGTAAATTCACTCTTACTTTACCCTTTTAGACTTGGTTAATGTAACTTAACAAAAACCCGAGCCCAAAATAAAAATACCCGAGCCAGCTATCAAATTTCCCAAACTAAATCTCGGGTCGCTCCCTTCTTATTCTTTTCTTTTTCCTTTTTATTTTCTTTTTTCTTTTTAAATTTGTCTTAATTTAAATTCAAAAAAAAACTGGAACCTTACTCGTATACTAACCCGACCCAAAACCTTCTCTACCACGAGTACGACTTCGAGCCCTCACCTTCCATCCTCGAGCTCAACAAACCCAAACATTATCGTGTACGTGTGCACGTGTAAGATTGACCTGATCATCTCCGACCGACCGTGCTACCTTCAGAACATCATTGACATCCTTGCTGACCACTCCATCCCATAAGATCAGAATCGTCAAGGAATCAAAATCGAGCTTCTCGATCAAATGTTGGAACTCATCCTAGTCACCCAAACTACCTTGCGCCAACGATCTAGTCCACCGAAAATTCTACCGCCTCGTCCAGAGCATCGCCACGAACCCTAATGATGACCCCCCTCCTCGCGATCACCTATGATCAACAATTGACAACGAGATTGCCTCGAAAACTCACATCGACAAAAACTGCTTTTTAAACCCTATTTCGTCGTTGCCCGATCGCTCCGACCACCTGTAACTTATCTTGCCAATTTTCCTATGACCCGCATCCTCCGAGCTACCCTTGACATCAATCTTGACCAATATCTCCTCGCCAATCGTTGGTAATCAACGATAATGCCAAATCTGATCTACTCACGAATTCACAACTTATACCAACTTAAAAATCATAAAATGGTTATCAAAAATCATGAATTTGCAGTGCGAATCTGATGGTAAAACCCAAACATGATTTCTAAATATTCAAATCTTAACTTTTATTTGATTTTCTCTGTAACTATATTATTTTTAAAATAATCTCTTAATAAAAACACTTAAATTTATTTTTAAAAATGAATACTGGTTGATACTAACACATTTCATTTAGAGATCAAATCCTAAAAGAGATTGAGGAGTGACATTTTGAATTTCTAACTTAACATATGCCTGTAAACTATAAACAAAGGCATGTACAGACATGCACACACACAAACTACATATATATACAACATGCAGGCATTTTTACACAATCGTACAAGCATATTTACATCGTAACTTCAAGTACAAATCCAAACACCAAGATATAATTAAGTAGTTAAATTGAATTGTGACGACAGAATTTTTTGACTTTCGAAAGTCGACATCAATACGTCCACTATATCAAATTATGAACAACTGAACGCCGGAATAGCGAACTGTTAGGGTTAAAGAAGAAAGCTGATAGAAGATGAAAATAGAAACAATATCAGAATCTCATATTCGCAGCGGAAAAATATATAATAGATAAGTGAATAATCTTTAAATAAAGAATTATATCAGTTTATACATTACATCATTAGAGTCATATACAAAACAACAACGGAAAAGAATATCATATATTAGTGATACGTCTCGCCATCCAGCTTGCCTTATGATCTCCATAGCATATTTTTCTGACTTCGCTCCAGAACAACTGATAACCTGATTCTAGGCTGCTCCTGCAATAAACTCCAGGTCAGTCATGGGATTGGTGTGAGCAAACAAAAATAGTTGTTTGAAAACAATAGAAACAACAAAAGAAGTAAAAAGAAATCCGAAATGCTTTTTGAAAAGTGAAACTACCATATGGCCTCCCCGCACACACACAATGCAAGCACACAATTGGAGGAGATTTCTCCTTATGATAGTCAAATATGCTTGATACGCGAAAATCCTTTTGATATTGTTATTAGTGCATAGTGAAGAAAACATTTCGAAAGTATAATATTAATCTTAGCCAGCATAGGTACTATTATATTATGCCTGCTATAGCTACCACTTGAGGTGGCAGGTTATACTACTACAATCGTAAAGAGCTCGTATTGTTTTGTTTGGATTTCCAAAAAATGGTCAGGCTAATAAACTTCCTCACTGAATGGGTACACCTCTGGAGGGACGTCCCGAGAACTTAACCATCTCTCTGCCAACACAAGGTCGGGTTACTTCTGTTACTAGGTAACTAACTGTCACGAGTATGCCATCCCCCGATCGTCACCGACCTTTGTCCGAGGCCTCAACACCAACAAATTCCAACAACCACATAAGTTAAATATCTGGGCTCCATACCATGATATCACTTTTTATCCAGAAGGAAATGCACTTACTTAAAGTGCGCGACCCTCATAACCTTGCGGCATTCTTCCTGTTTCGACCATTTTCGGGTTGTGAGGTTTGACGAAGTCTCATCCACAAAGCTACGCTTTTCACAAAATCCATGCTTTGATCAACAAGTGATCAGCAACACTTAGCATGCCACATTACCAAATTGGGAATATATCTGTAACAACCCGCATATTTATCGATTTTTATATTTAAATATTTTATCGTTAATCGGATTTTGGTCCGAAGCTACTTTTTGCAAACGGTCAAATTAGGACTCGAGACCACTTCCATTGAGTTCGAAACGTCGTTTGCAATCTTCTAAGTATAAACATTGATATGTTTGGGGTTAGTGGAATTTCACCACTTTTTCACTCGAGCCTTTGGTTTGGACTTTTAGCCTATTAGGCCCAAGTTCCACCCCCCTTCTTCTTCATTGCTTCATTTCATTTCCTAACACTAAAGCTTCAACAAAAATGGCGAATGGAATGAGAAATTAAAACTCCAAAGTTTTTGTTTTATTGCAACTCCAACATTCAACTCCAAATTCAAGAAGAAGACATCAGATTCAAGCTTGTGGTTGCTTCTCCATTTGCCTTCAAGCTTTGTTCTTCATTTTCATTGGGTTTTGGAGCAAAGGTGAGATTTTTATCTCACAATTCTAGCCTATAACCATATTGGACTGTTGGGAATGATTCCCTATCACCTTCGCATGCACATTTGCATTTGGTTTGGATTGGATTGGCGAAAAACTCCAATTTTTAGTGTTTTTGGTGAAAAAACTGCTCTTAGGTCGTTCTGTCTTCATTAGGTCGCTCGGGGTGGAAAAGTCACGGCCTTCGTATTTGACTCACTCGGTTTTAGGTCGTAGGTCGCAAGCCTTTTAGGTCGTAGGTCGCAAGCCTTTTAGGTCGTAGGTCGCGAGCCCTATAGGTCGTAGGTCGCGAGCCCTATAGGTCGTTCGGCCTTGTTCCTTCATTAGGTCGCTCTGCCTTATTAAACCGATAACTCGCGAACCTCTTAGGTCGCTCAACCTGTTCGTCCACTAGGTCGTGTAAACCACTTAAGTCGCTTGTCCCTTATAGGTCGCGTTTCCTGCTTAGGTCGCTAGGTCGCGTGCCTTTAGGTCGCGTTCCTCTATTAGGTCGTGTGTCTCTGTTAGGTCGTTGACCTCCTTAACTCGCATGACCTAACTCGTAGGTCGTTGGACCTCGATTCTATTTAGGTCGCTGCTTCTTTTAGGTCGCTCGGCCCCTTATTTTCTTTAGGTCGTTTGAGTGTTAGGTCGCGAACACATTTTAGGCCGCATAACCTTAGACCCTTAGGTCGCGAGCAGTTAGGTCGTTAGACCTAGGTTGCCTTTTCCCCTTAGGTCGTTGGACCGATAGGTCGCTTCACCTGTGCTCACGTTAGGTCGTTCGACCCATTCATCTTTAGGTCGTTCCACTTGCCTATCTCGTAGGTCGCTCACGAGTTAGGCCTATAACCCGTTAAGTCACGAATACTTTTAGGTCGTTAGACCCCCTTTTTGCCTTCACTAGGTCGTACCGTTTTGGACGGGGCGCTGCCCCGCACCCCGCCGGGGGCGCTTCCCCCTGGACCCCCGCGACCTGACCGGGAAGGTCGAACCCCGTAAGCGGTGGCGTTGCCCCCGCACCCCCACCTTGGGGGGTTGCCACCCCCTCTGGACCCCCCCTCCGTAGGGGATCTTATCTGAAAAACATTGAGCTGATTTCCTTGGATTTTATTCACATCTCCGTATGCGATCTTTGTGACTGATTGTTTCTACAATTGCTTCTGTGTTTTGTCACTTTATAATATAAAGGTTTCAATACTAGTAGTAAATATCAAAACTCTTTTAACAAACAATTTCAACTCTATTTTTAATAACTAAGCTCTTTTCTTAAACCGTTTATATACAAACCTTTACCTCACTGGATGAGAAATTTAATTAAACGACTTAGTAAAACAAGTGGTATGAAACGCTTGCGTTCACTTCGTCGGTTAATTCTTGGACTTGTTCGATTGAACCTCTTGTGACAATTTTATTAGTGAAGATTTATAGTTTGTTCGTAAATATTTAAGTTAAGCAAGTGGTTATGGGACATGAAGCTAAACTTCTATATTTACTAGCTTAGTGTAATTGACACTTCTTGTTGATCATGACGATCATTCTTATGATTTAGACTAGCAATTGTGCGATGTCTCTTGTTTGCGAGGTTAGACTAGACACCACTTGTGTGATTTCATTCACACATACCTTTTTGCTTTTTGGTTAGTCTAGACCTCAATCAGTGTGATTTCGACTCACACATATGGGGTAGCTCCCCATGGTCTTCGGACCGTCATGTGATAGGCCTCTTTCCCTTTTTATGATTTCTGGATTTCTTGTGTTGATTTCTGGAATTTATCTCTTTGACTTGTCATCAGTACAAGTTTAGGGTATGATGCCCTCTTTGGATCTTTGAGAAGATTCTTGTGATATTGGTTTATCTCTTATCGGTTGATCTCCTGTTGATCATTATTTGCATACTTATAGTAGTATGTCAGTATGGATATTTTATGTTTATGCCATATCTTTTATTTTATATCATGTCATCTGATATTTATAGCTAGACTGATCCGTTTATTATTTTCTTATAAATAATACTCGGGTCAGACCGAGATGTTACAGGTGCTACTGCTTGACTCCTCCCCCAGTGATTCACTACTCAGACTTTTGGCTACTTGTTTAGATTAGCAGCTTTTGTTGTTTACACTTGAGATATAGACTCATAGTTGTATTCTTTTGTATAGCACGCGTTGCTATTCTTTTGTATTATCGTGGATCTTTTTAGACCACTACTCTGATGTACACTTTTATGTGATATATATTCATATCTCTTTCCGCCTTTGTGATATGGATATCTGTGATTGATTCGCATGTTATGCTTACTTCTATATTTGTTTCCGAAGATTATTTTATAGCCACCGTGTGATAAGAAATTACATGGATGGTCGCTCCTCAACAGCCTTATTCTCCGCGCTAGTTGACAGCACTACACCGTAGTGTTCTTGGCTAGCGTGGGTATAGAGGTGGGGCGTCACAATATCACTAGTAACCATCAACTACATAACCTCTGAGTTCATACGTCTCAGAGAAGGGTGTTAAGCTAAGAGAATAAATTCTCCGCCACCAAACAGAAATGTATTTGATAGAAACCAGCTTCACATTTCAAAGTTTAACGTTAGACATACATCCATACAAGTTCGTTCCAGGTTCGAACAGAACCGAAGGCACTTCCAAAGAAGCCCTTGCAAATCCGAGTATTCACAATCCTAATCGGACTCATCATCACACATGGAGATCTCTATACCGGAGCAACTCAGTGCAGAGTCATTCGACAGGTAATTCTATCGTTCTCAAAAACACCTGGTCTCTACCACCGTCTTCAAATGCTATCCATCTCGTCGTATCATTGTTCAAAATGGGTTTTATGACATAAATTCCTTTCCTGGCTAAACTGAATAATGAGCGCTTAATTTTAAAAACTTATGGATATATGGGATCTTAGTTAAGTCACGACTTTTCAACACTTGTTCCCAAAAACCTTTCTTTCGAATGGTTTAAACAGTTTTCCACTTTAAATCTTTTAAACAAAAGACCACTCTTTAAGATCCTCTTCAATTTGAAAACAAAGTTCACCAATCTTTAATAAAGATTCATTTATAGCTTTCAAAATTATTTTCAATTCAAATTTGATTTATACACAACTTGAAATCCTTTCAAAAAAACTGAAAATTCTTTCGTAATACGAAAGCTGTTATTATTTGAAAAAAATGCTTTTTATTTTGGGAAAATCCGATTAAATTTACTCAAGATAAAGCCTTTCAAAGTATACATTAAAATATCAGCGAACTGCCGTATTCTCAGCAAGTTCTATTTGAATTAAATTTAAATCTCTAAAATAATTTATTTAATACACTTTAAAAATAGTTTAAAATTCACATCTATATTTTGTATAACTTGTATAACCCTTTCAAACCATATTTCCAAAATAATTTCAAAACTTAAATGAGGTATATTATATTCAAACTAATTTTCAATTTCAAAATTCCTTTCCAAAAGCTTTTCATATTCAACTCAATTTCATTTCCAAACTAATTGGTTTCAAAATTCAACTTTTAAACAAAATAATATTTAAATTCAAAATATCTGTGACTTAATCGATTTCCCGTGAATTTGTGTGTGTATGGTGTAGTCCAGGGGTTTTACACACAACAATAAAATATCATAACCATTATCAATTCAAGCACAACAATATCGATAAATGGTATACTCCTATAATGCTTATCTTTCATTCGCAGATAAACAAGTAAATTCATCACAGATAGATAAGTCACAGTTCACAGGTCAAAACAGTTCATATCATAGAACATCACATATCAGGGATATCAATCAATCCAAGCATTCAATACAATAATCAACCATAAGCAAGATCAATTAGTTGTTCAATCCCTAATTAATTCAATTTAATTTCCAAGTAAGTTAAATTAATTATTTGTGAATTAATTACCCAATTCTGCTTAATCAATATTAATTACAAACCATTTGATATTAATCAATGAAACTAGATAATCAACCTTAATTATCCTTTTCAATTAATTATTCCATAATTAATTATTTTTTAATTAATCACATAAATTAATTCACCTTTGATCATTAATTAATTCACCTTTAATCATTAATTAATCATCCTTTAATTAGTTATTTGATTAACTAATTAATCCTCAACTATTAATTAATTAATCCTTAATTACTTATATTAATTATTCTTTGATTAATTAATTAACATATTAAGAAATTATCCTTAATCACTTGATTAATTATTCTTTAATTATCAATCAATTAACCTTTAATCATTAATTATCTTTTAATTACTTACATTAAGTAATTAATCCTTAAGTAATTAATTATCCCTTAATTACTTTCATTAATTAATTAACCTTAATTATAATTAATTAATTATTATTAATTTCTCAAACCTTAATTAAATTTATAGATAAACCATTTATCTTTATTAATCCTTTAATTATATTCAAGTTTATTTAATAAACCTTTTAAATTAATTATCATTAACACATGGATTAACTAAACATATTTAAGTTAATCAATAATTGAAATCATTACATTTCCCTAACTAACTATATAATTAGAATATTGAATTTATTTAATATAAACTTGAAAATAAAGGATACATACATACATACATACATATATATATATATATATATTTAAAAAATTTAAACATAATAAATTTAAAGTAATTTATTTAAAACCTTTACTAATCCCAAAAACTTAATTAAGACATTTATTATTTGAAAACAATGGGTTAAGTAATTTGTTTAATTTAAAATTTGATTTGTTTTAAAATTTAAAAACTACAACTTCAAATACTCGAGACCATCCCGAAACAAATCCAACAACACACCCGGGTCACTCACGCTCTCCTTTTCTTCGAGACAATCCCGCCATCAACTTCGAGCAACGACCCGAGCCAACCTTTCTTCCCAAATACCTCAACATTCACCTAATACAGGTGATAATTCGTGCACGTGCACACGAGATTGCCAGAGCTTCGATCAATTGGACCGACGTCTATAGGTCGTCGACGACCCATACACATGCTACGACCACCCAGGTTGACGAACTCGACCGGAATTTGAAATCGAATAATCGAGCAACCCATAAACCCCAAACTGGCCGACAAAAACTCCTCGTTCCGCCAATCTCGACCACCAGAAGTCATGCGATCTCTCCTGAACTACAGCCTCAGTCCCTTTCTTCGATTCCCTTGAATGCGATAGACCCTGATGCAAGGACGTCGACGAAATCACCTCGTCTACACCTCGACCAAAGCAGCGCCTTAAACCCTAAATCGATGAACCCAAGCCACTCCGACCATCTATAACCACTCCGATCATTTTTCCCTTGATCTCCCTTCTTCAAGCTACCACTAGTCTCAAGCCCAACGAGCAACTCGTTGATTATCGTCGAAATTCGACGAAAAGCATGATTCTATTCAACTAAAAATTTCACATCCAATACCAACCTAAAAATCTTAATTTCATTGTCAAAATTCATTATTTCTACAACATATCTGATCATGAGTTCAAATCATGAAACCAAGGTGATCGATTTTTGACTTATAATAGTTCCTCTCTGCTATTTTCTTCTTCCAGAAACATTTTCCCTATAATTTCACCGAAAACCATTTTTCAAAGAAAAATCTTGTTAATTCAAGCATTTTTCATTCATTCATCTAAGCCTATAAGTGAATGATTTAAGAGATTTTGATTTTTGTTTCTAGCCTGTAAACACAAGAACAGTTATATATACATGTACATGCATATTTTAGTTCTCATATATATATACACACACACACGTACAGATATATTTACTCAATCATACAAGCATAATTACATCATAACTTCAAGTGCAAAATCAAACGTCAAGAGATATAACAGGCTAAAATGGTTTGCTCACCTGGAGAAGAACAGAAACAAGAGAAAGCCTGGAAATGATGTTGAAAATCTAGAAATGAATTTTTGAGATGATCTATTTGTTATTTGATCTGAAAACTGGAATTTCTTGATTTACTACTGAGTTAAACTTGAATTTTCTTGATTAAGTTTGAGGTGCTCTGATCTGTAGCTTGTTTGATTATTGATTTGAATCTTTGCTTGATTGCTGTTAAGTTGGTCCTGGAATTTGTTTTAAGTTTTATGCAAAGATGATCTGATCTTTGATTTTGATCAGATTTAAGTTTGAATTTGAGTGTCTTTACTGGTTTGCTTTGATGATTTTTTATTATTTTGTTTCATATTTTATCTCTGGTTTTCCAGTTTTTTTAGTTTTGAATTGTATAAAAGAAAATGAGAAGAGTAGGAGCAATTGTGTTAATATATATCTTGTTTCATTATTTTTGAAAATAAAGAATAGAAAATTAAAATTTGACACTTGTATTTGCATGCCAAATTGATTACAAATGTTAAATGCATGTATCTAATTGTCTTACACATGTCTTTTACATGTATTAATAAGAATTTTATATAATATATATTAGTTTATATTTAGTTACATATATTTATATTCTATTTTCAATTTTAATAATTACTTTTCCTTTTATAAATATTTATATAATCTAAAAGAAAATTATTTTTAAAACTAATTATACATTAATAAATAAACACACACACACATATAATACAAAATATAGATTTTAGCTTTAAACAACTTTTGAAAATTATTTAAATCAAATTCAAAATATAACTTCAAAATATATATTGCATATATATATGATTAGAAAACAATTTTCAATTAATTTTATATTATAAAAATTTTCAGATTCAATTTATTTCGCAATATATGTATTTTTGAATTTCAAACCCATAATTCAATTATAAATCAATTTACACACACACACACACACACATATATATATATATATATAAACAAACAAATGTCTTATGTAATTTGGAAAAATTCAAATTAATTCACAATTAAATCAAAAAATTTATATTAATTACGAAATTAAATTTGGCTTAAAACCGGGATCGTTACAGATTCCACCCTTAAGAAAATTTCGTTTCCGAAATTTGCTAGACAGGGAGACAACAAAGAATAGATGGAGAATGTTTTACCATATCAAACTGAATATCATTCTGCATTTGGCTTACCAAATCAGAATATCTTCAACAGTTATGAGAACAAACTCATTCGATACTGCACGAAATACTTGGGTCATCAGGTCTATGAAATATGCAGGGGCATTGGTTAGTCCGAAGGGATAACTAATAGTTCATAGAATGTATTGAGACCCCAAAGAATAGACAAGTGGATACAATTCAATTTAACTTCATATTTTATTAACCAATTTATTCTAATTAAAATTTCAAATTTATTTAAAGTTAAAAATGGAAAGCTGATAGAAAACTGATGATGAGAATACAAATTAGGAACTTTCCACATGATTCGCATGGCTACCATCACACCAAAGCTTCTTCTTGTAGCTGCCACGTAGCCATCTAATTTTTTGACCCAATTTTTGTAAACCTCGAAAAATTGGGTTATTATAATGAAGTTATGGTTTAAAATTTGACAAATTCAAACATCCTTTATAATTTAAAATCTGAAGCCTGTGATCTTTTCAAACATCAAGACAATCTCTTCAAATCTTAAAACCAGTAAAGCAATCCAAAGACCAAAAGCAAAGATCAACTAAGTAACTAAGAAAATCAAGTTTCAACATCAAACAAGATTTCAAAGCAAAGTATTCCAGATCAAAACAAGTTTACAGATTTCAAATTCAAAAAAATAAAAATCAACTTCCACGTTTACAAAAGTTCTCTGTTCTTCTTTTAAAAGGTGAGTAAACTTTTTGAAATTTGGATTTTTACTTGTTTAAAAATCATGCTTGAAGTTGAGTTGAAAAATTGGTTGCATGTACACAAATTGTATGCATATGTATGGATATGATTTGCGCATGTCTAGAAAACAAGAATTTTGGTTCTGTTCCAGGTTTACAGGTATCAAACCTCTTCAAAAATCAACTTCTCTTCCTCTGATTCATTTTATGCTTTAAGATCTAAATGAAATGTGTTTATAGAATCAAGATTTAAATCCTAAAAATGTTTTCAAGTTGAAATTTAAGAAAATTGGGACTAGGAAGAAGATAAACAGTAGAATTCAAATCTATGTCTAAATTCGAGTATCCTAATTTCTTGATTCATCTATATCATCTGATTCGTCTTGGTGAAACATGATTTTTAAGAATAAATTCAAGATATTTAGTATCGAGTGAGAAATGCGTGGATAACTGAAATCGTAAGTTTCACCAAATTCTGGCGATCAGTGAAGCGTTTGTTGTTGCGATCATGACTGGAGCATGGTTGATGGTCGAGGAGTTTGAGAAAAATACTCGATGAAATTCTAATGCACCATGGCGACGACACGACAGTGAGGTAGGGTTTTAAATCCATGTTTGGTTGAGGTCGGATTTTGTATTGCTGCATCATCGTCAGTGGACCGAAGTTGATCGCACCGGTGGGGATCGATGCGTAGTTGGTCAAAGGAGCTCTGAACGGCGTTGCGGGGCCTCTGGTGGTTAAGGAAATCTTTGAAGGTTCAGTTTTTGTACCAGGTTGGGTCAGGTTGCTCGTTTGCGAGTTCGTCGCCGTTTCAGGTTTCTGAGTGGTCTGGTGGTTAGGGCAGGTTGTCGCTGACTCGATGACGGCCGAAGTTTGAATCGAAGGTGGCCAGATCTCCGGTGCACGCGCACATGATATTAGTTTGTGTCAGTAGCCTGGGTTGAGGAAGAAGGTTGGTTGCTCAAAGTAAATCTTGAGAGATTTTGTTGCTGTCTCGGGTTTTAGCTCGAGTGTTTGCACGAGTTAAAGGTTTTAAGTTAAAAAAAAACAATGTGCAAAGGAAAAGGGGAGGGGTTTTACTCGGGCATGACTCATGGAATTTTGGTTTTGGCTCGGGGTGACACTCGAGTCCATCTCGGGTTGCTATAAACAATTTTCAAAACTTTAAAATAAATTAAAATTTAAACATGTTTAACTTGTTCTTTTAAATAATGATTATGTTTAAGGATTAAAAGTAAATTATTTTAAAAGTAATTAAGTTTAATTTCTTTAATTATGTGACATTATTAATAAATTAATTATTATTTTAAATAAATAATGTAACTAAAGAGCTAATTAAGATAAAATATTTTTAAACTATTAATTAACCTCAATCTCTTAAGTTAATTTATGTGTTAATGTTAATTAATTACAAGGTTTATTAATTAAAGATTTTAATGATTAATTAAGATAAATGATTTATAATTACTTAATAATTAAAGAATAATTAATTAAAGGTTAATTAGTTATTAATAAAAGGTTAGTTAATTTATAATTAAGAATTAATTATTTAGTCTAATTAATTAAATAATAATTAATTAATTAATTGATTGATGATTAAAGATTAATTAAATAATAATTAAGGATAATTAATAAATAATTCAGATTAATTGATTGATGATTGAAGATTAATTAAATAATAAAGGAAATCTCCATTTCGAATTTCATTTGGGATGGAACCAATTTCTACCTTCTTAGTGGCTTAAAAACCCACAATAGGGAGCTCACAAACCTACGACAAGTGGCTTACAAACCCACAAACATTCTGGTTTTGTACAAGTTCTCGAGTCCTGATATGATGAGATATTCTGCAGGAAAAAGCTTGCAAAACTACTTCAAAATGGTTTTTCAAAATGATTTTCTAAACTGCTTTTCATAATATTTTGGCCTTGAAATTATCTTTTCAAATGATTTTCAAAAAAAGTTGTTTTAGCCTTAAAATATTCTTTGTTTTTGTTTTTAAATAAACTCTTGTTTTTTACTCTAGTATCATTTTATCTTGTTTTCCTTTCTATACCATTTACAAAACTAATTTTACATTGCTTTTAACATGGGGATGTCGACATCATGGGATACCCCATGTCGACATGATGGCCATTGAATTCAAAGTTTCAATTTTCAAAAGAAATGTCTATTCATTTAAATCTTTTCACGAATGGTTATGACCGTTGATGCTTTATAATTAGCCTTTACAAACGAATTTTTTAAACTTACTAATTTCGTATTTTCTTCACTTCTTCTTCTCCACAAATCCATATTCTCTAACTTTTATATTTTTAAGATCGTGCCGAAATTCTACCGAATTCTCAAGTGAATAAATTAGAATCTCATTCTTGTTTGACTCTCTGTCCTCTTTCAAAGATCAAAGTGCTATTCAGAGTTGCAGGATCAATTTGTAATCAAAAGTTTATCGAGTCTCTGTATAAGGTGTGGTTGTGCTTGGAAATTAATAGGGTATTCTTGAGTCTCGTAAATCAAGAGAGTTTCCCTCGGACTCGTGAGATAGGAGGGTACCTCAAGGCCTTTAGAAATCGAGGATTGTAATCTCAACATTGGTATAATAAAAATATGTATGATGTGGTTTGCCTTGGTACAGGAATGGATGTAGGGTTTCTCCGAACTAGTATAAAATCCGGTGTGTTCTTTTCCTTTACTACTTTTTATTTACTTTCTGCACCTGTGTTTGATTATGTGATTGTTCAGTGATTAAGTTCTGCATTTGTTTATATCATAATTTTTAAATTACTTCATATAAGTTTTAGAATCCATTAAACACTATTCACCACCCTCTAGTGTTAAATTAGCCTTAAGATCCTTAATCCACACTCCATTTCACACCCAACAAATCATGAAGTGTTTCAATCTTCTTATGATCAAAGTCATGCATGGAAGCAGACGAACGGTTCATCATGGCATATTTTCCAATAAATTTATGACTGTAGGATTAGTTGATTGGGTATTTATTTGCATGGGATTCTTTGTGATAATTCAAATCCAATTAAGAGTTATCCCTTGATAATTAGAATTATATCTAAAGGTTAATAATTAAATATTATGGAATATTCATATTAGAAATCACTAGATAACGAATTTCTTCGATATAAAATAATCAAAGACCAAATCTTCTAATTATAAAAATCAATCTATTGGAAATGTAGATATGTTTTGGTATTTGATTACCAATTAACCAAAAATAAATGATTTATTATTTACTCTAAAAAGGAGTATGATTAAGAATTATTTGATGCAATCATCGCCTAATTAAGAAATACCATCCTATGAGTTTTCTATAAGATGTTTAATAGTGACGATTATTAGCTTATTATTATATATATAAATATTCTTAATTTTAAAAGAGGATTTTTGAAGTGTGTGTGTGTGTGTGTGTGTGTGTGTGTGTGTGTATATATATATATATATATATATATATATATATATATATTATGGGTGTTAAATCGCCCGTTAAATGTTTTAAGGATTTTGCTCGGGACGTTTGGCCAACATACTTAATAGCAATTCCTAAACATTCAAATGAGACAATTGGACATACATTTTTATTAAAGTAAATATTTGGAACAATCAGTTTTTTTTGAAATATGTTAATTCAAGAAGGAATAAAAATATTTTTGAAAACTAATGTCGTTTAAAATAAAATGATATTTCAAAATATATTTAAAGATAACTATGTATATTAAGGTTTTGAAAAAATTAAGGTATTTCTATATTATAAAAAGAATAGAAATATTAATAAAGATAAATTATATGAGTAATAATTTAATGATGGGCTTAGATGCTTAATCTTAGAGATCACCGAGAACAATGGCAAGGTGATGTTGATTTTGTATTCAACACCTTAGTCAATAGTCAAGGCAATTTGTTATGAATAAATGGAAAGATAACATTATGTGTTACTTATGATATTTGGGAATTGTTTTAAGATTTTCTCTGAAAAATTGAATTTGATATAATCCTTTAGATAAGCTGTGAAAAACATGTAGGATCGATTTCACCCTAGAGGGGGGGTGAATAGGGTGATGGTATAAATTATAAAAATTAATCGCGGAAGCTTATAAAATATTTTCAACACAGATCACAGAACAATAGCTGCACAGATAATAGCAGAATAATAAATGCAAAAATAGGACGACACAGAATTTACCCAGCTTCGGCAAAACCCTGCCTACGTGCTGCCCCTAAGGTTTCTACTAGAAATTAGATAGTCCCTCGCTTACATACGTAAACTCGCGACACCTGCTATCGACTAAATCTAACTCTACGCTCAAAACCCTGCCACAACTCAGCCACTGAGTTGCGAATTCTCAAGCTACGCCACATAGCTTGTCCCCTAGTCACACGACTAGAAAATTAAAACGGTTTAAAAAGAAAATACAAATTAAAAACAATTTAAACTCAAAAACCCTAATTAATAAAATACAAAGCCCTTAAAATAATAGGCCGGCCCCCCTTTTATATTTTAACCCGTTCCTTTCTTTGTTCCTTTATTTGGAGATGGCGGCCGTTGTTCTTTCGTTCGTATCTCTTTGCAAAATTAGGGCTTTCCTCCTTGATCCAAATTAGGGCTTTCGAAGAGCTGTTACTACTTCGATCGAATATGTGATTGTTCGAAAGTTGCCTTGCTCGATCGATTTCTCGTTGTTGCTTACTTCGGTTGCTTCGAGTTGATGGAGTTCGACTGCGATTCGGTATGTGATTTTCATTTATGCTATACTGTTATGCTTGATTGAACTCCATGCCCATTGCCGATGATGTGAATTTGATTTATATAGGGTTTGTAAATCCTATTCTTGCGTTCGTATAAAATCATTTGAATTTGTCAATAATTCTCCTCGGCCGTTCGATTAATTTCTGATGTTGATGATTTTACCGACTCAATCAAATTCGTATAATTCGTGTTTACTTGGTTAACACGGTTTGACTTGTTCGATTTCTTGATTGACTAGGCTTTGATTTTCTTTGACAATATTGATTTCGTGAATTTTTTTACTGCTGGCTTCGGTCTTGATTTGTTCAACTTGAAATTCATTTGTGAATTCATGTGCTTGTTCATTAGCTCTCGATTTTGTACTGCAGTTGTCTTCGATGTGATTTTATACATCTGATGGCATTTAATTTTGTAGTATTGCATATCCATATAAAACTTGATGTTGTCAATGAGAGTTGTTGGATTGATGTTCTTCATGTTGTTCACTGCATATGGCTTCTCTTCACTTGATCCGTCCATTCAAGTCTGCACTGTGTCTTGTTTGATTTTGATGGTTGTTGCTGTGTATAACATTTTTGTACATGTTGCCTTGTTCACTGTGTCACTTAGGTGCATATGTTTGCACTGTGCATTGACTTGAGCTTCTGGCTTCGCTTCTTTATGGTCTGATCATTGCCGTGTCATTGAGCATTGTTGTGTCCATATTGTATTCAGTGTCTACTTTGAGCATGTTGCAGTGTGTTACCATATTGATGCCTCTGTATGCTTTGACTTCACTTGTTTGAGTCTGATATCTTGATTGTACTGTTGCACTTCTGTTTGCTTTCATGTTGGTGGCATTGTGCCTTAGCCTTGCTTGTGCAGTGCCCCATACATATTGTCACTGTTTAATATTGTTTGCAACTTGACAATGGTGTACACTTGTTGTTTGCATTTCATATGCTTGCAGCCTTGTTTCATACCTCTGGCTTGTTTCACTATATGGCCCTGTTGCCTACACTCTGGTGCATTCCTGTATATGCTTGGCTTTGCGTTCTGTTGACATGTGCATTTGTCTTTGCATTTGCACACTGCTGCTTGTTGTACTTGTATACTTCATATATGCACTGTGTCTTGTATCACTTGGGTTACTTGTGTACTTGAGTATGCACTGCATATTTGGATTGCACCTTTTCTGGTTGGTCTGGCCATTGTAGCTGTATTTATGTACACTGAGTTTGAGCATTTGTACATTTGCACCTTGGGTTGTACTGTCTTGAGCTCGAGTATTTGCTATTGCATACATGAGTTTGATACTATTGGTCGACTATCTCCTTGAGTTGCTGTACTTCATGTTGTATTCATCCCTGTTGCACTCTTTGATGATTCATTGGTGAATATGTTGGCTGCTGTGTTGATCTTGCTTGCATTGTCACTTGGTCGGCACTTGCAGCTGTACTTGCTTTGATGCTGGTTTGAGGCTGTGTCATATTTGAACATAGCATTCATGTGTACGTTTTGATTTTCACCTGAGTTGAATCCTGTATTTGGGTTTGACCCGTGCTCACTTGTCCCTGAGCATTATCAAGTGTATATCGGTGTGCACGACCTTGTGGCATATACAGTGATATACTGTGTATGTCACAAGTTGTTCATGTATGATGAATTCAAATTTAAATGATGACGAACAACCCAAATAACTGAGGCAAATAATATTTTCAAAATCCATATTTTATTTTATATTGCAAAAATATTTCTTTTTCAATTTTACTACGTTAGTGAATATTTTTGCAGATTGCTCAGATGCTGGATTCTAACTGGAATGAAGTTGAAGATAAAATATGAATTGAGTGAATGAGTGATGTGTAGTGAGGTTAAACTGTAAATGTAAAATTGTGATGTAATTGAATTTATATCAAAGTTGTATAGTGTATAGTGAGAGCTTGAATTTGTACTATTCAAAATTGTAATAAATATTTGTTTGAATAAAATATTCGTTTGAATTCAAATTCTGTGTTATTTAATTTTATTCAGCAAATATTTATTTAATCTGTGAAAAATAAAATAGTACATTAACAAATACATTTAAATGAATGTATATATGTTTATTATCATCAAACAAAAATCATATAAGCGCATATTCAACAAAACAATTATAATCTAAGAAATAACACATAGGTGTAAATTCCTTAAATAGCCAAATCAACAAAAGCTAAAGGAAACATGATTCATTGACCTGAATCAATTGAAAGAAAATTCTAAATGTTAAAAAGGGCAACTTTTAAACTTAGAAATAAGCTTAGGTTAAATAATATATAAGTTTGAAATGCTATCTCTAATGTTATGTGGAATAAAAATATGTGTAAATAACTTTATTAATTAATTCATTTTTTTGATACTAATCCTGGTATTATAAAAAAAATTGATAATGCTTTGGGGAACATATTTATATACATTAATTCACTATTCAAACTTTTTATTAAGGAAGATAACTATTTAAACTTAAACAATTAAGAGTTTCAAAGTATCTTGAAAATTGTAATGATGACTTTATGAATTATATTTCCTTTGAATATTAATCAAAATATTAAGGGAAATTTAATGTATTCCAAAGAATGGGCTAGAGACTTAATAATGATCTGTGATTTATATATATATGTTGTTTGTATATGTACGTATATTTATTTGTATATGTGTGTGTATTGATTCAATATTAATTAAGTAATGCCTAAGATTTCATACTAGTTACTGAGAAATGAATTCATTTCAAATAAAATAACCAAAAATTTTAAAAAAAATTTGGGACCAAAAGATGAGAAATTGTAAATGGAAAATCCAAGGGCAAGAAATAAGATTATTTTCATATTTTGGGTGTTACCCAATATAAACTTTGTTGAAATAGTATAAAACTCATCTAAATTCTGGTAAAAGACAAATTTCATGAATAAATTCTTTTGGTTCATATATTATATAATAAAGAGGTAGTGATTGAACTGTATGGAATTTAATTACAAAGTCCTTATTTGAAAATTGAAATAAATAACATGAACTCTTTAGAACGAGTTATACAAATTAAATCTTTCAAATTAATGCAAACTAAGAATTCTACTCAGAATGGAAATAAGAAAATTGGATATCTGAAAGAACATTATCTGTAATTGGGTTTTTTATGAGTTTTAAAAATTAATCCATAACTTTTGAATATGATCAATTAAGCAAGCATTGTAGAATATTAAGAATGATAATTATTTTGAATAGAAAAAATGCTTTAATAAGTTGAGATGCGAAAATTTGGATTAAAATTTGCTTAGAAATTTGCAACTAAGAACCTCTTTTGGGTTATAACCTTTGTTTGATTTACTGAGGTTGGAATTTTTAAATTTTAAATCCTTTTAAAAAAGTTATTGAAGTAATCCATAGTGCAATTTGGGAATGAGGTAACTAAGCAAATTTCTTGAAGTAAAAGGTTATAGAAAATTTGTGAATTCAAACCAATCATTTGAGTTTGTCTCATATAAATAATGAACAAAACTATATACGAAATTACATAGAGAAATCCTCATGATTTGAATATAGATAAAAATCTTAGATATCTATCTTATGATTATATTCATGACTTTGGTAGCACTAGGAGGATCGTATCTGCCTTAATTGAATTTTCCTAATGTTGATAGTTTGTAATCCAAGATCGGTATGGCTCCTTTTAAGAGTTTATTTAAGAGGTCATATCGATCACTCTCTTGTTACGTGAGTCTGAAATAATTTGATCATAAGTCCCAACTCTATTCATGAACCTTTTAGAAAGATCTTGAAATCATTGGGGGAGATCAGATCTTTATTCATTTTCCTTCCTTGTTGGGTGACTGGTATTTCAGTCAATTTGGGATGATTTCTCTTTGATATGTGGGACCCTACCCACCCATGTGTTGAATATGCGATTATATGATTTTTGTTTGATGATAATAAACATATATATATTCGTGTAAATGTATTTGTTAATGTACTATTTTATTTTTCATAGATATTTTCTGAATAAAAAATAAATAACACAGAATTTGAATTCAAACAGAATTTTTATTCAAACAAATATTTATTATAATCTTTGAATAGTATAAAGTTCAAGCTCTCACTATATGTTCAATTTCAATTGCAATACAAATTTGATTACATCACAATTTCACATTTACAATTGACCTCACTACATATCACGCACACTCGTATTTATCTTCAACTTTATTCCAAATTGATCCAGCACCCGAGCAATCTGCAAAAATAAATATTGACGCAGTAAAATTGAAAAGGAAATATTTTTGCAATATAAAAAAATATGAATTTTGAAAATAATATTTGCCTCAGTTATTTGGGTCGTTCGTCATCATTTAATTTTCAATTCGTTATACACGAACAGCTTGTGACATATACGGTGTATCACTTTATATGCCACAAGGCCGTGCACACTGATATATACACTTGACAAATTTACAGGGACAGGTGAGCACAGGTCAAACCCAAAATGCCGGGTTCAACTCAAGTGCAATAAAATAATGTCACAACTTTCAGCACAAGGTCAAATCCGTGCTATAAGCTGGATTCAACACTGGTGCAAGTTCAAGACAACTAAAACAAGCCTCGACCAAAAATCCAAATGTGCAAAACCATATGCAAACTGAAATAGGCGGTGCACATGTGAAACAGATTACAAGTACTACATGAAAAAAAAATCCAAACTGCCTCAAATGATCAAGTCCAGCTACCACATAAATGAATAAACACATCAAACATCAATGAAACAACTGTGTATACATGAAGGCCACAATAAAGCATGAAGCAGCTCATATATACAACAAATATCCAAACTGCCTCAAATGGTCAAGACAACTACAATGAAGCTGCAGTAACTCAAAGCAACTAGTAGAGCAGATCCAAACAACACAAGTGCATCAAAGATATGGCCAGAACCAAACAGCACACAACAGTGACACATCAACCATGACTCAAAGCATATACAAGACTGCACATTCAGGTCTGGACACACATGAATACAATTCAGATGCAAGCACACTCAAGGCACAGTGCATATCAAAGCAGAAGCATGCTCGAAGAAAAAATCCAAACCAAGTTCAAGTTATACAAGCAAAACTCAAACCAGAGACAACTGACATTAACTAAGTTCAAATGAATATAGACAACAAGCTCCAGATGGATAATGCAAGTACAGACTCAAGTGTTAAATAATACAACTCGAAGCAATGCTTGTGCACAGCATACATATGAACCAAGTTCATATGTACAACAAACACAAAGCTAATGAACAACAAGTCATACAAGGCCAACAATGCAACTGTATGCAAGCTGCCTGAAGAATACAAGGTAAAACTGCAACATCTACTACAAGTGACAATGCCAGGCTCATGTCAATAATACAACATGATTATCAAGTGTATACATGATGAAGCAACCAAGTTAAGTGGCCGAAATCAACAAATGACAGTGATTCAACTTTATAACAAAGTCTAGTGTATCAAGCCAGAAGCAACAGAGTAACCAAAGTCAAAGCCGTGTTTTATCAAAATCAAACAAGTCCAGGTTGACACAAATGGCCAAAATCCATAGAGTACAGTTAAATATCAAAGCCAAACTCATGGAATCGCATACATAAAGTCAAAGCTGAAGTCAACATAAATTTAAATACCAGCGAATTCGAAACCGTGGTGAGCAAGAAAAACAATGTCAATGAAAATCAAAACCATGTCAACCAAGTAACACGAAAAGAACGAATTGAATAAGTCAGTGAAATCATCAACATCCAAACGAAATCGAATGGTCGAAGCATAGATTTGAAAATATCAGACGAACGAAAATCTAGGGATTCAAATCCTACATAAACCATAACATCATCGACAACCAAAATCATCGAGTTCAAGTACGAAAAACATTAAAGTACAAAAGGATAAATTACATACCGAAGCAAACATCGAACTCGATCAAATAGAAGCAGCAGCGAGCAACTCAAAGAAATAGTCGATCGACAAAGCGAGGACCAAAATCAATCATTTGATCGAGGAACTATCGGCAGCTTTCAAATTAAAGGCCCTAATTTTTAATCAGGAGGAACGAATGAAGAAAGCCGCCATTATCTCAAAAAGGAACGGGCCGAACTCATAAAAATAAAAGAGAGCGTGCTTTTGGGCCGGCTTGATTATTATTTAAGGCTTTGGTTAAATTAGGGTTGAGTTTTGTTTTTATATTGTTTTTAGTTTGTAATTTCTTTTTAAACCGTTGTAATTTCTAGTCGTGTGACTAGGGGACAAACTACATGGCGTAGTTTGAGAATTCGCAACTCAGTGGGTGAGTTGTGGCAGGGTTTTAAGCGTAGAGTTAGGTTAGTCAGTAGCGGATGACTACTTAATTTCTAGTAGAAACCTTGGGGGCAGCACGTAGGCAGGGTTTTGCCGAAGCTGGGTAAATTCTGTGTCGTTCTATTTCTGCATTTATTATTCTGCTATTATCTATGCTGCTATAATTTTGATTTATCTGTGTTGAAATAATTTTATAAGCTTCCACAATTAATTTTTATAATTAACAGCATCACCTTATTCACCCCCCTCTAGGGTGAAATCGATCCTACAAGTGGTATCAGAGCTAGGTGCAAAAGCCGTTTTTGTTTTAAAAATTTGATTTTACAAAAACCAATTTTTGTTTTAAAAATTTGATTTTTTAAAATGGCTACTTTTGCCGAGGGTCGTTCCAATATTATTCCTCTTGTTTTTGATGGAACGGATTTTTTGAATTGGAAATTAAAAATGGAATTTTATTTGAAATCTGTTAATATTAAATGTTGGAATATTATTGAAAATGGGTGTGATATAACCGACAAGAAAATTATCTCGATTAATGCTCTTGCTATGCATATATTATATTCTCATACTAATTAAGATAATTTTTACTTTATCTCTCATTGTGAAAATGCACATGAAATTTGGAATGCTTTTGATGCAATATATGGTGCAAAAGTCAACAACAATGAGAAATCATCCTCAATCGACTCAGTTAAAGAAACGAGCTTAACAGGATTGGTAGAGAACAGTAGTGATGAGGATGACGATGATGAAGCAACTGAGCTGGCGCTATTAATAAAGAGATTCAAAAAGTGGAACCACAAATACGGAAATCCAGCTCCAAATCAATGATTGAAAAGCAAAATAATCAAAGCACTAGACAACTCAGTAGAACACGGGATCATTTGCAACAAGCCCGGTGATATCAAGCCCAATTATCCTCGAATTCAACACGGCAAAGTAAAGAAATTAAAAAGGTGAAATTCTACAGCCACGTGGAATAAAAGTGATGATGATAATAAAAGCACTAGCAGTAAGAGTGAGAAAGCAGATCTGTGCCTACGAGGTAATATAAATGATAGCGGCGATGACGAGCCAAGCGAGGTATCAAAACTCACTCACTCAGAATTACTTATATATTTTCACGAAGTAAATGGCTGTTTTGAACGACTTAGGGAGAAATATGCTAAAATTGAATCACAAAGAGATATTTTGATAGAATTAAATGAACAACTTGACCAATTAGTTAAAACCTATCAAAGTAGGATCCCTAAGTCTGATAAGTGTCCAACATTCAAAGAAGAAATTAAAAAATCAAAAATAAATATAAAATCACTTGAAAATGAAATTCTAATTTTAAAAGAAAGTGAAAATACTAGGAGAGAAATTCTATTAAAAAGTGCACACAATTATTAAACGAAAATGAATCACTCAAAACACAAGTCCAACAATTGTCAAAGACTTTAGATAAATTTTTCAAAAGAAAAAAATCGTTGAATATGCTCTTAGGGAAACAAACTGTTAATATAGTTAGACAAGGAGTTGGGTATAATCAATCTAAAAATGTTAGAAATGAGATTAATCAAGTAAATTCAATGTGCACAATTTGTAGAAAATTTGGACACAATCAAAATAGTTGTTGGTATAGACCCAAACATGTAAAAACCATTCCAATTTGGGTTCTAAAAGACACAAATACAAAATCTCTCAAAGTTAAACAAATCTGGATGCCAAAAGGAACATATATAAATAGTTTTGGGTCTCCACAAAATTATTTTAAAATTTTGCCACTAACAACCATGGACCTATAAAAACAAATAGGTCACAAAAATCTTTTCCCGTGTAGGTGTGGTGGCAGGCTAAGGAACAACAACCGTGTTATCTGGATTCTGGCTGTTCCAGAAACACAACGAGCGACAAAGAAAAGTTCCTTAGCCTAGTATAAAGGTGATAGAATCACAATGGACAATGACAGAAAATATCGTAAAGGTAAAACAGGTAATGGTATAGTTATTTAAACGATATATTAAATGTGATAATCTGCACCGGAATCTGAGTTAAATCAGCCAATAATGAGATGATGAAATAATGATGATTTTGATTCTGACTTATTCAAAATTGTTGGCCAATTATATTCTTATGCCAAAAACACTATAAAAAACTCTAGAGCATTTGAATTACTTCATATATATTAGTTTGGATTAATTATAGTGTTTTGTTGGATGATGATACATTTGGTTATAATAAGGCTAACTCTATATTCACGGTTTTTGATTGTTAACATGGCTTCAATTCAAATTCAAGAGTATGTCATTTACAATGCTGTTAAAATTGAGTTTGAAATTTTTGGTGCACACTTCACGGTCTATCAAATTCAATTAGTGATAATTTTGAGTGAAAGAGAAATTCAGATGCAGATTACACTGGTAATCTAGTTGATAGAAAACTTACTCGTTGAACGTGATTTTTGTTGAGACATTTAGTAACTGCGTCGTTTTTTAAAGAAAATATCTGCATATTTTTCATTTCAAATAATTTTCAAATAGCAGAAATTTTTCTCATATAACCCCTTCGAGAAAATCATTTTTGACCATGTTTTCAAATCAGTCATTTTGAAAAATTGATTTCATAATTATTTTTGAATTTGATTTTAAGTGACTATTTTGACTGATTCGACTCCCTAATAATTATTGAAAAGATGAATAGTGATTGAAAAAGTGACGAGTGTTAATATTAATCAAACATTATAACTCGAGACGGTATAATTCGTAAATTTCTTTAGAAATTTAAACAAGAGTGATAAAACTTTTTGTTGGTAAAAATTCCATGAGCATCTCTATTTCTATCATATTTCTAACCACCATCACTCCTCAAAATTCTATATAGTTTGTCGATAAGTGGTACTTTAAACAGGAATCATTCGTTTTTCATTTTATATTTCTTTTAAAATAATAATAATAATAATAATAAATAATAATAATAATCATAATAAATAAATACCAAAGTATTCACTCTCATTTAAATGTCCTCACGGTTATGCATGTATGGAACGCATATCAAAATTGATTTTTAAAATAAACAAGTTGATTCTAATCCCATCTAAAAGTCCTTACGGTTATGCGTGGTTAGAAGATACTTGAATTCATTTTTTTAAAATAAAATTGGAATACTACTAATCTCATTTAAAAGTCCTAACCGTTGTGCATGGTTAGTAGATATTCAAATTTCTGATATAAATATACCACAAATAAACACAACTGTATGGTTTTATATGATGACAACATTCCCATCATTCTAAAAGTGGAATACGCGCCTAACAAAGTATTTATGATTTTTGTTTGATTTTTTATTGAAATTTAATATTTATATTCAGTTGAATTTTAATTTTGAATTAATATCGATCACTTTATCTCTATTTTCTCTAACACTATTATTCTTTTGCTGATAACAAAAGGGGGAGAGAAAAGTTAAGATTTTGTCAAATAAAATCAAGCAAAGATCAAATATCATCCATTTGCATCTAGGCTCATTTGCATATTTTTAATTGTATGCATATATGTAGCGGGAGCTTTGTGTAGAGAGGAAGCATTTAAATAGGGGGAGCAATTAGAGCATATCAATGATCAAATACATTTAACATATTCAAAATCTTAAATATATATTTGTTATCATCAAAAGGGGGAGATTGTTGAATATGCGATTATATGATTTTTGTTTGATGATAATAAATATATATATATATATTCATGTAAATGTATTTGTTAATGTACTATTTTATTTTTCATAGATATTTGCTGAACAAAAAATAAATAACATAGAATTTGAATTCAAACAGAATTTTTATTCAAACAAATATTTATTACAATCTTTGAATAATACAAAGTTCAAGCTCTCACTATATATTAAATTTCAATTACAATACAAATTTGATTACATCACAATTTCACATTTACAATTGACCTCACTACATATCACTGACACTCGTATTTATCTTCAACTTTATTCCAAATTGAATCCAGCATCTGAGCAATCTGTAAAAATAAATATTGACGCAGTAAATTGAAAAGGAAATATTTTTGCAGTATAAAACAAAATGTGAATTTCGAAAATAATATTTGCCTCAGTTATTTGGGTCGTTCGTCATCATTTAATTTTCAATTCATCATACACGAACAACTTGTGACATATACAGTGTATCATTGTATATGCCATAAGACCGTGCACACCGATATATACACTTGACAAATTTACAGGGACAGGTGAGCACAGGTCAAACCCAAAACGCCGGGTTCATCTCAAGTGCAATAAAATTGTAACGACCCGGAAATTTTTAACATTTGAAAATGAAATATTTAATTGATTTTAAATATTTGGAAGTTATTTTAGCTTGAATTTCAAATATAACTATGAATTTGGCAATTTAATTATTGAATTTAATCTATTGAAGGTTGGATAAAAATTTGAATCTTTAGTTTGGAACTGATTAAAAATATTTTCAGGCTCAGAAAATCTATATTGACAATACTGAAGATAATAGAAGCTTCAGAATTTGATTTGAAAGTGAATTGTCCAGTTTTGAAATTTTATCGTTTAAATCGATATTTAAAAATAGCCTTCCGAGGCACAGTCTCCGAATTTGACGAAACTAGCTCCATTGGATCCGTAATATTGTATTATTATCGGATTTCAATTTTTGTAATGTTTGGGATTGTCGTGTGATCGTACGATAAGTAAACGCGTTGAAAATTAATCGAAATTTAATATAATAACTGGTCGAGATTTTTAGCTATGGATTCAAGTCGATTCAAATTTAAATTTTAAATAAAATATCCATATGTTGTTTTGACTGGTAAATCGTTCACATCAGAAACTTTTCAAAACCTTTCCCAACGTCTCGAATCACCGTACACGTTCCATTGTCTTCTCCTACACGCCACCCTATCCTATCTTCCCTTGAAAGCTGACCAATCTTTATAAAGAAAGTCGATATACAGAAGAAAAAATAAAATAAGGGCTTCATATCTTCTTCCATATTGAATGCTTCTCCTCCTCCCTGTTCGAATCTGAAATAAAAAAAATCACGAGCCTATTTTACAATTCCAAATCGAATCCCTCTTTCAAAACGAAGAATGGCTGCTCCCTCTTTCCATTTTCGAATCAAAGAGAAAAATATAAGGGAGGTTCGTCGTTCGATTTGGAATAACACGTGACATAATATTAAAGATCGAGCGAGGAGGTTTAGGGCTCCGCATCGGCACGACAATGATGTTAACATCGCATCGTGGGAATTCACGATTGAAGAAATCGATGCACGACCGCAGCAGCTCGCGCAGGCATTCAGGATGGTGATGCTCGCGATTGAAGTCAAGGGGATCGCCATTCGATTTTGGGGTCGGCATCGCGAAAGGGTTAGCGACTTGGAAGCTCGTCGAGTTCGATCTCGACTTAGGGTTTGGTGACCAAGCTCGTGAGGGCTAGGGTTTCAAGTATAGGAGTAGGTGCGGCGGCGTGCGTTGTCAAGGGCGGCAACCAAGTGGAGGCGCGATCGAAAACTGTCGGGGTCACGGTCGAGGTGGGTTCGAGCTTGTATGTGAGGTAATTGCAGATTAATTTGCATTCAGAATTTTTTATTTATTTAGACAGTAAGGTATATAGTTCCTGTATTTTAAAGTTTAATAATAATATTTATATATGTGTAAATGCAGAAGGAAGAAGATAGGAGTTTTTAAAATATTGTTTGTGAAACCAGAAAATTTAATTCATTTTTGATAATGTATTTTAGTGATTAATTTGATTAGTAAACTTATTTAATTTATTTAGCTACTAAAAGATTTTTTTTTAAAAGGAAATTTTTTGGTTTAAAATAAAATATTAATTAATTAAATTTATTAATATGGTAATTCATTTGTTCAAAATTAATAAATAAATGGTAATTGATTTTCCAATTGTTCAAAATATTAATTAACTGTATAATGTTTATACAAGGTCAAAAGATCGTGAAAAACAATCTGGAATGGAAATGGATTGCAAATAAGAGGTGAGATCTTCTCACTCAAATTTTAAATAATTGAAAATTTCAGTTATTGATTGATGATCGAATTATGATTGTTAAATTTAATTGTTGACTGTGTGCTTGTGTAATTGATTTATAGTAATTATTCACTGGATAGTATTATATATATAGTAGTATATAGTATATATTGTAGTTGTTAATTTCCCGCATTATATAGCGGATGAGACCCTATTGCACCGCATAATAGCGGATGATATTTTTATAAATCCCATATACCGCGGTATTCCACCTCGAAGTGGAATTAGTAATTAATTGTTGTGCTAACGTCTGTAGATGCAGGGAAAACAGGTTGGAGGGATCCAACTGGATTCCTCAAATATTTAATTTTTTTCGTATTTTGTATGCTGATTATTATAATATGTGTGCGATTATATTATGATTAAAACTGTGAAGGCTATAATTTAGCCAAATATATTTTTGGTATCGTAGGGTACCAGAAATAAATGAAAATTTTGATTTTTGAAATTTAGTAGAAAATTTATAGTAAATTAATTTTAGAAAATTAAATAAATTCAAAAGAAGGAATTGTTTTAAAAGATAATGGAATTGGTGTTGAAATAAATTTAGAAATCAATTTTTGAAATTGATCTGGTATTTAAAAATAAATTTGAAAATCAATTTAGAATTTAATTCGGTGCTGAAAATGACTATTTGGAAATCGATTTGAAAATCGTATATCAATGGATATTTAGAAATCTAAATTCACAATGGAATTTTAGGAAAGAAAGGAAAATTTGTTTTAAAAATAAATATTGTCTTATATTTTAAAGGTGTGAAAAGAAATTTATAGATTGGAATGTAAATAAAAATAAATCGAGAACATTTATCAATTGATATAAATGAAAAGAAAATTCTTCCCTGGAAAGCCGAGTATATTTTTAAGCCGGTTTTAAAGAATAAATCAAAAGTTCTAGGAATTGTTTGGAAGAATATTGTCGGAGAAATTATTTTTGGGATTGTCTTAAACCTATAAAATAAAGATTTATTTAATTACTTATAGAAGGGATTATTTTAAAAGTTAAATTGATATTTGTTTTAGAAAATGGATATTTAAATAGTTATATCCTATCTACTAATTTTAGTTTTAAAATTAGTTTAGCCTTAAATTTTTATACGAGATTTTTATATAATATTTTCATAACTAATTTTTAAGTAAGTGTTTTAAAATAGTTTTATTTTTTTAAGTAATTCCAAGTATATGTTGGATAAATATTTTAAGGTATTTGAACTCGACAGATTTTCAACCGAAACAACTAAATATTTGGAAATGTATTCCGCACAAGGAAAAGTGATTTGAAATTTGTTTTCAAATAGATGAAGTGTTAAATTTTTATATCTTGCAAAGATATTTTGAAAATAAATAATTGGGAAAATTATTTAAATCTTGGTGTTGTTGTGAATGTTGATTGATAGTTAAATAACCGACTATTAATATTTGCCTTTCAAATGGCATTTGAATTTCGATAAGACCAGGGGTCGGATTCTAAGTGGATATCCGACAACCACATCGAACCTTTGTGATTGTGATAGATCTTTTATTTAAAAGATCGAAATGAAAATTTGTTGTGATTTACTTGAAATCTGAATGAACACTTATTTTTAAAAATAAGCGCTCGTTATTCGGATTAGTCGGGAGAGGACTTTGTGTCATAAAACCCATTCCGAATAACGATACGATGAAATGGGATTTCATTTGAAGATGGTGTTGAAGACCCGGTATTCTCGAAAACGAAAGGATTACCTGTCGAATGTCTCTGCACCGAGTTGCTCCAGTATAGAGATTTTTATCACCTTTGTGATGGGGATTTTGGACGTGATTTGTGAATATCCGGATTTGCAAGGGCTTCTTTGAAGTGCCTTCGGTTCCGTTCGATCCCTAAACAGACTTGTATGGATGTGTGGCTGACGTTATACTTTGAGATGTAAAGCTGGTTTCTATCAAATACATTTCTGTTGGTGGCGGAGAATTTATTCTCTTAGCTTAACACCCTTCTCTGAGACATACGAGGTCAGAGGTTATGTAGTTGATGGTTACTAGTGATATATTCCTAATTTGGTAATGTGGCACACGAAGTGCTGCTGATCATTTGTTGATCAAAGCATGACTTTGTGAAAAGTGTAGCTTTGTGGACAAGACTTCGTCGGACCTCACACCCAGGAAATGGTCAAAACAGGAAAGATGCGGCAAGGTTATGAGGGTCGCGCCCTTTAGGATATGTCATTTCCTTCTAGAAAAGGGTGGTGTCAGGTATGGAGCCCTGATATTAACCTGTGTGATTACTGCAAATACTTTTATTTGTGGTTGTTGGTGTAGAGGATCCTCGGATAAAGGTCCCAAAGGACCGGGGGATGGCATACTCGAGTAGTAGTTACCTAGTTACAGAGGTAACCCGGCCTTGTATTGGCAGAGAGCTGGTTAAGTTCTCGGGACGTCCCTCCAGAGGCGTACCCATGTGGCAGTAGGAAGTTTCTTAGCCTGACCATTTGTTGGAAATCTAAACTCCAATATGCACCTTGTACGGTTTTAGTTGTATAACCTGCCATTTACTTATGGTGGTCACCACTGTTTAGATGGTAGCTATAGTAGGCATAGTTCAGAATGTCTATGCCAGCTAAGATTAATATTATACTTTCGAAATGTTTTCTGCGCTATGCACTAATAATAATACCGAAAGGATTTTGCGTATTAAGCATGTTTGACTATCATAAGGAGAAATCTCCTCCAATTCTGCGTTTGCATTGTGTGTGTGGCGGGAGGCCTTATGGTAGTTTCATTTTCCAAAAGCATAGCGGATTTCTTTTTATTTTCTTTGTAAAAATAACTATTTTTTTAGATCTCACACCAGTCCCATGACTGACCTAGAGTTTATTGTTCCTTTTCTAAACTCTGGGTGCCCATAATTTTCCACACGAGCAGCCTAGAGTCAAGTTAGCAGTTATTCGGGGGCGAAGTCAAGAAGTTGCTATGGAAATTAGGAGTTGGAGCTGGATGGCGAGGCGTATCACTTATATATGTAATATTTATTTCCGTTGTTTGTTGTTGTAAACTATGATAATGTAATGTGATGTAATGTAATAATTGATATAGTAATTCTATTTAAAGATATTTATTTATCTATTATATTTGTTCCGTTGCAATATGTGAGATTCTGTTATTGTTTCTGTTTCTTCTTCTATCTTCTTCTTCTTTAAACCGTAATGGTTCGGTTTTCCAACATTCGACTGTTCGGCATTCGATACAGTGGACGTATTGATGTCGACTTTCGGGCGCCGAAACATCGGGTCGTTACAAAAATAATGTCACAACTTTTAGCACAAGGTCAAATCCGTGCTATAAGCTGGATTCAACACAGGTGCAAGTTCAAGACAAATAAAACAAGGCTCGACCAAAAATCCAAATGTACAAAACCATATGCAAACTGAAATAGGCAGTGTACATGTGAAACATACTACAAGTACTACATGAAACAAATATCCAAACTGCCTCAAATGATCAAGTCCAACTACCACATAAATGAAAAAACACATCAAACATCAATAAACCAACTGTGTATACATGAAGGCCACAATAAAGCATAAAGCAGCTCATATATACAGCAAATATCCATACTACCTCAAATGGTCAAGACAACTACAATGAAGCTGCAGTAACTCAAAGCAACTAGTAGAGCAGATCCAAACAACACAAGTGCACCAAAGATATGGCCAGAACCAAATAGCACACAAAAGTGACACAGCAACCATGGCTCTAAGCATATACAAGACTGCACATTCAGGTCTGGACACACATGAATACAACTCAGATGCAAGCACACTCAAGGCACAGTGCATACCAAACCAGAAGCATGCTCGAAGCAAAAAT
This sequence comes from Allium cepa, assembly GCA_030765085.1. Taxonomy (NCBI): domain Eukaryota; kingdom Viridiplantae; phylum Streptophyta; class Magnoliopsida; order Asparagales; family Amaryllidaceae; genus Allium; species Allium cepa. The sequence continues at coordinate 391,505,740 of CM060946.1, forward strand.
CCAAACCAAGTTCAAGTTATACAAGCAAAACTCAAACCAGAGACAACTGACATCAACTAAGTTCAAATGAATATAGACAGCAAGCTCCAGATGGATAATGCAAGTACAGACTCAAGTGTTAAATAATACAACTCGAAGCAATGCTTGTGCACAACATACATATGAACCAAGTTCATATGTACAACAAACACAAAACTAATGAACAACAAGTGATACAAGGCCAACAATGCAACTGTATGCAAGCTGCTTGAAGAATACAAGGTAAAACTGCAACACCTACTACAAGTGACAATGCCAGGCTCATGTCAATAATACGACATGATTATCAAGTGTATACATGATGAAGCAACCAAGTTAAGTGGCTGAAATCAACAAATGACAGTGATTCAACTTTATAACAAAGTCAAGTGTATCAAGCCAGAAGCAACAGAGTAACCAAAGTCAAAGCCGTGTTTTATCAAAATCAAACAAGTCCAGGTTGACACAAATGGCCAAAATCCACAGAGTATAGTTAAATATCAAAGCAATGGTGACGGCCGAAGTCATGGAATCACATACACAAAGTCAAATCCGAAGTCAAAAAAAATTTAAATACCAGCGAATTCAAAACCGTGGTGAGCAAGGAAAACAGTGTCAAAGAAAATCAAAACCGTGTCAACCAAGTAACATGAAAAGAACGAATTGAATAAGTCAGTGAAATCGTCAACATCCAAACGAAATCGAATGGCCGAAGCATAATTTTGAAAATATCAGACGAACGAAAATCTAGGGATTCAAATCCTATATAAACCATAACATCATCAGCAACCAAAATCATCGAGTTCAAGTACGAAAAACATTAAAGCACAAAAGGATAAATTACACACCGAAGCAAACATCAAACTCGATCAAATAGAAGCAGCAGTGAGCAACTCAAAGAAATAGTAGATCGACAAAGCGAGGACCTAAATCAATCATTCGATCGAGGAACTACCGACAGTTTCTAAATTAAAAGCCCTAATTTTTAATCAGGAGGAATAAACGAAGAAAGCCGCCATTATCACAAAAAGGAACGGGCCGAACTCATAAAAATAAAAGAGAGCGTGTTTTTGGGTCGGCTTGATTATTATTTAAGGCTTTGGTTAAATTAGGGTTTAGTTTTGTTTTTGAATTGTTTTTAATTTGTAATTTCTTTTTAAACCGTTGTAATTTCTAGTCGTGTGACTAAGGGACAAACTACGTGGCGTAGTTTGAGAATTCGCAACTCAGTGGCTGAGTTGTGGCAGGGTTTTGAGCGTAATGTTAGGTTAGTCAGTAGCGGGTGTCATGAGTTTATGTGTGTAAGCGTGTGGCTACTTAATTTCTAGTAGAAACCTTGGGGCAGCACGTAGGCAGGGTTTTGCCAAAGCTGGGTAAATTCTGTGTCATTCTATTTCTGCATTTATTATTCTGCTATTATCTGTGCTGCTATAATTTTGATTTATCTGTGTTGAAATAATTTTATAAGCTTCCGCAATTAATTTTTATAATTAACAGCATCACCGTATTCACCCCCCACTAGGGTGAAATCGATCCTACACCATGGATGTAGTAGCCCTTTTGCTTATCAAGTTTCTTTACCAATCCAGTTCTTTGGCATTCGTAGTGTTCTTCATGTATTTCAGATTTGGAAACACTTTAGACGTTCTGATTTTATTCTTGGGCATAGAATCCATATTGCATTTGAGATTTTTATTTTTATTATCTCTCGATCATAGCTTATACCATTTGAATAGATTCATTGTCCATAATTGGTCATTGACCTTCCCTTAAGGAAAATTACGGAGATGCAATTTTTGTAAGTAGGGAGTCTGTAACAACCCAAGTCGGGATTATCTAAAATTAAACATAAAATATGATTCAATTTATCTAAATTAATTTTTAGATGAAATTGGAGAATTTTATTTGGCTTTGTTTCAGTTTGAAATAAACTTGGAATTAAATAAATAAGAAATTTATAAAATGGCTTTTTCCAAATGAGACAAATATAATTGTAAAATTCATTGTAAAATGGTTAGAAATTTATATGAATGAATTTTTGAGATTAAGTACCAAATTGGAAAACCATAATACAATTTTTGTGCATTTTATATATATGGATTTACATTGTAACGATCTCGGTTTTGAGTCAAATTTGAATTGGTAATTAAAATAAATTTTTGAATCAAATAGGAATAAAATTGAACCTTTCGAAATTAAATAAGATATTTGTTTGTTTACTTATACATATACATATACATACATACATACATACATACATACATACATACATATATATATATATATATATATATATTATAAATTGAATTTTGAAATTGAAATTCTAAAATAAATATTTTGAGAAATAATTTGAATTTGAAAACTCTATAATTAAAACTAATAAAAATTTGTTTTGGAATTATTATATACATATGTATATATATTTTGAATTTGATATAAATAATTTTTAAAAGCTAATTAAGTTAAATTCTATATTTTAAAACTTATGTACATATAAGATATATATGCATTTATTTGTTAATGTATAATTTAATTTTCAAAATCATTTTCTTTAAGGTTATATAAATATTTATAAAAGGAAATGCATTTATTAAAACCATAATATATATATATATATATATATATATATATATAAGGATAAATTGAGAATATAAATAGAAAACTATATAAAAATATATTTAAACATTTAATGCATGCATATTTACAAGTGTAATCATCTTATCATCTTATTAAATATGTGTAAGCATAATATTACTTGAGATTACAAGTGTAATCATTTTAATAAAAGAATATAACAAGTGTTAAGTAAATTTTATTATGTAATAACAAGTGTCTTTTGTTTCCTTATTTTGCAAAATAATAAAAAAAATGTAAACAAGTTTATATAAATTACTCTACTCCTTTCTCATTTTCCTTGATATATTCAAGATCAAAACCAGTAAAAAGATAATCAAAGAAAAACAAAAACCTGTTCAAATTCAAACCCTGAAAATAATTCAAAACAATCAAACTAAGAAATGAAATTCAAAAACTTGGAAAAAAATCCTCTACAAAATCAAACCTGATGCAAATAAAAAACAAACCAGTTCAAACCCAAAGAAAAGTTTACAAATAAAAAACTGAAGCAACATAATCAAGCAGATCATTAACTAATCAAGTGCTGATCAAAATCAAAACCTATTTCAAAGTTTTCAAGATCCAAACCTGAAGCACCTCAAACTTCATTAAGCAAATTAGATCAAGAATTCAACTCAATATCAAAACAAAAGCAGATCAAAAGTTTCAAGTTTCAAAAACATTTCCAGGTTCTTTTTTCAAAACCAATTCAGGTGAGTAAACCCTTTTGAAAACTGGATTCTAACTGGTTGATTGCGATTATGCTTGAAGTAAATTTGTGAATCTTCTTGCATGTATACAAATCTATATATATATGTGTAGATATGTTGTGCATGTCTGTTGTATAGGCATGCATCACTGTTTCCAAGTTTTCCAAAAATTAAACCTGTTCAAAAATTCGAATCATTCCACCAAGACGATTATAGACTTTGATCTCTGAATAATTTTTTTTGTTAATGTGTAAGATTATTTTTAAAAATAGGTTCAAGTTAAAATAATTAATAAATATTTTGAAAATAAGGATTTACAGGGAAATCAATTTAAATCAGAAAAATCAATGGTTTTAACTTCATGATTTGACTTCATAATCTGATTTGTATTGGCAAACCATGATTTTTATAATAGAAATCAAGGTTTTTAGCATTAATTCGAGATAAAATTTTCAAGATGAACGAAAAACACATTTTCGTCATTATCCGATGAACGATGATGCGTGGTGGGTCGATCTTGATGTCGAAGGAAGATTGAGGGCTGGAGATTATCAGAAAAATAGTTATTGAATTTTTAGATCATCGGTTAAGTTAGTCAGTGTTGATTTAGGATTTAATGTACTGTCTTGGTCGAGGTGATAAACGAGGCGATTTCGTCGACGTCGAAGTAGCAAAATGGATCGCACCTATGGGAAAAGCCTTAAGGGTCATCGGAGCAGCTCAGGTCGTGATCACATCGCGTACGATGGTTGGAGTCGGCGTGGCGAGGTGTTTTTGTCATCGGTGTTAGGTTTCAGTAGGATGCTTGGTAGCTCGATTTTGTTTTCTGGGTAATCTCGTCGATCTAGGTTACAGGGATCATCGGCGAAGTCGTAGGTGATCTGAAGGTGGTCGCGGTGATGGTCAGGACGTCGTCGTTCAGGCGTATACGTGCACACACATACGATTGTGTCAGTGGGTTGTTGATTTGATCGGGAAGAAGATTAGGTAAAGGCTCGAAGGAGGACTTAGGAATTTAGGGTAGATGTCTCGGGGTGTTCCTTAGGTTTGTTTGCATATATTTAACTGTTAACAGATTTAAAAATTTAAACCAAAGTTTCAAAGAAAAAAAAGAGAAGAAGGATTGCTCGGGGGGGGGGGGGGGGGAACTCGAGAAAATTGTGAAGTGGCTCGAGGTGATTCCCAGAGTAATCTCGGGTTCGAGTTTTTGAATTTTTAATTAAACAAGTTTTTTTTTCAAATTTAAATTTAAAGCAAGTTTAAACACCTTCTTGTTATTTCTTTGACATAATATGTGTTTATATAAGTTTGAAATTAGTGAAAGGTTTTGAAAGTAAATTATTTTAATTTTTTTAAGTTAAAATGTTCTAATATATATATATATATAACCTTTATTTTTTAAAAAGTTTATTTTAAATAAACTTAATGTTGTAATTAAGAAGTAAATCGAAAAGATAAAATATTTTTAGTTGTTAATTAACTTAAAATTTTATGTTAATTTATGGATTAATGATAAATTTGTTTCAAAGATTAAAGGTTTAAAATTAAATGTTTTAAAGATCAATTATTTTAGTTTCAAAATAATTATATATTAAGTGATTAATCAATGTGATTCCTAATTATTTTAAAATGGAATTCGTTAATATAATCAGTTAAGATAAATGGGTTATCTTGAAGATTTAAAGGATCATTAATTTGTAATTTAATAATAATTACTTAATTAAAGGTCAATTAAGTAATGTTTAAAGATTAATTAATTTGTAATTAAAGGGTAAGAAATTAGTAATGATAATTAATTAATCTAATTAATAAAAGGTTGATTTATTAATGTAAGTAATTAAAGGTTAATTTCTTAATGTGATTACTTAGTGGTGATTAATTACTTTGGATTAATAAATGTAGGCAATTAAGGGTGTGATTAATTAGTTTGGATTAATAAATGTAGGTAATTAAGGGTAATTAATTACTTAAAAATAATTACTTAATGAAAGTAATTAAGAATAATTAATTAAATGGTAAATAATTAAGGATTGGTTAATTAATGTAATTAATTTAAAGGTTGATTAGTTGATATAAGAAATTAAGGGATAATTATTTGATGGAATCAATTAAAGAATAATTAAATAATTAAGGTTAATTATTTAATGATTTAAGGTTGATTGATTTATTAATCAGGATGATTCATTAATAATTAAAGGTTAATTAATTTATGTAATTAATTAAAGGATTAATTAATTCTGTAATTAACTTAAGGATTAATTTATTTATAATTAATTAATTAAGGATAATTTATTAAGATGGGTAATTAAGATTGATCAATTAATTTCATTAATTAAAATAATAATAAATGGTTTGTAATTAAGTAATGATAATTAACCAGGATTAGTAAGTAATTAGTCTGGTTTAAATTAATTATAACCAGGTGATTAATTGATCTTAGTTATGAATGTTTAGATTATGTAGAGTGCTTTAAATTGTTTGATATCTTTGATGTGTGATATTCTGTGATATGAATTACTTTGAGTTGAGCTGTGAACTGTGATTTATTTATCTATGATGATATTACTTGTTTATCTATGAATGTAAGATAGGCGTTATAGGATTATATCGCTTATCCATATTGTTGTGCTTAAATTGATGTTGCTTGTGATATTCTATTGTTGTGTGTAAAACCCCTGGTGTGACGACCCGGAATTTTTAACAATTTAAATTGGAATGTTCAATTGATTTTAAATATTTAAAAGTTAATTTTAACTTGAATTCCAGATATCAATATTTACTTGATAATTAAATCATTGAATTATATCGTTTAAATATTGAATTTAATAATTAAAATTGGGTAAATTGTTGAATCAGAAATTTCTAAGCCTGTTTAAAATAATTTGAAGGCTTATAAAATTTATAACGATGATACTTAAGATAATAAAATAATTGAAATTTAAAGGTAATTTGTTCAATTTTAATAACATCGTTTAAATTGAAATTTAAAAATAGCCTTCCGAGGCACAGTCTTGGAATTCGACGAAACTAGTTCCATTGGATACGTAATAGTTAGTTATTATTGGATTTCAATTTTCATAGCAATCAGAGTTGTCGTTTGACCCTGACAGCTCGAAACGTTTAGCCTTCGTTTCGATTGTCACTGTAGCTAGGAAACGTCAGAACGCTAAACGATTCAAAAACGTTCCCATGTTCCCTAAATCACGTTGATTTCTTGTGCGAGAATAAAGGAAAAATAATAATAAAATAATATAAAAACAATCACCTCGTCCTTATCTCCCGAAGGAAGCCTCTAGTTTCGTTATTTTAATCGAACCCTGCTCCTTCTTTTAGAAGGCATTCCGAAGTTTCCCCTCTAAATCAAAATGGCCGAATAATCTGTAGCTTCGTTCGAAAAAAAAACCGAATCATAAATGGCGTCGCGCTCCCTCTCTCTCTCGTCCCTTTCGTCCTCAACGTTTAAATAAAAGGAAACTCAAATCGATCGCTCATAGGGGAAGCATCGCGACGTCAACTCAGATAAGGAAGAAGAAGATACCGTGGATTTGTTTTTGAAGCCGCGTTCGAGGAGGCACAAATCGAGTTCGACTCGAGTACGGTTGGGTTTAGGGCTCGCGACTCTGGAGGTTTCGAATTCGATCTGGGTTTCACGCGTGAGCTAGAGTTCGCTGCAATTTTTGGAAGACGCGATGATGATGATGATGCTCGATGCTTTAGTTTCGGCGATTGGCATTTGTGGTTATGGTGGAACTCGACTGGAAGTGAATCTTGGTGGCGGGTCGAGTGGCAGTGGGGTTGGTGAATTGAAATTAGTGGCATACGAGCTCGACTCAAACTCGTGGAGGAGGAGGGTCGCGTGAAGCTCAGTAGGGTGTCATGCTTGGTAGCTGGAGGAGGAAAGCAGTAAGGTATAACTTTGATAATTTTAATCATCTCTGTGTTTAATCAGATTTTTTTATAAATTCATTTATAGTAAAGTATATGTAAAGGCAATATATATATATATATATATATATATTTATGAATACGATCTTTGAATATAAGAGAATTTATAAAAAGTTAGATTGTGGAATCTATAAATTATTTTTATAGATGTATAAGTAGTTTTAAGAGGAAAATTTCTAGTTTGAAGTTAAATCATTAATCTAATTAATAAATGGAAATTTACTATTCGCTAGTTTCAAATACTGATAAATTATATAATGTTATACGAGGTCAAAACCATGGAAACAAGCCAGTTTGGAATGGATTGCAAACAGCAAAACAAAGGTGAGTAAATCTCACTCTGTTGGATTTCTATTTAGATTTTAAATGGTTAAATTTAAATAATTGATTGAATGATTAAGTTGATTGGATGCGCACTGATGATAATGTGACTTTGGTTTTTGTTGATTCTCGAGTTAATTGTGGTTTGACTCGAAGTGTTGGGGTTTTAAGTTGTTTTAAATTTAAATTATAAATAAGAAAATGTTTCATTTTAATGTTAATAAGGATTTACTGATTTATGATTCATTAAATTAGTAAGGTAATTAAAATGGATAATTAATTAATTCAATTAATTAATACATTAAGTTTTAAGTTAATTAATTAAGTGTAATAATTCAGAATAATCATTTGATGGTTTGATAAACAATTACTTAATGTAATTAATAAAATTTCTTTGTGTAATTAATCAAGAGATAGATTAAGATAATTAATTAAGGAGAGTTAAATTTATTTACTAAAGTATAAAAAAAAGGGTAAATAATTTCAGATGGAAATGAAACAAATATGATTAATACTGTGGTTTAATTCATGTAATTAATTTAGATTAGAAAAAAATTACAATACAGATGGAAAACATTAATTTATATAAATTAATGATGTAATTAAAGATTGATAAATTAAATTGATTAATCCATAATAAGTGAATTATGAGAAATTTATTAATATAAGAAATTAAGGATTAATGTAATTAATGTAGTTAATTAAATATATGGAATAATTAAAATTACGGTATTAATTTTGGGTTAAGAATAATTAATATCGTGAAATTAAATAAAAATAATTACTTGAATGTAATTGAAAGATAATTAATCCAGGGTGATTAATTAAGATGAATGGACAGGGAAGGGTTGATTAATTAATTGTTTTGGAATTAATTAATGAAGGAATCAAAGTGATTGAGGTTTGAAATTCAATTAGAATCAATTGATTTGATTGTAAGTGATTAAGCTTTGGTTCTGAAAGATTGAATGGTATTGGATGATTTGAAGGGGTTGATAAGTCCGATATGAAATGTTGTGTATTTCATTTGGATAACTTGGAATAGGATGATATGAGGTTCGAAGAGACCGGGGTCGGGTATTGGGTAAATACCCGAAACCACTTCGAATGTTTATAGATTGATATGTAAAATCTATATGCTGGAGTAAGTGAATTGGAGGAATTAGACTATTTTAAATCTAAATCTTTGGTATTTAGAAACTTATATGTGGAATAAGTGTTGTCTATAATAAAATGTGGCTTTGTGAATTGATATAAGTTACCTGGGTTTTATTTGAGCTGTATACTTGTATTCCATGTTATTTGGGTTTACTCACGCTGGTTTCCAGCCTGACCGGGTGTTACTTTGGTGTAATGCTCGGGTCAGAGCGAGTATTACAGATTTTCAAGTAGGGACGTTCTGGAGCTCAAGAGTCGAGCGGGATGGCAGGAACGTATAGAGTATTTCTGCTGTGTTATATTATTGTAAATCTGTGTTATGATAATTGTGATACTCTGATGTATTTAAATGTAATCGACAGAACATTATTCTTTGTAAACGGTTATTATTTATTAATATATTTTATCCGCTGCGAATGTGAGACATTGGTGCTTTTGATCTTCTTCTTCTTCTATCTCTTTCTTCTTTTTCATAACTATCTGGAATTTTCGGCTTCCGAAATTTCGGGTCGTTACAGTTGGTATCAGAGCTGAAAGGTTAAGCGAGAACCTTGGCTCTGGTGGGAATTACTCATTTAATAGAATCCGTAGTACTCTGGAATGAGTTGTGTACATATATGAGAGCGTACTTGTTATTTGCTTATATAAAGGTTTTAAATGATTTTATATAAAAGTATATTTTGATATATAAAGAAAATGGGTATCTAGATATAATTACCTTGGGTATTACCATAAATAGTTTTTGTGATTAAAAATGATATAATTGTTATTAAGTACGCCAAATGAAGTAAATTTATAAGATGAGTATAACTTTTAAATTAAATTAATGAGAAATAATAAATAAGTATTATTTGAATAACTGGGACTTGTTGCAAACAATGGGTTGTTTGAAAATTTGATTTGAATTAAAAACCAAAAGTGGTTTTAAATTTAAGGATGACCTCGATGTATGAATAAGGAACATACATAAATCAAGAATAGTTTGAGTAAACTCTAAATGTTGAGTTGAAATTTGGAATGGGATGGGATACCCAAAGTAATAAGTTTTTAAGTGGGAAGATTATTATTATGAAGTTTAAGGATTGAGTGAGGTTGATCGAATTAAGTAAATCGAATTTAACTTGGGAGAAGTTAAATATGTTTAAATGAACAACTTGAATTGGAAATTTTAAGCTGAAATTGGAATTTAACTTGGAAAGTTAAATGGTTAATTTGAATTGGTAATTTGTGTGATCTCAAAATGGGTTTGAGATCTGGAAATTGAAAATTGTAACAACCCTGAATTTTGTGATTTATTTTTTTGATTATTTTGATTATTATATTTGAAATTTTGATTTAAGATTTTTATTTTATTTATTAAAATGAGTAAGTTATGTTATTTTAAATATAAATTTTGATTTTTATGTGAATTATAGTTTCAAACTTGTATAAATTGAATATTTTACTCAAAAGTGAATTTCTGTTCAAACTAGTCAAATTTTGACTTTTAAACTTCAAATTTATATTATTTGAAATCTTAAAATTTATCTTTTATTTGAAAATTGATGAAATAACTTTAAGACCGCTTTTCGTTTCGTTGGAAACAGACTTAAACTGTGAAAGTTATGTATATTTCAATATTGAGTGCAATTTGTTTATTCTGCAATTTTGTTATTTTAAATTGTATAAATTATATTTTCTTTATCATATTTTATTTTAATATGTATTCATATGTTGTTTTATGTGTATTTTGTATTTTAATATTTTAAAGTGAGGTAGGAATTTTTCTAGAGTTGGTAGTATTTTTCTTGTAATTTCCATGCCCTGTTTTCAATTTTTATACATTTTCTTTAGTTCTTTTTCTATTTTTCTCCAATTTAATTATTTATTTTATTTTGAAAATGATAAATAAATTATTTTATTACAAATTTTCACTTCATAATATTTTTAAAATGAAGTAGACATTGTTTTTCAAGACTAGTAGTGATTTATATGTAATTTCTGGACCCTGTTTTGAATTTTTAAGCAATTCCTTTTATTCTTTTTCTATTTTCTTTAAATTTTATTATTTATTTTCACATTATTTCACTTGGTTTCGGTTTTTACAAGTATTTGTTCATTCACTTTTGTTTTTATTTGATCTTTAGAAAATGGAAACGTGAAGAGTTTAAGGCGTTTCATTTCTAGACGTTTCATTGTCCAAAAATGTTTCAAATGCCATAACGATCTCATTTATTCATTTTGGCTGCCCATTTTCAGTTTTCTAGCCGTGACTTTCAACCTATTTCTCACTCAAGAAACCATTCTTTCATTTTATTCGTGGCTTCAAACATTTTGGGCAATGTCTTCCTCTTATTTTCTTCCTTTTCTTCCTATTTTCTTATGTATTTTTGCCTTATTCTCTCCACTCTTTTGCTCGGCCTCCACTCCATAGCCATGGCCACCACCTTCTATACCTCTTCCCTGTCATCATCACCACCAACTCCTCAGATCTGAACCATGGTTGAACCCACCATGATGCTAAAATCCAAAAAAATACAACCAATGCCTTGAAAACATGCTAGTTTGAGCCTTGTTGCTTCACCACCTCTTTTTCCACCACCACCACCACCTCTAGCCGCCACCACCACCTCTGACTAGACCACCACACACCACTACAACATCTATCCAGACCTGAACTTGAATGGCCAAGCCAAACCCCTACATGGCCGAGCCTTTTGTTGACAAAAACCCACCTATTTTGCCTAAACACCTTCACATTCCTACCGTGTAACTTCCTCCGCGTGTCTAGCCTTCATGCCATGCATTTCCTATGTTCAAACCTGAGCCAAAGCATGTCCAAACCTGATCCAAAACATCCCCTAGGTCGTGCAATCAAATGTAGAAAGCAAGGCAAAAGATTGTGTATTCGTATCTCCTTTTATTTCAAAGTTGTTTCAATTTAATGTTGTGTTGAAATGTTAATTTATTTTTGTTTTGTTTTGGGTAGCAACACAAGTTCTAAGCTTGGATCTCTTCCCACTTGAGCCTGTTGTTGTGTTATCATGCCTTCTGGAATCCGTTGTGTCATTTGGATTGCAATCTCCAACCATAAATGTGAGTAAATCTCACCAGACTAATATGTACTTATATAACTGATAAACTGACACCATTTGAATCTGTAACTGTTATCATCATGCTATATCTGCTATATTATCATCATATGTTGTTCACACCTATTATTACACTTGTTATATCATATGTTATTGTTATTTCATGCTATTCTGTGATTTATATCAGTTATCACCATTGCAAGTTCCTTGTAGACTAGAATCACTATGGGTTGAAATGATACATACCCGAACGGACTTCAGAATAGGGGAAAACGTTATGGGCTGAAATGATAGGCCTGAGCGGTTTTCAAAATCATTCATTTTACTTGGGACTGCAGGTTTGTAATGATAGAACCCAGTTTTTCTTTGTAAATTGCGGTTGAAATGATATATATCCGTATCACTTGACATAGGCTAGAAAACTATATACAGACCCGTGGTTTATGTAATATTTTTGAAAATGTTCTAAAATATTTTAAAATGTAAGTTTTATAGCATTTTGATAATATTTTGATTTAAATTTAATTAAAAATGATTTTGTAGAAATATTATTGATTTTCTATAAATTAAATAATGAATTAAGTAAACGGTAAGGTAGAATTTGAACTATAAGTAAATTTTGGAATCTATGTTTTGTTTTAAAAAGGAAATTATGTAAAGTAAGAAAAATATAATATTTTGATTTAAAAATGTATTTTAAATGATTTTATAAAAATAATAATGATTTTTGAATAAGTTAAAATGTTAAACAAATGAATGTTTAAGTAAAATTTGAAATATAACTTAAATGTGAAATTTTAAATTTTGTTTTAAAAAAGTGAAATTTTAATTAAGTAAAATTTATGGAAATGAATTATATTTTGTAAATTTAAACATAATTGTTAAGTTAATAATTTAATTAAAGAAATGGAAGCTAATACTTGAATTTAAATAAGAAATTATGTTAAAAATTGATATTTGGATGAGATTTAACTTTATAAAAATCATAAAAATAAGAGTATTGAAATGATGATTTTAAAATGTAAAATTTATGATGTTTATAAGTTAAATGGTTCAAGTTAAAGATTAACTATTGGTGAAATTTGCATTTAAACCCTGAATTTGATTTAACAGCATTTTTGAAGTGTAATATAAAGGATATTACAACATTTTGTAAATGCTGTAGTTGTTTTAAATGAACTAAAAAGTTAATTTGAAATAAAGGCTTTTATAACACATTGTAAGTGCTATGGTGGTTAAACTTAACATTTAAAGTTTATTTGAAATTTAAAGAAAATCTATTACAACACTTAAATGCTGTATTTTGTTAAATGAACTGTTTTAAACTATAACTTTACGTAGCATTTTTAAGTGCTACGGAAACTGAATTTTATAATTTTATTAAATTTTAATGAGATTAATCTTTGGAATAAGATTTAAATTTTCAAAATTTAATATTTAACTATTAAATAATGAGGAATTGACTTTATTTTTTTTAATGAAAAGATTTAATCTTTAAATATAAATTCCCTTGAAATGTAAGTTTGAAATGGTGATTAATTTCTAAATAAAATGAATGATGTTTTGAATAATACTTTGATATTTTGATATGTTAAAATGACTTGAAATGAATTTTTGAAAGATATGATATTTTGATATTAAAAATGTTTTGAAATGAAGTTTTGAAAGATATGATCTTTTGATAATAAAATGATTTGAAAGGAAGTTTTGAAAAGATATGATATTTTAACATATTAAATGGATTTGAAAGGAGTATTTGAAAGGATGTGATAATTTAATATATTGAAATGGTTAGAAATGACTTGATATTTATTTTGATAAATATTTGAATTTGAATGATATGGTACGTCGATATATTGAAATGGTTTTGGAAATGATTTAATCTTTATTTTGATAAAGATTTGGATTGAAATGGATATTTTATTTTGAAGTATAAAATATTATTTTAAAAGTTATAACCACGGGTTATAATAATGATTGGTTGGCAAAGAGACCGGGATCAGATATCTGGCATACTCTCCGTCGATACTGAAAAACCACTTTGACAACCGTGTACGCGGTGGAGATTCCAGAACGAAGTAGGTTGGTTGGCGAATGCTACTGGAATGAAGTAAGAGAACGCTAATGGATGACCTAATTATGGCTAAAACAGGAGCTATGCCGAGCTACACAAAGGGTTGCACCTTTTCATCGAGCATGCTTCTTCGGAAACCATTCCATTACTTTTGTGATTCGATATGGTGGCGCCACTTTGATTCGGGGTATTGCTCGAGGTGGGCGGAAGCTGCTGGCTTGCCATCACCACCGGTCCGGGAGTGCAAACGGTGTATCCACCTTGGCATTGCCTCGCGTGCCTTGTCATATGTTCCTTATATCGAGCCCACTACGATTTTGGTTTAAAGATCCGACGTCGTTAAGGTTCACCATCCCCTTAACGCTATTTTCTATATGATTATACTTTACTGATTAGATACTACTGTATATAGCGTATATTACTATATAGTAAATAGTTTAACGGATCCTTAGAGCATGGGCGGTCCCAAGCATCCTTCAAGTTACTTTTACTTTTACTACAGTTCACTTGAGTTGGTTTACATTGTATAAGTATGTATGTCCTGACTCGAGTGTTTGTATTTTTATGTACGCTCGGGTCAGCCTGAGTATTCACAGATTTGGATTTCCACTTTTTGGAGATTGGAATCGTTGGAGATTATATGCCTGTCTATTTTTATCGTTCCATTCTGTTGGTCCTTTCCAACTCTTGTATTAGTAGATTTCTATTTATTGAGACTTCTTTTGTACTTTATTTCTTCTGTTGTATCTTATGTAACTCTGATATATTTATATAGTAGCTTCATGAACTACTATCTCTTTTACTTCCGCTGGATTATTATTACTCTGTGTCGTTACAGTTGGTATCAGAGCTTTGGTAGCTCTAGGCAAATCTCAGCATATGGAGTGAATGTATTTACAGAATCACTTTCATTCGAGTTTGAATCTCTTCCTTTTGACTCGATTCCTTTGAATTTTGGAACGTTCCCTACGGTTCCAAAATCCATTCGTATCCCTCACTATTCGTCTTCTTTTGACTCTGGAGTATTCCATAACTCCGCTTCGGATGATCTTTTAGTAAGTCGGGGGTCACGCCAATTTCAAATTGAATTGAAAAAAAAGGGAAACTCCCTTACAATTAGCATCGATTCACCAGAGATTTATATCTATCCTTGGTTTAGATGCTAATATCTTTTGTAATCCCAAACTCTAACTCTTGAGATCGAATGTAGATTTACCCCAGAAAAATCCACATTGATCTTATTCTTTAAGTCACGGTAGACCCGGTTAAGGTTGCCCGTGATTTATTTAAGCTTATCCACCTCTCTGTTTTGTTATTTAATCATCTTGTCTTTTGTTTCCAACCTTTCTTCAGACATTTTGAATTGTACTTGTAAATCTATATTTGTTTATATATTGTGTTGTTAATGTTGAATTGGGTTTCTGATCGATTCTTCTGATCAACGCTATCGATAAGATTTCCAAAACACTTTGACAGAACAAACTGACACAATATTATTTTAAAATTTGTTTAATGAAATAAGTTTTGATATATAAGTAAGTTTATGGAACTTAATAAACTGATTTAAATTGATTATTTGATGTGATAATACTTGATTTATCATTTATTGTTCTATAAATGAATTTATAAATAGTTGTTTATAGATTGATTTGGGAACTGAAATGAATTTCGAACAAGAAATTTGAGAATTTAATTTCCGATGGTTTCAAACCCTGTGTTTAAAGTTTTATAGGGTTATATTATTTAAAGTATTTTTGAATAGAAATTTGTTTTCAAAGAATTTTAAAAGTTTAAAAAAATTAGCGCTCTTCTCTTTGTCGCTTGAAAATAACTTCGGTGATGACCACGACATCATCGACATTCATTTTCGAGTTTTGAAATGAAGAGACCGCCTTGTAGTCTTTTTACAACTTTGTTTTGGGAAATCAAATTGATTTGAATTTCTAAAATATGACTTTATTTATAATATATATAGACATATGATTTAAATTGATTTGATAAGTTATGTACATACATTTATTTATCTCTAAATGGTTTGAAGAAATCGAAAATTTAATTCTTAAATTAAATTATAAAAAGAAAATATTTTTTTTGGATAAATGATTCAAACTTGAGATAATTGAATTTGAAAGTTTTATTTATATAACACACAATTTCATTCCAATATAACTTACCTTAATTTTCACAAGTTAACAATGTAATTGGATAATATACAATATAAAAAGATTTTATAAATAAAATTTGAGTGGTTACAATAAATGTTATACACTTAGATTTTAATTATAAAATGATTAACAGAGGTAAATATAACAAAAGGTAATTGAATAACTTACAATAAGATAATGTTAAAAGAACTAAGAATAAAAGAAAGCAGTTATAATAAGTGTAAGTATATTTAACATAAGTGATAAATATATTGAGAAGAATAATTTTAATTTTAATTAGGAATAAAGAAGAATAAAATTTATTAAGTACATTGTGAGCGTAATAAATGATTATTTTTGAAACCCATGATTTTAAAATTTGTTAACTTAAGATGATTGGATAATAAGATAATGAAATTTGAGATAGTTAAGATTTAATTAACTTGTGTAAAGATTTATTCTCTATTTAAGTTGAAATTTCCATGCTTTCAAATTTATTTCCTTAATTTGTTTTTCAAACTATCTTTTGGTTGTCCTTATCATCCTTATCTTGCTATAGACTGGTATAGGCATCTTTCTGTTTAGAAATCTTTCTATAATATTTGATAATATTTGGTACTCATTTTGAATCTATTTTTGCGTGCTTGTGTTCTTGATTTTGGAGAATCTTGGAAAGATCATCTCCACCTTGTTAAACTTACCTATAACAACAGTTATCAGGTATAATTTCAATCTTCATGTCATCTTATCTTAATTCTATTTCACTCTATCTTTTTCTGTGCTTTCCCGTACCTCATTCCTTTTCGGGGATGAAAAGTTTTGAGTGGGGGAGAGTGTAACAACCCTGAATTTTGTGATTTATTATTATTTTTTATTTTGATTATTCTATTTCAAATTTTGATTTAAGAGTTTTATTTTATTTTTTAAAATGAATAAGTTATGTTATTGTAAATATAAATTTTGATTTTATGTGAATTATAGTTTCAAACTTGTATAAATTGAATATTTTACTGAAAAGTAATTTCTATTCAAACTGGTCAAACTTTGACTTTTAAACTTCAAATTTAAATTATTTGAAATCTTAAATTTTATCTTTTATTTTGAAAATAGATGAAATAAATTAAAGATTTCTTTTCATTTCGTTGGAAACGGACTTAAACTGTGAAAGTTATGTATATTTCAATATTGAGTGCAATTTGTTTATTCTGCAATTTTGTTGTTTTAAATTGTATAAATTATATTTTCTTTGTCATATTTTATTTTGATATGTATTAATATGTTATTTTATGTATATTTTGTCTTTTAATATTTTAAAGTGAGGTAGGAATTTTTCTAGAGTTAGTGGTATTTTTCTTGTCATTTCCGTGCCCTGTTTTCATTTTTTATACATTTTCTTTAGTTCTTTTTCTAATTTTCTCCAATTTAATTATTTATTTTATTTTGAAAATGATAAATAAATTATTTTATTTCAAATTTTTACTTCATAATATTTTTAAAATGAAGTGGACATTTTTTTCAAGACTAGTAGTGATTTATATGTAATTTGTAGACCCTGTTTTGAATTTTTAAGCAATTCCTTTTATTATTTTTCTATTTTCTTTAAATTTTATTACTTATTTTCATATTATTTCACTTGGTTTCGGTTTTTAGAAGTATTTTCTGATTCACTTTTTTTTATTTGATCTTTAGAAAATGGAAACATGAAGAGTTTAAGGCGTTTCATTGTCCAAAAACATTTCAAATGCCATAACCATCCCATTTATTCATTTTGGCTTCCCATTTTCAGTTTTATAGCCGTGACTTTCATCCTATTTCTCACTCAAGAAACCATTCTTTCATTTTATTCATGGCTTCAAACATTTTGGGTAATGTCTTCCTCTTATTTTCTTCCTTTTCTTCCTATTTTCTTATGTATTTTTGCCTTGTTCTCTCCACTCTTTTGCTCGGCCTCCACTCCATAGTCATGGCCACCACCTCCTACAACTCTTACCTATCATCATTACCACCTACTCCTCAAATCTGAACCATGTTCGAACCCACCATGATGCTAAAATCTAAAAAAATACAACCTATGCCTTGAAAACATGCTAGTTTGAGCCTTGTTGCTTCACCATCTCTTTTTCCACCACCACCACCTCTAACCGCCACCACCACCTCTGACCAGACCACCACACACCACTACAACATCTATCCAGACCTGAACTTGAATGGCCAAGCCAAACCCCTACATGACCACGCCTTTTGTTGACCAAAAACCCACCTATTTTGCCTAAACACCTTCACATTCCTACCTTGTAACTTTCTCCGCATGTCTAGCCTTCATGCCATGCATTTCCTATGTTCAAACCTGAGCCAAAGCATGTTCAAACCTGAGCCAAAACATCCCCTAGGTCATGCAATCAAATGTAGAAAGCAAGGCAAAAGACTTTGTATTCGTATCTCCTTTTATTTTAAAGTTGTTTCAATTTAATGTTGTGTTCAAATGTTAATTTATTTTGGTTTTGTTTTGGGTTGCAACACAAGTTCTAAGCTTGGATCTCTTCCCACTTGAGCCTATTGTTGTGTCATCGTGCCTTCTAGAATCCGTTGTGTCATTTGGATTGCAATCTCCAGCCATAAATGTGAGTAAATCTCACCAGACTAATATGTACTTATATAACTGATAAACTGACACCATTTGAATCTGTAACTGTTTATCATCATGCTATATCTTCTATATTATCATCATATGATGTTCACACCTGTTATTACACTTGTTATATCATATGTTATTGTTATTTCTTGCTATTCTGTCATTTATATCAGTTATCACCATTGCAATTTCCCTGTAGACTAGAATCACTATGGGTTGAAATGATACATACCCGAACGGACTTTAGAATAGGGGAAAACGTTATGGGCTGAAATGATAGGCCTGATCGGTTTCCAAAATCATTCATTTTACTTGGGACTGCGGGTTTGAAATGATAGAACCAGGTTTTTCTTTGTAAACTGCGGATTGAAATGATATATATCTGTATCACTTGACATAGGCTAGAAAACTATATACAGACCCGTGGTTTATGTAATATTTTTTGAAAATGTTTTAAAATATTTTAAAATGTAAATTTTATAATATTTTGATTTAAATTTAATTAAAAATTATTTTGTAGAAATATTAGTGATTTTCTATAAATTAAATAATGAATTAAGTAAACGGTAAAGTAGAATTTGAACTATAAGTAAATTTTGGAATCTATGTTTTGTTTTAAAAAGGAAATTATGTAAAGTAAGAAAAATATAATATTTTGATTTAAAAATGTATTTTAAATGATTTTATAAAAATAATAATGATTTTTGAATAAGTTAAAATGTTAAATAAATGAATGTTTAAGAAAATTTTGAAATATAACTTAAATGTGAAAATTTAAATTTTATTTTAAAAAAGTGAAATTTTAATTAAGTAAAATTTATGGAAATGAGTTATATTTTGTAAATTTAAACCTAATTGTTAATTTAATAATTTAATTAAAGAAATGGAAGTTACTACTTGAATTTAAATAAGAAATTATGTTAAAAATTGATTTTTGGATGAGATTTAACTTTATAAAAATAAAAAAAATAAGAGTATTGAAATGATGATTTTAAAATGTAAAATTTATGATGTTTATAAGTTAAATGATTTAAATTAAAGATTAACTGTTGGTGAAATTTGTATTTAAACCCTGAATTTGATTTAACAGCATTTTTGAAGTGTAATATAAAGGATATTACAATATTTTGTAAATGCTGTAGTTGTTTTAAATGAACTAAAAAGTTAATTTGAAATAAAGGCTATTATAGCACATTGTAAGTGCTATAGTGGTTAAACTTAACATTTAAAGTTTATTTGAAATTTAAAGAAAATCTATTACAGCACTTAAATGTTGTATTTTGTTAAATGAACTGTTTTAAACTATAACTTTACGTAGCATTTTTAAGTGCTATGGAAACTGAATTTTATTATTTTATTAAATTTTAATGAGATTAATCTTTGGAATAAGATTTAAATTTTGGAAATTTAATATTTAACTATTAATAATAAGGAATTGACTTTATTTTTTTATGAAAAGATTTAATCTTTAAATATAAACTACCTTGAAATGTAAGTTTGAAATGGTGATTAATTTTTAGATAAAATGAATGGTTTAAATGGTATTTAAATGAATTAAAAATGAATGATGTTTTGAATAATACTTTGATATTTTGGTATATTAAAATGAACCGAAATGAATTTTTGAAAGATATGATATTTTGATATTAAAAATGTTTTGAAATGAATTTTTGAAAGATATGACATTTTCATATTAAAAATGTTTTGAAATGAAGTTTTGAAAGATATGATATTTTGATAATAAAATGATTTGAAAGGAAGATTTGAAAAGATATGATATTTTAATATATTAAATGGATTTGAAAGGAGTTTTTGAAAGGATATGATAATTTAATATATTGTAATGGTTAGAAATGACTTGATATTTATTTTGATAAATATTTGAATTTGAATGATATGGTATGTCGATATATTGAAATGGTTTTGGAAATGATTTAATCTTTATTTTGAGAAAGATTTGGATCGAAAAGGATATTTTATTTTGAAGTATAAAATATTGTTTTAAAAGTTATAACCATAGGTTATAATAACGATTGGTTGGCAAAGAGACCGGGATCGGATATCTGGCATACTCTCCGTCGATACCGAAAACCACTTTGACAACCGTGTACGCGGTGGAGATTCCAGAACGAAGTAGGTTGGTTGGCGAACGCTACTGGAATGAAGTTAGAGAACGTTGATGGATGGCCTAATTATGACTAAAATAGGAGCTATACCGGGCTACACAAAGGGTCGCACCCTTTCATCGAGCATGCTTCTTCGGAAACCATTCCATTACTTTTGTGATTCGATATGGCGGCGCCACTTTGATTCGGGGTATTGCTCGAGGTGGGCGGAAGCCGCTGGCTTGCCGTCACCACCGGTCCGGGAGTGCAAACGGTGTATCCACCCTGGCATTGCCTCGCGTGCCTTGTCATATGTTCCTTATATCGAGCCCACTACGATTTTGGTTTAAAGATCCGACCGCGTTAAGGTTCACCATCCCCTTAACGCTATTTTCTATATGATTATACTTTACTGATTAGGCACTACTGTATATAGCGTATATTACTATATAGTAAATAGTTTAACGGATCCTTAGAGGATGGGCAGTCCCAAGCATCCTTTAAGTTACTTGTACTTTTACTACAGTTCACTTGAGTTGGTTTACATTGTATAAGTATGTATGTCCTGACTCGAGTGTTTGTATTTTTATGTACGCTCGGGTCAGCCTGAGTATTCACAGATTTGGATTTCCACTTTCTGGAGATTGGAATCGCTGGAGATTATCTGCTTGTCTATTTTTATCTTTCCAGTCTGTTGGTCCTTTCCAGCTCTTGTATTAGTAGATTTCTATTTGTTGAGACTTCTTTTGTACTTTATTTCTTCTGTTGTATCTTTTGTAGCTCTGATATAATTATATAGTAGCTTCATGAACTACTATCTCTTTTAATTCCGCTGCATTATTATTACTCTGTGTCTGTGATATGTGATTTTTATTTACTGTATATTCTGAGATTTGCCAAATTTTTATTTACAACGCGGTATTTTGAGCAATTCAATTCCGGCATGAGTGTCTACCTATATACTTATAATGGATGCGAATGGTTGAAAATATCGGGTCGTTACAAAAATGGATGGATGTTTTAAAATAAATTGGATAATATCATCCTATTGTTATTAAAAACCCTTAAATTTCGAATTGGATTTGTTTAAATGAACGAGAAATGAAGTGTGGCAATATATCCATTACTGAGATAAATGAGGAAATCTAACTTTAATTTGAAATTAAGGATATGGAATCACGTTAAACTGAAATTTTGAATAATTGAGTTTGTAAATTAAATTTGTTTAAGAACTGGCTTCAAACTGGAAGATAAAATTTAGTAATAAATTAAAATTTTAAAATAAAATTGTAATGAACTCTTATTTGAACCTTGAGATACATAAGTAAAGATAATTTAAAATGGAATTTTGAGAATTGGACTCAGAAATTAAAATGTTTATATACTTTAAATAAAAGTTAATTTGGTTTAAAGAGTTAAACCAACCATTGAGAATTTAACTCGAATTTATATAATTCGAGATGGTTAAAGTTGAAATTTAAATTCCATTAGTACAAATTGAATTTTGTTTGAATTAATTAGAATTGAAGTTGAATTGGGAATAAATAAAGTCCAATGGAAATTGGAGTTATTCAAATTGGAATTGGGTCAATTTAAATGGAAATTTAAATTGAATAGTAAGGGAAGTGAACAGTTTTGACTCTGGACTATTTTCAATAAATTGCTTTAAAATAAATTTATTTTTCCAAGCTATTGAATATATACAACCTTTCTTATCAAACCCAAAATTATTTTATACTTATTTTATAACTACTTTTGGAGTTATTTAACTATTTTGTAACTGTTTTATAAACTAATTACTATTTTTTCAATTATTTTATAACTATTTAACTATTTTTCAACTATTTTATAATTAGTTAACTATTTTATAGCTATTTTGCAAACTAATAATTATTTTTCAACTACTTATCTATTTTTAAAAAAAATTAAGCTATTTTCTAAATATAAACTGGTCGGAGTTCAAACTATTATTGATTAAATACCCAACTGAGATAAGGGTTGAAGTGATAATTCAATGGAATTGAGGCAAATGTGAATAGAAAGGAAATTTATTTGGCTGATAATCAATGGAAATAAATACGTAGGATGTACGTATATTATTCTATTCGCATAGTGATTTGATCCAGATTCGAGCACAGAGTTTCGAGATAGTTTATCGATCTGAGTTGGGATTTTTTACTTGATTTTCGATGGCGAACCTGGATATGGATTGTTGATTGGTTCTGGATTATTCTCTATCATAGTTATGGCTATGCAAGGAGTATGACGGTTTCTAATCAAGAAACCAGATCTGTGTCTGCACTAGGAAGTCGGGTAGACGATGCTAGTTCGGAAGTGAAATTGTGTGATTGAGTGAGCGATCGGATTGGTATAGCGTACGGATGATATGTGTACATCGTACAGATTTGAATGAAATTGACATTGAAAAGAGTAATCAAATTGGAATATTTGATTTTGAATGAACAAAGTTATATATCTTTGTTATATAAGATAAATCTCCCCTTGTTAAATCTGTTTCCAGAAGAAAAGGATTTTTAAAAGGTGTTTGAAGTATAAAGGGAGTTTTATACAAGATTGAAATGATCTAAAGTTTTTAAAAAAATTATATATATTTATATATATAAAGGATCTTATGAGGATTTTGGAATAAGTTTTGGGAACCTTTGGATTTGGAAAGGCTTTTGATTTTTGGGTAAAATCAATATTGAAATTTGGAAAGCCTAGTTTAAGAATTATCGATTTTGGGATAATCAATTTTGTGTAAAGGAGCCTTGTATGAGATCATACTAGGTGTATGATTTGAATGCTACTATATGTATAGTATAAAGTGTTTTTATGATGGCTATGGAGAAAAAGGCTCTCCCTTGAAATGAACTTCTCAGGAGTGCCACCGGGTGGTGCTGCCTTGAGCCCCAAGGGGGGGGGGTGTTCTAAAGTTGATCCTATGAGGAGTCCAAACAAACTAGTTCCTGAGGATTATTGGGTCGTGAAAGTCGAGGGCGTTGATGCCTACAGGGGCATTTGGGTTATGCTGTGACGACAGTGTAACACGATGTCACTGCGATCTACTGTGGGGACCATAGCGAAAATCATGTGGAGGATGAGTGCCAATAGTCTACACTTGATTTTGCTGGGAAGGCAACGCAACATCAGTAGACTACGATCTATTGTTGAGTGGAGTGGAGAAGTTTCATTCTTTTGGCAGCGAAATTCGAGGGCGCTGATGCCTATAGTTATATGGGTTTTTGCTGTGATAGCTACGTAACCCCAGTTATAGCTGCGATCTATAGTGGGTTCCATAGTGTAATCGAGAGGCGTAGAGGCCTACAGTTATCTATGAATTTTGCCGGGATGACAACGTAACCATCGGGTTAACTGCGACCATGGATGAGGGTGATGATTTCCAGAGCATTCTTACCAAAAATATTTCCTCTATTTTCATAAATTTTTTTCTATATTTCAGTAAAATTATTTTCGAAGTATTTTCACTGGATGTTGAAGATGGGTCTACTAAGTACTTATAGATTTTCAGTCCTACGCTTGATCAACGTATGACAGAATTTCTGTGAGAACAAAGATGGACTGGTTGAGACATCGAGTTATAAGAAATATGTTTTATAGAGGGCTATTTTAATAGTATTATGTGGATTTAAAGGCATTTCTAAAAATTTAAAATAAAAGTGTTGGAATTTTGAATGATAAAAGAAATTCAAAATGGAATTATGAAAATTTTTGAACTCAGAAAAATTTAATGAAGTGATTTTTGTAATTAAATCGAATATTGATTTAAAAGTTGGAAGTAAGCTAATTAACTAAATAAATTATTTGATAAAATATATTAATAAAATTTAACTTGGGTAAATAAATGGATTGTGAATTAATAATGGAGTTTGAAAATGAATTCGAATTGTAAATAGAATTCGACTTGGATTTGATAATGAATTAAATAAGTGGAGATGCTATAAAAATAGAAATAAAATGGAGTTGGATCGAAATAGTAATGGTTTAAATTACAAATAAAATTCAAGTGTGATATGAATAGTATTTAACGAAATTTGCAAGTAAATTAGATATAATGGAAGTGTTGTCGAATGAAATGAAAGTGAATTATAATAGAAATGATTTGAATCGCAAACAAAACCCAGGTGGGTAGAATAAATTGGAAATGGCCTTGTAATTAGTTAAATGAGTCGTGAATGAATGGAATTTAGGAACTTAATTTATAATAATTAATCAAATAAATCTCTAGATTGAAATGTGATTTGATTGAAATAAAAATCGAGTTAAGGTGAAAAAGAAAATTTATTTGCAAATGATGTGAGCTTAAGTTATGAAGTTGAGATAATTTAAAGAAAGCAAATTAACTTAAGCTTAAAATTAATAGAAGTTGGCTTCGAGCAAAAGTGAAAGATCATAAAAGTCTGGGTTAAATCAAATTGGAAATGGTTATTAATTTATAGGTTAATTGTGCCAAGCTTAATAAATTATTTTGAATGGAATAATTGTAGAAATGAAATGAAATGCAATGAATGGTTGGTGAATAAATTAGAAATGAAATGGAATTAAATATAAAATGTGTTTAAATCAATTTGAAGTAGTTATAAACTAAAATAGATACTTTATTAAGCGAATATCGTTGAAATTGCATAAAAATGATTGTCGTTTGGCATGAACAAAAATAATTAAAATTCTATGAGTTGATAGAGATTAAATAAAATTGATTTTGAATCAATTGAATTGAATGTGAGCTTATTTGGATAAAAAAATTGATAAACATAAGCAATTGAGTTGTAAACCATTAAAATTGTATGAAATGACATATAAATTTGGTTGGAAGTAATTTGATTGGCTTTAAATCATATAAATCGCTTATAGTAAGCATTTGGTGTTTGGTGCTTTTGTAATGCTTGTGTTTTGCCATTAAAGTAAGTGAAATGCTAATAAATTCTCTATATATGGCACTTACATATTTAAATTAAGTAAGTACAGGTACCTGAAGGTCGTTTGGCTGGATTCGTATGCACTAATTGCTAAAATAAATAAGTCGCATGCTTAAAATGCTAAAGAAGGTACGCCTATGCAATAAAAATAGGAAATTTGAACTGTTTTTGCTTTTTCCGACCATGTGGGTTGATGTATATATGTTTATATCTCTTGTCAAATTGCAAAAGCTCCTCGGTATAAAGGAGACTCTGCCAAAAAATTTCCTAAATTTTGGGAGTTAGAATTTTTTTGAAAATATTTGGGAAATTTTTTGTTAACGACAAAACAATTTAAAATTGAAAATTAAAGTAAATTAGTAGATGAACTAATATGAATCAGTTATACTTGAAAGATAAAATTCAATATTCAAAATTTAAAGTAAATTGAATTCGTATGAAAATGGGAAAAACTAGTTTGAATAGAAATGGATGTGAAAACTTCTGTAAGGAAAAGTATGTAAAGATTTGAAAAGCCTATGATTGGATATTATTGCTAAGTAGGTTATGCAGGTATTATAAAGAGAAAAAGAAATTGGATTTGATATTAGAAGATTTGATTGCTCGACAAAAAGGTATGTATTTAAATTTCTGTATGAAATTGGACTGGGATTTTGGATCTAGCCACTTGGCTTTTGTTTTCTTTTGGAATTTGTAGAGGCCTTTTGTAGCTGTATCGAGCTAGCCGCGCAAATGAGACGCTGGCAAAAATTATCGAAAATTTAGACAGTTAGAAAAATTTTGAGGAAATTTTGATAATTCAAAATTGGTTTTAAATTGAAATTTAAATGATTGAGCGGAAGGGTATTGTTTGAAAACTATAGAAGGTTTTGGAAAGTTGGTTGAGGTGATAGTGGGTCTTTAATAAAAGATAGATGGTAGGATGTTGAATTGTGGATTTTGGGAGGAAGGTAAACGGGTATTGGTCCATTCTTCCTAATTAGTAATTTCGGGGACGAAATTCTTTTAAGGGGGGAGGAATGTGACGATCCGGAATTTTTAACAATTTAAATTGGAATATTCAATTGATTTTAAATATTTAAAATTTAATTTTAACTTGAATTCCAGATATCAATATTTACTTGATAATTAAATCATTGAATTATATAGTTTAAGTATTGAATTTAATAATTGAAATTGGGTAATTGTTGAATCATAAATTTCTAAGCCTGTTTAAAATAATTTGAAGGCTTATAAAATTTATAACGATGATGTTGAAGATAATAGAATAATTGAAATTTAATTTAAAGGTAATTTGTTCAATTTTAACAATATATCGTTTAAATTGTAATTTAAAAATAGCCTTTCGAGGCACAGTCTCATAATTCGACGAAACTAGTTCCATTGGATCCGTAATAGTTAGTTATTATCGGATTTCAATTTTCGTAACAATCGGAGTTGTCGTTTGACCTTGACAGCTCAAAACGTTTAGCCTTCGCTTCGATTGTCACTGTAGCTAGGAAACGTCAAAACGCTAAACGATTCAAAAACGTTCCCATTTTCCCTAAACCACGTTGCTTTCTTGTGCGAGAATAAAGGAAAAAATAATAAAATAAAAACAATCACCTCGTCCTTACCTTCCGAAGGAAGCCTCTAGTTTCGTTATTTTAATCGAACCCTGCTCCTTCTTTTAGAAGGCATTCTGAAGTTTCCCCTCTAAATCAAAATGGCCGAATAATCTGTAGCTTCGTTCGAAAAAAAATCGAATCATAAATGGCGTCGCGCTCTCTCTCTCTCTCTCTCTCGTCCCTTTCGTCCTCAATGTTTAAATAAAAGGAAACTCAAATCGATCGCTCATAGGGGAAGCATCGCGACGTCAACTCAGATAAGGAATAAGAAGTTACCGTGGATTTGTTTTTGAAGCCGCGTTCGAGGAGGTACAAATCGAGTTCGACTCGAGTACGGTTGGGTTTAGGCTCGCGACTCTGGAGGTTTCGACTTCAATCTGGGTTTCGCGCGTGAGCTAGAGTTCGCTGCAATTTTGGGTAGATGCGATGATGATGATGCTCGATGCTTTAGTTTCAGCGATGGGCACTTGTGGTTATGGTGGAATTCGATTGGAAGTGAATCGTGGTGGCGGGTTGAGTGGCA
This sequence comes from Allium cepa, assembly GCA_030765085.1. NCBI lineage: Eukaryota > Viridiplantae > Streptophyta > Magnoliopsida > Asparagales > Amaryllidaceae > Allium > Allium cepa. The sequence continues at coordinate 391,533,604 of CM060946.1, forward strand.
GTGGGGTTCGCGAATTGAAATCAGTGGCATACGAGCTCGACTCGTGGAGGAGGAGGCTCGCGTGAAGCTCAGTAGGGTGTCATGTTTGGTAGCTGGAGGAAGAGAGCATTGAGGTATGACTTTGATAATTTTAATCATCTCTGTGTTTAATCAGAATTTTGTTTATAAATTCATTTACAGTAAAGTATATGTAAAGGGTATATATATATATATTTATGAGTATGATCTTTGAATATAAGAGAATTTATAAAAAGTTAGATTTTGGAATCTATAAATTATTTTTATAGATGTATAAGTAGTTTTAAGAGGAAAATTTCTAGTTTGAAGTTAAATCATTAATCTAATTAATAAATGGAAATTTTCTATTCGCTAGTTTCAAATACTAATAAATTATATAATGTTATTCGAGGTCAAAACCATGGAAACAAGCCAGTTTGGAATGGATTGCAAACAGTAAAACAAAGGTGAGTAAATCTCACTCTGTTGGATTTCTATTTAGATTTAAATGGTTAAATTTAACTAATTGATTGAATGATTAAGTTGATTGGATGTGCACTGATGATGATGTGACTTTGGTTTTGGTTGATTCTCGAGTTAATTGTGGTTTGACTCAAAGTGTTGGGGTTTTAAGTTGTTTTAAATTTAAATTATAAATAAGAAAATGTTTCATTTTAATGTTAATAAGGATTTAATGATTTGTGATTCATTAAATTAGTAAGGTAATTAAAATGGATAATTAATTAATTCAATTAATTAATGATTTGGGTTAATTAATTTAGTAACTAAGGGTTTGAATTAATTAATAAATTAAGTTTTAAGTTAATTAATTAAGTGTAATAATTCAGAATAATCATTTGATGGTTTGATAAATAATTACTTAATGTAATTAATAAAATTTCTTTGTGTAATTAATCAAGAGATAGATTAATATAATTAATTAAGGAGAGTTAAATTTATTTAATAAAGTATAAAAAAAGGGTAAATAATTTCAGATGAAATAAATCAAATATGATTAATACTGTGGTTTAATTCATGTAATTAATTTAGATTTGGAAAAATTACAATACAATTGGAAAACATTAATTTATATAAATTAATGATGTAATTAAAGATTGATAAATTAAATTGATTAATCCATAATAAGTGAATTATGAGAAATTTATTAATATAAGAAATTAAGGATTAATGTAATTAATATAGTTAATTAAATTTATGGAATAATTAAAATTACGGTATTAATTTTGGGTTAAGAATAATTAATATCGTGAAATTAATTAAAAATAATTACTTGAATGTAATTGAAAGATAATTAATCCATGGTGATTAATTAAGATGAATGGATAGGGAAGGGTTGATTAATTAATTGTTTTGGAAATAATTAATGAAGGAATCAAAGTGATTGAGGTTTGAAATTCAATTAGAATCAATTAATTTGATTTGTATGTGATTAAGCTTTGCTTCTGAAAGATTGAATGGTATTGGATGATTTGAAGGGGTTGATAACTCTGATATGAAATGTTGTGTATTTCATTTGAATAACTTGGAATAGGATGATATGAGGTTCGAAGAGACCGGGGTCGGGTATTGGGTAAATACCCGAAACCACTTTGAATGTTTAAACATGGATATGTAAAATCTATATGCTGGAGTAAATAAATTGGAGGAATTGGACTATTTTAAATCTAAATCTTTGGTATTTAGAAACTTATATGTGGAATAAGTGTTATCTATAATAAAATGAGGCTTTGTGAATTGATATAAGTTACACGGGTTTTATTTGAGTTGTATACTTGTATTCCATGTTATTTGGGTTTACTCACGCTGATTTGCAGCCTGACCCGGGTGTTACTTTGGTGTAATGCTCGGGTCAGACCGAGTATTACAGATTTTCAAGTAGGGACTTTCTGGAGCTCAGGAATCGAGCGGGATGGCAGGAATGTATAGAGTATTTCCGCTGTGTTATATTATTGTAAATCTGTGTTATGATAATTGTGTATATTCAGTGACTGTGTATATGTGAAACTCTGATGTATTTAAATGTAATCGACAGAACATTATTCTTTGTAAACTGTTATTATTTATTATTATATTTTATCCGCTGCGAATGTGAGACGTTGGTGCTTTTGATCTTCTTCTTCTTCTATCTCTTTCTTCTTTTTATAACTATCTGGAATTTTCGGCTTCGGAAATTTCGGGTCGTTACACCTAGACTACACCACATACACAAAAATATGGATTTCACGAGGAATTGGTTAAGTCACAGATATTTGAATTTAATATTTTTTTATTCAAAATGATGAAATGGTTTTAAAAGTTGAATTTTGAATCCAAATGGTTTGGAAATGAAATTGAGTTGAATATGAAAATCTTTTGGAAAGGAAGTTTTGAAATTAAAATTGTTTTGAATATATTATGGCTTGTTAAAGCTTTGAAATTTAAAATTATTTTGGAAATTATGGTTTGAAGGGTTATACAAGTTGTATAATGTATATATATGTATTTTAAACCGATTTAAAAGTATTATTTTGGAAGTATAAATTTAACCCAAGTTTATACTTTAAAGGCTATAACTTGTGCATATTTAGCCGCGATATAGAGATCCCAATATATTTAGCAACTTGTTTATAAATTTCAAACCAATTTAAAAGTTGTGACTTAACTAAGATCCCAATATATCCATATGTCTTTAAATTTAAGCGCTCATTATTCAGTTTAGTCGCGAGAGGACTTTATGTACCCATTCCAAATAATGATACGACGTAATGGGAGTGCATTTGAAGATGGTGGTGAAGACCGGGTATTTTCGAAAATGGAAGGATTACCTATCGAATGTGTCTGCACCGATTCGTGCCACTATAGAGATTTCCATATGTTATGGGGAGTCCGATCGGGATTGTGAATACCCAGATTTTCAAGGGCTTCTTTGAAGTGCCTTCGGTTCCGTTCGAACCCATAATGGACTTTTATGGATGTACGTCTGACATTACACTTTGAGATGTAAAGCTGGTTTCTACCAAATACATTTCTTTTTGGTGGCATAGAATTTATTCTCTTAGCTTAGCACCCTTCTCTGAGACGTACGAGCTCAGAGGTTATGTAGTCAATGGCTACTAATGACATATTCCCAATTTGGTAATATGGCATGCTAAGTGCTGCTTATCATTTGTTGATCAAAGCATGGCTTTTGTGAAAAGCGTAGCTTTGTGGATGAGACCTCATCAAACATCACAATCCGAAAATGGTCGAAACATGAAAGATGCAGCAAGGTTATGAGGGTCGCGCCCTTTATGATATGTCCATTTCCTTCTGGTTAAAAAGTGATATCATGGTATGGAGCCTAGATATTTAACTTATATGGTTGTTGGAATTTGTTGGTCTTGAGGGCCTACGGATAAAGGTCGGTGACGACCGGTGGATGGTATACTCGTGTCAGTAGTTATCTAGTTACAGAGATAACCTGGCCTTGTGTTGATAGAAAGCCGGTTAGGTTCTCGGGATGTTCCTTCAGAGGCTTACCCATTCGGTGAGGAAGTTCCTTAGCCTGGCCATTTGTTGGAATCCAATCACCCAATATGAGCCCTTTACAAGTGTAGTTGTATAACCTGCCATTCTTAAATGGTAGCTATAACAGGCATAATATAATGGTACATATGCTGGCTAAGATTAATATTATACTTTCGAAATTGTTTTCTGCACTAATAATAATATCAAAAGGATTTCGCATATCAAGCATGTTTGACTATCATAAGGAGAAATCTCCTCCAAGGGTGCGATTGCATTGTGTGCGTGCCGGCAGGCCTTATGGTAGTTTCATTTTCCAAAACGCATTGCGGATTTATTTTTACTTCTTTTGTTGTTTGTTTTTGTTCAAATAAACTGTTTTCGTCTGCTCACACCAGTCCCATGACGGACCTGAAGTTTATTGTTCCCTTTCTAAACTCTGGATGACCATAATTTTCCATATGGGCAGCCTAGAGTCAGGTTATCAGATAGTCAACGAGTAGGCGTTGGAAATCTTCAGAGTCTATGGATTGGTGATCACGTTGTGTTTCATTACAGCATGATGGTGGTTCGAGCTTCTGATTTGGAGCTTGGCATTGAAGATGTTGTGTTCCACTGCTATTGCTAAATTATTCTTTCCGCTGTTGTATCTATCTCTGATTGTGTTGATCATTTCATTTGTATCAATGTTGTATAAAATGTTGTGTATCAATAGAATTATTCTTTCTGTTTCCGCTGTGTTGTTATCACCTAATGTTGCTATAAGCTCCACCGAACTGGAGTCCAATGTTTGAATCTGCGGCATTCGAATACAAGTGAGGTATTCGAGGTCGATTTTCAGACGCTGGATTTCGGGTCGTGACATACATAGACGCGATTTAATAATATATGAAAACCAGCCCGATTTTTATGTAAAAATGATTTGGCGTGTACAATCACATCAACATGGTATAAAAATGATTTCTAAAGTTAATATATATAAATATGAATTTATAAATTTAATTATTGATTTATTGATATATACTCTAAGAGATATGTTTTATTTATTGAGAAATGGAAAATAAACAATGTTTTGAACTACGAAATTAATTAATTATATATATATATATATATATATTTGTAAAGTCAAATTTGACATATCAGTTCTTACTATGATTCTATTTTGAATTTATAATGATTTTTAAAGGTAACTTAAGATATATATGCGAAAATGCTATATTTCTATTTTTTGGAAATTAGCTTGAAAACACCGATTTGTACAACGATTTTGAATCTATTTCTATTTTAACTTTTTGATGAAATCAAAGTATAAAGGTTGTGGAAAATCATATCTAAATTCACAAGAAAACGAATCAAGAATCCGATAAAAAACAAATTACAAACAAGCAAAAAAAAATCTTAAAATATTGATATTATAGGCTATCTGTTTCAACCAGGCACCATAGATGGACCAGAGGGCAGCATATTTGCACTGATAAAGCACATTTTGATTACGTTTTCAAATCGAAGGGGGTTTGGTCTAGGTTCTCTAGGGATTCAGGCAGCAATTAGGCTACATTTTTGGACTAGAATTCGATGTTTGATTTGGTTTTATTTGGTATGTTGAGATTTGGTTAAAATTGAGAAATCAAATATATAAATCAAAAAACCTTATAATAAAGTGATAATGATGGTATGAAAGCATTAATTCTTCTTATTAGATCCACTTAAACCCTATTCATCCCATTAGGCAACATTTGAGATGAGAAAAATAAAATATACGTACACTTTCATCCCATTTTCTTAAATCTATAAACGAACTCCTTATTATACAAAACTATTGCTTTAATTTCTTCTCAAATTCAAGAATAACTAAAGGGATTTGGATTAATTCATTTACTAATCAATCTCAGATAATCGTCCTCTCAATTTTGGGTGTTTAATTGATGTTTGTTTTAGCTTCAGCTTAGGGTTAATCCCTTTTCTTCCTATTTTCTTTGTTTAACCTAGGATTGGTAGTCGAGGATCACTAGCGTGGAAGAATTCGGGATCTTGTTATCAATTCAAGCCTTAATCGATGAGTATAACTCACACTTCCAATCATAGTGAATTGCATGTGGCTGTTTGGTTGTTTACTTGAATTTATGGTTGAAATAATCTCAATATCCCACGTTGTTTTCAAGATTCAACTATACCTTTTATATTTTGCTGAAACCTTGTTGTATGACCAATTAATCCATGAATTTGTAGACGATAATATGTTCCATGAGGTAAAATTCATCATCCTTGAGCTCAATACCACCTACAGGGCAAAAATCAGCATTGTCGGACCACCGGAAGGCAATGGAATCGCCTAGGATTCTGCCCCAAGCGACGTCACTGGTGGACCGGTCCTCACGGGCCAGTGCACTGCGAATACCTGTTCAAAGCCCCATATGATGCTCATAGCCTTCCGATACCGTTTGACATCTTATTTGCCCGATTTCTCTTCTTGAATGTCATATGCATTGTTGTGTGCCATCATTCCTATGGATTTCAATGATGTATATGCGATTTAATTGTGAATTTGATAACTCTATTTGATTTTAACTATCCATGGAATTGCTTATGGAATATATGCTACAAAAAATATTCTTTTGCACAATTTCCTTGGCCCTAAAGTTTTCATACTTAGAAAGTACGCTCTCTTTCCTCTCATGGCCTCTCCCCCCCCGTCCTTTTTCTCCTACTTTCCTGCTACTCGCTTCCACCTCCATCCCTTCGTACCGTCCGTGCATGTCATCTGTCACTTCATTCAACCTTCGACCTCCGGACCCTCCACCTTTTCCTCCTCGTCCAGTCATCAGTCAAACTTGTCCAGTCGAAGCTCCTCCTATCCTTCCAACCCCCTTCCTTGTCCCAATTTCAACTCTTTCACCCTTTTCTGCTTCCCCTACCATGCCTTCAACAACTACTCAAGCCTTACCCTGGTGTTCACTTTTCAAGACTAGGCCGCGCAATGCAGGTAAATTCTCCCCTGTGAATTTTCCATTAGTTTACGATGGGGAAGCCATTGTTCCTCCAGCTGAGGTTATACAAGCTGGTAATAAGGTATGGAGGCAGTATCTTGTTGGTTTCTTCCTTGATAAACAACTGCCCTACCTAGTAGTCTTGAATCATCTAAAGAGGGTGTGGAAACTCAAAGGCTCAATTCAAGTCAAGTCTGATGGGAACTTGTTCCTCTTCAATCTGTCCTCTGATGAGGATAGAAGGAAGATCATCCAGTCAGATCCCATAGTTATGAGGAACAAGTTGTTTATAGTGAAGGAATGGGATCCCACCATTGGAAACAGTGTAAGTACAATCAAATCTGTTCCAGTGTGGATTAAGCTGTCCAATATCCCTCTTTATTGTTGGTCACATTTAGGCATAAATTGGTTAGCTACAAGACTAGGAAAATTTCTCTGTATGGATGAAGCAACTGAAAAGCTAGAGAGGATAGGATATGCCAAGTGTATGGTTGAGGTTACTGCAATGTTTGAATTACCGGAGACGTTTTCAGTTAAATTGTTAGATGGCACTACGCAAGTAGTTAAGGTTGATTACTTGTGGAAACCAAAGATTTGTGGGTTTTGCAAGGAATTTGGTCATAACAAGCAGGATTGTATGGTTCAGGGAAGTTTAAGTGGAAGGAATGAGGAAGCATCCAAAAATGATCAAAATGGTGATAAAAAGATTGATAACCAGAATAAGAAGGAAGCCACTAATGTGGATGACAAGGATAAAATTGGAAGGAGGAGTGGATGGAGAAGGGTACCAAATAGGAAGGTTAGTTCCAGTGACTATGACAAAAGGTGTGTAGTTGATAAAGAAAATAGAACGGTAATAACTACTGCTCTTCCAGTGAATGGTGATATTGCTGAGGAGGACAAGCCAGATGATTCACTAGATAATACTGAGGTTGTGGCAAATGAGGATCCAGAATTACTACGTGCGGGTACCGTGCAGATTGATGATTTACCCGAAGCAATTTTGTCCCATAACCCTTTTAATTCTTTACTCTGTCCTGAAGCTGGTGAAAACACAATGGGAAATATGAACGGTATTATTGAGGAAGGTGATATTGATCCCCCTGATTTATTGCCTAAAAAACCAAAGTCAGCCCAGTTAAACCAGAAAACTGACACATCACTAAGTCATGGAAACAAGAAAAAAAGTCCTATGGGTACTGAGGAAAATGCATATGAAACTGGCTGTACTTCTGTACAACCATGCAAAAACAGTAACGTAACACATGCAAAGGTGACTGCAACTGCAAAAACTCAGCAGTGTCATGAGCATGAATTCATGCAAACCATTGAAACTTCCATCCTATCTCTCTTCCCACTCCCAGCATCAAAATTAATGCCATCTCTGCCCGTTTTGACCGCCTCCCCTTACACTTTCAAGGGATCACTACCAGGATGGGTCTCTCCCCCTGGTGATCCACCCTCTGAAATCCCCAAATCCCCAAAGTCCCCCTCTCTCCCTGCTAAGTACAAATCAGCAAGAATAGATCTTCCTTCAACAAGGAGTAGGGCAGGTGTGTCCCATCTCTCACTCTAGTTTTTCATGTTGAACAAAATCGCTGCTTGGAATATAAGGGGTGCCCATAACTCTGAGAAGCTTGACCACGTAAAATCAATCATCCATGACCATAAAATCAAACTGTTTGCCATTTTGGAAACCAAGCTGTCTCTTCCATTATCCATCAGAGCATCTAACTACACTAATCCAATATTGGATTACAACCACAACTTGAATGAAGCCTCCTATGGTCGTATCCTTGTTGTTCATGATCCTTCTGTTTTCTCCCTCAATCTCATTCTTTCCACCATGCAAATGATGCACTTCCGTGCAATCTTTCTGCCTACCCAGTTAACCTTTTATATAACCTTTATATATGCTCAAAATTGCTGTTGCCTCCAGGCAACCTCTTCTCAACACTCTCCCTTCATTACGTCAAAACACCCATCCTTGGCTTGTTCTAGGGGACTTCAACTGCTGTTTGAACCTTTCAGATAAGTTTGGTGGTCTGCCACTGTTGCCTAGGGACATTGCCCCATTAAACATATCACTTTCTGATGCTGACCTACAACCTGTTGTTAGAAATGGTGTTCCATTTTCTTGGAATAACAGAAGCCGTTCTGGTGCACGAACATTCTCCAATATTGACCACACCTTTTGCAATGCAGCTGCATTCTCTATTTGGCCTTCCCTCTCTTCTTTCATGCCTCACCCTATCTTATCTGACCATTCCCCCGTCATCCTTACTCTATCTAGTATGGCTAATGGAGGAAAAAGAGCTTTTAAATTTTATAATGCATGGGTTTCTGACCCTGAGTATACTAATATAATAACATCAACTTGGTCTATTAATGTTTATGGCAATCCAATGTTTGTTCTATGCAGGAAGTTGAAAGCTACAAGGATAGCTCTCCAACACTGGGCTCATGAAAAATATGGGGATGGAACTCAACAAATCAAAAAATATCAAAGCTCAGCTGAAACATGCTCAAGATATGCTTAATGAAGATCCCTCCAACCGTATCCTTGCATATAACGAATCCAATCTTTTTCTCCAACTCAATGAAGCTCTTAATACTGAGGCTAGTATGAGGAAGCAGCAGTTTCATTAGAAGTGGGTTGCTGAAGGGGATAGAAACACAAAATATTTCCATGCATCTATCAAAGACAAGCGAGCAAGAAGCCGTATAACCACGCTCTGGGATGAGGCAGGGAAACTTCTAACAACAGCTGGGGAGATTGACAGTTATCTCCTTCAATCCTTCACTGATCAACTTGGTAACAGATCTGGCTTTACACCTGAACTTGATGAACTCAATAATATCCCCCTCCCCAAGTTACAAGATGATATGAAGGTCATGCTTGTTGCCAAAGTAACTGATAATGAAATTAAAAAAGCTTTATTTTCCTTGAAATCGAGCTCCTGCGGTGGGCCAGATGGTTTCAATATTGTGTTCTATAAGAATAGCTGGGAAATAGTGAAAACTGACTTTTTGGCAGCTGTTCATAACTTCTTTGAGAAATTTAAAATGTTGAGGGAAGTAAATGAAACGAACCTTGTTCTAATTCCTAAGGTTAAACCCACTATTAATGCAGCTTCTTTCAGACCGATTTCGTGCTGCAACATTGTTTATAAATGCATTTCAAAAATCCTTGCAACTAGGCTTGTTCAAGTTCTGCCAACAATTATTTCCCCAAATCAATCTGCCTTCATTCCTGATAGAAACATTCTAGATAATGTTATGTTAGCTCATGAGTTAATTAATGGCTATGGAAGAAGTCAGATTTCTCCACGTGCTATGATGAAGCTTGATTTAAGTAAAGCCTATGATAGTTTGCAATGGTCTTCAATTGTTCGAATTCTGTCAGCTATGCGATTTCCAAAGGTGTTTGTGGCCTGGTGTATGTGTGCATATCCAGTCCTACTTACTCTCTGTGTTACAATGGGTTATCTAATGGGTACTTTAGAGGGAAGCAAGGTGTGAGGCAGGGGGACCCAATATCATCATATTTGTTTATCATTGTCATGGAGGCTCTCACCTGCATGCTTACCTCCAAGTATGAAGACAAAAGTGTTTTGTATCATCTGAAATGTCAGCCCCTTTACATTTCATCCCTATTTTTTGCAGATGACATAATGATCTTCACTAAGCCATCTGATCAGTCCATTCAGCAAATTCTTGTTATTTTGAACAAGTTCAACAGAGCCACTGGCCTCAAACTGAACACTTCCAAATCCCATATTCTTATAGCTGGTTTAAACAACATTGAGAGGATTAGAATTGAGGTTCTTTCTGGTTTACAACCAATGAGTAATAACATGACATATCTGGGTCTACCTTTGTGTACTTCGAGAGTTACCAAATCTGCTTGCCTTCCACTTTTTGAAAGAATCACTAGTCGGTTGTCTACTTGGACAACTAAACTACTATCCATGGCTGGAAGACTTGTGTTGATTAAAGCTGTTTGTTTTTCGATGACTGTATATTGGGCCAGATGTTTCATTCTACCTTCCAAGCTCCTCCACATGATCAGAGCTGCCATGATGAGATTCCTTTGGACTGGTTCCATTCACATTAGGAAAATTATACTTGCTCCATATTCAACCTTGGAAAGACCAATAAGAAAAGGTGGCCTTGGTATCAAAAATATCAAACTTTGGAATATTGCTGCTGTTAGCACTCATGTCAATGCCATCTTAGTGAAGAAGGACTGTCAGTGGGTGAAGTGGACATGGAGATATCATATAAAGGAAAAAGACTTCTGGACAATGGTGGTTGCTCAGGGTAGTAGCTGGATATGGTGGAAAATTATGTGCATAAGGCCGCTTTTACTTCCCATGCTAAAATACAGTTTAACCCCTAACAGTACTGTGAGCTTTTGGAAGGATACATGGGTTAAATATGGTTGCATCTTATCCAAACTGTTGACTGCTCAAGAGCAGGAGAAATCCGGTATTGGATCAAATGCTAAGGCTATTAATTATATAATAGATGGGAAGTTGAGTGCACCGCATACAAGTAATCAAACTGTAAGCAACCTGTGGAGAAACATGGCTAACTGCAATGTATTTACAGATAATGATCATGCTCTATCCTGGTGTGGAAAATCTCATAGCATCAGTTCGGTCTTCAATCACCTTGCTAACATTGAGGAGTTGCCTGATTGCATTTGGGTCAAAGTGGTTTGGACTGCGTATACGACTTGCTCTGATAATGTGTTGTTCTGGAGAGCTATTAACAAAGCATTGATCACAAGGGACAAGCTTATGGCAGTTGGTATGAACGTGGTCGACCTATGTGTCTTTTGCAATGCATCCCCTGAAATAGTTTATCATATTTTTTTTGAGTGCAGCTTTCTTGTTAACATGTGGATTTCATTAATGAATAAAGTTGGGGTCGTCGATATACATGGTGTTTCCACTGCTGACTGGACTGTTCTTCGTAAAGCAACAAGGTGGCGATCCAGTAGATGGGATATAGTGTTCTTCGTGCTGAAAGTTTATATACGCAATGTTTGGTCGGAGAGGAATATGCGATGCTTCCATACTGTGACTATCCCGGCTCCGAGATTATGGCTTAAGTTGATGAGAGAGATCAAGTTTGGGTTACGTGATTCTGGACATTGTTTCTCCCCACATCATATTGACCTATGGTGTTAGCCCTCCTTGGTTGTGCACGGCATATCTTGTGCATGGCCTTTCGTCTTGCTGTTGTGGTTTTTCCTTCTGTGGTGTTTCCCTGTTGTTTTTGGTCTTTGTTTTGTGGTGTTCTTTTCTTTCTTTTGTTAGTTTTCCTAGTTCTGATTGTTTGTGTTGCGTTTGTTATCTTCGTTTTTCTGTATTAATAAACTGGTGGGGGTCTAGTCAACCTCGCTGTCTACTCCAAAAAAAAAAAATGAGTTTTTAAGCGAATAAATTTCTTATTTAAAACTGATTCATTATACTATTTAGTACAAGAATACTTTCCTATATAAAAGAGTTTCGATATACATACATACATACATACATACATACATACATACATACATACATACATACATACATACATACATACATACATATATATATATATATAACAAATTACAATGGTTTCTAACTATTTTGAAATAATGGTTTAAAAATTGTACTTTATATATATATATATATATATATATATATATATATATATATATATATATATAACAAAGGCTTTCCAACACATACACACATAACCTAGCTTATAAAACTATACTTTACAACGATGATTTTAAGGAAAAATATTTTTACGAAATTGCACATTATCAATTGAATGAGAAGATTTTAAACGGTTTAATAAAATAAGAGGTATGGAATGCACGCTTTCATTTTACAGGTTAATTCCTGAACCTGTTTGATTGAGGCATTTATACACACAAGTGGAGTTTACTATCTTATAGTAAACATTTAACTAAACCAGTGTTATGGGACACATGGTCATTACCTACTAGATTGCTATTTGAAAGTACTTGACACTTATATCGACGAGTTTATGACTCGTCCTTGGAGTTCTATAGGTTCCGTACCTATCTTGGTGTTTTATAGGTCTTGTACCTATCATGTAGTTTACAGGATTTGTTCCTATCTTGAATTTTATAGGTCTCGCATCTACCTTGAAGTTTGATAGGCTCTTGCATATCTTGGGGTTTATAGACACATATGTCTATCCTGGAGTTGCATGCATATATGTGATTTTATTCACCGATCTTGGAGTTTTGGAACCTTCTCCCCATTTTGCATGATTTTTGAATTTCTCTAGATGATTTCTAGATTATATGTTATTTGTGTTATCACCAGATAGTTTCGGGGATTTTGCTTTTAGAAGCTACCTTGGGTTTTGTTATTTGTGATTACATTCTTTGAGTTTATTGAAGCATTTATGATGTTTGTCAATACTTGCCTTTAGGTTTATATTTGAGATCTATTTCCTTACATCCATTACTTATCTTGTTTAACTCATTCACTTTAGTCTAGACTGACCATTTATTATTTCATAATACTTGGGCCGGACCGAGATATTTCAGGTGCTCCAGTTTGATAGTTCTAGAGATGATTTCTCTCAATTTAACTAGTTATCATTCATCTTACCTTTATCTTGTATATGTGTACATATTCATGTAGTGTTGCATCTTATGTCGAGATTAGACTCATTTTTTGTACATATTTATATCTATGGGATGTAGTACTTGTATATCGGTGGTTCGTAATAACCACAATTCTAGTAGTCGACTTCATGTACCTTTCTGATTTGATCAACTTGTATCTATTTTCTCCATTCGGTTTGTATCCATTGTATATTCCGCTGCGAACATTTAGTACTCTCTGATTCGCGATCTGCGATCTGTGAATATTGTACATTGTTTTGAATTAATATTATAGCTACTGTAGTTTTGTTTTAAGCATGGATTGTATATATCGATTCCAAATAAAATGCTAGCACTCAAATCAACATAGCAATACTCGCTTAAAGTAAAATTCATGAATGGCTGCTCCTAACCAGTCCTATTATCTACAGTAGCGTACAGTATTTGTGACGACCCGACTTTTTTCTCCATAGAAAATTCATATCATCATGAAGAAAGAAAGGGACCGAAAAGAGAAAAAGAAAGAGAAGAAGAACAACAACATCAGAATCTCAACAACGGAATGAATAAATTATATTAATAACATAAATATTACATAGTATACAACACTAATCAGAGTTACACAGAATATCATCACATACTAGACAGTTATAAACACCTGTCTAGTTATACAACTCAATACAACTCAACAAAGAGAAACACCAACACAGAGAACACACAGCGGAACTATATATCTACAACGCAGAAGCCTCCTGCTCCATTTGCTCCTCTACAATTCGTCAAAAGCTAACCCGAATCCCTTGGCTACTCTTAAAAATTTGAGTACCCAAGAGTTTAAGAAAACAGAAGATATACTCTGGGTCAGACATGAGTCTGGTGTGAGTAACATGTTAAAGTTGCTTAACTTTGAAAAACCTATTGAAAAGAAAGGCATCACGTAAGACTTCCCACACATAAACATGGAAAAGTTTTTACCTTACGCTAACCAAAACATTTGATAGGAAATCCAGTGATATTATAATAGGTCTAGGGTTTTCAAGTAAATATGAAATAGCCGAAATTGTTACATTATTAAATTCTAGCTACTAGCCACAAAAGTGGGTAATACAATCAAAACCGTTGGCACTTATTGGATTTTGGATTCCATCAATGGCAGGGCTACTGGGGTACCACCCGTCACAGTACGTGGCCTAGATCAACGTACCGAGGAGCCATCCTAACTCCCCTGCAACACAAGGTCGGAACCATCCCTTACTGGACAGTTCCGAATAAGACAACCCCGCAGTTGGTGTACATCCAACCGCCCACACAGCCGAAATAAAAAGGGACTTCTAGACAGGGGAAAATCTTGTCCTACTTGGGCATGACCCACTTGGCCTTGCTGCACCTTCCCTGTTTTAGCCATTCCCGATTGTTGAGGCTTGAGGCTACGATTACCTTTAGAGAACACATCTCTTGGAATGCTCATCGTCCACTTGACGATGTTCTGAAAGCATTCAATCCATACAAGTTCGTTTCGGGTTTGAACGAAACCGAAGGCATTATCTCGTTACACTCATTTTGGAATCACCGTCAGAGTTAACGACAATAACCCTTGCACTCTGAATCACCATCTCGAACCTATAAGAACTAGCTCCGTCAAACTCTTCACGGAATCACCCCCAGAGTTATACTGACGTATAGTCCTTACATCTCGAGTCTTCACTCTTCACAAGAGATTCACGACCTATCATTAATTTGGATCGATGTGGTTTTCGGATATCCAAATATGGAAACCCGATCCCGGTCTCATTGAAATCCAAAGCGTGTCTTTTAACGCCAAGTTGTTTTAAAGGTTTAAAACAATTCAATTATCTATATACACAGATAGATAAATCACAGATTTACAATAGATAATTAATATTATCATCACAACAGATAAACCATATTATCATTATCCAAAAGATAATCTATATCAACATCACAATGCAACCAATGCATCCATATCATTCAACACTAATGATCTCATCTCTAAGATTCAAACCATCCAAAGTAAACAACATCATCCATCTATATAAGCAATGATTAACAATCACACCAAATATAATTAATTTAAAATAAATTAAATTAATTACATCATTTCTAATTAATTTAAAATGAATTAAATTAATTACTTCATCATTACCAAACTTGCTTACATTATTATTAATTAATTATCAATCAATTAATTAATCATCCACCAATTATTCATTTTAATTAATCATTCCTGATTAATTACCGTTTAATTACATTCAAGTAATTATCCACTGATTAATTTCTCAAATTAATTATACTTAACCAATACAGTAATTAATCTTTAATTACTTTCTTAATTAATTAACTATAAATTAATTACATTACTTCTTAATTAATTACATTAATTAATTCTTTTTCGTTTATTAATTTTTTCTAATTAAATCCACTTTTAATCATATCATTAATTATAATAATTAATGATCTCTAATTACATTCTCCTAATTAAATTAATTACATTAAGTAATTAATCCTCATTTAAACCATAATTGTTAATCACCCTTGATTAACTCCATTCAGTAATTAACTACCCTTAATTACTTCACCAAACAAATAATTACTCATTAATTAATTATCTCCAATTAATCCCCTGGTTAATTCACAAAGTAATTATACTCTAATTACTTCATCATCAAATCATTTCAATTAATTACATACAGCAATTACCCATAAATTACTTCCCTAAGTAATTTCTCTTCATTTAATTACATTAAATAGTTATACTCCACAATCACCAAATGATTATTTTAAATTAATTAAACAGAATTAATTAACTTAATTCAATCAAATTAAACTCAATTAATTACAATAAGTAATTAATTCCTTAATTACTTCCATAAGTAATTCTACAATTTACACAAATTGATTATATTTAAATTAATTAATCTAATTAATTATTAAAATTAATCATATTAATTAATTATTAAATAATGCTTAATTAATGACCTTCATTAAATATTAAACAATTCATTAATTATTTTTCTAAAATAATTAACTTATTTTAATCCTTATTAATTACAAATTAATTAATCATTAATTAACCCATTAATTAATCCCTAATTAATTAAATAATTAAGTGTTAACTAAAACTTAATTAATCCATTATTATTTCATTAATTAATCATTAATTAAAAACAAATCTTATTAATTAATGATCCATAATTACAAGTTAATTATTCTAAGAATAATTAATCCTAAACCTTTAAGTTTAATCCCTTAATTACTTTAAGTAATTATTCATTCATTAATTTATTGAATAAATTAATTATTCATTTAATTATCCTAATAATTAAATGTATAACAAATCATTAAACTATAATTTAATTTCAACAAGTTTTAAAATCAATTTAAAACCTTAAAATTTTGCATGATAAATAATACTTTTCTTATAAAAGAAATTTTACAAGAGTTAAAACAAACTTCTTTTTAAATTCAAAAACATTTAAATTTTACATTATCATTCAAATTTTGTTTTAAACACTTAGATTTATAAAGCTTAAATTTATTTTAAACCAAAGATTCAAAATCAGATTAAATCAAATTTAAACTTTGTTTAAACATTTCTTTACATTTCAATTTCAAATTTAAATTGAAATTTCTTCAAAACATTTTTATACAATAAATCCTTTAAAGTATTTTAAACAAATTTTAAATTTAACTTATTTATTTCCAGCTATGATTCAAACTAAAACTTGAATTCATAATTTAAAGTTAGATTTAAAACTTAATTTAAATCTTACTTAGTATTTTAAATTTCAGTTTAAAAATTTAAAACATGACAAATTTCTAAACTACGGTAAACTAGCTCGAGCCAGACTCAAACAACTCGAGTAACTTGAGTATCATTCATTTGAAATCATCAAACTAAAACTGTCAGGTTTTACTCAAACCTGTACAAACAAACTCACCCAAGCCCACAACACAATGCTTCGAGTTCACTACCCACATGCTTCGAGTCACACACGAGTTAACCCGAACAAAAACACGAGTTCCCCTTACTTCCCCAAAACAACTGATACCCAAAATCACCATGCACCTGCACCATTCACGCCGCCACCTCCGTCCGCTCGCGACCATTTGCGCACGTCGCCGGTCATCACTCCATACTATTCCGATCATCAAACAACATGCAGATCCACAAAAATCAAAATTGAACATTCGAGCTTAAACAGGAAGCAAATGTCGAACTGCATTTCACCTCCAACTCCAAAATTCGATCACCAGAATGGCTTTGCCTCCGGCTATGAACTCCCCTACACTCCATCAATCACCAACATGAATCTGGAACAACTCGGTAACTCATAGGGGTTGCGGTGATATTTTTTTTCCAAATGAACAAAACTAGGGTTATAATACTTAATCCCAAATCACCACTGCCTCAGTGATTTAATCCATCTCTATCTATTTTCCCCTACAACTTTGATCACTCCATCCCCAGAAAAGATACTGGCCACCCAAACTTCCCTGATCGACAGTATCATACCAAAGTACCCTTTTGGTCAAACCAGAAAAACTAAATCACATTCAAACTAAAAATTCTAATTTTAGTTTTAAAATTCAAGTCATTGATCATGTAACCTATTGATAATCTTAAATTAAAGAATTTAAACGATTAAATTCTTATTTTCAAAAGATTGCTCTGTTGCTTAGTGTTTCCCAGAGACCATACTATTTTTATTTTATTTTTTTCATATTAAAGTAAAAATAAAAAATTTAACTTATATTACATACCATATTTTGATTTAATCCTTAATCTTAACACATATTAAATCAAATAAAAATGGATATTCTTAAGCATTTCTTATATCTATAATTTAAGCACAGAAAAATGAATTCACAGTAAACATACACATCTACAAACATACATAATATACCAGAAATTAACTTGAAATATAGCATGCATCACACTTATCTCCCGAAATAAAACGAGCAACCAAATTAATATTTAAGTTTATAAAATGTTACTCACTGATTTTAGGAGCAGAGCAACTACATTTGACAAGCCTGAACCTGAAAACACCATGTTGCTTCTTGTTTTGCTTTTTAAAACTGCAGCTTGCTTTTTAAAAACATTCATCTTGTTTTACTTCCTTAAGCTCCTTGATTTTCAGCTACATGTATGATTCCAGAAAATGATGCAGGCTTTTGAAAGCTTCAGGTTGCTTCTTCTTATATTTTGTTTTTTAAACTTTAATTTGCTTTTAAAAACTTCCATCTGGTTTTACTGCAAATGTTTGCTCCTAGATTTCATTTGCAGGCTTTGATTGAACTTTATTGTTGCAAAATGAATTTCAGATGCATGCTTTCCAGAAAAAGAATTGCAGGCTTTCAGAAAAGAAAGTGCATGCATGTTTTAGATGAAGTTGCAGATTTGATTTCAGGTTTATACTTTGATTTGTAGAATGAAATTTTAGATAGCTTTGGTTTTGAGGGGAAACAGATTTGTTTGAATGTTGATTGAAGATTTTGGAGGAGATTATTTACAGGAATTTGTTTAGATCAAAAGTTTGCAGATTTGAATTTGCCTTAGCTTTTGATTTGAAGAAGAAGATTTTTAGATTTCAAGCTGAAGGTTTTCTCAAGTTTGAAAAAAAATAGAAAATAAAAATTACTTAAATAAAGTAAAAGAAATGAAAAATAAATAGGACACTTGTTTCTATTCTTAACATTTGTCACCTTAATTTGTTTATGATTCAACACATGTCAATTTGGTGTTAAGAAACTTACACATGTGAATTTAAGTATTTTTATTTTAATTTAAAAATGTTAATAAACTTTTAAATCTAAATTTTTTGTTTATTATGTATAAATATAAATGAATTTCTTCCCTTTTTAATTTTATAAAACATAACAAAACAAATTATAAACAAAAGCATATTCAAATATTCTTAAGTGTTTATTCCTTCAAAATTTCACAGCGTCAAATTCAAATTTAAATTAAATTATAAATCCAAATTTAAAAATCAAGTTATATATAGATGCATATATAACTCTTATAAAATAAAAATAAAAAATACAATTTCTAAAAATTTATTTATGATTATAAAAACTAAGTATTATAATTACTATTTGAAAATAACATACTAAACCAATTTAAATAATTTATAGAAGAGATTATAATTTACTTTTGTTATTCAATAATATAAGATCATTTGTAATTTGTATTTTAAAATCTTATATATAAATTTAAATTAATATTTAAAAATAAAATAAAACAAAGCTTTTAATGTTAATCTAATTTAAATTCATATTTAAGTTAATTAAAATATAAATTTAAACAAATAAGATTTACATTAAATATTTACAAACCATATAATTATTTATTAAATTGTTTTAGAAAGTTAAATTTTAAATTTAAATCAAATTTTCAATTTACTAAAAAAATTAGAATTAAAAAAAAATCAATTCATTTACTAAATTCAAAATCAAAGTTTATCGATTTATAATATATACAATTATATATATTATAAACAGAAAACAATTTATTAACTTTTAAAAGATAAAATCTTCCAATTTAAATCTTTATTAAAAGATGATTATTAGATCAATTCAAAATTTTATTATCAAAAATTATCAAATCAATTCAATTTTTAACACAGATTATTAAATTTATATTGCCAAATTTCCGGGATATCACAGTATTACTCAGTAATATCCTTTGTTAGTGTAGGACTTGGGGTGGGCATCACACAATCAAAATAAGGTATAACATTCCAGTGTACAGATGCTAGGATTTATACCGTGATAAACACATTAACTCATCCAATATGCAAAGATATTGTCGAATGTATGTAGGTATAATTTCATTTACATATATGAAATATTTCATATTACTTTAATTAATGTTTTTTTATAAATATAAATGTAGATAATATATATATATATATTTATAAACATAATATATGTATGTACGTAAGTATACTTTCATTTACATATATGAAATATTTCATATATATCACTTTAATTATTTGGTATGTTGAGATTTGGTTAAAATTGAGAAATCAAATATATAAATCACAAAACCTTATAATAAAGTGATAATGATGGTTTGAAAGTGTTATATCCCGAAATTTTGACAATAACAATTTAATAATCTGTGTTAAAATTTTATTGATTTGACAATATTGTTAATAATAAATTTGAATTTAATTTAATAGTCTTCTTTTAAATAAATATTTAACTTATAATTTATCTTTTAAAGGCTAATAAATTGTTTTCTATTTGTAATGTATATATATTTGTATATATGTAAATAGATAAGTTTTGTTTTAAATTTAATAATTAAAGGCATGTTTCTAATTCTAATATTTTTAGTAATTCAGGAGTTTGATTTAATTTAATATTAAGCCATTAAATAAATAAACCTATGGCTTTAAAATACTCAAGATAAAAACTTAATTGTTTAAAACTGATTTTAGCTTAAATTTAAATTTAAATAGAAAGATTTGTTTTGTTTTAAATATAGCTGATAAAATAAGTAATTTATTAAATAAGAGACAAATTCTTTTATAAATTCTTTTAATTTAAAAATGAGTTATATTTAAACAATATTAAAAATGAAATGATTTTACAAATCGATTTTTAAATATAAATAGAAATTGCTATTTCAAATTTATTTATATATATGAGTAATTTGGAAGAAAGCTATGATTTAAAATTTAAAATAAGTCTTTCAAAAATGTTTAAAATAAAATAAAATTTATAATTATTAAACTTAAGTATAAATCAAATGTATGATATTAACATAAGTATAAAAATAGATAAAAAGTAAGTTAAGTGTCTGATAAGTTTAAGTTTTAAAATAAAAGAGAAATAAAAATAAACAATAAAACTAAATTCAGAGGTTAGAATTTATAACAAATAACTAAAGTAAGGTATGTAACCTGTAAGTAGTATGCGAGACAAAAGAAAACAAAGTAATAATACAAATGTCTATGTACATGCATAAAGTATATAAACAAAACAGGTAAAAGAATCTTGTATGGGAAGTTGAAATATGTAGAACAAGTAAAAGAAAATATTATGTACCTAAAGTAATAAAGCATAACCAGATAAATTAATTTATATGTTGCTTGTAGATAATATGCAGAACATTGTATAAATAAAATAAAATAAACAAAGTAAGAAATAAGACAAAGTTAAAAGATCTGTCTACATACAAAATAAGATATGAATAAAACATAAAGGACATTTCATTTAATAGTAGCACACTTTTTTGTCAACTCGAAATGTATAGAATCAAGTCAGCCTCCACAAATCTTGCCTGCTAAGACAAAAAAGAAAAAAAATCTGAACAAAAGGAAAAAAGCCTATACCAGTAAATACCTAACCAATGCAATTTTTTTTCTATATATATCTTCTTATTTCTTTCATTCATAAGAACACAGCAAAACCTGTCTTCTTCATATTTGCTGTGCTAATTTATTCAACATAGCAAACCTGAAAATAGCAAACTTTTCTTTTTTACAAACTTAAACTACTTCAACAATCAAAAGCAAGATGTTAGTAGGAAGATCAAAGCAAGCATATCCATTTTTTTACAAACTGAAGCATCATTCATTTAAACAAGAAGATTTAAGAAAAAAAATCAAGCCTACAGTTTTTTCAAATCTGGGTGCTCTGTCATCTTCTCAATACTGTGAGTAACATAACAAATTTAAATAGTTTAAGTTATAAATTCTGTTGCATACCCATCTCTGAAAATAATATGTTTGTGATGTATATGTATAAGTATGTCTCTGTGCATATATGTGTGAGCATGCTATGTTTATGTTTTGAGCTCTGCCTTGATTCCTAGGTTCATGTTTTTATTCACAAAATCCCTTCTACGTGATCCAGTTCTTGTTAGAACCTGCTTGTCAATCTAATATTGCTTGATTAACCCAAATTAATGTTTAAAAAAAAATCTAAGTAAGTTAAAATAATGTTTGTTTGTCTCTGGAAGTATTGGAACAACTGTACATGTTAAATAAATCAAAACTCAAACTTTTTAATTTCTAAATTCAGTATTACAAATCTAATACTTCAACCAAAATATGATTTTTAACATAAGAATTAGGTTTTGTAGTTTGGAATTAAAAGTGGGGTTTGGGTTTAAACTGGAAATGTATTTCTGAGTCTTCCTTGTGATCAAATGGATCGGAGTGCTCGTGGACTTTCCTGGAGATGGAGGAACGATCAGTGATGTTAGGAAAAATTGTGGATGGTGATGAAATTCACCAGGAAGGTTGCGACAGTAAAATTCATTTTAGAACCCTAGTTTTTGGATGTGTGTAATTACTCAATCATTACGGTGGCAGAGTGGATCGAGTGTGTCGAGGCTTGGGTAATGTTAGCCTAGATGTTGAAGTAGACATGGCCAAAGCGGCTGAACGTCAGGTGGTCGGAATATGGCAAGCAACGCGTTGACATGTTTTCAAATGATGATGCTCTGATGTTTTTCCAGGTTTGAGTTGAGGTCTCGAATTTGATTTCGAGAGTTGAGGTTCGATTTGATGAGCGTGGTATGTTGCTGAGTTGTTCCCTGACGTGTTTCGATCATCATCGATGATCAATGGAGGCCGAAGCCACCATGCATATGCACGGTGTTCATTGGTGGATGCTGTAGGTTTTTGGTTTGAGCAGGAATGGCACTCGAGTGTTTACTCGAGTTGTTGAGCGGTTTACTCGAAGCACGTTCGAATTTGACTCGAAGCAAATGAGCATTGTCTCAGGTTGAATATTTGCTACATGTTTATTTTTTTTTACAGGAAACCTGTTTCCTGTTCGATTTTCTTTAAAATAAAATCTAAAAGCTATGTTCAAATGAAAAGCGAAGATTAAAGATGAGATGTAAATCCACGATTAATTTGGTTCAAGTTAGTTTTGAATCTTAATTTAAAGATAAATAAAGTTTTTATTTATATTGTTTTAACTACTTTAAAAAGGTTTACGTAAGTTTGGATTTTTTTTAAGTGAAGTTTAAAATTGTAAGTGAAGTTAAAAATCAAAGATTTGAATCTGGATTCAGCATAAATTTTGAATCTTAGTTTTGAAATAAAACGAAGTTTTAAAGTTAAATTGTTTTAACAAATTTGAATGATAAGTGAATTTTTAAATTGATTTGAATAAATTAAATTGGGTTTTAAATTCATTTAAACTTCTATATAAGATAAATAATTCTTTAACTTGTAAATTTAATATATTTTTTTGAAATTGCTTTAAACTTGTTAAGATTAATTTGTTTTCATTTTAAATCTTAAATTTAAAATGAAATTTAAAAGTAAAATTTAAATTAATTTTTTTTGAATACCCTGTTAATGATAATTTGATAATTAATAGGAAAAAATGTTTTTTAATTAACGACTTAATGATTGGTAATTATTAAATTAATTAAATGGATAATTAATGACTTGAATTAATTAAGTTAGTAATTAAGAGTTTAAAATAGTTAATCATGGTTTAATCTAATTAATTTAAGATAAGTTAATTAGTAATTAAGGATCATTAATTAAATAAGGTCTAAATTTTAAAATTAATGATTAGTAATTAATTTATTAAATAATTAAAGATTAATTAACGAGTAATTAAAGATTAATAAATCTATAATTAATAATGAATAAATCTTAGTTGATTACTTTAGAAAAGTAATTAAAGAATTGTAAATAGTTAATGAAGGTCATTAACTAAGATTATTAAATAATTAATCAATGGGATTAATTTTAATAACTAGTTAAATTAATTAATTTAAGATAATCAATTATGAATTGTTTAAGTATAATTACTTAAAGGAAATAATTGAGGAATTAATTACTCATTGCAATTAATTCAGTTTAAAATGAACTGTTTAAGTTAATTAATTAAGTTTAATTAATTTAAATAATTATTTGATAATGTGGTAAGTATAATTACTTAGGGAAGTAATTAATGAGAATTACTTGATGTAA
The DNA here is from genome assembly GCA_030765085.1 of Allium cepa. Taxonomy (NCBI): domain Eukaryota; kingdom Viridiplantae; phylum Streptophyta; class Magnoliopsida; order Asparagales; family Amaryllidaceae; genus Allium; species Allium cepa. The sequence goes on from CM060946.1 coordinate 391,557,705, forward strand.
TTAACTGAAGATGATCTAATGATGAAAGTAATTGGAGTGTAATTACTTTGTGAAATTAATCAAGGGATTAATTTAAAGAAATTAATTAAGGGATAATTAATTTATTTGATGGAGTAACTAAGAAAAGTTAATTACTGAATGATATTAATTAGGGGTGATTAATAAATATGGTTTAATGGAAGATTAATTACTTAAGGTAATCAATTTAAATAGGATAATTAATTAAAAGGTAATTAGAAATCATTTATAAATATAATTTAATGATGTAATTAAGGGATGATCAATTAAGATCAATTAACCAATAATAAGTAATTAAAGAGTAATTAATTAGTGTAATTAAAGATTAGTGTAATTAGTTAAAGATTAATTAATTTATGAAGTAATTAGAGGTTAATTTCTGTGTTTAGTTAAAGATAATTAAATTGTGAAATTAATTAAAGGATAATTACTTGAATGTAATTAAAGTTAATTAATCAAGGGTGATTATTGAATAATTGGATGATGATAAGAGAATTGATGGACAATTGATAAGCGAGATTCAAAATAGTGAAATAATTAATTTAATTTACTTTAAAACTAATTAGAGATGAAGTAATTAATTTAATTCATTTTAAATTAATTATAGCTGATGTGATTGCTTATATATGGATTGATGATATTGTTTACCTTGCATGGTTTAAGATCTCAATATGAGATTAATGAATGCCATGTGAAATGTATGCTTTGATTTAGGTATATAGATAATATGGATTATCTATTGGATGATAATATGGATAATCTGTTGTGATGATAATATGGATTATCTGTTTATAATAATAATGTTGATTATCTATTATAATATTGTGAACTATCTATCTGTGTGTATATGGATAATTAAATTGAATTGTTTTAAACTTTAAAACAACTTGGCCTTAAAGATGGCGTTTGGATTTCGATGAGACCGGGATCGGGTTTCCATATTTGGACATCCGAAAACCACATCGATCCAAATTAAACGTTAGGTCGTGAATTCTCAAGTGAAGATTCAGAGTGCAAGGGTTATCATCGTTAACTCTGAGGGTGATTCCAAAATGAGTGTAACGAGATAATGCCTTCGGTTTCATTCGAACCCGGAACGAACTTGTATGGATTGAATGCTTTCAGAACATCGTCAGGTGGGCGATGAGCATTCTAAGAGATGTGTTCTCTAAAGGTAATCACAGGCTCAACCCTCATCGACCGGGAATGGCTAAAACAGGGGAGGTGCAGCAAGGTTAGGCGGGTCATGCCAAAGCGGGACGAGATTTTCCCCTGTCTAGATGTCCCTTTTATTTCGGCTGTGTGGGCAGTTTTAAGCTCCAACTGCCGGGGTTATCTTGTTCGGCATTGTTCAGTAAGGAATGGTTCCGGCCTTGTGTTGCAGGGGAGTTAGGGTGGCTCCTCGGTACAGTGATCTAGGCCACGTACTGTGACGGGCGGTACCCCAGTAGCCCTGCCATTGTATGGAATCCAATCTTCAATAAGCGCCATACGTTTTGTTTGTGCCCAACTATGTTGGAATGTGAGATGTAAGCATATCAGCTATTTCTGTATTTTACTTGAAAATCCTAGACACTATTATAATATCACAAAATTTCCTATAAAATGATTTGGTTAGCGTAAGGTAAAAACATACCCGTGTTTATGTGTGGGAAGTCTTACGTGATACCCTTTGTTTTCAAATGTTTTCAAAGTTAAGCAACTTTAACCTGTTACTCATACCAGACCCATGTCTGACCCGGAGTTTATTTCTGTTTTTCATAAACTCTCGGGTACTCAAATTTTTACGAGTAGCCAAGGGATTCAGGTTAGCTTTGACGAATTCTGGAGGAGCAATGGAGCAGGAGGCTTCGGCATTGTAGATATATATAGTATTCCGCTGTGTTGGTATCTCTGTGTTGTATTGTATATTGAATTGTAAAACTAGACAGGTGTTTATAACTGTCTATTATGTGATGTATTATCTGTGTAACTCTGATGGATATTGTATACTATGTAATATTTATGTTATTAATATAATTTATTCGTTCCGCTGTGGAGATTCTGATGTTGTTTCTTCTTTCTTCTCTGTCTTTTCTCTTTCTATCCCTTTCTTTCTTCATGATGATACGACTCTCTGGGGCTAGAAAGCCGGGTCATCACAGAAAGCCTTAATTCTTCTTATTAGATCCACTTAAAACCTAATCGTCCTATTAGGCAACATTGAGATGAGAAAAATAAAATATACGTACACTTTCATCCCATTTTCTTAAATCTATAAACGAACTCCTTATTATCCAAAACCATTGCTTTAGTTTCTTCTCAAATTCAAGAATAACTTAAGGTATTTGGATTAATTCATGTACTAATCAATCTCAGATAATCGCCCTCTCAATTTTGAATGTTTAATTGATGTTTGTTTTAGCTTCAGCTTGGGGTTAATCCCTTTTCTTCCTATTTTCTTTGTTTAACCTAGGATTGGTTGTCGAGGATCACTAGCATGGAAGAATCCGGGATCTTGTTATCAATTCAAGCCTTAATCGATGAGTATAACTCACGCTTCCAGTCATAGTGAATTGCATGTGGCTGTTTGGTTGTTTACTTGAATTTATGGTTGAAATAATCTCAATATCCCATGTTGTTTTCATGATTCAACTATACCTTTTTATATTTTGCTAAAACCTTGTTGTATGACCAATTGATCCATGAATTTGTAGACGATAATATGTTGCATGAGGTAAAATTCATCATCCTTGAGCTCAATACCACCCACAGGCCAAAAATCAGCATTGTCGGACCACCGGAAAGTAATGGAATCGCCTAGGATTCTGCCCCAAGCGACGTCACTGGTGGACCGGTCCTCACGGGCCAGTGCACTGCGAATACCTGTTCAAAGTCCCATATGATGCTCATAGCCTCTCGATACCGTTTGACATCTTATTTGCCCGATTTCTCTTCTTGAATGTCATATGCATTGTTGTGTGCCATCATTCCTATTGATTTCAATGATGTATATGCGATTTAACTGTCAATTTGATAACTCTATTTGAGTTTAACTATCCATGGAATTGCTTATGGAATATATGCTACAAAACATATTCTTTTGCACAATTTTAAACCGAGTTTGTAAGCGAATAAATTTCTTATTTAAAACTGATTTATTCTACTATTTAGTACAAGAATACTTTCCTATATAAAAGAGTTTCGATATACATATACATACACACACACACACACACACACACACACACACATATACATATATATAACAAATAACAATGGTTTCTAACTATTTTGAAATAATGGTTTAAAAATTGTACTTTATATATATATATATATATATATATATATATATATATAAGGCTTTCCAACACGTACACACACATCTTAGCTTACAAAACTATACTTTACAATGATTATTTTAAGGTAAAATATTTTTACGAAATTGCATATTATCAATTAAATGAGAAGATTTTAAATGGTTTAATAAAATGAGTGGTATGGAATGCTCGCTTTCGTTTTACAGGTTAATTCCTGAACCTGTTTGATTGAGGCATTTATACACACAAGTGGAGTTTACTATCTTATAGTAAACATTTAACTAAACCCGTGTCGTATGGGACACATGGTCATTACCTACTAGATTGCTATTTGAAAGTACTTGACCCTTATATCGACGAGTTTATGACTCACCCTTGGAGTTCTATAGGTTCCGTACCTATCTTGGTGTTTTATAAGTCTTGTACCTATCATGTAGTTTATAGGATTTGTTCCTATCTTGAATTTTATAGGTCTTGCATCTACCTTGAAGTTTGATAGGCTCTTGCATATCTTGAAGTTACTATGGGAATTATACCCATTTTGGGGTTTTATAGACACATATGTCTATCCTGGAGTTGCATGCATATATGTGAATTTATTCACCAATCTTGGAGTTTTGGAACCTTCTCCCCTTTTTGCATGATTTTTGAATTTCTCTGGATGATTTCCAGATTATATGTTATTTGTGTTATCACCAGATAGTTTCAAGGATTTTTCTTTTAGAAGCTTCCTTGGGTTTTGTTATTTGTGATTACATTCTTGGAGTTTATTGAAGCATTTATGATGTTTGTTAATACTTGCCTTTAGGTTTATATTTGAGATCTATTTCCTTACATCCATTACTTATCTTGTTTAACTCATTCACTTTAGTCTAGACTGACCGTTTATTATTTCATAATACTTGGGCCGTACCGAGATATTCCAGGTGCTCCAGTTTGATAGTTCTAGAGATGATTTCTCTCAATTTAACTAGTTACCATTCATCTTACCTTCATCTTGTATATGTTTACATATTCATGTAGTGTTGCATCTTATGTCGAGATTAGACTCATTTTTTGTACATATTTATATCTATGGGATGTAATACTTGTATATTCTGTGGTTCGTAATAACCACAATTCTAGTAGTCGACTTCATGTACCTTTCTGATTTGATCAACTTGTATCTATTTTCTCCATTCGGTTTGTATCCATTGTATATTCCGCTGCGAACATTTAGTATTCTCTAATTCGCGATCTGTGATCTGTGAATATTGTACATTATTTTGAATTAATATTATAGCTACTGTAGTTTTGTTTTAAGCATGGATTGTATATATCGATTCCAAAATAAAATGCTAGCACTCAAATCAACATAGCAATACTCGCTTAAAGTAAAATTCATGAATGGCTGCTCCTAACCAGTCCTATTCTCTACAGTAATGTACAGTATTACTCAGCAATATCCTTTGTTAGTGTGGACTTGGGGTGGGTATCACACAATCAATTTATGGTATAACATTCTAGTGCACAGAAGCTAGGATTTATACCGTGATAAACACATTAACACATCCAATATGCAAAGATATTGTCGAATGTATGTACATATACTTTCATTTACATATATGAAATATTCCATATATATTACTTTAATTAATGTTTTTTATAAATATAAATGTAGATAATATATATTTATAAACATAATTATGTAAAATTAACATTATATATATAATTATGTAAATATACTTAAATCAATTACAAATATATTAAACAAAATTATATATATATTAAACCGAAAACAACACATACATACGAAAATAAAATAAAATAGTTTAATTTATATACATATATGTTATATTTGTTACTTACTTATAAATATACAATACTATATTAAAATGTGGATTAATACCTATAAATACTTAAAAATATTTTAAACAAAATTATTCATTACCTAGTCTTACGCATGATTGAGTAATAATTTAGATTTTTTAATTTTAGATATTATTTAATTCAATTTTCATATGATTTTGATTTAAATAATTAATGTAAAATAATTTTGAAACCTTATATTGAAATTTAATTTTTCGAGTAATATTTTGTACTTTAAAAATTTATTTCATAATTTTATAATTAATTATTCATTTTTTGCTTATATTTAAAGTCTTTAAAATAAAAAAATTGTTTTTTAGTATATTTAATTTATTAATATAAAACATAGTCTTTATATAATATATTTATTAATACATTCAATTTATGTAATTAAATTATTTAAATGATATTTAAATAATAATAAATATATAAATAATGATTTTATTATAGCCGAATATAATATATGTATAATGCACTATATATAAAGTTTACATGACATATTTACATAAAGTATGACGAAGTGATTAAATTATGAACTATTACATATATGTATGTATGTATGTATATATGTATAACTGAATAATAAAAAAAATTGTTTTTGAGTCGTGTAATTATAGATATGATCATAACAAATTGTTTTCATAAGTATAATCATACATACAACCAAAACAATTTTGTGACCATATCAGAATTGCCACATAACCAGTAATATAATATACATATAATTAAATATTATATCTAAGCATTTATCATAATATTTTGAGCAGAAATATACCTCACTTCCAATGCTTTGAAGTACACCTTGAAACGATGATATGTGCTCCTTGAAATAATTTTCAATAAAAAAGAATGATAGTCTTTAATCCATTGACCACAAGCTATCAGATAGCAATTAAATTGGCTTGACTTAAGCTTGAGAATTGGATAAATGATAGAGGGATTTTAGCTGACAAATTTATAAAGAGATGCTCTAGCCCATTAAGGCTCAAAAAGATCAAAATCAAATGTAGGAAGAGATGCTTAAATAAAGGAAGGAAATGAGAGAATTTTGGATCTCATCTTTTACTCAGTCTCCTTCAATCTTAGCTATCTATTATCAAGCCCTCTAGCCCATTTCTTGACACTAATAACCCATGCTGCTGCCAAAATAATTGGGCCCCATTTAAAGCCGAATAAATATTCTGCATTTTAAATGCGTATCAATATCATATATTGGTTAATATATTTATATATATTATAATAATATTTATTCATCAAATCAACATCTAATTTTATAATTAATATTTGATAGAGTTTAATTTATTTAAGGGGCATTTCACCAAAAGGACAACCTTTGCAGTCAAATTAGTTTCTGGGATACACATCTACAGAAATTAATTTCAAGACCAAAGTCAATAGAATAATTACTTTTAAGGACAAATTCAGCAGTCGAATTACCTGTAAGGACATAATTTCATAGGTTTTTAGGCCTTAGAAACTAATTATTTTATTTTTTTCCTTAAAAATAATTATTTGAGTTCTGTGTCCTAGAAACTAATTGCACTTACTAAAGAGGCCCTTGTGGCTAATTTCCACTTTATTATTTAATTAGTTTATAAAAATTAGAAATTAATTAAATCATTTGGTCAAAGGAGAATTTGTCAATGTGGTTGTGTGACTCATCAGGTGTAAATCTGATCAGCGATTAATATTGAATTATTCGTATGTTAAAGTTCACACGTCACTTAACCGGTGATGTGACATTTTAGTCAAATTTATTGCTTACTTGGTTTCGGTTAAATCCAATTTTACTTTGTTAAGTGTTACCCAGTTATGACTACTATTTATATCAATTTTTTTGATCAAACTATATCACTTTAGTCTTACAGAATTTGGTAATTGTCCAAACTCTAATGTCATCCATATTCAGCTCTATAATCCAAACACGAAGTCATTGGTTCAGTAATAACAATTATTATCAACTGAAATACTTTGACTAGAGATTTTGACTTTGAGTTGGCTTGAGTCGACCGTGATACTAACCTTATATAACCAAGGAGACGAATCCTCTCTTGAGTAGTGTTTCACTTCAATACTTCCACTTAATTTAACTACAGTCACTCGATAGATGCTATGCCATGATTTGACTATAATCAAAGTAGAGATTTCATATTGAAGATCGGTAGTATTCTTAAATCAAGAGAATGGTGTAAATTAATCACATCGATCCTTTTGGTTTTACCTTAGTTATATTACCTAATAGAAAACTATTGAGTGAGTCATTCTATAGTTATCTAATAACTATAAATACGTAACCCCTACGTGCCCCCAACAGTCATGAGTATTGTACTACCCAACATTTTAGCGAGTGTTATGTACTTTAGTCTCAACGGATACATCAATATCCAGTCTTGGTGCTTCTTGACTAGGAATATTTAAAATGATGCGTTTTATAATATTATTACATAATACTCATGATTAAAACTATTTGTAATTACTATCACAAACATATTATATATGGATTTTCAATTAGGTATATTTTTATAGAACATATAGTTATTTATAATAAATTATAACAAAAAGAAAAATATCTATATTACAAACAAGAATTGACTACAAAGTTAAATAATTTTTAATAAATTACAGAATTGTAAATAGGGAATACCTCTAACTCTACAATCTCCCATTTGCACTTGGGGCTAATTATAGAATATGAATCCCATTCCTTTAATCAGTTTCTCGAGAGCCGACTGAGCTAGACCCTTAGTGAATGAATCTGCTATATTTTCCTTAGTATCTTCCCTTTGTATCACGACCTCTTCTTCTCTATGAATTCTCTAATGAGGTAGAGCTTCCGAAGAATATGCCGTGAATTCTTGTGTACTTTGGACTCCTTTGCAATCTGCATCGTTACATTGTTCTGATACAACAATGCCATAGGATTCTTGGTACCGAGAATCACTTAGAGCTCACTCAAAAACTTGCGCATCCAGATTTCCTCTTTAGCTGCTTCTATGAGGGTGATGTACTCTACCTCCATTGTGGAATCAGCAATTGTTTCTTACTTGGAGCTATTCGGCTCTGCTCTTAAGCATAAAGTCATAATCGAATACTGATTTACTATCATCCGTATCATTTTCAAAGCTCAAATCCATATACCTCTTTATAAGGAGGTCTCCATTCCTGTACATAAGGAATAAGTCTCGAGTATTTTTTTAAATACTTCAGTATACATTTTACGGTCGTCCAATCTTTTTCTTCGAGATCAGATTGATATCGACTTATGCATCCTAATGAGTATGCCATGTTTGGTCTAGTACATAACATTGCGTACTTTATGGATCCTATGGCTGAGGCATAGGAGATCCTCCTCATACAATCTTTCTCCTCATTAGTATATGGAGCATCCATTTTAGAAAGGATGAGTCCATAATGCGTTTGAACATTTCCTCGCTTGGAATTCTTTATATCGGACCCTTTCAATATGCTATCTATATATAGGGACTGGATCAACTCCAGTAGCCTCTTAGATCTATCTCTATAGATATTTATACCAAGTATATATGTTGCTTCTCCTAAACCTTTCATGGAGAAGTTCTTGGGAAGCCAAGCATTCACTTATTGCAACAATAAAGTGTCATTGCAAATCAACAATGAATCATCGAATATAGCATTAAGAAAACGATAATGTTGCCCCATTCCGTTCTATATATGCACGCTTCCTCCATGTACTGATAAAAATCAAATAGTTTGATTACCTTAATAAGACACTTGTTCTAACTCCTTGAAGCTTGTTTAAGTCCATAAATTGTCTTTAACAACTTGCAAGCCTTTCCCTCACTCTTACTGACTACAAAACCCTCAGGCTACGACATATACATGGCTTCTTCTAAATCACCATTTAGAGATGCCATTTTTAGACCCGCTTGCTATTTTTTGTAGTCACAGAATGCATCGATGGCTAGCATAATCTGAATGGACTTAGGCATGGCTATAGGTAAAAAGGTCTCGTCATATTGAATTTGACAAAATTCTTTCGCATCTAGCCTTGACTTATAAGTCTCCACTTCTCCATCTGCATTTAGCTTTTTCTTAAAAATCCATTTACAACCGATGGTTTTTATCCCTTCGAGTACATCCAACAAAGTCCAAACTTTGTTTTCGTACAAGGAATCCATCTTGGATTTCACAACTCCAGGCCAGAGAGGCCAGAGTGAAGAGTTTTACTCTGCAGTGCTTGTTGGAAAGATAGAGGAGCATTGTCATCTAAGACACAATCCTCTTTCTTGCGATCCATGAGAAAACCATAATATCTCTTTAGTGCGTTAGATTCTCTACTACAGATTCTAATAGGTTGCATATTGTCATGTACAGATGAACTTGTTTCTTTCACTGGCTTGGCCTCAGTGTTAGTTTCTTTGATCTTATTCAAATCTGCCTGTAACTTCACTATTAATTTATTTTAACAGAAATTCCTTTTCTAAAAAGATAGCGTGTGCAAAAACAATCACTTTTGTTCGCCTGTGTTGTAGAAGATATATCCCCTAGAATTCTTGCGATATCCTATAAACTTACAGAAAGCTGATCCCGCCTCAAGCTTATTAGGGCCAATATTCTTAATATAGGTCGAACAACCCTACACCCTCAAATAGTTGAAGTGGAGTTTCTTTCTATACATATCTCATATAGCCTCTTAGGCAGAGATTTAGTGGGTAACAAGTTCAACATATTCGTTGCAATTTCTAGCGGATATCCCTCATAAGTTAGAGGTAACTCAGCCTTACTAATCATGGAACAAATCATATCTAACAAAATTTTAGTCCCTTTGCTCCAACACACCATTGTATTGTGGAGTATATGGTAGAGTAATCTAAGAGATAATACCATTATCTTTTATGCATTGTTAGAAATCCTATCCAACATACCCACATCCTCGATCTAATCGAAGAATCTTAAACTTGCGGCCCATTTGATTTTCTATTATGTTTTTATATTCAACAAATTTCTCATAAACATCGGATTTGTTCCTCATAATATACACTTATCCTGGTCTCGAGAGATATTCAATGAAGGTAACGAAGTAAGAACTATTATCTTTGGTAATTATAGGCATCGGGCCACATATAACACTATGTACTAACCCTAAGAGTACATCAACTCTTTCATTGCTCCCGCTAAAGGCGTGCTTGGTCATTTTACCTTTGAGACACGGCTCTCATGTGTCAAATGATTTAGAATTAATCAATGGTAGAAAACCTTCATTTCCAATTTATGTAGTCATTTTTCACTAATATGACCTAGCATATAATGCCAAAGATAGCTATCACTTATATTGTTAGAAGCATTATTTATATAAAACACATAATTAGTATTAATCTCATAAATGCCATTTACAAGAATACCATCGCAGGCTTTATTTCCATCCAAACTAATATTCATAATATTATTTTCATAATGAAATATATATCCAGTCTTAGACAATCTAAAAATAGAAATAATCCCACAAATAAAGTCTTTTACAAAATAACAATTATTTAATACTAATACTACTCCACTAGGTAAACCTAAATGATAATCTCATATTGTCATTGCATCTATAATAGATCCATCATCAACTTGGAACCTCATCTCTCCTTTTGCCACATGATGCTTGTTCTGAAGCCCACCTAATGAATTACATATATGTGTAGTGGATATAGTATCTAAGTTCCATGATATTTTATTGATTATAAAACAATTTTGAATCTTAAATGTACCCGATGAAGCCGCATAACCATCTGCTTCTTTTCTCTAATAATCTTCAAGTAGTCAGGACAATTCCTTTTCTAGCGACCTTTCTTATAGCAATGGTGACATCCACCCTTACATCGGTCTTCTTAATTCTTTTTTTACTATCTCTTTTCCCATTCTACAAACTCTTTGAAGATGATGTGTTACCCTTAATAGCAAGTACAACCCTTTGATCATTCGATGCAGACTCGGCCAACGCAGGAGATTCACAGTAACACCCGTAAAATCAACCATAAATAAATTGAGTGAATTAAATCAAAACAAGTAAGGTTGAAAATGGAAATTTTATAAAAGTTGGAATATGACTACGAAAGTTATTCCATTATGTCTGTGGTGAAATTTTGATTTGTTTTCATATATAATATGTTGAAAACGTAAATTCAAATGAAGAAGTTATGAGAATTTGAAGTTTTCAAATCTAAACTAATTTAGTTTGAGTTCAAATTCAAATGAGTATTTAAATTTAGGGTTTGAACGTCAAAAATTAACTGTAGGTTTACCGAGGGTCAAGTAAACTTTAAGTTAAACAATTAATGTTAAAATTTAATTAAGGAGTAAAATAAACATGCAACGAAACAAATCAATGCACCCTAAATGAGGGGAGAGGTTGACACCTCCGACCCATGCGGTCGATCAGTCAAGGGATGGTCGACTCCTATATAGGGTGGTGGTTAGTGTTTTCCATGTTTAAATGCTTCGAATTTATCTATTTTTCACTTAACTTCGTCCAACGATTCTGATGCGTTTCAACTCCTATAAATAAGACCCTATGCTCTCCATATATTTTTTTATAAATATGTAGGGAATTCTTCGAATCTTTGCCATTTTCTCTCTTCACTTAGATTCAGAAATTCAATTAGACATTCAGGTAAGGATTCTAATCCTTTTTTGGTTATTCATTTAATTTATTCACTTCTCATCTAACCTCTTTGAATCTAATAAAATTATATATACCCATCCTTCATAGTGTACATATATCAAAAGAAGGAGATCTGAAAATGAGTTGCTTTGATTTTGCAAATCCATGCAAGAAAAGTTAAGGATAATCTGGGAGTAGAAACCTTTGTATTCTTATTTTGGTAATCGATTAATATACATCTACGGATTTGAATATACCTTAGGGATTTTGGAATTGCGAAAACAAAATAGATAAAATCCCTTAAATTTTTTTAATTTCAAAATGCCAATTCTAGATGGAGATTCTCAGTTATTATGTTATTTCGATGAAATTTATAATATTTTTGAAGTTTTTGATAATTTCTAGTCTACTCCATTTCTCCTCCTTCTTTAATTCTTCAAGAGTTTTCAATAATGAAATAAGTGTGCAGAACATGAACCTTATTCATAGTTTACATCATTTATTTCATACAAAATTTCTTTGTTTATTTATTTGTATAAGAATATTTTGGTAGAATATAAAATTAGAACTGCAACTCTTATTGTTTAGGATGTTCCATGGAGTTGATGTAATAAATCGGGTTTCTATTTCTATTTACAAGTTTGTTTATTGCAGTTTTGGATATGAAATTTAACCCTATTATGGATATTGAAATCTTGGAAATCTGAAGGGAAAGGACCTATATTACTATGATGGTTAAAGGAATTAACATTTAACGCTAATCGACGGTGTATCAACCGCACGCTTTAAAGTTATTAGGCACAAATATATATTTACTTGTATTAGCGTAATAAACATATAATTATACATTGTATAACAGTGTAGTTAATTAGGTAATAATTATCATTAATTCCCCCTTAGGAAGGAAAATAATATTTTAAGGCATAACAAAGGAAGATTCCTTATATGACCATAATTATGAAACAGTGAAATGCGTATATAATACAGAGAGTATTTAAATTACGGCTAAGTCATAGGGATGCGAGGTCAGTTACAAGACACCAAGAAATCTGTCCAGCTAATATAGCTATCAATAGTGTGGCTTCCGGGTTGAGGGCTGATGTGAGGCATCCCTTATCATAAATATTTGTGATGACATGAGGTTAGTCCCAAATTCTATAGGTAAATCTGCCCAGCTAATCTGGCTACCAGTTTATATGAATCGTCGAACTACTATTAGATGTCATTATGATTATTGGTCATAGCACGAAAGGGCCTGCTTTTAGGTCTTGAAGTATTAAATGAAGTATTAAATGACCAAGGGGCTAGTTATTAGGCACCATAGGTGGAAGCTCGGTAGGGATCCGCTTTGAGATAAGATGTTAAGTGACTGAATGAAGGCCTGCCTTTTCGTAAAGATGTATCAAGTGACTTAAGTAATTTCATTCGATGTCCAATAGATAGTCACCGATGGGGAATCCGCTTTAGGAATATGTATTAAATGATGGAGTTTGCCTCAATTAATGTCTTAAATGGCCAAAATCTGCCTATTTTCCAACAAAAGGTATTAAGTGGCTTGGGCACTATCTCTCGCATTGTTAGATATTTATGACGTACGATTTGGATTATAAGATTTAGAAATTTGCTTCGAAAATGAAAGGTATTAAATGGTTGATTATGGACTCGCCTCTATTTCCTCATAAGAAGTATTAAATGGTTTTATGTATGCAAGACATATTCTTATTTTAAAATATACCGCCTAAGTACTAAAATGGTCAGACTCGAGGTTTTTATTCACCAGACATATGTTGTTCTGACTCTTCCTTATTACAACACAGGTTAAGGACAGAGTGGTGACTGTGACGATGCTTGAAGATAGAGTGGCTTAATATTATGGAAGTTATTATTATTTTTATGATATTTTATGTTGTACCTATGTATTTTGTATAAATGATGATAACTTGAAAGTTTGATGATGTTTTGTGTTATGATACTTCAAATGGTTTTGAAATAAATAGGTACAATTATCTATTATATATTTCATTCGCAGTGCGTTCTAAAAGAATAGTTATTTCTCTATACTGTTACCTTTTTCCATCCAATAGTAAGTCTTAGAACGGATCTAAGTTTCGATGGGCCTTATTTGGATCAAAATTTAGGCCTCTTCCGAGGCGGGTTGTTACATTTGGTACCTAGGTTACCCGATCAATGGGGAAACTGTACGTATATGTGACATACTTGTTATTTTTAAAATTTTTTTCCATAAAGGATTTTCAAGAATTTTTACTATACACATACCCGTACTTCCTTAAACATACGCATATACGACAACCCTTTTTCTTTTAGCATGTAATACTATCTTAGGAAATCATCACTAAAGATTCAACCTAAAAATAGTTGATATGTCTGATAATCAACCTTCTTCTGGAACTAGGATCCTTGCCCATGGAACACCTCCCATTCGTGGGATGTCCGAATGGTTTAGACAAAATCTTAGGACCGTTGAGTAATTTTATGTTCCTTCAACTGTACAGGTGGCACCTGCTATTCCACCTGTCGATGCAGCACCCTATCCATCCTATTAACTTTCCTAAATTACGTAAGGAATTTCTTAATATGAGAGGGAAGATATACTCTAGAATCGAGGGATATCTAAAAGCTTAAGCATGGCTCAATGACTATGATAAAATATTTAGGGAGCTTGGTCGAGAAGATCAATTAAGAGGAGGATGGACGCTTGGCATCCCAAAGGAGAAGCTTTAGATTAGTGGAACTTAGTGAGTAAGGAAAACGCTAAAAGTATTTTCTCATGGGAGGAATTTAAAAATAGATTCGAGATAAGGTTTATGTCTAAGGAAGAAGTAAGTATACAACTGGAGAAATTCATTCATCTTAAACAAGGAGACTCCACTCTAAAGGAGTGCATAGCTAAGTTCATGGAGCTGGCTAAATTTAGAATGAGCTTGACAGATAGGCCTCTGAAAAAGGCCATGAATTTCGTGAATGGAATAAATTTTCGATGAGAGAAATGTTGTTGACCTAGGTGCCTATTAGTGACATATATGAGATGTTGGTGGAGATTCAAATGCTACACATGGCTATGTGGATGATAAGGAGGTGGAAAAGGAGAAGGCTGCACCTACCCAAAAGCATGGAGGGCCTAAGAAGGGAAGCTTTTGTACTAACAAAAAGTCAAAGGGGAAGTTTAAGAAGGATGGTAATGTGTGCAAGCGATGCCAAAAGAAAGGTTATAATGCTAAAGATTATAGGGTGAGTCTGATGAAGGAAGCTTTTAAAGGGAAGTACTTTAATTTTCATAAAGAAAGGCACCTCAAATCAATGCCTTACGTTGGAAAAGGAAGGATTAAGCAAACAAATCTATGTTATTGGAGTCATCTCTACTGCAAGTAAGACAACAAGAGACCAAGGGAAAGCAGCATTAGAAGGTATAACCCTTATTTTAGGGCTTACAATTCGTACCCTATTCGAATTTCGGGGATTGCATTCCTTTATAGCTAGGAATGTAGTAAACTTCTTAAACCTTCAAACTCGGATTGTCACCAGCCCAATAGTGGCCTTTAATCCTATTAGGGGATCTACACATCTCTCTTGTATTTGCAAAGACATAGTGTTGGACATATGTGACACTGATTTCATATGTAATACATAAGTTTCAAATTTTGTGGGCATGGACTTATCTTGGTTATGGATTAGTTTTCATATTATGGAGAATTTCTTGACTATGATAGGAGGATTGTACAAATAAAAAGCTATGGAGTCAGTGACCTAAATTCCTCTATACACCCTAAGATTTAGTTGAACTAAGCCATCTATAGTCACTAAATCTATCTATTGGAGAGCTATCATCCATACTCATAGTTTGTGAATTTCTAATGTTTGTCGCCCTACCTTTAGGACACATGGCCCCTAAAGAAAGAAGAGAATTAGATATGCAAATCTATGAGCTATTAATGAAATGATTCATTTGTCGGAGTACTTCAAAGTGGGCAGCCACTATTGTTTTCACCATTAAAGTAAACAGTTCATTGAGACTTTGCATCGACTATAGAGGATTGAACAAGTTGAAAAGGAAGAATAGGTACTTTTTACTTAGGATATACGATTTGTTCGATCATCTTAGAGGAGCTAAAGTTTATTAACGAGAATATTTTGGATTGAGGAATGCCCTCACATACTTTGTAGATTTGTTAAGTAGGGTTCTTAAGGGGAAGACTCAATAAATTCATTATTATATTCATAGATGATATTTTAGTTTTCTCCAAAGGCAAAGAGGAGAATAAGGACCACCTAAAAGAGGTATTAGGAAACTTGAGAAGGCCTAGCTTAAGGCCAAATCTGCTAAAATATCACGTTTGAAAAAGGAAGTTAGATTCTTTGGGCATATTGTTTCTGAGCAGGTGCTGGCAGTGGACCTCGCTGAAGTGGAAGCTATTCAAGGATGGAACACTCTTAGAAATGCATCGAAGGTTAGAAGTTTTCTCGGGTTGGTAGGCTATTATAGGAAGTTCATTAAGAACTTTGTTGTAATGACCCTGAATTTCCGACCCAATTTAAAATTTTAAATCCATTATTTTAATATAAAAATTTTGAAATTCATATACGATCTTAATTAACGTCCAAACTTCATTTATAAGATGCATCTAGTTAGTTATGAATATAGAAAAAGTTTCGTCGCAAAATATTGCAATAAATTTCATTCGCGTTTTTACTGTATATCAGTTCATTTTAAGCTGCATAAAATTTATCTTTTGAATCCAAATATTTTTACACAGTAATGCTATAAAAATTTATCTGATCAAGATGTTGTAATTCGTTTCGTCAAATACGGTCATCGCTTGCTCCATTTAAATTGTTTTGATAAACGAACAATTTAATCGACGTAAAGTTCGAGTTTTATAAAATAGTCATATCGCAATTATCTGTATACCGTTGGAAGCGCCTCATCGCACTGACCAAAAAGGTATATTCATTCGTGCAAATTAGAGTCCGACGTAAAACGTTGCGTTAATTTAACCGTTCCGGATGAACCGGTTAAACCATTTTCAGCCAAAAATCGTTAGCCCGTATCCACTTAAAATTGAAAAATATAATCTCAGCTGATGTAATAAATGGGGTAGTTGGAAGCTAGGGGTTAGCGTGGAAAGGGGTGTGACATTTCGTTCTTCGAAAAACTTAAATTTATGGGTATGAATTATAAAATTTTGTGGAAACGTAACAGTTCATTTTCAATTCACACACTGTTCATTCACGTCTCCAGGCACTACACCTCCTCCTCCTTTCTTCTTCCTTATTCTTTATTCTTATTTACTGTAAAAAAAAGACAATAGAAAAAATAAAAAGCTCGCAGACCCTCCTCCTCCATATGCACGTGCAACTCCCCTCCCTTGTCGCCGCCTCACCACTCCACGGGCACTCAACCACCTCCAAAACCGGCCGCGCCCATTCCCTTCGCCGATGCTCGCCACAGTCAGCCATTCCCACCTGCACATGCCCTCCATCGACCGATCACACACATCGCCACACCTCCAGCAAATTTCTCATTTTCATCATGCATGTTTTATAAAAATAGTAATAACTAATGTTTACAACTGAAATCTAAAGAAAAAAATGCTGGAAGAAAACGATCGCTACTACTAACCCTAACACAACCTATGGGCCACGCAATGATTCTTCTCCTCAGTGAGCGCACGAACCACTGCTGCGACCACTGGATGATCCGAGCATGGTTGATATGCATACAAGCTCCTATCCTTGGTTATGTTGCTCCACCCGTATCTCTTACAACTCAACCTCGATTTGGATTTGGGAATCTTGGGTCGCTACATACTCAGGGAGCTATGGCAATGGTTCTGCAACCTTCTGATCTTGCCATGGAGCCCACTCCATCTGCGTCTGTCTTACTCCCTCCCATATTCCAAACTCTAGATGCGCCTCTCTAATCTCCGTCCTCCAAAGAGGATCTATTAATGGTGCAAATGCCTTTAGCTACACCTAATCTTCTTTGAAGCTAACTCCATACCATCAGAAGACGGGGGTAAAAAATGATAGCATGGAAGATAGCTCCTCCACATCCACACTTCTAGACCTATATAATGGCATATGATGGCATTGGCCCAGTCATCTGAATACCACATATGATGTCGTATGTGGTCTACTGCACCAGGGTGTAGATCTAGTCGAAACTTCTTATCTTGGGGACAATGTTGTGCTGAATGATGCGAGCGACTAGATAGGCTTGGTCCCGCATGCTATCTGTCCACCAGATGTCTACTCCCCTATGGAAGATCCGTTGAAGAATAGCTGGATTGGAGGTCTTGATATCCTCCTGATCCTCTCATGTTGTGGAGATGTGCAAAATACATCGAAATTGCTCATTTGTTATCCGAATCTCTACTCCCTTTACTTGGATATGAAATTTTTGTCACCTCTTCAAATGAATACTCCAAATTAACATCAAATAGACTCATGCATCATGGGTACCAATCCTGCTAAAAAATATCACGGCTAAGGATTAGCAGTAATCCTGTAGCCACAAATAAACCCTCCAAATCATAAGCGGCAAAGTCCCAAAATTTCACTGGACTCCCTTGAAGAAAAGAAAAATTCAATGCTGCTTTATAGCCTTTAACCTTTTCTTCATCAGTTTGGAGCCATGCGATCTCTTACGGGGTCAGATTTAGGTAGCGAGAGTTGTTGCTTCTTCGTGGTGCGGCTATGATTGGTAGGGGGTTTTAGGTATGGACCTGAGGACTAAATTAGATGGAGTGCCACTCATTTTTGGGGTCATAGAATGCTGTTGGATGGTCACCGTCATCACCTAGGGCAGTGGAGATGGGGTTGGCCAATTTTGAGGAGGAGGGAGGTGAAGTCACGACTGAAGAGTACGTAGGAGTCTGAAAAGTGAAGGGTTGACTCGACTTGGATTTGACTTTATGTCGCATTCCAGGTTCAAGTCACGCTCGAAACTCGTAACCGATCGACCGCTTATCTTTGGCCAGATCTCTACCGGTCGATCGGTTAATTCCAAGGGGTCGACCGCTCCTGGCCTATTTAGACCAGGTTGAATCTGGATCCTTTTCGAGCTAGGTCGAATTGTAACTATTATAACTAATGTTGTTTCATTCTGCTTCCATCTTCTTCATCTTTGTATCGACCATTCTAAAAAATTCCTATCTACCCATAGCGATGCACTTGCCTACCGGCTTTTTTTGGTTCTTGTCTTCTTTTCCATTCTTCTTTATTGGATCATAAGTTTTGATTGCTGACATGAAACAACAATTCACGAATCTACGATTACGATAACATCCGGATTCAAGGACTCAAAGTATGGTTCGTATAGTTATATATTTTATCAAGAGTCATCAAATATGTATATATAATCTAGTTTAGTGCTTTGTTAAAATCTTTCCTCAAGATCATCATTCACATTCAAATAAACTTGCATGCATATTTTAATCAAAATCAAGTTTTTAAAAAATGCATGGAGCGGGGCTCGAACCCGGGTCACTAGTTTAAAAGACGAGTGCTTTAACCAAATGAGTTATGAAATTTTTTATTACAGGGTAAATTCAGCCGGCTGAATGCCTTCATTAAGACGGCTGAATGCCTTCATTAAGATGGCTGAATGCTGAAATAAAATTATCATTTCACAATATTCAGCCGGATGAATGAAAAAATCCAGCCGGCTGAATCTAGCTAAAATTAGCCTATTTTCTTGCCGTCTTCGATTTAATTCAATTCAGACGGGTGAATTACAAAAATTTAGCCGGTTGAATTTTTCCAACTGATATTTTCTGAATAGACACTTCCTTTCGTGAACAGCCTTCTCCTACGTGAAGAGTTGCAGCCATTTCGTAGAGATCTCTTCACTAGCAGTTGCAACTTTTAACTACTATATATATGCATGAATTTCAAGATCAAATTACTTCACTTACTTGCTTATATTTGAATCATATTTTCTGAATTAACTACTTTCTGAATTCATACATTCATTGCTTACAATCACAATTCGATATTTCTAAAAGCAATTTGAAACTTCCTAAACTTCATATACACACAACTACACACATCGTACTTGAGGATAAGATTGTAGGAAGGGTGTACTACAAGTGACAAATCTGTGTTATACAGAACACACAAAGTCAAGTTAAAAGTCCTTTTTAATTGCCCAGGCGGTCAAAGTCCTGTTCTATTGTTCGGGCGGTCAAGTCATATTCGGTTGCTTAGGCGGTAGAAGTCCTGTTCGATTGCTCAGGCGGTGTAAACCTATTCCTCCGGGTTAAGTGAGGGTTGCTAGTTTTAATTCCAGAAGGAGTCTGGGACCGGATGTAGAACGAGAGTTCGAACCAGTATAAAAACTCCTGGTATCATTTTACTTTACTGTTATTAATATTTTCCTCACTAGTTATTTTTTATACTCATATTTGGCATCTGTAGATAGATAACTTAGTTTATATTAATTGCCACTACATTTACATTGTTTACAACTGTTGACCATTTTGATCCTATGGCATAGCAGTCACTTTTAATTGGTATCAGAGCATAGCGACTATCAATTGGTATCAGAGCCTGGGATTCTAGAGATCGTAACAACATCCTAGAATAAATGGCTACAAAGAGATCTAGTCGAGGCAATAAGAAGAGGAAGAGCAATAAAGAAAAATGAAAGGATCAAATAAACAAATGCTTCATGACTAAACTCAGATCACAATAGGTACGCTTAGATTCTTTATATAAAGATCTTTTGTTAGCACATGATGAATGATTAAAAGATTGTAAAACTTTGAATAAAGTTAATGGAATTGTTTTAGCTAAGTCAAAAGATAATGAGCAAGAAATTTCCAATTTAAAAGAGGAAAATTAAATTTTAATAAAACAAGCTAAATGTTTTGAAAATATTGTAGAAGAACTTGCTTTACAAAAGGATTTCCTACAAAAAAGAAAATGACCAGTTAGATGAGAAAAACACTAATCTTTTGGAGGAAATTAATGTTCTGAAAAATAAAAATACATTTTTGGAAAGTTCTTTAAACAATTCTTGTTCTTTAATTTTTTCTCTTGAGAAAGAGAATGAAGCTTTAATTAAAAAGAATTTAGAATTATCTAAAGAATGTAAGATTTAAAAGTTAATAATAATATTTTGCAAAAAGAAGTTTGTGATTCTAAGGCCAATTTTACAAAAATAATAAATTTTAACAAAGGTAAAGATAACTTATTTTCCTTAGTTACAAATTCTAAAGCTCATAATGATCAAAGCGGTTTAGGTTATAAACAAGCTAAAAGGAAAAATAACACTAGATATGCATTCTTGTATAAATTTTTTGATGATAGTACTAGTAACAAAGATAGTTCTAAAACCACTTACAATTATAATAATATTTTGTTTAGAAATGGTAGAAATTATTTTTCAAGTACTAAGCTAATGACTAATAGTATTAAGATATGGATTCCAGCTAATGTGATTAATCATGATAAACAACTTTATATTAGCAACTATTATAAGAATGTGATTTGTAATGAAAACTATATCTATAAAGGTTCAACCACACCCAAATGGGTATAGTTTCCTAAAAATTTAAAAATTATAAGAACCTTGGGTGTCGCATGCTTTAAATGTTAATTTTTTTCTTCTGATACCTTACATTATAAGTAGCAGTAATTTTGTTATATATTATTCTATGGCCACACTTATGTGATCATATAAACTCTCCTTTTTGTCGATGACAAAGGGGGAGAAAGATATTGCTCTAACACTATTTGCATAGGAATGAATGATGCATATATAGATTAAGGGATAAAAAAGATTAATTATTTACTGGAATATATAACATAGATTAAAGGGGAGAAATCTATAGCCCGATTACAGGAATATATTCGGGGGGAGAGATAAGTCAACAAAGCTTGTCGAAGATTCGTCCGCAACAAATGGAGTTGTCATCATCAAAAAGGGAGAGAATGTTGGATCATAGGTTTTGATTGCTGACATGAAACAACAATTCATGAATCTACGACTACGACGACATCCAGACTCATAAACTCAAAGTATGGTTCGTATAGTCATATATTTTATCAAGAGCCATCAAATATGTATATAGACTCTAGTTTAATGCTTTGCTAAAATATTTCCTCAAGAATCATCATTCACATTCAAATAAACTTGCATGCATATTTTATTCAAAATCAAGTTTTCAAAAAAATACACGGAGCGGGGCTCGAACTCGGGTCATTAGTTCAGAAGGAAAGTGTTCTAACCAATTTTTCTTACATGCTGAATTCAACCGGCTAAATGCCTTCATTCATAAGACTGAATGCTGAAACAAAATTATTGTTTCACAATATTCAGCCGGCTGAATGAAAAAATCCAATCGGCTGAATCTGGCTAAAATAAGCCTATTTTCTTGCTGTCTTCGATTTAATTCAATTCAGACGACTGAATTACAAATTACTTCACTTACTTAACTTACTTGCTTATACTTGAATCATATGAGTTGCAGCCATTTTGTAGAGATCTCTTCACCAGTAGTTGCAACTTCTTAACTACTATATATATGCATGAATTTCAAGATCAAATTACTTCACTTACTTGCTTATACTTGAATCATATTTTCTGAATTTAGACATTCATTGCTTACAATCACAATTCTATATTTCTAAAAACAATTTGAAACTTTCTAATCTTCATATATGCACAACTACTCACATCATATTTGAGGATAAGATTATAGAAAGGGTGTACTACAAGTGACAAATCCATCTTATACAGAACACAAAAAGTCAAGTTAAAAGTCCTGTTCAGTTGCTCAGGCGGTCAAAGTCCTGTTCTGTTGCTCAGGCGGTCAAGTCCTATTCGGTTGCTTAGGCGGTAGAAGTCCTGTTCGGTTGCTCAGGCAGTTTGAACCTATTCCTCTGGGTTAAGTGAGGGTTGCTAGTTTTAATTCCAGAAGGAGTTTGGTACTGGACGTAGAATGGAAGTTCGAACCAGTACAAAAATTCCTGGTGTCATTTCACTTTACTGCTACGATTATTTTCCTCACTAGTTATTTTTTATACTCATATTCGGCATATGTAGATAACTTAGTTTATATCACATTGCCACTACATTTACATTGTTTACAACTATTGGCCATTTCGATCCTATAGCATAGCAGTCACTTTTAATTGGTATCAGCGCATAGCGACTCTCATTCTTATCCCATTTAAAACTAACACCAGTTACTATTATCCACCCCTTTAAATGTATTTCAAAACTTAAAAACTTTTCATATTAGAAAAATTGACGAGCTATAATATGTATATTTTTTTTCAAAAAAAAATGTCTTTATTCCCATTTTAATGGAAATTTTCAGTCTAACCAATTTTAATTTTGCTAGCTCTTTTTATTTAATTAAAATAATAAGGATATTTTATTTTAGCAAAAATTTAATATTTACGTACTTTTCAAAAATAAGGCTTCTTTACTTTTAAATAAACCCCTTAAAAAATCATTTCAAATACACAATTTATATAGTTTTCTCAAACCTTTTTATGTTAAATTCTTTCATAAAAGGTCTGACTCTGAGTGGATTTTATTTGTCCCTTCTTTTGGACTTTTCTTTTTTACAACTTACTTCTTGATTTATCTTCTTCCAGAATATTAAAAATTCGACAATCAACTTGGAGTAATTTCTACATACCTTCCTTTTGGGACTTTAATTCTTTCTTTTGGATATCTGCAACATATATATTCTTAATTTCCCTTTATTTGGATCTAATGTACATCAGCAATTGATAATCATGTCTGGTCTGCAATTATTAGGCAATCCTGGCCCAACAAGGGATTCATGTACCATTCAGCTTCAAGGACCCTTTTATATGTTGCATTCATGCTCTTATTAAGTAAACGCCTTCTAATATGACCTATCATCCATGGGATGATTAGGATAGGCGTATATCTTCAACTTTATCTATTGTTCCAACTCACAGCCGCATTATCTGTCTTTTCAGAATATGTTTGCAACTACTTCTATATTTGAATTTATAGAATTTGATGTATAATATATATGTGTGTATATATATATGTAAAAATACAAATACATTTCCTTAGCGTATTCCAATTCATATAATCCACTGATATATGCTATGATACGGAATGTAACAACCCACGGCTTAGTGGATCTGAATTTTCACAAAATCAAAAACCCAAGTCCACCAAAGTACGTATCTTTGGTATCCTGAAAATTACAAAAGCATATCAGAGCACTATCAAGATAAACCCACAATGGCATAGCAAAGTATAATGAGCTACTGACTAAGGCTGATACCTTTGATATCTTGTGCCCTTTTTATTGTCGTGCATGCATAAGGAAGTCTGTCCTTCCATTGTTCCTGCTTATCCCAGTACATATCCCTCTAAGCCTATCATATGGGTTGTAATGAGAAGGGGGTCTACATAGTTTGTACATAACACTATTTTATGCCAACTGTCTTCCATTACATGTTACGTCCGCTATTTAACTTAATTGACTTGACCCACCCAGATGTATAGTAATTACGTATGTATGTATATATATGTATATAAATAAGTGCCACAGTCCCCTATGGACCAGTATATTCCTCGCTAGTATCCATAACTCTATGCCACGTCATATGCC
This sequence comes from Allium cepa, assembly GCA_030765085.1. Classification (NCBI taxonomy): domain Eukaryota; kingdom Viridiplantae; phylum Streptophyta; class Magnoliopsida; order Asparagales; family Amaryllidaceae; genus Allium; species Allium cepa. Next base: position 391,582,127 of record CM060946.1, read on the forward strand.
CACCATTTCTGTCTAGACCGAATCATCCGTGTACACCGAGGATCGTCCCATCAGTGCCTAATAACGACATTACAACTATTTATCCTTATTATACCTCCTCTTGAAAACTTATCTAGCTAATTCATGTTAAGGGCTCCTTTCCTTGGATTAATTATGGACTGGGCTCCATGAGTTATTGAGGACATAGCTTCTATACTATCCTATTCACTTGAAAGACCTCAAGTAAGAGTTATCTAGCCTTGCCTCCTAACAACCAACAAATTAACAAATAACAATGAGGCGATGCATGTCCCAAACGTTATCTACACTAGTAGGAAGTGTAGTCCATTTAGGTGCAACCCTTTTCTACTAACCATCAGGACCTATAATGTTATCGACTTATGTGTTTAGCTTTATTCCTCACATATATGGTACCAACCTCGCTGATTTAGCACCAAGCCTACGCTCATCATCCCATATAGATTGCGTATTGCAATCAGGAAAGGCGCACTTGTTACTCGATACCCCATATAAGAATTGAAACAGACCCTACTTTTCCCTTTAACACTTCAAACTGAGGCGAACTCACTTTGGTATATTCCCTTTACCAATATGCGAACATATAATTCCACAATCCTACAGTTGGAGATGTCTCACATCAATACAATGTATACACAACCATTGGTAGCCTCTTTCTATGATACTGACCTCGCATTCCAACCCTTACTAATGACTGTGTCATTCTTAATTGATTTAAGTAGTTGGCTAAGTCCAATAATTCACACCTGTCATAAACGCATAGTTAAGGCTATATAAGTTTTGTTGAATTACTATAACTCTTATATTCAACAGTCATTATTCAGTTATTTTTACATAACTTACTTTTTGTTTCGTTAAATCCATTTATTATCGTTTACTACTTGTTTCTAATTTAATAGATTAAATATCCTTTATCGCTTAACTTCCACTTATTATAATTAAATATGTTCTACCGTTCCTTTTCCACTCATAGATATACTTGGCTAGTTATTATAACCCTACTAATTTCTTGTTCAGTTGTCTTGTTCCTCCTTTCATTGCCTACTGTTTATTCTTAACTTACTTTAAACATGTATATTGAATTAACAACGAAATTAGTGTTATTATTCATATTTATAATATTTTGGTTTTACCTTTAAGGATTTCCATATTTTAACGTATTACAACTGCATCATCCCAAATAGGTAATGCTAATTATGTAATTTTCCATAAATTACCTAAAAGATGGTTTGTATTATTTTTGGAATCACTAGGAATTATCTTTTTGGTTATTATTGAAACAAGGTACAAAATATGGTAAACATCATATTTTGTACATCTCTTTCTTTTAGGCATATTTCTTGCTATTTCAGATGATACACGTTTATTTGTAATTATAAAACATGATAATTTATAGAAATTTACATTGAAAACCCTCAATTGCAACGAATTAAAATACTACTTAAATCCCAATTCAAATTATAATAACCTCCAATTAATGTTTATTAACATATGTCATTCAATCAACAAACCTAAAATTATTATACAATATTTTAAATTTATGGACTACTTTCACCCTTGCACCCTAGATTCAATTATATGCAATATTTAATCATTGTTAACAATTCATAAAATATGTAGGCATGGTTCCCATATTCATTACACGTGTATTTATATGCCTACAACTCCAAAATTACGTTCAACCAAGGAACATATTCACAATGATATAAATCCAATATTATATAAAAATATATAATTTTCCACTCAAAGCTTCTAAATCTCTAGATCTAAATCCTGTTATTCCTATTTGACTGCCTTTTATTCCTATCGAAATATGTACCAAAAGCTTGGACATATTTATCAGAAACTTAAATTCGAGAAGAGATTTAAATTTAATTTAGATTTGGACTTAGATTTACAATTTACCTTGGCTTTGGCGATTCAATTTGATCGTACTCTTCTTCTCTATTATTCTCCATTATAAATACATATATGTAGATTATAGTTTATATAGATTTTAAAATTTATGGAGAAAAGAAAACGGCAGAGCTTCGCTGTTGTTTCAGAAAATATGAGAAGAAAAGTGAGGGGTTAGGCCCATATTTATAGGGGTTCGAATCAGTGTCAGCCGTTAGATTAAATTATATCAAATTCGAGCTAGCCGATGTAGATTTAATACATAACTATTGGCCTATCAGCGGTTGACCGCTATGTTACCATCGATAGACCGCTAGTTGTCAATCGGTACCAATAAGGGGTCGATCGGTTGCCTATTTATGTTAGACGTTGCTTTGTTTCCTCTTACATATTATTTTATACAACTTTATTGGATCCGATTTAACGTTAATTTTGTCTAGACGTTAAGTAACCGTTAACGTTAATTATCATCAGTTAATTATATTTACTTCCTTAACTACATTATAATTATTTCCAATCCGAAATCTTCAAACATTGATAACTTTTTATTTGAACTCTGATCGTAAAACTTTATATATGAAAATTAATAGAAAATTGCCATGAACACAATGGTGCAAGTTTGATAGCTAAATTCCAATATTTGTGAAAATTCCTTTTTTAGCTTTGCTAATTAATAATTAATTTCTTTTAAATCGATTGTTGTTCAATTAATGGGATGTAGCATTCATAAGGAGTTTGTTGATTCTATAAACAATTCTCTAGTGTTTCGCAAATACTCGATAATACTCTCAATTTTCATGTAGTTATAATCTTAATTTGGATCTGTTACTCGCTACATGTGTCAAATGCATAAGCAAAGTGTTATCTTGCAGAGAATATATCATGTATGTCGATTCCTATTTTCAATGCATAAGGAACCAATCATACATGCTCCATACTAAAAAATATTAATAATAGTGTCCATATATTTCTGTTGGAATTGGGCCAACTCGCAACGGAAATTATGAGTGAATTTCAATTTTTTACCCTAATGGATATTTGTTGGGACTATGAAGTCTAGTTTATTTAGAGCATTTCTAAATTTTATTTGAATATAATATTTTATTTAAATTTATAACCTAATATAGTTTTATTTAATTTATATTATGGTGTATATATACATGTATCATATACAAATATACACGTGTGCACATGTCTAACATATCAGTCTTATTTGATTGAGTCATTTATACACATAAGTGGAGTTTTATCGGTTAATTCTCGGACTTGTATGATTGAGTCATTTGTACACACAAGTGGAGTTTGCTATCTTATAGTAAATGTTTAATTAAACCCATATGGTATGGGACATATGGTCATTACCAATTCAGTTGCTATTCGAAAGTACATAATACATATATGACGAGTTTATGAATTGCCCTTAGAGTTCTATGGGTCTTATATCTATCTTGGAGTTTTATTGTGTTGAATATGCGAGTATATGATTTTTGTTTGATGATATTATATATATATATATATTCATTTAAATGTATTTGTTAATGTACTATTATACTTTTCACATAATTAAATAAATATTTGCTTATAAAATAAATAACATAGATTTTGAATTCAAACAGATATTTTATTCAAACAAATATTTATTACAATTTTGAATAGTACAAATTTGAGCTCTCACTATATATATACAAATTCAATGACAATAAAAATTCAGTTACATCACATTTTATCATTTACAAATGCACCTCACTACAATTCACTCATTCACTCGTATTTAATCTTCAACTTGAATCCAACATCTGAGCAATCTGCAAAAATAAATACCGACGCAATAAAATTGAAAAGAAAATATTTTTGCAGTATAAAATAAAATGCGTATTTTGAAAATAATATCTGCCTCAGTTATTTAGGTTGTTCGTCATAATTTAAATTTGAATTCATCAGACACGAACAACTTATGACATGCACAGTGTATCACTATACATGCCACAAGGCCGTGCACACCGATATACACTTGATAATCTACAGGAACAGGTGAGCACAAGGTCAAACCCAAATAAAAAGCCGGGTTCAACTCAAGTGAAAGTCACGATATCAGTACAAGGTCAAACCCGTGCTTTAAGCTGGATTCAACACAGGTGCAAGTTAAATAAAATGGTCAAGAATCCAAAAACAACATACAAGCCTCAACAAAAGTTCGGTGAGAAAACAATGAACTGCACCAGAGCTCAATTCCATGAATGCCACTAGACCAGATACAAAAAAGATAAGCCAGAATATCAAGCAATAACAATAGGATGAAGTTCCAAATCAACATAAGTTCAGAGAAGCATGTACAAGCAACTCACTACATAATGAAAACAATGAGGCAGAGCTGAAGTCACTGAAAAAAAGAAGCAACCAATCCAATGGCATACATGAAGCTTATAGTCAACTGCTCAGAGCAACTCACTAGAATGCATCAAGAGACCAAGAACAGTCAACTTGAAAATATGATATGTCTTAAGCAATAACAGGTACAACATGTATGCATGCAGTGCATAGTACAGAATACATGCTACAAAGGAATGGTTTAAATGGCTAAACTTACAAATGCATAACGGTCGGGAACAACTCAAACTCAATGTAAACAAGTGAATCAAGTCCAGCTACCAACTCGACCAAGACCAGACTGCAATATCAAAATAAAAGCACCAGAGAGCATGCATAAGTGACTTAAAGCAATGAATCAAGTATAGTCACAAATATACAAAACTCAAGTGAATATGAACCCAAACAACCAGACTTCTATATCGAACAAATACCAAAGTTCGTACTGCACCAGGAATAACTCAAGTTGATATGCAAACAACACAAGTACAAGATTGAATACAATGAACAAGACCTAGCAGCAATGATGTACCAACAATATCCAACCAAGCTACAGACTAGAAGCAAATGCAGCCTCAACATGAAGCATGAATGCAATAGCACCTATGGTCAGGAACAAGTCAAAGACATTTTTTTTACCAAAGTCAATTTTTAAAATGTCAGAGATACAATTGTAATAGCAGTTTTGAACAAAGCGTCATGCAACCATTTTTTTAAACAAAGTCAAAATATCATCACAAAATCTACGAACAAAGGCCGAAGTCACTAGCAAAATCAAGGCAATAATAGTGCCGTGATGACCAAGGAAACAAGATCAAATAATGTCAACAGGAGTGTCAAAGCCGATATTGAACAAGTCGGTGCCAAAGTCGAACCAGCAAAATCGAAACCATGGTGAGCAAGGCAATTCAAAGCCATGAGTATCAAGTAAAATAAAATATACACGAAGTGACAGAGTCAGAAATCATCATAAACATCCAAGCAAAATCAAACGGTCGAGCATTTTATCCGACGAACGAAGAAATAGGAATTCAAATCCTATATAAACCCTAATATATCATCGGCCTAAATCATTCGAGTACAAGCGAAAAAGAATAATCATTCAACTCGAATCAAGATCGAGTTCGAAGAAATCAACCAATAAAAACATAGAGCTTATAATCACATACCACTTTATACCGAACTCGATCAAATTGGAGAAGCTGCGAGCAAAGTGAATAAATAGTTGATTGTCGACGCAAATCCAAGTAAAAATCATCGTAATCGACATACAAGCAGACAACAACTTCAATTATGCCAAAAGCCCTAATTTATTAAAGAGGAACGAACGAAGAGCAAAGCTGCCATTTTTCTCAAAGGAATCGGGCCGAAGATAATATAAAAATTAACAAGGGAATCTTGTTGGGTCGGCTCCTTCATATTATTTAAAAGGCTTTAGTTTATTTTAAATTAGGGTTTTGGCTTATTTAATTTGTTTTTATTGTATTTTCCTTTTAAACATTGTAATTTCTAGTCGTGTGACTAGGGGACGAGCTACGGTGGTGTAGTTCGAGAATTCGCAACTCAGTGGCTGAGTCGTGGCAGAGTTTTGAGCATAGAGTTAAGGCTAGTCGATAGCGGCTGTCGTGAGTTTACGTATTTAAGCGTCTGAGTCGTGGCAGAGTTTTGAGCATAGAGTTAAGGCTAGTCGATAGAGGCTGTCGTGAGTTTACGTGTTTAAGCGTCTGACTGCTTAATTTCTAGTAGAAACCTTGAGGGCAGCACGTAGGTAGGTTTTTGCCGAAGTTGGGTAAATTCTATGTTGTTCTATTTCTACACTTATTATTCTGCTATTATCTATGCTGTTATAATTCTAATATATCTGTGTTGAAATAATTTTGCATAAACTTCTGCATTAAATTTTTATAATTAATAGTATCACCCTATTCACCCTCCTATAGGGTCAAATCGATCCTACATGTGGTATCAGAGCTAGGAACAAAAGCTCTTTTTTTTTAAAAAGTTTGATTTTTCAAAGACCATTTCTTTTTACAAATTTAAAATTTTAAAATGGCTACTTTTGCTGAGGGTCGATCAAGTATTATCCCTTCTATTTTTGATGGAAAGGATTTTTTGAATTGGAAATTAAAAATGGAATTTTATTTAAAATCTATTAATGTTAAATGTTGGTATATTATTGAAAATGGGTGTGATATAACAGATGAGAAAATTATCTCAATTAATGCTCTTGCTATGCATATATTATATTCTCATATTAATCAAGATAATTTTAAATTCATCTCTCATTGTGAAAGTGCACATGAAATCTGGAATACTTTTGATGCAATATATGATGCAAAAGTCAACAACAATGAGAAATCCTCCTCAATCGACATAGAAACATGCTTAACAGGATTGACAAAAAGCAGCAGTGATGACAACGATGAAGATGGAGCAGCTGAGCTGGCATTACTAATGAAGAGATTCAAAAAGTGGAACGACAAATAGAGAAATCCAGCTCTGAATCAAAAATTGAAAAGCAGAATAGTCAAAGCACTAGACAACCCTGAAGAATGGAAGATCATCTGTCATAAGTGCAATAAACCCGGGCATATCAAGCCCAACTGTCCTTGAAATCGACAAGGCGAAGAAAAGAAATTAAAAAGGAGAAATTTTGCAGCCACATGGAAGAAAAGTGATGATGATAGTAAAAGCACTAGCAGTAAGATTGAGAGAGCAGATCTGTGCCTTCGAGGAAATATAACTGATAGCGATGATGATGAGCCAAGTGAGGTATCAATACTTTCTCACTCACAATTACTTATATATTTCCACAAAATAAATGGCCATTTCGAACGACTTAGGGAGAAGTACGATAAAATTGAATCACAAAGTGATACTTTGATAGAATCAAATAAAAAACTTGACCAATTAGTTAAAAACTATCAAAGTAGGATCCCTAAGTGCGATAAGTGTCCATCACTCGAAGAAGAAATTAAAAAATCAGAATTTAAAATTAAATCGCTTGAAAATGAAATTCTAATTTTGAATAAGAGTGAAAATAGTACGAGAGAGAATTCTATTAAAAGTGCACTCAATTATTGAACAAAAATGAATCTCTCAAAACACAAGTCCAACAATTGCCCACAACTTTAAGAAAATTTTCTAAAAGTGAAAAATCATTGAATATGCTATTAGGAAAACAAACCGTTAGACAAGGATTTGGATATAATCAATATGAACTGGTTAGAAGCAAATTTAATCAAATCAAAACCGAGTGCATAATTTGTAGAAAAGTTGGACACACTCAAAATATTTGTTGGTATAGACCCAAACACTTGAAAACAATTTCAATTTGGGTTCCAAAAGGCACGAATATAAAATCCCTCGAAGTTGAACAAATCTGGGTGCCGAAAGGAACATATATAAATAGTTTTGGGTCTTCACAAAATTATTTTTCAAAATCTGCTGCCACTAACAACTATGGACTTATAAAAACAAATAGGTCACAAAAATCTTCTCTCGTATAGATGTGGTGGCAGGCTAAGGAACAAAAATAGTGTTACTTGGATTCTGGCTGTTCCAAGCAAACACCGGGCGACAAAGCAAAGATTCCTTAGCCTAGTATAAAGGTGACAGAATCACAATGGACAACAACGAAAAATATTATAAAGGTAAAACAGGTAATGGTATATTTATTAAATGTGATAATCTGCACCGTAATCTGAATTACATTAGCTAGTAATGTGATGATGAAATGAATGATGATTTTGATTCTGACTTATTCAAAATTGTTCTCCAATTATATTCTTATGCCAAGAACACTATGAAAATCTCTATAGTCTTTGAACTGCGTCATACATATTAGTTTGGATTAATAATAGTGTTTTATTGGTTGATAATATTTTTTTTTATTTTACGGCTGACTCTATATTCACGGTTTTTGATTATTTACACGGCTTCAATTCAAATTCAAGAGAATTTCATTTAAAAAGCTATTAAAAATGATTTTGAGATATTTTGTTGCACACTTTATGATCTGGCCTGTAACATTCAACTAATAGTAAGTTTGAGTGAAAAGAAATTCAGGTGCAGATTACACTGGTAATCTAGTTGATAGAAAAATTACTAGTGGAACGTGATTTATGATGAGACATTTAGTAACTGCATCGTTTTTCAAAGAAAATATCTGCATATTTTTCACTTTAAATAATTTTCAAATTGCAGACATTTTTTTTATAAAACCTTTCTAGAAAATCATTTTTTACCTTGTTTCAGATTAGTCATTTTGGAAAATTTGGTTTTATAATTATTTTTGGATTTGATTTTAAATAATTACATTGACTAATCTGACTCCCTACTAATTATCGAAAAGATAAATAGTGTTTGAAAAAGTGATGGGTGTTGATATTAATCATATATTATAACTTGAGATGGTATATTTAGTAAATTTCTTTAGAAATTTGAACAAGAGTTAGAAAAACTTTTTGTTGGTAAAAATTCCTTGACCATATCTATTTCTATCATATTTCTAACGACCATCACTCGTCAAAATTCAATATAGTTTGTCAATACGTCGTACTTTAAACAGGAATCATTCGTTTTTCATTTTATATATTTAAAAAAAAATCCAAAGTATTCACTCTCATTTAAAAGTCCTCACAATTATGCATGGGTGAATTACTTGGAATTTCTGATTATGTGCTTCCATGCCCATTTAAAAGTCCTCACGGTTATGCATGTATGGAACGCATATCACAATTGATTTGTTAAATAGACAAGTTGATTCTAATCCCATTCAAAAGTCATCACGGTTATGCGTGGTTAGAAGATACTTAAATTCATTTTTTTATAAAAAAATTGGAGTACTACTAATCTCATTTAAAAGTCCTAATGGTTTTGCATGGTTAGTAGATATTCAAATTTCTGATATAAATATACCACAAATAGACACAACTATACGGTTTTATATGATGACATCATTTCTATCATTCTAAAAGTGGAATATGTGTCTTACAAAGTATTTATGATTTTTTTTATTGAAATTTAATATATACATTCGATTGAGTTTTGATTTTTTATTAATGTCTATCATTTTATCTCTACTTTTCTAACATTATTACTCTTTTGCAGATAACAAAAGGGGGAGAGAAAAGTTAAGATTTTGGCAAATAAAGGTCAAATATTTTCTATTTGCATCTAGGCTTATTTGCATATTTTTATTTACATGCATATAAGAAGGACGAGCTTTGTGTAGAGAGGGAGCTCAAGTAGGGGGAGCAAATTGAATGATCAAATACATTAAATAAATTCAAAATCTTAAATATATGTTTGTTATCATCAAAAGGGGGAGATTGTTGAATATGCGAGTATATGATTTTTGTTTGATGATAATAAATACACACACACACACCCACATATATATATATATATATATATTCATTTAAATGTATTTGTTAATATACTATTATATTTTTCACATAATTAAATAAATATTTACTTAATTAAATAAATAGCACAGAATTTGAATTCAAACGGATATGCTATTCAAACAAATATTTATTACAATTTTGAATTGTACAAATTTGAGCTCTCACTATATATATACAAATTCAATGACAATACAAAATCGATTACATCGCATTTTATCATTTACAAATGCACCTCGCTACAATTCACTCATTCACTCGTATTTAATCTTCAACTTGAATCTAGCATCTGAGCAATCTGCAGAATAAATACCGATGCTGTAAAATTGAAAAGAAAGTACCTTTGCAGCATAAAATAAAATGTGTATTTTGAAATAATATTTGCCTCAGTTATTTGGGTTATTCGTCTTCATTTAAATTTGAATTTATCAGACACGAACAACTTGTGACATGCACAGTGTATCACTGTACATGCCACAAGGCCGTGCACACCGATATACCCTTGATAATCTACAAGGATAGGTGAGCACTAGGTCAAACCCAAATAAAAAGCCGGGTTCAACTCAAGTGAAAGTCACGATATCAGCACAAGGTCAAACCCGAGCTTTAAGCTGGATTCAACACAGGTGCAAGTTAAATAAAACAGTCAAGAATCCAAAAACAACATACAAGCCTCGGCAAAAATTCAATGAGAAAACAATGAACTGGTTACGGCAACTCAAATCAATGAAGGTTCAGACATGAACCATAAATTAGTATCAAACCAAACTGCACCAGAGCTCAATACAATGAATGCCACCAGACCAGATACAAAAAAGATAAGCCAGAATATCAAGCAACAACAATAGGATGAAGTTCCAAATCAACATAAGTTTAGAGAAGCATGTACAAGCAACTCACTACATAATGAACACAATGAGGCTGAGCTGAAGTCACTGAAACAAAGAAGCAACTAGACCGATGGCATACATGAAGCTAATAGTCAACTGGTCAAGCAACTCACCAAAATGAATCAAGAGACCAAGGACAGTCAACTTGAAAATATGATCTGTCTCAAGCAATAACAGGTACAATATGTGTGCATGTAGTGCACAGTACAGAATACATGCTATATAGGAATGGTTCAAACGGCCAAACTTACAAATGCGTAATGGTCGGGAACAACTCAAACTCAATGTAAACAAGTGAATCAAGTCCAGCTACCAACTCAACCAAGACCAGACTGCAATATCAAAATAAAAACACCAGAGAGCATGCACAAGTGACTCAAAGCAATGAATCAAGTGCAATCACAAATATACAAAACTCAAGTGAATATGAACCCAAACAACCAAACTTGTATATCGAACAAATACCAAAGGTCGTACTGTACCAGGAATAATTCAAGTTGATATGTAGACAACACAATTACAAGATTGAATACAATGAAAAAGACCTAGCAACAATGATGTACCAATAATATCCAAACAAGCTACAGACTAGAAGCAAATGCAGCCTCAACATGAAGCATGAATGCAATAGCACCTATGGTCAGGAACAAGTCAAAGACATTTTTTTACCAAAGTCAATTTTTAAAATGTCAGAGATACAAATGTAATAGCAGTTTTGAACAAAGCGTCATGTAACAGTTTTTTTAATCAAAGTCAAAATATCATCACAAAATTAACTGCGAACAAAGCTGAAGACACCAGCAAAATCAAAGCAATGACAATGCCGTGATGACCAAGGAAACAAGAATCAAATAATGTCAACAGGAGTGTCGAAGCCGATATTGAACAAGTCGGTGCCAAAGTCGAACAAGCAAAATCGAAACCGTGGTGAGCAAGACAATTCAAAGCCATGAGTATCAAGTAAAATAAAATATACACGAAGTGACAGAGTCAGAAATCATCATAAACATCCAAGCAAAATCAAATGGCTGAGCAATTTATCAGACCGACAAAGAAATAGGAATTCGAATCCTATATAAACCCTAATACATCATTGGCCTAAATCATTCGAGTACAAGCGAAAAAGAATAATCATTCAACTCGAATCAAGATCGAGTTCGAAGAAATCAACCAATAAAAACATAGTGCTTAAAATCATATACCACTTTATACCGAACTCGATAAAATTGGAGAAGCTACGAGAAAGTGAATGAACGATCGATTGCCGCTGCAAATCCAAGTAAAAATCATCGTAATTGACTTACAAGCATATGGCGACTTCAATTATGCCAAAAGCCCTAATTTATTAAAGAGGAACGAACGAAGAGCAAAGCTGCCATTTTTCTCAAAGTAATCGGGCCGAAGATAATATAAAAATTAACAAGGGAATCTTGTTGGGTCGGCTCCTTCATATTATTTAAAAGGATTTAGTTTATTTTAAATTAGGGTTTTGGCTTATTTAATTTGTTTTTGTTATGTTTTCCTTTTAAACATTGTAATTTCTAGTTGTGTGACTAGGAGACGAGCTACGGTGGTGTAGTTCGTGAATTCGCAACTCAGTGGCTGAGTTATGATAGGGTTTTGAGCATAGAGTTAAGGCTAGTCGATAGCGGGTGTCGCAAGTTTACGTGTATAAGCTTCTGATTGCTTAATTTCTAGTAGAAAACTTGGAGGCAGCACGTAGGTAGGTTTTCGCCGAAGTTGGGTAAATTCTATGTTGTTCTATTTCTGCACTTATTATTCTGCTATTATCTGTGCTGCTATAGTTCTGATATATCTGTGTTGAAATAATTTTGTATAAACTTCTGCATTAAATTTTTATAATTAATAGTATCATCCTATTCACTCCCCTTCTAGGGTGAAATCAATCCTACATATCGGTCTTCTACCTATCATGTAGTTTATGGAACTTGCTCCTATCTTGGAGTTTATAGGCCTCGCACCAATTTTGAAGTCTTATAGGCACTCGCTTATCTTGAAGTTACTATGAGAATTGTACCCATCATGGAGTTTTATAGACACATATGCCTATCTTGGAGTTGCATGCATGTTGGTGAATTTATTCACCAATCTTGGAGTTTTGGTGCCTTTTCCCCATTTTGTGTGATTTCTGGATTTCAATGGATGATTTCTAGATTACATGTTATTTGTGTTATCACCAAATAGTTTCGAGGGTTTTGCTTTTAGAAGCTATCTTGGGTTTTGTTATTTGGTGATACATTCTTATAGGTTATTGATGCATTTCTGATGTTTGCCAATACTTGGCTTTGGGTTTACATTTGATATCTATTTCCTTACATATATTATTTATCTTGCTTAACTCATTCACTATAGTCTAGACTGACCCATTTATTATTTGGAAATACTCTGGTCAAGCCAAGGTATTTCAGTTGCTCCAGTTTGGTAGTTCTAGAGATGATTTTGCTCCAACTACCTAGCTATTATCCATCTTAATTTAGCTTGTATACGTGTATATATTCATGCAGTGTTGTATCTTATGTCGAGATTAGACTCATTTTTTTTACATATTTGTATCCATGGGATGTAGTACTTGTATATTTTGTGATTCGTAATAATCACAATTCTGTAGTCGACTTTCTGTATCTTTCTGATTTGATCAGCTTGCATTTATTTTCTCCATTCAGTTCGTATCTACTGTATACTCCACTCTGTATATTTTATACCCTGTGATTCTGTGATCTATAAATATTGTATATTATTCTAAATTAATATTATAGCCACCGGGCTTTTGTTTTAAACCTAGATTGTATTTGTCGATTCCAAAAAAAAACTAGCACTCAAATTGACGTAGCAATACCCACTTAAAGTTAAATTCATGGATGGTTGCTCCTAACCATTCTTATTCTCTGCATTAAAAGACAGTATTACTCAGTTATATCCTTTTGTTAGTATAGGTCTCAGCGTGGGGCATCACATCTTGGTATTAAAGCTTAGTTTAGAACAAAATATGCTATTATGGGCACAAATCTTGTCCTAGGTAAGTACTAGAGGCCGTCCATTTGGGATTCTTAGGATAGATAGTAGGATTCATCCCATTTCGAATAAGACTATCTTTTGGGTTGCTATGAATGTTTCCCTTCATTTCCATTATTTAATGTTCATATTATCGAATCATGTGATTCCTAAGTAAAATTTGACCCAATCATATTAATTCATGAAGTGTAGTTGATTGGCAACTTAGTCACTTGTTCTAGTATTGGGAAATCCAGTGAGCCTAGTTTAGACGTAGTACTTTGTCCGCCCTGTTAGGAACTGGAGATGGTGGTTTTAAGGACAACAACCTTTGTAACTTATTTTATTATAACTTATATACTAACACTATTGTCCAGATATATGTTATGCAGGATATATACAAGGCAGGTACTGATTATTGAAAATTGTACAGTATAAAGATCAAGAATGAAGAAATCAAGTTTGAAGACTCATGAGATCAAGATCAAGATTTCAAGATATGTGTCTACTTTTTTGGTTAAAACTTATAATAGCATCGAAATCTTCATTCTGAATTTCATTTGGGATGGAACACATTTCAACCTTCTTAGTGGCTTACAAACCCACGACAAGTAGCTTACAAACCTACGACAAGTGGCTTACAAACCCACGAACATCCTGGTTTTGTATAAGTTCTCGAGTCTTGATATGATGAGATATTCTGTAGGAAGAAGCTTGTAAAACTACTTCGAAATGGTTTTTCAAAATTATTTTCAAAATTATTTTCATAATATTTTAGCCTTAAAATTATCTTTTCAAATGATTTTCAAAAAAGATGTTTTAGCCTTAAAATATTCTTTGTTTTGTTTTTAAACAAACTCTTGTTTTACTCCAAAATCATTTTACCTTGTTTTCCTTTCTATACCATTTACAAAACAAATTTTGCATTGTTTTTAACATAGGAACATCGACATCATGGGATACCCCTTGTCGACATGATGGCCGTTGAATTCAAAAGTTTCAATTTTCAAAAGAAGTGTCTATTCGTTTAAATCTCTTCACGAATGGTTATGACCATTGGTGCTTTATAAATAACCTTCATAAATGATTTTTTTAAACTAACTAATTTCATATTTTCTTGACTTCTTCTTCTCCACAAATCCATACTCTATAATTTTTACAGTTTTAAGATCATGCCAAAATTCTGCCGAATTCTCAAGTGAATCAAATTAGAATCTCATTCTTTTTTGACTCTCTTTCCTCACTCAAAGATCAGAGTGCTATTCAGATTTATAGGATTAATTTGTAATCAAAAGTTTATCGAGTCTCTCTATAAGGTGTGGTTGTTCCTGAAAATCAATTGGGTAGTCTTGAATCCCGTAAATCAAGAGAGTTTGCCTCGGACTCATGAGACAGGAGTGTACCTCACGGCCTTTAGAAATTGAGGATTGTAATCTCGATATTGGTATAATAAAAATATGTATGATGTGGTTTGCCTTGGTACATGACTGGATGTAGGGTAACTCGAAACCTGTATAAAATCTGATGTGTTCTTTTCCTTTACTGCTTTTTATTTACTTTCTGCATCTATGTTTGATTATGTGATTGTTCTGCAATTAAGTTCTGCATTTGTTTATATCATAAATTTTAAATTAGTTCATATAAGTCTTAGAATCTATTAAGCACTATTCACCCCCCTCTAGTGTTAAATTAGCCTTAAGATCCTTAATCCGCACTCCCTTTCACGCCCAACGAATCATAGTTTGTTTCAATCTTCTTATGATCGGAGTCATGCGTGGAAGCAGACAGACGGTTCATCAGGTCATATTTTCCAGTAAATTTATGACTATAGGATTGGTTGATTAGATGTTTATTCGCATGGGATTTTTTGTGATAATTCAAATTTAATTAAGAGTTATCCCTTGATAATTAGAATTCTATCTGAAGGTTAATAATTGAATCTTATGGAATATTCGTATTAGAAATCACCGCAAGAGATACCAAATTTTTTGGATATAAAATAATCAAAGACCAAATCTTCTAATTATAAAAATCAATCAATTGGAAATGTAGATATGTTTTGGTGTTACCAATTAACCAAAAATAAACGACTTATTATTTACTCTAAAAAAGAGTATGATTAAGAATTGTTTGATGCAATCATTGCCTAACTAAGAAATACAATCCTATGAGTTTTCTATAAGATGTTTAATAGTGATGATTATTAGTTTATTATTATATGAATAAACTAGGGTAGGTAAAGAATAAGTATTCTTAATTTTAAAAGAGTATTTTTGAAGTTTATATATATTATGGGTGTTAAATCGCCCGTTAAATGTTTTAAGGATTGTGCTCGGGACGTTTGGCCGACATACTCAACAGCAATTCCTAAACAATCAAACGAGACAATTGGACATGCATTTTTATTAATGTAAATATTTGGAACAATCAGTTTTTTTGAAATATGTTAATTCACGAAGGAATAAAAATATTTTTGAAAACTAATGTGGTTTAAAATAAAATGATATTTCAAAATATATACAAAGATAACTATGTATATTAGGGTTTTGAAAAAATTAAGGTATTTCTATATTATAAAAAGAATAGAAATATTAATAAAGATAAATTATATGAGTAACAATATAAAGTTGGGCTTAGATGCTTAGTCTTAGAGATCACCGAGAACAATGGCAAGGTGATGTTGATTTTGTATTCAACACCTTAGTCAATGGTCAAGGCAATTTATTATGAATAAATGGAAAGGTAATATTATGTGTTACTTATGATATTTGGGAATTGTTTTAAGATTTGCTCTAAAAAGTTAAATTTGATATAATCCTTTAGATAAGCTATGAAAAACAATCATAATCTAAGAAAGAACACATAAGTCTAAATTTCCTTAAATAGCCAAATCAACAAAAGCTAAATAGAAACATGATTCATTTACTTAAGTCAATCGAAAGCAAATCCTAAATGTTAAATAGGCAACTATTAAACTCAGAAATAACCTTAGGTTAAATAATATATAAGTTTGAGATGCTATCTCTAATGTTATGTGGAATAAAAATATGTGTAAATGACTTTATTAATTAATTCATTTTTTGGATACTAATCCTAGTATTATAAAAAAAATTGATAATGCTTCGGGGAACATATGTTATATACATTAATTCACTATTCAAATATTTTACTAAGGAAGATAACTATTTAAACTTAAACAATTAAGAGTTTCAAAGTATCTTGAAAATGTAATGATAGCTTTATGGACTATATTTCCATTGAATATTAATCAAAATATTAAGGGAAATTTAATGTATTCCAAAGAAGGGGCTAGAGACTTAATAATGATCTGTGAGTTATATATATATATATATATATATATATATATATATATATATATTATGTGTATGTGTATGTATATTTATTTGTATGTGTGTGTATTGATTCAATATTAATTAAATAATTTCTAAGATTTCATACCAGTTACTGAGAAATGGATTCATTTCAAATAGAATAACCAAAAATTTTAAAATGTTTTTGGGACCAAAAGATGAGAAATTGTAAATGGAAAATCCAAGGGTAAGAAATAAGATTATTTTCATATTTTGGGTGTTATCCAATATAAACTTTGTTGAAATAATATAAAAATCATCTAAATTCTGGTAAAAGACAAATTTCATTAATAAATTCTTTTGGTTCATATATTATATAATAAAGAGGTAGTGATTGAACTATAAGGGATTTAATTACAAAGTCCTTATTTGAAAATTGAAATAAATAACATGAACTCTTTAGAATAGTTATAAAAATTGAATCTTTCAAATTAATGCAAAGTAAGAATTCTACTCAGAATGGAAATAAGAAAATCGGATATCTGAAAGAATATTATTTGTAATTGGGTTTTTTCTGAGTTTTAAAAATTAATCCATAACTTTTGAATATGTTTAATTAAGAAAGCATCTTAGAATATTAAGAATGATAAGTGTTTTGAATGGATAAAATGCTTTAATAAATTGAGATGTGAAAATTTGGATTAAAATTTGCTTGGAAATTTGCAACTAAGAACCTCTTTTGGTTTATAACCTTTGTTCGATTTGCTGAGGTTGGAATTTGTAAATTTTAAATCCTTCTAAACAAGTTATTGAAGTAATCCATAGTGCAATTTGGAAATGAGGTAACTAAGCAAATTTCTTGAAGTAAAAGGTTATAGAAAATTTATGAATTCAAACCAATCATTTGAGTTTATCTCATATAAATATGAGCAAAACTGTATCGTACGAAATTACATAGAGAAATCCTCATGATTTGAATGTAGATAAAAATCTTAAAAATCTATCTTATGATTATATTCTTGACTTTGTAGCACTAGGAGGATCGTATCTGCCATAATTGAATTTTCCTAATGTTGAAAGTTTGTAATCCAAGATCGGTATGGCACCTTTTAAGACTTTATTTGAGAGGTCAAAACGATTACTCTCTTGTTAGCTTGAGTCTGAAATAATTTGATCGTAAGTCCCGACTCTATTCGTGAACCTCTTAGAAAGATCTTGAAATCTTTGGGGGAGATCAGATCTTTATTCATTTTCCTTCCTTGTTGGGTGACTGGTATTTCAGTCAATTTGGGATGATTTCTCTTTGATATGTGGGACCCTACCCACCCATGGACGTAGTGGCCCTGTTGCTTATCAAGTTTCTTTACCAGTCCAGTTCTTTGGCATTCGTAGTGTTCTTCATGTATTTCAGATTTGGAAACACTTTAGAAGTTTTGATTTTATTCTTAGGCATAGAATCCATATTGCATTTAAGATTCTTATTTATATTATTTCTCGATCATAAATTATACCATTTGAATAGATGCATTGTTCATAATTGGTCATTGAATTTTCCCTTAAGGAAAATTAGAGAGATGCAATTTTTGTAAGTGGGGAGTCTGTAACAACCCTGGTTGGGATTATCTGAAATTAAACATACAATATGATTCAATTTATCTAAATTAATTTTGAGATGAAATTGGAGAATTTTATTGGCTTTGTTTCAGTTTGAAATAAACTTGGAATTAAATAAATAAGAAATTTATAAAATGGTTTTTTCCCAATGAGACAAATATAATTGTAAAATTCATAGTAAAATGGTTAGAAATTTATTTGAATAAATTCCTGAGATTAAATATCAAATTGACAAAACGAAATAATTTTTTTGTGCATTTTATATAATTTATATGGATTTACATTGTAATGATCCCGGTTTTGAGTCAAATTTAAATTGGTAATTAAAATAAAATTTGAATTAAATAGAAATAAATTCGAACTTTTCCAAATTAAATAAGATATTTGTTTGTTTATTTATACATATATATAAATTTATTATAAATTGAATTTTGAAATTGAAATTCTAAAATAAATATTGTGAGAAATAATTTGAATTTGAAAACTCTATAACTTAAAACTAATAAAAATTTGTTTTGGAATTATTATATAAATATGTATATATATTTTGAAAGTTATATTTTGAATTTGATATAAATAATTTTCAAAAGCTAATTAAGTTAAATTCTATATTTTAAAACTTATGTACATATAAGATATATATGTGTTTATTTATTAATGTATAATTTAATTTTCAAAATCATTTTCTTTAAGGGTATATAAATATTTATAAAAGGAAATGTGTAACAACCATGGTTTTAGTGATTACCTGTAAATATTAAATTGTAACTAAGTTATTGTTGTTTTACTTCAGCGCATTCCTATTATATTTCAGCAATCATCCAAAGTAAGTATTAGGTATAGTTACAGTAAACGATTTCTTCCTCATCTTTGCAATTACAATCAAGATTTAGTTAGAAATGTGAGTTAATAAACTCATCTTTGATTAGATAAGATAAACTCTAGATTTATGCTGAAAGAAGCAAGCTTTGAACATGAAAGGGCTTCAAAAACTTGTAGAACTCAATAACTAGACATGCAAACAAGAGATTCACTGTAATCAGATAATCACTTCCCAAAGATTTATATTTACCATATCTTTCATGTTTCTAATCCAAATTCAATAAATTTACATGTTTCGAAAAGCATGGACTTTGTGCATAAAGTTTCATATTTTGAGTTTTCTGAAATTTCAAAGTTAGCTTAGTCAAAACTATGTTTGTTTGTTGCTGTTCCGAGAGCAAAATGACAGCAATAACAATCATTGACCTGAGAATTGTATTTGCTTATTTTGCTCTCATTCTTGTTTGATTTTGATGTTGTTTTGAGATGTTTTGGGAGCTATAATGACTACCAAAAGGATAGCTGCATCTAGAGAATTTTAAATTCAAATTTAAATAGAATTTGAATTGATTTTGGGTTAAATTTGAATTGAATTCGTATTGAATTCAAGTTATCGGTCTTGAGTTATCTTTCTTATTTTTCATTGTTTTCAAGCACGGTTTTCACTAAACAATTTTGATGTGATTTTTTGAAATAAATGCAAATTTCATATTATTATTGTATAGTATTTTAAAATTATTTTTCTAACATAAAATCTATTTATTTCCTATAACAAAGGAATTTCAAATATTGGATTTATTAATCTTTTCGGGAAAAAGTTTTAAAAGCTTGTTTTATCTAGTAAACTATTTTAAATATAAAACACACACTTCAGTATTATTCGAACGTATGAGAAAGAGAATTAAACGTTTAGTAAAACACGTGGTATGGGATATGTGCGTTTACTATTTCGGTTAATTCTGGACTTGTACGATCGAAACTATCCGGGTTATGATTTCGTAGTTACTTAGCCAATTTATGACGGGTTTTTAAGATTATAATTGTTATATTTAGGAATTATTTGGAAAGGCCAATATTTGGCGAGATTTATGATTTGAGATTTTTATTTTGAGATTTATGGTTTACGAGGAACCATCATGATGTTTGCACTTGTCGATGAGATGAGACAAGTATGATGTTTCTTTAGCACTCGCCAATGAGACTAGGCGAGATATGTTTTTTTTTAAGTTTTATGATGTTTCTAGTGTGGCATCGACTAGCGGCTAGTAAACCGCTAAGTGCGAATGTGTGGTATGCGACACACATTAACACTTTTAACGTTCCTATCAGTGAGTTTTTGACAAGGTCATGATGTTTACCTAACAGAACTGCTTTGAGAGGTGTTAGCGACCTTGTCATGAGGACGAACTGCTTTGGAAGGTGTTAACGACCTTGTTAGGGCTGACAAAATGGCTTGGAGAGGTGTCAACGACCTTGTCATTAAGGCGAACTGCTTTGGGAGGTGTTAGCGGCCTTGTTTGAGGCTTCGGCCGTCTGAGTTTAGCACGTGCAGCATTGCTTCGGCGTTGCAAAAATGGATTTGGCCAATCCGGGTTTTCTATTTTATTGTGATTTCACCATTTTAAGATGTTTATTACATCGATAGCTTAATGCTATATAAGATGTTATACATGTGGTGATTGCATTTATGATGTTTTGAACTCTTATTGAGTTCCCTGAGTCATGAGTTTGGATGATTTCATGATTTTATAGGATATTCTGGGTTTTTCCACTTTGGCGAACTGAGATTTATATACATTCATACCGATGAGATGAGGTATAACTGAATTTGGAGATTCTTTTATATTTGAGTTTTGGATCATCCTATTTGAGAATGTTTTATGTTTGCCATTTTGGCGAGAGTTTGTATTGATGTTTCTCCGTTTGAGGAGATATGATACATGGAAACCATGTAGACATTTTGGGATGTCGCTGATGATATGAGGCGAATGTTTGTACTAGTATTATTATTGAATTTACCTCTTTTGAGGTCTTTGTATACTTAAGTGATATTAATTCACTTAAGTCATGAGTTGTAATCTTTCTGTTGCCTTTTCTCATTCAAAAGGAACTATAACCTTGTGTCTTATGCTTCATATTATCGTCTATCCTCATTAACTGATTGTTTTAGGTACCCTGACCTGTGTGTTTTCACTCGGGTCAGATCGAGTTGTTTCAGGTATCATCTATTGAGCTTAGCTTGAAGTTGATGTTAGACATTAGCTTATCTATTGCTTAAATAGTTTATTTCTTCCGCTTATTCTATTGTATTTACATCTAATTCGATGTATGTGGTGTGGTCGAGTACCATCTTTATTGTATTCGTATTGTATTGTACTAAACATGTATCAGTGTATATGTATATATATGTATGATGTTGATTACTGTTCTGTGATGTGCTTTTCATTTAGTTATTGTATTTTGTTCTGATAGATCCTTAGCTACCTTAGTTTTGGATTAATCATTTACTGGGTATGTCGATCCAGTTGAGATAGAAGAGAAAAATCGTATTGCATTTATCGATGTATTCAGTAGATGTTTAAGACAAAATTATAAATGGTCACCCTTAACCAGCCCTATTCTCCACTTTAATAAATGGAATTACTCGTTAATGCTCTTTACTAAGATCGGTCTCGAGGCGGGGCATTACAAAATGCATTTATTAAAACCATAAGATACATACATACATACATACATATATATATAAGGATAAATTGAGAATATAAATAGAAAACTATATAAAATATATTTAAACATTTAATGCATGCATATTTACAAGTGTAATCATCTTATTAAATATGTGTAAGCCTAAGATTACTTGAGATTACAAGTGTAATCATTTTAACAAAAGAATGTAACAAGTGTTAAGTAAATTTTATTATGTAATAGCAAGTGTCTTTTGTTTCCTTATTTTTCAAAATAATAAAAAAATGTAAACAAGTTTATATAAATTACTCTACTCCTTTATTTCTCATTTTCCTTGATATATTCAAGACCAAAACCAGTAAAAACATAATCAAAGAAAAACAAAAACCTGTTCTCACTTCTCATAATCAGGTTGTTACAATGCAGCAGAAGCATGGTGGGCCCATAACCCACAGGTCCCAGGGTCGAAACCTGGCTCTGTTATAAATGTAACGACCCTGACTCGACCTTCGAAAATTGACACCCAAATACATCACCCGTGTTCGAATATCGCAGATTCAAACGTTGAGTCTGATTCGCCGAAGCTTACAACAACATTAAGTGATAACAACACAAAGAAAATAGAAGAATAATTTTATTGGTACACAATGTTTGATACAATAATGATACAAATGAAATGATCAACATTAATCAGAGATAGATACAAGAACGGAAAATAGAGCAATAGTAGAGGAAATAACATCACCAGCGGAAAGATAATGTCTTCAATGTCAAAGCTACAAACCACAAGCTCGAACCACCATCATGCTATGATGAATCACAATGCGATCGCCGAACCAATGACTCCAAAGGTTGGCAAAAGCTACATCTACTAGCCGACTATCTGATAACCTGACTCTAGGCTGCCCATGTGGAAAATTGTAGGCACCTAGAGTTTAGAAAGGGAACAATAAACTTCAGGTCAGTCATGAGACTGGTGTGAGCAAACAAAAAAGTTTATTTTGAACAAAACAAATAAAAAGAAATGAAAAGAAATTCGCTATGCCTTTTGGAAAATGAAACTACCATAAGGCCTCCCGCCACACACACAATACAAACGCACAATTGGAGGAGATTTCTCCGTATGATAGTCAAACATGCTTGATATGCAAAAACCCTTTTGATATTATTGTTAGTGAATAGTGTGGAAAACCTTTCGAAAGTATAATATTAATCTTAGCCAGCATAGGTACCATTATATTATGCCCGCTATAGCTACCACCTGAGGTGGCGGTTATATAACTGCAATCGTAATGGGATCGTATTGTTTTGTTTAGATTTCCAACAAATGGTCAGGCTAAGGAACTTCCTCACCGAATGGTTACGCCTTTGGAAGGATGCCCCAAGAACTTAACCGCTCTCTGCCACCTCTGCAACTAGGTAACTACTGACACGAGTATGACATCCCCCGGTCATCACTGACCTTTATCCGAGGATCCTCAACACCGACAAATTCCAACAACCACATAAGTTAAGTATCTGGGCTCCATACCATGATACCACTTTTTATCCAGAAGGAAACGCACATACCCTAAAGGGCGTTACCCTCATAACCTTGCCGCATTCTTTCTGTTTCAACCATTTCTGGGTTGTAAGGTTCGACGAAGTCTCGTCCACAAAGCTAAGCTTTTCACAAAATCCATGCTTTAATCAACAAATGGTCAGCAGCAATTAGTATGTCACATTACGAAATTGGGAATATATCACTAATACCCATTAACTACATTACCTCCGAGCTTGTACATCCCAGAGAAGGGTGCTAAGCTAAGAGAATGAATTCTCTGCCACCAAACAGAAATGTATTTGATAGAAACCTACTTTACATCTCAAAGTGTAATGCCAGACATACATCCATACAAGTCCGTCCTGGGTCTGAATGGATCTGAACGCACTTCAAAAGAAGACCTTGCAAATCCGGGTATTCACAATCCCTATCGGACTCACCATCACATATGGAGATCTCTATACCGGAGCAACTTAGTGCAGAGACATTTGACAGGTAATCCTATCATTCTCGAAAACACCCGATCTTCACCACCGTCTTCAATGCTATCCATTTGTTGTATCATTATTCGGAATGGGTTTTATGACATAAAGTCCTCTCCCGGCTAAATCGAATAATGAGCGCTTATTTTAAAAAGCATATGGATATATTGAGATCTTAGTTAAGTCACAACTTTCAACACCTGTTTGCCAAAACCTTTCATTTTGAATGATTTAAACAATTTTCCACTTTTAATCTTTTAAACAAAAGATTCGCCCTTTAAGATCCTCTTCAATTTGGAAACATGGTTTACCAATCTTTAAAAAAGATTATTCATAGTTTTCAAAACAATTTTCAATTTGATTCACCCATAACTTGAAATTCTTTCAACAAAAACTGGAAACCCTTTCTTATTATGAAAGCAATTATCATTTGAAATCAATTGTTTTTCGTTTCGGAAAAATCCGATCAAATATGCACAAATTATATCCTTTGAAAGTATACATTGGAAAATCAGTGAACTGCCGTATACTCAGCAAGTTCTATTTGAATTAAATTCAAATCTCCAAAATAATTTATTTAATATACTTTTAAACGATTTAAAATCCATATATATATATATATATATTATAACTTGTATAATCCTTTCAAACCATATTTCCCAAAATAATTTCAAAACTAAAAAAGATATATTATATTCAGACTAAATTTAAATTTCAAAACTTCTTTTTCAAAAGCATTTCATATTCAACTCAATTTCACTTATAAACCAATTGGATTCCAAATTCAACTTTTAAACAAAATAATATCTGTGACTTAGCCGATTTCCCATGAAATCCATATTTGTGTGCGGGTGTAGTCCAGGGGTTTTACACACAATAATAAAATATCACAACCATCATCAATTCAAGCACAACAATATCAATAAATGGTATAATCCTATAACGCTTATCTTTCGTTCACAGATAAACAAGTAAATTTAGCACAGATAAATAAATCACAGTTTACAGCTCAATACAAAACAATCATATCATAGAATCATCATACATCAGAGATATTAAACAATTCAAGGCGTTCAATAGAATTCAGTCATCCATAATTAAATTAATTTATCACCTGAATAATTTTTAACCAAAATAATTACTTATGAATAAATTACTAATCCTGGTTAATTAATATTAATTAATTACAAACCACTGGCTATTATTTTAATTAATAAGAATTAATTAACCAACCCTTAGTTACTTCTTAATTACTTACATTGATTAATTATCCCTTAAATAACCTCATTAATTAACCTTAAATAAATAAATAAATTAACCCTTAATTGATTATCCTTTAATTAATTATCCTTAATTAATTACAAATTAATTAACCTTAATTAATTTATTAGTTAATTAATTATCTTTAGTCAATTTTATTTAGTAATTATTCTTTAATCACTTGATTAATTAAACCTTAATCATTAACTAATTAATTATTCTTAATTAATTCCATTAATTAGCCCTTTATTAATTTCCATTTAAATTAATTAATTATCCTTAATTAATTACAATAAGTGATTATCCCTAGTTACTTATATTAATAAATCACAAAGTAATTATCCTTTAAATAATCATATAATTATCCTTTAATTAATCAAGTAATTAACCTTTAAATAATTATTCTTTAATTACTCACATCAATTAATCACATATGTTAATCATTCTTTAATTAATCACTCTTTAATTACTTACCATTTATCTCTAATTTAAATTAGATGCTTGAAAACAATTAGGGATTAAATTAAATAATAAATAATATATAGTTATTTTTAAACACAACGCTTTTTAAAACTTTTAAATTTAAATCTTGAAAACTTGTTTTAAAAAAAACTTATTGATACTTTACCTCAAAAATTTGTTAACTAAATTCACTCTTACTTTACCCTTTTAGACTTGGTTAATGCACCTTAACAAAAACCCGAGCCCAAAATTAAAATACCGAGCCACCTATCAAATTTCCTGAACTAAATCTCGGGTCGCTCCCTTCTTCTTCTTTTCTTTTTTCTTTTCCTTTTTCTTTTTAACTTTGTTTTAATTTAAATTCAAAAAAAACTGAAACCTTACTTGTATACTAACCCGACCCAAAACCTTCTCTACCCCGAGTATGACTTCGAGCCCTCACCTTTCTTCCTCGAGCTCAAACAAACCCAAACATTATCGTGTACGTGTGCACATGTACGATTGACCTGATCGTCTCCGACCGACCCTGCTACCTTCAGCACATCATCGACATCCTTACCGCCACTCCATCCTCTAAGATCAATGGAATCGCCAAGGAATCAAAATTGAGTAGCTCGATCAAATGTTGGAACTCATCCTAGTCACCCAAACTGCCTTGCGCCGACGATCTAGTCCACCGGAAATTCTACCGCCTTGTCCAGAGCATCGTCATGAACCCCAATGACGATCCCCCTCCTCGCGATCACCTCCGATCAATAATCAACAAAGAGATTGCCTCTAAAACTCACATCGAAAAAAACTGCTTTTTAAACCCTATTTCGTCGTCACCTGATCGCTCCGATCACCTGAAACTTCTCTTGCCATTTTTCCTATGATCTGCATCCTCCGAGCTACCCTCGACATCAATCATGACCAATATCTCCTCGCCAATCGTCGGTAATCAACGATAATACCAAATCTGATCTACTCACGAATTCACAACTTATACTAACTTAAAAATCATAAAATGGTTATCAAAAATCATGAATTTGCGGTGCGAATCTGATGGTAAAACCCAAACTTGATTTCTAGATATTCAAATCTTAACTTTTATTTGATTTCCTCTGTAACTATATTATTTTTGAAATAATCTCTTAATAAAAACACTTAAATTTATTTTTAAAAATGAATTCTGGTTGATACTAACACATTTCATTTAGAGATCAAATCCTAAAAGTGATTGAGGAGTGACATTTTGAATTTCTAACTTAACATATTCCTGTAAACTATAAACAAAGGCATGTACAGACATGCACACACACAAACTACATATATATACAACATGCAGGCATTTTTACACAATCGTACAGGCATATTTACATCATAACTTCAAGTACAAATCCAAATACCAAGATATAATTAAGTAGTTAAATTGAATTGTGATGACACAATTTTTTGACTTTCGAAAGTCGACATCAATACCTCCACTATATCAAATTCTGAACAATTGAACGCCGGAATGCCAAACTGTTAGGGTTAAAGAAGAAAGTGGATAGAAGATGAAAATATAAACAATATCAGAATCTCACATTCGCAGCGGAAAAATATATAATAGATAATTGAATAATCTTTATATAAAGAATTATATCAGTTTATACATTACATCATCAGAGTCATATATAAAACAACAGCGGAAAAGAATATCATATACTAGTGATACGTCTCGCCATCCAGCTTGCCTTCTGATCTCCATAGCATACTTTTCTGACTTCGCTCCGGAACAACTGATAACCTGATTCTAGGCTGCTCGTGTGGAAAATTATGGACACCCAGAGTTTAGAAAGGGAACAATAAACTCCAGGTCAGTCATGAGATTGGTGTGAGCAAACAAAAACATTTGTTTGAAAACAAATAGAAATAACAAAAGAAGTAAAAAGAAATCCGCAATGCTTTTTGGAAAATGAAACTACCATAAGGCCTCCCCGCACACACACAATGCAAGAACACAATTGGAGGAGATTTCTCCTTTTGATTGTCAAACATGCTTGATACGCGAAAATCTTTTTGATATTGTTATTAGTGCATAGTGCAGAAAACATTTCGAAAGTATAATATCAATCTTAGCCAGCATAGGTACCATTATATTATGCCTGCTATAGCTACCACCTGAGGTGGCAGGTTATACTACTGCAATCGTAAAGGGCTCGTATTGTTTTGTTTGGATTTCCAACAAGTGGTCAGGCTAAGGAACTTTCTCACCGAATGGGTACACCTCTGGAGGGACGTGCCGAGAACTTAACCAGCTCTCTGCCAACACAAGGCCGTGTTACCTCTGTAACTAGGTAACTAACTCTCACGAGTATGCCATCCCTCGATCGTCTCCGACCTTTGTCCAAGGCCTCAACACCCACAAATTCCAACAACCACATAAGTTAAATATTTGGGCTCCATACCATGATATCACTTTTTATCCAGAAGGAAATGCACATACCTTAAAGTGCATGACCCTCATAACCTTGCCGCATTCTTCCTGTTTCGACCATTTTCGGGTTGTGAGGTTCGACGAAGTCTCGTCCACAAAGCTACGCTTTTCACAAAATCCACGCTTTGATCAACAAGTAGCACTTAGCATGCCACATGCCAAATTGGAAATATATCACTAGTAACCATCAACTACATAACCTCTGAGTTCGTACGTCTCAGAGAAGGGTGTTAAGCTAAGAGAATAAATTCTCCGCCACCAAACAGAAATGTATTTGATAGAAACCAGCTTTACATCTCAAAGTTTAACATTGGACATACATTAATACAAGTCCGTTCCGGGTTCGAACAGAACTGAAGGCACTTCCAAAGAAGCCCTTGCAAATCCGAGTATTCACAATCCTAATCGGACTCATCATCACATATGGAGATCTCTATACCGGAGCAACTCAGTGCAGAGTCATTCGACAGGTAATCCTATCGTTCTCGAAAACACCTGGTCTTCACCACGGTCTTCAAATGCTATCCATCTCGTCGTATCACTATTCAAAATGGGTTTTATGACATAAATTCCTTTCCTGGCTAAACCGAATAATGGGCGCTTAATTTTAAAAACGTATGGATATATGGGATCTTAATTAAGTCACGACTTTTCAACACTTGTTCCCAAAAACCTTTATTTAGAATTGTTTAAACAATTTTCCAATTTAAATCCTTTTAACTAAAACTGGAAATTCTTTCGTAATAGGAAAGCTGTTACTATTTGAAAACAAATGCTTTTTATTTCAGGAAAATCCGATTAAATTTACTCAAGATAAAGCCTTTCAAAGTATACATTGAAATATCAGCGAACTGCCGTATTCTCAGCAAGTTCTATTTGAATTAAATTTAAATCTCCAAAATAATTTATTTAATACACTTTAAAAATAGTTTAAAATTCACATCTATATTTTGTATAACTTGTATAATCCTTTCAAACCATATTTCCAAAATAATTTCAAAACTTAAACTAGGTATATTATATTCAAACTAATTTTCAATTTCAAACTTCCTTTCCAAAAGCTTTTCATATTCAACTCAATTTCATTTCCAAACCAATTGGATTCAAAATTCAACTTTTAAACAAAATAATATTTAAATTCAAAATATCTATGACTTAACCGATTTCCCGTGAATTTGTTTGTGTGTGGTGTAGTCCAGGGGTTTTACACACAACAATAAAATATCATAACCATTATCAATTCAAGCACAACAATATCGATAAACGGTATATTCCTATAATGCTTATCTTTCATTCACAGATAAACAAGTAAATCCATCACAGATAGATAAGTCACAGTTCACAGGTCAAAACAGTTCATATCATAGAACATCACATATCAAGGATATCAATCAATCCAAGCATTTAATACAATAATCAACCATAAGCACGATCAATTAGTTGTTCAATACCTAATTAATTTAATTTAATTTCCAAGTAAGTTAAATTAATTATTTGTGAATTAATTACCCATTTCTGCTGAATCAATATTAATTAAAAACCATTTGATATTAATCAATGAAACTAGATAATCAACCTTAATTATCCTTTTTAATTAATTACCCTTAATTAATTATTCCTTAAATAATTATTCTTTAATTAATCACATAAATTAATTCACCTTTGATCATTAATTAATTCACCTTTAATCACTAATTAATTATCCTTTAATTAGTTATTTAATTAACTAATTAATCCTCAACTATTAATTAATTAATTCTTAATTACTTATATTAATTATTCTTTGATTACATATTAAGAAATTATCCTTAATCACTTGATTAATTATTCTTTAATTATCAATCAATTAACCTTTAATCATTAATTATCTTTTAATTACTTACATTAAGTAATTAATCCTTAAGTAATTAATTATCCCTTAATTACTTTCATTAATTAATTAACCTTAATTATAATTAATTAATTATTATTAATTTCTCAAACCTTAATTAAATTTAAAGTTAAACATTTATCTTTATTAATACTTTTA
Source organism: Allium cepa (assembly GCA_030765085.1). Lineage (NCBI taxonomy): Eukaryota > Viridiplantae > Streptophyta > Magnoliopsida > Asparagales > Amaryllidaceae > Allium > Allium cepa. The sequence continues at coordinate 391,612,387 of CM060946.1, forward strand.
TTATATTCAAGTTTATTTAATAAACCTTTTAAATTAATTATCATTAACACATGGATTAACTAAACATATTTAAGTTAATCAATAATTGAAATCATTACATTTCCCTAACTAACTATATAATTAAAATATTAAATTTATTTAAAATAAACTTGAAATAAAGGATACACACACACACACATATTTATATATATTTAAACATTTTAAAACTAATAAATTTAAAGTAATTTATTTAAAACCTTTACTAATTCCAAAAACTTAATTAAGACATTTATTATTTGAAAACAATAGGTTAAGTAAATTGTTTAATTTAAAATTTGATTTGTTTTAAAATTTAAAAGCTACAACTTCAAATACTCGAGACCATCCCAAAACAAACCCAACAACACACCTGGGTCACTCACGCTCTCCTTTAATCTTCGAGACAATCCCGCCATCAACTTCGAGCAACGACTCGAGCCAACCTTTCTTCCCAAATACCTCAACATTCACCTAATACAGGTGATAATTCGTGCACATGCACACGAGATTGCCAGAGCTCCAATCAACTGCACCGACATCTATAGGTCGCCGCCGACCCATACACATGCTACGACCACCCAGGTTGACGAACTCGATCGGAATTTGAAATCGAATAATCGAGCAACCTATAAACCCCAAATCGGTCGACAAAAACTCCTCGTGCCGCCAATCTCGACCACCAGAAGTCATGCGATCTCGCCTGAACCACCGCCTCAGTCCCTTTCTTCGATTCCCCTGAATGTGATTGACCCTGATGCACCGACATCGACGAAATCACCTCGTCCGCCACCTCGACCAAAGCAGTACCTTAAACCCTAAATCGATGAACCTAAGCCACTCCAGCCATCTATAACCACTGCGATCATTTTTCCCTTGATCTCCCTTCTTCAAGCTACCACCAGTCTCAAGCCCAATGAGCAACTCGTTGTTGATCGTCGAAATTCAACGAAAAACATGATTCTATTCAACTAAAAATTTCACATCCAATACCAACCTAAAAATCTTAATTTCATTATCAAAATTCATTATTTCTACAACTTATCTGATCATGAATTCAAATCATGAAACCAAGGTGATCGATTTTTGACTTATAATAGTTCCTCTCTGCTATTTTCTCTTCCAGAAACATTTTCCCAATAATTTCACTGAAAACCATTTTTCAAAGAAAAATCTTATTAATTCAAGCATTTTTCATCCATTCATCTAAGCCTATAAGTGAATGATTTAAGAGATTTTGATTTTGATTTTTGTTTCTATCCTGTAAACACAGGAACAGGTATATATACATGTACATGCATATTTTAATTCTCATATACACACACACACATGTAGATACATTTACTCAATCATACAAGCATAATTACATCATAACTTCAAGTACAAAATCAAACGTCAAGAGATATAACAGGTTCAAATGGTTTGCTCACCTGGAGAAGAACAGAAACCAGAGAAAGCCTGGAAATGATGTTGAAAATCTGGAAATGAATTTTTGAGATGATCTATTTGTTATTTGATCTGAAAACTGGAATTGCTTGATTTACTACTGAGTTAAACTTGAATTTGGTTGATTAAGTTTGAGGTGCTCTGATCTGTAGCTTGTTTGATTATTGATTTGAATCTTTGCTTGATTGCTGTAAAGTTGATCCTGGAATTTGTTTTAAGTTTTATGCAAAGATGATATGATCTTTGATTTTGATCAGATTTAAGTTTGAATTTGAGTGTCTTTACTGGTTTGCTTTGATGATTTTTTTATTTTGTTTCAGATTTTATCTCTGGTTTGCCAGGTTTTTAATTTTGAATTGTATAAAAGAAAATGAGAAGAGTAGGAGCAATGGTGTTAATACAGATCTTGTTTTATTATTTTTGAAAATAAAGAAAAGAAAATTAAAATTTGACACTTGTATTTGTATGCGAAATTGATTACAAATGTTAAATGCATGTATCTAATTGTCTTACACATGTCTTTTACATGTATTAATAAGAATTATATATAATATATATTAGTTTATATTTAGTTATATATATTTATATTCTATTTTCAATTTTAATAATTACTTTTCCTTTTATAAATATTTATATAATATAAAAGAAAATTATTTTTAAAACTAATTATACATTAATAAATAAACACACACACACGCACACACACACATACACACACACACACACACATATATATATATATATTACAAAATATAGAATTTAGCTTTAAACAACTTTTGAAAACTATTTATATCAAATTCAAAATATAACTATCAAAATATATATTACATATATATATATATATACATATAAATATGATTAGAAAAGAAGTTTCAATTAATTTTATATTATAAAAATTTTCAAATTCAATTTATTTCTCAATATATGTATTTTTGAATTTCAAACCCATAATTCAATTAAAATCAATTTATTTACACACACACACACACACATATATATATATATATATATAAACAAACAAATGTCTTATTTAATTTGGAAAAATTCAAATTAATTCACAACTAAATCCAAAATTTTATATTAATTACCAAATTAAATTTGGCTTAAAACCGGGATCGTTACAGATTCCCCCCTTAAGAAAATTTCGTTTCTGAAATTTGCTAGATAGGGAGACAACAAAGAATAGATGGAGAATGTTTTACCAGATCAAATTGAATATCATTCTGCATTTGGCTTACCAAATCAGAATATCTTCAATAATTATGAAATGAACTCATTCGATACTGCACGAAATACTCGGGTCATTAGGTCTATAAAATATGCAGGGGCATTGGTTAGTCCGAAGGGATAACTAACAGTTCATAGAATGTATTGAGACCCCAAAGAATAGATAAGCGTATACAATTCAATCTAACTTCATATTTTATTAACCAATTTATTCTAATTAAAATTTCAAATTTATTTAAAGTTAAAAATGGAAAGTTGATAGAAAACTGATGATGAGAATACAAATTAGGAACTTTCCACATGATTCGCAGGGCTACCATCACATCAAAGCTTCTTCTTGTAGCTGCCACGAAGCCATCCAATTTTTGTAAACCTCGAAAAATTGGGTCATTACAATGAAGTTATGGTTTAAAATTTAACAAATTCAAACATCCTTTATAATTTAAAATCTGAAGCCTGTGATCATTTCAAACATTAAGACAATCTCTTCAAATCTTAAAACCAGTAAAGCAATCCAAAGACCAAAAGCAAATATCAACTCAGTAACTAAGAAAATCAAGTTTCAACATCAAACAAGATTTCAAAGCATAGTATTCCAGATCAAAACAAGTTTACATATTTCAAATTCAAAAAAAAATCAACTTTTACGTTTACAAAAGTTCTCTATTCTTCTTTTAAAAGGTGAGTAAACTTTTTGAAATTTGGATTTTTACTTGTTTAAAAATCATGCTTGAAGTTGAGTTGAAAAATTGGTTGCATGTATACAAATTGTATACATATGCGTGGATATGATTTATGCATGTCTGGAAAACAAGAATTTTGGTTCTGTTCCAGGTTTACAGGTATCAAACCTGTTCAAAATCAACTTCTCTTCCTCTGATTCATTTTAGGCTTTAAGATCTAAATGAAATGTGTTTATAGAACCAAGATTTAAATCCTAAAAATATTTCAAGTTAAAATTGAAGAAAATTGGGACAAGGAAGAAGATAAACAGTAGAATTCAAATTTATGTCTAAATTCGAGTATCCTAATTTCTTGATTCATCTATATCATCTGATTCGTCGTTGTAAAACATGATTTTTAAGAATAAATTCAAGATTTTTTGTTTGGTATCGAGTGAGAAATGCGTGGATAACCAAAATCGTAAGTTTCACCAAATTCTGACGATCAGTGAAGCGTTTGTTGTTGCGATCATGACTGGAGCATGGTTAATGGTCGAGGAGTTTGAGAAAAATACTCGGTGAAATTCTAATGCACCATGGCGACGACACGGAAGCGATGTAGGGTTTTAAACCCATGTTTCATTGAGGTCGGAATTTTTTTTGCTGCATCATCGTCAGTGGACCGAAGTTGATCGCACCGGTGAGGATCGATGCAAGTTGGTCAGAGGAGCTCTGGACGGCGTTGCGGGGCCTCTGGTGGTCTGAGGCGATCTTTGGTGGTTCGGTTTTTGTTCCAGGTTGGGTCAGGTTGCTCGTTTGCGAGTTCGTCGCCGTTTCAAGTTTCTGGGTGGTCTAGTGGTTAGGGCGGGTTTTCGCTGACTCGATGACGGCCGGAGTTTGAATCGAAGGTGGCCAGAGCTCTGGTGCACGTGCACATGATATTGGTTTGTGTCAGTAGCCTGGGTTGAGGAAGAAAGGTGGTTGTCTCAAAGTAAATCTCGGGAGATTTTGTTGCTGTCTCGGGTTTTAGTTCGAGTGTTTGCATGAGTTGAAGGTTTTAAGTTAAAAAAACAATGTACAAAGGAAAAGAGGAGGGGTTTTACTCGGGCATGACTCAGGGAATTTGGGTTTTGGCTCGGGCTGACACTCGAGTCCATCTCGGGTTGCTATAAACAGTTTTCAAAACTTTGAAATAAATTCAAATTTAAACATGTTTAACTTGTTCTTTTAAATAATGATTATGTTTAAGGTTTAAAAGTAAATTATTTTAAAAGTAATTAAGTTTAATTTATTTAATTATGTGACATTATTTATAAATTAATTGTTATTTTAAATAAATAATGTAACACAAGAGTTAATTAAGATAAAATATTTTTAAACTATTAATTAACCTCAATCTCTTAAGTTAATTTATGTGTTAATGTTAATTAATTATAAGGTTTATTAATTAATGATTTTAATGATTAATTAAGATAAATGATTTATAATTACTTAATAATTAAAGAATAATTAATTAAAGGTTAATTAGTTATTAATAAAAGGTTAGTTAATTATAATTAAGACTTAACTAATTAGTCTAATTAATTAAAGAATAATTTATTTATTTATTGATTGATTGATGATTAAAGATTAATTAAATAATAATTAAGGATAATTAATAAATAATTAAGATTAATTGATTGATGATTAAAGATTAATTAAATAATAAAGGAAATCTTCATTCCAAATTTCATTTGGGATGGAACCCATTTCTACCTTCTTAGTGGCTTAAAAACCCACGACAGGTAGCTTACAAACCTACGACAAGTGGCTTACAAACCCACGAACATCCTGGTTTTGTACAAGTTCTCGAGTCCTGATATGTGAGATATTCTACAGGAAAAAGCTTGCAAAACTACTTCAAAATGGTTTTTCAAAATGATTTTCAAAACTGCTTTTCATAATATTTTTGCCTTAAAATTATCTTTTCAAATGATTTTCAAAAAAAGTTATTTTAGCCTTAAAATATTCTTTGTTTTTGTTTTTAAATAAACTCTTGTTTTTACTCTAGAATCATTTTATCTTGTTTTCCTTTCTATACCATTTACAAAACAAATTTTACATTGTTTTTAACATGGGGATGTTGACATCATGGGATACCCCATGTCGACATGATGTCCATTGAATTCAAAAGTTTCAATTTTCAAAAGAAATGTCTATTCATTTAAATCTCTTCACGAATGGTTATGACCGTTGATGCTTTATAATTAGCCTTCACAAACGAATTTTTTAAACTAACTAATTTCGTATTTTCTTCACTTCTTCTTCTCCACAAATCCATATTCTCTAACTTCTATATTTTTAAGATCGTGCCGAAATTCTACCGAATTTTCAAGAGAATAAATTGGAATCTCACCCTTGTTTGACTTCCTCTCTCAAAGATCAAAGTGCTATTCAGAGTTGTAGGATTAATTTGTAATCAAAAGTTTAACAAGTCTCTGTATAAGGTGTGGTTGTGCTTGGAAACTAATAGGGTATTCTTGAGTCTCGTAAATCAAGAGAGTTTGCCTCGGACTTGTGAGGTAGGAGGGTACCTCAAGGCCTTTAGAAATTGAGGATTGTAATCTCAACATTGGTAAAATAAAAATATGTATGATGTGGTTTGCCTTGGTACAGGACTCGATGTAGGGTATCTTCGAACCAGTATAAAATTCGGTGTGTTCTTTTCCTTTACTACTTTTTATTTACTTTCTGCATCTATGTTTGATTATGTGATTGTTCAGTGATTAAGTTCTGCATTTGTTTATATCATAATTTTTAAATTAGTTCATATAAGTTTTAGAATCCATTAAACACTATTCACCCTAGTGTTAAATTAGCCTTAAGATCCTTAATACACACTCTATTTCACACCCAACAAATCTTGAATTTTGTTTCAATCTTCTTATGATCAGAGTCATGCATGGAAGCGGACGGACGGTTCATCAAGGCATATTTTCCAATAAATTTATGACTTTAGGATTAGTTGATTGGATATTTATTCGCATGGGATTATTTGTGATAATTCAAATTCAATTAAGAGTTATCCCTTGATAATTAGAATTATATCTATAGGTTAATAATTAAATATTATGGAATATTCGTATTAGAAATCACTACAAGAGATAATGAATTTCTTCGATATAAAATAATCAAAGACCAAATCTTCTAATTATAAAAATCAATCAATTGGAAATGTAGATATGTTGGTATTTGATTACCAATTAACCAAAAATAAATGATTTATTATTTACTCTAAAAAAGAGTATGATTAAGAATTGTTTGATGCAATCATCGCCTAATTAAGAAACACCATCCTATGAGTTTTCTATAAGATGTTTAATAGTGATGATTATTAGCTTATTATTATATGTATAAACTAGGGTAGGTAAAGAATAAGTATTCTTAATTTTAAAAGAGGATTTTTGAAGTGTATATATATATTATGGGTGTTAAATCACCCGTTAAATGTTTTAAGGATTCTGCTCGGTACGTTTGGCCAACATACTCAATAGCAATTCCTAAACATTCAGGCGAGACAATTGGACATGCATTTTTATTAAAGTAAATATTTGGAACAATCAGTTTTTTTTGAAATATGTGAACTCAAGAAGAAATAAAAATATTTTTGAAAACTAATGTCGTTTAAAATAAAATGATATTTCAAAATATATTCAAAGATAACTATGTATATTAAGGTTTTGAAAAAATTAAGGTGTTTCTATATTATAAAAAGAATAGAAATATTAATAAAGATAAATTATATGAGTAATAATTTAATGATGGGCTTAGATGCTTAATCTTAGAGATGACCGAGAACAATGGCAAGGTGATGTTGATTTTGTATTCAACACCTTAGTCAATAGTCAAGGCAATTTGTTATGAATAAATGGAAAGATAACATTATGTGTTACTTATGATATTTGGGAATTGTTTTAAGATTTTCTTTGAAAAACTGAATTTGATATAATCCTTTAGATAAGCTATGAAAAACAATTATAATCTAAGAAAGAACACATGAGTGTAAATTCCTTAAATAGCCAAATCAACAAAAGCTAAATGGAAACATGATTCATTTACCTAAATCAATTGAAAGAATATTCTAAATGTTAAAAAGGGCAACTTTTAAAATCAGAAATAAGCTAAGGTTAAATAATATATACGTTTGAAATTCTATCTCTAATGTTACGTGGAATAAAATATGTGTAAATAACTTTATTAATTAATTCGTTTTTTGGACACTAATCCTGGTATTATAAAAAAAAATGATAATGCTTTGGGGAACATATGTTATATACATTAATTCACTATTCAAACATTTTATTAATGAAGATAACTATTTAAACTTAAACAATTAAGAGTTTCAAAGTATCTTGAAAACAGTAATGACGACTTTATGAATTATATTTCCTTTGAATATTAATCAAAATATTAAGGGAAATTTAATATATTCCAAAGAAGGGGCTAGAGACTTAATAATGATCTGTGAGTTATATATATATATATATATATATGTATGTATATATATATATTTGTTTGTATATATACGTATATTTATTTGTATGTGTTTGTGTATTGATTCAATATTAATTAAGTAATGTATAAGCTTTCATACTAGTTACTGAGAAATGACTTCATTTCAAATAGAATAACCAAAAAATTTAAAATGTTTTTGGGATCAAAAGATGAGAAATTGTAAATGGAAAATCCAAGGGTAAGAAATAAGATTATTTTCATATTTTGGGTGTTACCCAATATAAACTTTGTTGAAATAGTATAAAACTCATCTAAATTCTGGTAAAAGACAAATTTCATGAATAAATTCTTTTGGTTCATATATTATATAATAAAAAGGTAGTGATTGAACCATATGGGATTTAATTACAAAGTCCTTATTTGAAAATTGAAATAAATAACATGAACTCTTTAGAATGAGCTATACAAATTAAATCTTTCAAATTAATGCAAACTAAGAATTCTACTCAGAATGGAAATAAGAAAATTGGATATTTGAAAGAACATTATTTGTAATTGGGTTTTTTATGAGTTTTAAAACTTAATCCATAACTTTTGAATATGATCAATTAAGCAAGCAACGTAGAATATTAAGAATGATAATTATTTTGAATAGAGAAAATGCTTTAATAATTGAGATGTGAAAATTTGGTTTAAAATTTGCTTGGAAATTTGCAACTAAGAACTTCTTTTGGGTTATAACCTTTGTTTGATTTGCTGAGGTTGGAATTTTTAAATTTTAAATCCTTTTAAACAAGTTATTGAAGTAATCCATAGTGCAATTTGGAAATGAGGTAACTAAGCAAATTTCTTGAAGTAAAAGGTTATAGAAAATTTGTGAATTCAAACCAATCATTTGAGTTTGTCTCATATAAATAATGAACAAAACTGTATACGAAATTACATAGAGAAATCCTCGTGATTTGAATATAGATAAAAATCTTAGATATCTATCTTATGATTATATTCTTGACTTTGGTAGCACTAGGAGGATCATATCTGCCTTAATTGAATTTTCCTAATGTTGATAGTTTGTAATCCAAGATCGGTATGGCTCCTTTCAAGAGTTTGTTTGAGAGGTCATATCGATCACTCTTTTGTTAGCGTGAGTCTGAAATAATTTGATCATAAGTCCCAACTCTATTCACGAACCTTTTAGAAAGATCTTGAAATCTTTGGGGGAGATCAGATCTTTATTCATTTTCCTTTCTTGTTAGGTGATTGGTATTTCAGTCAATTTGGGATGATTTCTCTTTGATATGTGGGACCCTACCCACCCATGGACATAGTGGCCCTTTCGCTTATCAAGTTTCTTTACCAGTCCAGTTCTTTGGCATTCGTAGTGTTCTTCATGTATTTCAGATTTGAAAACACTATAGATGTATTGATTTTATTCTTGGGGATAGAATCCATATTGCATTTGAGATTTTTATTTATATTATCTCTCGATCATAGCTTATAACATTTGAATAGATGCATTGTCCATAATTGGTCATTGACTTTCCCTTAAGGAAAATTACGGAGATGCAATTTTTGTAACTGGGGAGTCTGTAACAACCCAAGTCGGGATTATCTGAAATTAAACATAAAATATGATTCAATTTATCTAAATTAATTTCAGATGAAATTGGAGAATTTTATTTGGCTTTGTTTCAGTTTGAAATAAACTTGGAATTAAATAAATAAGAAATTTATAAAATGGTTTTTTCCAAATGAGACAAATATAATTGTAAAATTCATCGTAAAATGGTTAGAAATTTATATGAATAAATTTTTGAGATTAAATACCAAATTGACAAACCGTAATACAATTTTTGTGCATTTTATATAATTTATATGGATTTACATTGTAACGATCCCGGTTTTGAGTCAAATTTAAATTGGCAATTAAAATAAATTTTTGAATTAAATAGGAATAAATTTGAACTTTCCAAATTAAATAAGATATTTGTTTGTTTACTTATACATATACATACATACATACATACATACATATATATATTTATTATAAATTGAATTTTGAAATTGAAATTCTAAAATATATATTTTGAGAAATAATTTGAATTTGAAAACTCTATAATTTAAAACTAATAAAAATTTGTTTTGGAATTATTATATACATATGTATATATATTTTGAAAGTTATATTTTGAATTTGATGTAAATAATTTTTAAAAGCTAATTAAGTTAAATTTTATATTTTAAAACTTATGTACATATAAGATATATATGCATTTATTTATTAATGTATAATTTAATTTTCAAAATCATTTTCTTTAAGGTTATATAAATATTTATAAAAGGAAATGCATTTATTAAAACCATAATATATATAAGGATAAATTGAGAATATAAATAGAAAACTATATAAAAATATATTTAAACATTTAATGCATGCATATTTACAAGTGTAATCGTCTTATTAAATATGTGTAAACATAATATTACTTGAGATTACAAGTGTAATCATTTTAATAAAAGAATGTAACAAGTGTTAAGTAAATTTTATTATGTAATAACAAGTGTCTTTTGTTTCCTTATTTTTCAAAATAATAAAAAAATGTAAACAAGTTCATATAAATTACTCTACTCCTTTCTTTCTCATTTTCCTTGATATATTCAAGACCAAAACCAGTAAAAAGATAATCAAAGAAAAACAAATACCTGTTCAAATTCAAACCCTGAAAGTAAATTCAAAATAATTAAACTGGGAAATGAAATTCAAAAACCTGGAAAACAAATCCTCTACAAAATCAAACCTGATGCAAATAAAAAAACAAACCTGTTCAAACTCAAAGAAAAGTTTAAAAATCAAAAACTGAAGCAACATAATCGAGCAGATCATTAACTAATCAAGTGCTGATCAAAATCAAAACCTATTTCAAAGTTTTCAAGATCCAAACCTGAAGCACCTCAAACTTCATCAAGCAAATTAGATCAAGAATTCAACTCAATATCAAAACAAAAGCAGATCAAAAGTTTCAAGTTTCAAAAAAAAATTCCAAGTTCTTTGTTCAAAACCAATCCAGGTGAGTAAACCCTTTTGAAAACTGGATTCTAACTGGTTGATTGTGATCATGCGTGAAGTAAATTTGTGAATCTGCTTGCATGTATACAAATCTGTATATATATATATGTGTAGATATGTTGTGCATGTTTGTTGTATAGGCATACATCTCTGTTTCCAAGTTTTACAAAAATTAAAGCAGTTCAAAAATTCGAATCATTCCACCAAGATGATTATAGACTTTGATCTCTGAATATTTTTTTTTGTTAATGTGTAACATTATTTTTAAAAATAGGTTCAAGTTAAAATAATTAATAAATATTTTGAAAATAAGGATTTACAGGGAATCAATTTAAATCAGAAAAATTAATGGTTTTAACTTTGTGATTTGACTTCATAATCTGATTCGCATTGGCAAACCATGATTTTTAAAATAGAAATCAAGGTTTTTAGCTTTAATTCGAGATAAAATTTTCAGGATGAACGGAAAACACATTTTCATCATTATCCGATGAACAATGACGCGTGGTGGGTCGATCTTGATGTCAAAGGAAGATAGAGGGCTGGAGATCATCAGAAAAATAGTGATTGAATTTTTAGATCATCAGTTAAGTTAGTCGATGTTGATTTGGGATTTAATGTACTGTCTTGGTCGAGGTGATAAACGAGGCGATTTCGTCGACGTCGAAGTACCAAAATGGATCGCACCTATGGGAAAAGTCTTAAGGGTCATCGGAGCAGCTCAGGTCGTGATCACATGGCGTACGATGGTTGGAGTCGGCGCGGCGAGGTATTTTTGTCATCGGTGTTAGGTTTCAGTAGGATACTTGGTAGCTTGATTTTGTTTTCTGGGTAATCTCGTCGATCTGGGTTACAAGGATCATCGGCGAAGTCGTAGGTGATCTGAAGGTGGTCGCGGTGATGGTCAGAACGTCGTCATTCAGGCGTATACGTGCATACACATACGATTGTGTCAGTGGGTTATTGATTTGATCGGGAAGAAGATGAGGTAAAGGCTCAAAGGAGGACTCATGAATTTGGGGTAGATGTCTCGGGGTGTTCCTCGGGTTTGTTTGCATATATTTAACTGTTAACAGATTTAAAAATTTAAATCAAAGTTTCAAAGAAAAAAAAGAGAAGAAGGATTGCTCGGGGGGAACTCGAGAAAATTGTGAAGTGACTCGGGGTGATTCCCGACGTAATCTCGGGTTCGAGTTTTTGAATTTTTAATTAAACAAGTTTTTTTCCAAATTTAAATTTAAAGAAAGTTTAAACACCTTCTTGTTAATTCTTTGACATAATATGTGTTTATATAAGTTTGAAATTAGTGAAAGGTTTTGAAAGTAAATTATTTAATTTTTTTTTAAGTAAAATGTTATAATATATATATATATAACCTTTATTTTTTTAAAAGTTTATTTTAAATAAACTTAATGTTGTAATTAAGAAGTTAATCGAAAAGATAAAATGTTTTTAGTTGTTAATTAACTTAAAAATTTAAGTTAATTTATGGATTAATGATAAATTTGTTTCAAAGATTAAAGATTTAAAATTAAATGTTTTAAAGATTAATTATTTTGGTTTCAAAATAATTATATATTAAGTGATTAATCAATGTGATTCCTAATTATTTTAAAATGGAATTCGTTAATATAATCAATTAAGATAAATGGGTTATCTTAAAGATTTAAAGGATCATTAATTTGTAATTTAATAATAGTTACTTAATTAAAGGTTAATTAAGTAATGATTAAAGATTAATTAATTTGTAATTAAAGGGTAAGAAATTAGTAATGATAATTAATTAATCTAATTAATAAAAGGTTGATTTATTAATGTAAGTAATTAAAGGTTAATTTCTTAATGTGATTACTTAATGGTGATTAATTAGTTTGGATTAATAAATGTAGGCAATTAAGGGTGTGATTAATTAGTTTGGATTAATAAATGTAGGTAATTAAGGGTAATTAATCACTTAAAATAAATACTTAATGAAAGTAATTAAGGATAATTAATTAAATGGTAAATAATTAAGGATTGATTAATTAATGTAATTAATTTAAAGGTTGATTAATTGATATAAGAAATTAAGGGATAATTACTTGATGGAATTAATTAAAGAATAATTAAATAATTAAAGGTTAATTATTTAATGATTTAAGGTTGATTGATTTATTAATCAGGGATGATTCATTAATAATTAAAGGTTAATTAATTTATGTAATTAATTAAAGGATTAATTAATTCTGTAATTAACTTAAGGATTAATTCGTTTATAATTAATTAATTAAGCATAATTTATTAAGATGGGTAATTAAGATTGATCAATTAATTTCATTAATTAAAATAATAATAAATGGTTTGAAATTAATTAATGATAATTAACCAGGATTAGTAAGTAATTAATCTGGTTTAATTAATTGTAACCAGGTGATTAATTGATCTTAATTATGAATGTTTAGATTATGTAGAGTGCTTTAAATTGTTTGATTTCTTTGATGTGTGATATTCTGTGATATGAATTACTTTGAGTTGAGCTGTGAACTGTGATTTATTTATCTATGATGATATTACTTGTTTATCTATGAATGAAAGATAGGTGTTATAGGATTATACCGCTTATCGATATTGTTGTGCTTAAATTGATGTTGCTTGTGATATTTTATTATTGTGTGTAAAACCCTTGGACTACACCACATACAAAAAAATATGGATTTCACGAGGAATCGGTTAAGTCACAGATATTTGAATTTAATATTATTTTATTCAAAATGATGAAATGGTTTTAAAAGTTGAATTTTGAATCCAAATGGTTTGGAAGTGAAATTGAGTTGAATATGAAAATCTTTTGGAGAGGAAGTTTTGAAATTAAATTTGTTTTGAATATAGTATGGCTTGTTAAAGCTTTGAAATTTAAAATTATTTTGGAAATTATGGTTTGAAGGGTTATACAAGTTATATAATGTATATATATATGTATTTTAAACCAATTTACAAGTATTATTTTGGGAGTATAAATTTAACCCAAGTTTATACTTTAAAGGCTACAACTTGTGCATATTTGATTGGAATTTTTTCAAAACGAAAACTCTTTGTTTTCAAATGATAATATCTTTCATACAAAGAAAGAAGTCTCAGTTTTTGTTGAAATGTTTTCAAGTATGGGTGAACCAAAATGGAAACAGCTTTGAAATTTGTGAATAAATCTTTGTTAAAGATTTGGTGAACCTTATTTCAAATTGAAGTGGATTTTAAAAGGTGAATCTTTGTTTAGAAAGATTAAAAGTGGAAATTTGTTTAAACTATTCAAAAGAAAGGTTTTGGGGAAAAAGTGTTGAAAAGTTGTGACTTAACTAAGATCCCAATATATCCATATGGTTTTAAATTTAAGCGCTCATTATTCAGTTTAGCTGCCAGAGGACTTTATGTACCCATTCCGAATAATGATACGACGTAATGGGAGTGCATTTGAAGACGGTGGTGAAGACCGGGTATTTTCAAAAATGGAAGGATTACTTGTCGAATGTCTCTGCACTGAGTCGCGCCGCTATAGGGATCTCCATATGTGACGGGGAGTCCGATCAGGGTTGTGAATACCCGGATTTTCAAGGGCTTCTTTGAAGTGCCTTCGGTTCCGTTCGAACCCGGAATGGACATTTATGGATGTACGTCTGACATTACACTTTGAGATGTAAAGCTGGTTTCTATCAAATACATTTCTTTTTGATGGCAGAGAATTTATTCTCTTAGCTTAACACCCTTCTCTGAGACGTACGAGCTCAGAGGTTATGTCGTTGATGGTTACTAGTGATATATTCCCAATTTGGTAATATGGCATGCTAAGTGCTGCTGATCATTTGTTGATCAAAGCATGGCTTTTGTGAAAAGCGTAGCTTTGTGGATCAGACCTCATCATACCTCACAATCCGAAAATGGTCGAAACAGAAAAAATGCAGCAAGGTTATGAGGGTCGCGCCCTTTAGGATATGTCCATTTCCTTCTGGATAAAAAGTGATATCATGGTATGGAGCCCAGATATTTAACTTATGTGGTTGTTGGAATTTGTTGGTGTTGAGGGACCTCGGATAAAGGTCGGTGACGACCGGGGGATGGTATACTCGTGTCAGTAGCTACCTAGTTACAGAGGTAACCTGTCATTGTGTTGGCAGAGAGCCGGTTAGGTTCACGGGATGTCCCTTCAGAGGCTTACCCATTCGGTGAGGAAGTTCCTTAGCCTGACCATTTGTTGGAATCCAATCACCCAATATGAGCCCTTTACGATTGCAGTTGTATAACCTACCATTCTTAAATGGTAGCTATAACAGGCATAATATAATGGTACATATGCTGGCTAAGATTAATATTATACATTTGAAATTGTTATCTGCACTAATAATAATATCAAAAGGATTTTGCATATCAAGCATGTTTGACTATCATAAGGAGAAATCTCCCCCAAGCGTGCGATTGCATTGTGTGCGTGCCGGCAGCCTTATGGTAGTTTCATTTTCCAAAAAGCATTGTGGATTTCTTCTTACTTCTTTTGTTGTTTGTTTTTGTTCAAATAAACTGTTTCCGTCTGCTCACACCAGTCCTATGACTGACCTGAAGTTTATTATTCCCTTTCTAAACCCTGGATGACCATAATTTTCCACACGGGCAGCTTAGAGTCAGGTTATCAGATAGTCAACGAGTAGGTGTTGGAAATCTTCATAGTCTGTGGATTGGTGATCGCATTGTGTTTCATTACAGCATGATGGTGGTTCGAGCTTCTGATTTGGAGTTTGGAGCTTGGCATTGAAAATGTTGTGTTCCGCTACTATTTTTATCTTATTCTTTCCGCTGTTGTATCTGTCTCTGATTGTGTTGATCATTTCATTTATATCAATGTTGTATCAAATATTGTGTATCAATAAAATTATTCTTTCTGTTTTCGCTGTGTTGTTATCGCCTAATGTTGCTATAATCTCCATCGAACTGGAGTCCAACATTTGAATCTGTGGCATTCGAATACAAGTGAGCTATTTGATGTCGATTTTCAGACGCTGGATTTCGGGTCGTGACATACATAGACGCGATTTAATAATATATGAAACCAGCCTGGTTTTTATGTAAAAATAATTTGGCATGTACAATCACATCAACAAGGTACAAAAATGATTTCTAAAGTTAATATATATAAATATGAATTTATAAATTTAATTATTGATTTATAGATATATATACTCTAAGAGATATGTTTTATTTATTAAGAAATGGAAAATAAACAATGTTTTGAACTATGAAATTAATTATATCGATATATGTATATATATATTTGTAAAGTGAAATTTGATATATCAGTTCTTACTATGATTTTATTTTGAATTTATACTGATTTTTAAAGGTAACTTAAGATATATATGCGAAAATTCTACATTTCTATTTTTTGGAAATTAGCTTGAAAACACCGATTTGTACAACGATTTTGAATCTATTTCTATTTTAACTTTTTGATGAAATCAAAGTAGAAAGGTAGTGGAAAATCATATCTAAATTCACAAGAAAACGGATCAAGAATCCGATAAAAAACGAATTACAAACAAGCAAAACAAAATCTTAAAATATTGATATTATAGGCTGTCTGTTTCAGCCAGGCACCACAGATGGACCAGTGGGCAGCATAGTTGCACTGGTAGAGCACATTTTGATTAGGTTTTCAAATCGAGGGGGGTTTGGTCTAGGTTTTCAAGGGATTCAGGCAGCAATTAGGATACATTTTTGGGCTGGAATTCCATGTTTGATTTGGTTTTATTTGGTATGTTGAGATTTGGTTAAAATTAAGAAATCAAATATATAAATCACAAAACCTATTAATAAAGCGATAATGATGGTTTGAAAGTGTGATATCCCGAAAATTTTGACAATAACAATTTAATAATCTGTGCTAAAATTTAATTGATTTGACAATATTGTTAATAATAAATTTGAATTTGATTTAATAATCTTCTTTTAAATAAATATTTAACTGATAATTTATCTTTTAAAGGCTAATAAATTGTTTTCTATTTGTAATGTATATATATTTGTATATATGTAAATAGATAAGTTTTGTTATAAATTTAGTAATTAAAGGAATGTTTCTAATTCTAATATTTTTAGTAATTCAGGAGTTTGATTTAATTTAATATTAAGCCATTAAATAAATAAACATATGGCTTTAAAATACTCAAGATAAAAACTTAATTGTTCAAAAATGATTTTAGCTTAAATTTATATTTAAATAAAAAGATTTGTTTTGTTTTAAATATAGTTGATAAAATAAGTAATTTATTAAATAAGAGACAAATTCTTTTATAAATTCTTTTAATTTAAAAATGAGTTATATTTAAACAATGTTAAAAATGAAATGATTTTACAAATGGATTTTTAAATATAAATAGAAATTTCTATTTCAAATTTATTTATATATATGAGTAATTTGGAAGAAAGCTATGATCTAAAATTTAAAATAATTCTTTCAAAAATGTTTAAAATAAAATAAAATTTATAATTATTAAACTTAAGTATAAATTAAATGTATGATATTAACATAAGTATAAAAATAGATAATAAGTAAGTTAAGTGTTTGATTAGTTTAAGTTTTAAAATAAAAGAGAAATAAAAATAAGCAATAAAACTAAATTCAGAGGTTAGAATTTATAACAAATAACTAAAGTAAGGTAAGTAACCTATAAGTAGTATGCAAGACAAAAGAAAACAAAGTAATAATAAAAATGTCTATGTACATGCATAAAGTATATAAACAAAACAGGTAAAAGAATCTTGTATGGGAAGTTGAAATATGCAGAACAGGTAAAAGAAAATATTATGTACCTAAAGTAATAAAGCATAACCAGACAAATTAATTTATATGTTGCTTGTAGATAATATGTAGAACATTGTATAAAAAAATAAAATAGACAAAGTAAGAAATAAGAAAAAGTTAAAAGATCTATTTACATACAAAATAAGATATGTATAAAACATAAAGGACATTTCATTTAATAGTAGCACACTTTTTTGTCAACTCGAAATGTATAGTGTTATCCCGCATTTTGGCAAAGCCGTGATACCAAAAGATCGGTCAAAAACAAGAGACAGTTCCTCTCAGAGATCGGTTGTACTTCACTTCGATATGGATATCGATGAATTTTGTCCGAACCCGGATCAGGCTACAATTGATAGGACATGGCTAGCAAATCCACAAGAGCCAACATTTCAAGTCAATCCGAGTTCGTGTGCTCAAGATATGATGGATTCAGTTTGAGAAAGATAGCCCTTGTTCGGATACCCCATAGTTCGAATCCATGGCCAGAAGTCATGTTCGCATCCATCGGTTCGACTCCATCCACTTCGAACCCATCAAGCTTGGAAGTCCTTCGAATCCATCGAGTTCCTCCTACTTTGAATCCATGGACTTCGTGTCGACACCTTCTTATCCATCCCGATGGCCTACCTTCGAACCCATCAGGTGGCCAAGCTTCATACCCATCCACATATCTCAACTCGACTCCATATAGTTCGCATCCATCAACACCTCGCTCCATTCAAACCCACCAGGTTCGAACCCATCAAGAGTTGGTCACTTCGAACCGATCTTGTTCGTATCGATCGAGTTCGAACCCATTGGGGTACCTCAGTTTGAATCGGTCACGTTCGAATCCACGAACACTCACTTGCTCGTATCCACCAAGTCAACTAACTTGGATGACGTGTCACTCCACAATGCGAAGTCGACAAGATCCAAGGAGACGAAGCGTTCAACCCGGAGAGAAGACCGGATCGACTCGAAGGACGCGCGCCACCTCATCACAAGACCACGTGAGCTGATGGAGTGGAAGGGAGTGGATTCGAAGCAATGGATTCGAACTAAAGAGCCAACCGAAACACTCCAATTCGAATCGATCATATCTCCTAAACCACTGATCCAAATGCAACGAAATTTTCACAGTAGCTTCCATACAAGGTAAAGATTGTTCCTGCCAAGTTTCAACTCGATTGGATCATTTTTTGATGGATTCGAAATCACTTCGTATCGATCGCAGATCGAGTCGAAACTTGGTGGGGTTGGCCGCGTGGGCCCACTCACATGCCAGAAAAAGTCTCCCGAAGTTTGAGCGAGATCTGAGCCTCCGACGCCTATAAATAGCACCCTGAAGCCTTCAGAAAAGAGGATCTTCCGCCATTGAACGTCGAGACTCTGCCGGATTCAATTCCATACTTCATCATCGCTGTTGTAATTCGATTTGAAAGCTATCATCAGTTGTAATCCGTTGTAATCAATTGAAATCATCAAGTGAATCAATTAAGACATAAACTTCAAAGTGGACGTAGGCAAGATCGCCGAACCACTATAAATCCTGTGTTTGTGGTTGTTATTTGTGAATTATTGTGATTGTTATTGCTTATATCTGAGTTCTATAATTGATTGTTGCTGGTTTGCGATCATAAACGGATGCTTTCATGATATTGGGTGTTTGTGGTCAATTTTAACGCAAACATTTTGGTGCTTTCACTGAGAATTGAACTCAAGAATTCTACCAGTTAGAAGTTGATTCATAAAGTTTGAAAGTTCAGATTTGAGAAATTATGACGAGACAATCGAGCAGAAGGCCAAGGCCAGAGGGAAGTGAACACCAAGGAAGTCAAGAGGCTTCTTCAGGAGCGAATCAAGCATCAGTCTTCATCACTAGGGAAGAGATGGAGACAATGATGAAGAAACAAGAGGAGATGATCCAGAGTTTATTTCAACAAATAGGACAACTTGGAGCACAGAATATAGAAGCGGATGGAGTATAGAACGGAGCAGGACCATCCGGCATAGCACCTGGATTAGGAGGCACGCCCATGGAGAACGTTGATCCGATTTCGAAGAGAGAGAGAGGAGCATCTGCGTAGCCCGGGAGTAGCAGAGGAGTGAACGCTCAGTCAAGGGGGCAGATCCCAGAATTCCCTCGTGGACTCGGGGGGCAGGTCGAAAGTAATGAACGAAGATTGCATCTCGGAGACAATGACAGGTTGGCGGAGATGGTTAGAAGAGCTATGAGAGGCGGTTTGGTAAACAAAGATTTGAAGGATGTTAATAGAAGTCCTTTTACTCCAGTAATCAGACGAGCTAGGAACCCGCCGGATTTCAAGTTACCATCATTGGACATGTATGATGGGAGAACGGACCCCACGGTTCATCTAACAAAGTATATGAGGCATATGGAAGTGTTGGGGGCATCAGAGGAAGTTATGGCCCGGTGCTTTCCATTGTACTTGGCGGATATTGCAGCATTGTGGTTTAGACAATTGGAGAATGGATCCATCGGAACATGGAATGATTTAATTGAGAGATTTATGAGGCAATTCAGGGTTCACATTACAAGACCCAAGAATGTGATGACTTTGGCAACCCTAAAGAAGAAAACCGGAGAAACTTTGAGGAGTTATCAAACGCGATTCAACGCAGCAGCAGCTTCGGTGGATCGAGCGGATCCATCTATGGTTGTGATGGCAGCTGTGTCCGGAGTAGCTGATGGCACAGAGTTCAAAAATTCTTTGACCAAAGATCCGCCTGTGGATCTAGCGGAATTCTACGACGAGGCAGAAAAGTTTTTGCAATTAGAGGATGCGAATGCAGAAAGAGAAGAAGGATAGGGAATAGAAGTTTATGTGCCTAAAGACAAAAAGCCTTTCGAAAAGGACTCAGGCAAGGATAAAGGAAAACGAAAGGCTGAGGATTATAACGACAGATCAAAGCGGCAACGGGGGGAGCCGCGATTCACCACTTACACCGAGATGAATGAGATTCTGGAACGAATTTATTAGGATACCAAGGAGCAGGTTCCGTATCGTAGACCAATGCGAAGGGATCCAACTTCCGACGAAAGAAGATCAAATAAGTTTTGTGTATTTCATGAATTAAACGGTCATAACACTAATGATTGTAGGCATCTGAAGGACGAGGTGGAAGGACATATCAGGAACGGTATGCTCCTTCAATATGTGAGGAGGCGAACTCCAGTGGTGGAACTAGAGCGACCACCGTCCACATCAGCTAGAGGCGACCCTGAATCAAGGCACCGTTTGATTATCAATTTATTGAAATAACGATGAACAAGTCATAAGCTTCCCACTAACACAATTAACTCATTTACACATGTACGAGATCGCGAACGATCCCCAGGCATGCTCTGAATGATCATTGACCGTTTAGTGGTGGGAATTTACACTTTGACATCCTTGCTTTGCTTTTGTTTCATTTTGATTTGGACAGTTGGACTTTGTTTGTTTGGACATTTCTATTTTAAACTCATCCGTTGAATAGATATTTGATTCTGATAATTCTGAAATGGTAAGCTACTTACACATGTACGGGGTCGCGAAAGGTCCTTAGGCATGCTCTGAGATGGCGATAAACCGCCCTGACAAATGATCCAGGGACCCAGTCGAACTTGAACCTGGTATCAACAATACCAAGCCCTCTCGGGCACACTTTCTCGCCTCGAACGGCACCCGACCGCGAACGGTCACAATTCGCCACGAACGGCACCCGGCCTCGAACGGTCACAAAATCGCCTCGAACGGCACACGATCGCGAACGATCACAACTTGCCTCGAACGGCACCCGACCACAAACGGTCATAACTCGCCCCGAACGGCACAACTCACCTCACCTCAAATGGCGCGATCGCGAACGGTCATCATTTGAGGTCCGCAGCTTGACCGCGCACGGTCCCACTTCACCTCAAATGGCTCGATCACGAACGATCTTTATTTGAAGTTAGGCGCTTGACCATGAACGGTCGCACTTCATCTCAAATATCCCGATCCCGAACGGTCGTTATTTGAGGTCGCATAAAACTGTAAATTCCTTCGCAGGACTTCAACAGGATATGAACATCCATATCATGGCACTACAAAACACGCCTTCCTACCGTAAGGCATATTTTGGGGGGCAAATGTTATCTCGCATTTTGGCAAAGCTGTGATACCAAAAGATCAGTCAAAAACAAGAGACAGTTCGTCTCAGAGATCGGTTGTACTTCACTTCGCTATGGATATCGATGAATTTTGTCCGAATCCGGATCAGGCTACAATTGATAGGACATGGCTAGCAAATCCACAAGAGCCAACGTTTCAAGTTTCAAGTCAATCCGAGTTCGTATGCTCAAGATATGATGGATTCAGTTTGAGAGAGATAGCCCTTGATCGGTTCGAATCCATAGGATACCCCATAGTTCGAATCCATGGCCAGAAGTCATGTTCGCATCCATCGGTTCGACTCCATCCACTTCGAACCCATCAAGCTTGGAAGTCCTTCGAATCCATCGAGTTCCTCCTACTTCGAATCCATGGACTTCGCATCGACACCTTCGTATCCATCCCAATGGCGTACCTTCGAACCCATCAGGTGGCCAAGCTTCGTACCCATCCACATGCCTCAACTCGACTCCATATAGTTCGCATCCATCAACACCTCGCTCCATTCAAACCCACCAGGTTCGAACCCATCAAGAGTTGGTCACTTCGAACCGATCTTGTTCGTATCGATCGAGTTCGAACCTATTAGGATACCTTAGTTCGAATCGGTGACGTTCGAATCCACGAACACTCACTTGCTCGTATCCACCAAGTCAACTAACTTGGATGACGTGTCACTCCATGATGCGAAGTCGGCAAGATCCAAGGAGACGAAGCGTTCAACCCGAAGAGAAGACCGGATCGACTCGAAGGACGCGCACCACCTCATCACAAGACCACGTGAGCTGATGGAGTCGAAGGTAGTGGATTCGAAGCAATGGATTCAAACTAAACAGCCAACCGAAACACTCCAATTCGAATCGATCATATCTCCTAAACCACTGATCCAAATGAAACGAAATTTTCACAGTAGCTTCCATACAAGGTAAAGATTGTTACTGCAAAGTTTCAACTCGATTGGATCATTTTTTGATGGATTCGAAATCACTTCGTATCGATCTCAGATCGAGTCGAAACTTGGTGGGGTCGGTCGCGTGGGCCCACTCATGTGCCAGAAAAAGTCTCCCGAAGTTTGAGTGAGATCTGGGCCTCCTATGCCTATAAATAGCACCCTGAAGCCTTTAGAAAAGAGGATCTTCCGCCATTGAACGTCGAGACTCTGCCGGATTCAATTCCATACTTCAGCATCGCTGTTATAATCAGATTTGAAAGCTATCATCAGTTGTAATCCGTTGTAATCAATTGAAATCATCAAGTGAATCAATAAAGACATAAACTTCAAAGTGGACGTAGGCAAGATCGCCGAACCACTATAAATCCTGTGTTTGTGGTTGTTATTTGTGAATTATTGTAATTCTTATTGCTTAGATCTGAGTTCTATAATTGATTGTTGCTGGTTTGCGATCATAAATGGGTGCTTTCATGATATTGGGTGTTTGTGGTCAATTTTGACACAAACATATAGAATCAAGTCAGCCTCCACAAATCTTGCCCGATAAGACAAAATAAAGAAATATGAACAAAAGGAAAAAAAGCCTATACCAGTAAATACCTAACCAATGCAAAATTCCTTTCTATTTATATCTTCTTATTTCTTTCATTCATAAGAACACAGCAAAACCTGTCTTCTTCATATTTGCTGTGCTAGTTTAATCAACATAGCAAACCTGAAAATAGTAAACTTTTCTTTTTACAAACTTAAACTGCTTCAACAATCAAAAGCAAGATGTTAGCAGGAAGATCAAAGCAAGCATATCCATTTTTTTACAAACTGAAGCATCATTCATTTAAACAAGAATATTCAAGAAAAAAAAATCAAGCCTACAGTTTTTCAAATCTGGGTGCTTTGTCATCTTCTCAATACTGTGAGTAACATAACAAATTTAAATAGTTTAATTTATAAATTCTGTTGCATACCCATCTCTGAAAATAATATGTTTGTGATGTATATGTATAAGTATGTCTCTGTGCATAAATGTGTGAGCATGCTGTGTTTATGTTTTGAGCTCTGCCTTGATTCCCAGGTTCATGTTTTTATTCAAAAATCCCTTCCACATGATCCAGTTCTTGTTAGAACCCGCTTGTCAATCTAATATTGTTTGATTATGTTTAAAATAATGTTTGTTTGTCTCTGGAAGTATTGGAACAACTTTACATGTTAAATAAATGAAAATTCAAACTTTTTAATTTCTAAATTCAGTATTACAAATCTAATACTTCAACCAAAATATGATTTTTAACATAAGAATCAGGCTTTATAGTTTGGAATTAAAAGTGGGTTTTGGGTTTAAACTGGAAATGTATTGCTGAGTCTTCCTTGTGATCAAATGGATCGGAGTGCTCGTGGACTTTCCTGGAGATGGAGGAACGATCAGTGATGTTAGGAAAAATTGTGGATGGTGATGAAATTCACCAGGGAGGTTGCGGTAGTAAAATTCATTTTAGAACCCTAGTTTTTGGCTGTGTGTAATTAATCATTCATTACGGTGGGTAAAGTGGATCGAGTGTGTCGAGGCTTGGGTAATGTTAGCTTGGATGTTGAAGTAGGCATGGCCGAAGTGGCTGAACGTCAGGTGGTCGGAATATGGCAAGCGGCGCGTTGACAGGTTTTCAAATGATGATGCTCTGATGTTTTTCCAGGCTTGAGTCGAGGTCTCGAATTTGATTTCGAGAGTTGAGGTTCGATTTGATGAGCGTGGTGTGTTGTTGAGTTGTTCCCTGACGTGTTTCGATCATCGTCGATGATCAATGGAGGCCGGAGCCACCGTGCATATGCACGGTGTTCATTGGTGGATGCTGTGGGTTTTTGGTTTGAGCAGGAATGGGACTCGAGTGTTTACTTGAGTTGTTGAGGGGTTGACTCGAAGCACGTTCGAATTTGACTCGAAGCAAATGAGCATTGTCTCGGGTTGAATATTTGCTACAGGTTTTATTTTTATTTTTATAGGAAACCTGTTTCCTGTTTAAATTTTTTTAAAATAAAATCTAAAAGCTAAGTTCAAATGAAAAGAGAAGATTAAAGATGAGATGTAAATCCAAGATTAATATGGTTCAAGTTAATTTTGAATCTTAATTTAAAGATAAATAAAGTTTTTATTTATATTGTTTTAGCTACTTTAAAAAGGTTTAAGTAAGTTTGGATTTTTTTAAGCGAAGTTTAAAATTGTAAGTGAAGTTAAAAATCAAAGATTTAAATCTAGATTCAATATAAATTTTGAATCTTAGTCTTGAAATAAAAGGAAGTTTTAAATTTAAATTGTTTTAACTAATTTGAATGATAATTGAATTTTTAAATTGATTTGAATAAATTAAATTGGGTTTTAAATTCTTTTAAACTTTTATATAAGATAAATAATTCTTTAACTTGTAAATTTAATATTTTTCTTTTGAAATTGCTTTAAACTTATTAAGATTAATTTGTTTTCATTTTAAATCTTAAATTTAAAATGAAATTTAAAAGTAAAATTAAATACCTTGTTAATGATAATTTGATCATTAATAGGAAAATTTTTTTTTTAATTAAAGACTTAATGATCGGTAATTATTAAATTAATTAAATGGATAATTAATGACTTGAATTAATTGAGCTAGTAATTAAGAGTTTAAAATTAGTTAATTAAGGTTTAAGATAATTAATTTAAGATAAGTTAATTAGTAATTAAAGATCAATAATTAAATAAGGTCTAAATTTTAAAATTGATGATTAGTAATTAATTAATTAAATAATTAAAGATTAATTAATAAGTAATTAAAAATTAATAAATCTGTAATTAATAATGAATAAATCTTAGCTGATTACTTTAGAAAAGTAATTAAAGAATTGTAAATAGTTAATGAAGGTCATTAATTAAGATTATTAAATAATTAATTAATGGGATTAATTTTAATAACTAGTTAAATTAATTAATTTAAGATAATCAATTATTAATTGTTTAAGTATAATTACTTAAAGGAAGTAATTAAGGAATTAATTACTCATTGCAATTAATTCAGTTTCAAATGAATTGTTTAAGTTAATTTATTAAGTTTAATTAATTTAAATAATTATTTGATGATGTGGTAAGTATAATTACTTAAGGAAGTAATTAATGAGAATTACTTGATGTAATTAACTGAAGATGATTTAATGATGAAAGTAATTGGAGTGTAATTACTTTGTGAAATTAATCAAGGGATTAATTTAAAGAAATTAATTAAGGGATAATTTATTTATTTGATGGAGTAATTAAGGAAAGTTAATTACTGAATGATATTAGTCAGGGGTGATCAATAAATGTGGTTTAATGGAAGATTAATTACTTAAGGTAATTAATTTAAATAGGATAATTAATTAAAAGGTAATTAGAAATCATTTATAAATATGATTTAATGATGTAATTAAGGGATGATCAATTAAGATCAATTAACCAATAATAAGTAATTAAAGAGTAATTAATTAGTGTAATTAAAGATTAGTGTAATTAGTTAAAGATTAATTAATTTATGAAGTAATTAGAGGTTAATTTTTGTGTTCAGTGAAAGATAATTAAATTGTGAAATTAATTAAAGGATAATTACTTGAATGTAATTAAAGTTAATTAATCAAGGGTGATTAATTAAATTGAATAATTGGATGATGATAAATTAATTGATGGACAATTGATAAGCAAGATTGAAAATAGTGAAATAATTAATTTAATTTACTTTAAACTAATTAGAGATGAAGTAATTAATTTAATTCATTTTAAATTAATTATAGATGATGTGATTGCTTATATATAGATTGATGATATTGTTTACCTTGCATGGTTTGAGATCTCAATATGAGAATAATGAATGCCATGTGAAATGTATGCTTTGATTTAAGTATATAGATAATATGGATTATCTATTGGATGATAATATGGATTATCTGTTGTGATGATAATATGGATTATCTGTTATGATGATAATATGGATTATCTGTTTATGATAATAATGTTGATTATCTATTATAATATTGTGAATTATCTATCTGTGTGTATATGGATAATTAAATTGAATTGTTTTAAACTTTAAAACAACTTGGCCTTAAAAGATGGCGTTTGGATTTCGATGGGACCGGGATCGGGTTTCCATATTTGGACATCCGAAAACTACATCGATCCAAATTAAACGTTAGGTCGTGAATTCTCAAGTGAAGATTCAGAGTGCAAGGGTTATCGTCGTTAACTCTGAGGGTGATTCCAAAATAAGTGAAATGAGATAATGCCTTCGGGTTCGTTTGAACCCAGAACGAACTTGTATGGATTGAATGCCTTCAGAACATCGCCAGGTGGGCGATGAGCATTCTAAGAGATGTGTTCTCTAAAGGTAATCGCAGCCTCAAGCCTCATCAACCGGGAATGGCTAAAATAGGGGTGGTGCAGCAAGGTTAGGTGGGTCATGCCCAAGCAGGACGAGATTTTCCTCTGTCTAGATGTCCCTTTTATTTCGGCTGTGTGGGCAGTTTTGAGCACCAACTGCCGGGGTTATCTTGTTCGGGACTGTTCAGTAAGGAATGGTTCCGGCCTTGTGTTGCAGAGGAGTTAGGGTGGCTCCTCGGTACAGTGATCTAGGCCACGTACTGTGACGGGCGGTACCCCAGTAGCCCTGCCATTGTAGGGAATCCAATCTCCAATAAGTGCCGTATGTTTTGATTATGCCCAACTATGTTGGAATGTGAGATGTAAGCATTTCAGCTATTTCTGTATTTTACTTGAAAACCCTAGACACTATTATAATATCACAAAATTTCCTATAAAATGATTTGGTTAGCGTAAGGTAAAAACTTACCCGTGTTTATGTGTGGGAAGTCTTACGTGATACCCCTTTAACCTGTTACTCATACTAGACTCATGTCTGACCCGGAGTTTATTTCTGTTTTTCATAAACTCTCGGGTACTCAAATTTTTACGAGTAGCTAAGGGATTCAGGTTAGCTTTGACGAATTCTGGAGGAGCAATGGAGCACGAGGCTTCGACGTTGAAGATATACATAGTATTCCGCTGTGTTGGTATCTCTGTGTTGTATTGTGTATCGAATTGTAAAACTAGACAGGTGTTTATAACTGTCTAGTATGTGATGTATTATCTGTGTAACTCTGATGGTATTGTATACTATGTAATATTTATGTTATTAATATAATTTATTCGTTCGGCTGTGGAGATTCTGATGTTGTTTCTTCTTTCTTCTCTATCTTTTCTCTTTCTATCCCATTCTTTCTTCATGATGATACGACTCTCTGGGGCTAGAAAGCCGGGTCGTCACAGAAAGCCTTAATTCTTCTTATTAGATCCACTTAAACCCTATTCGTCCCATTAGGCAACATTTGAGATGAGAAAAATAAAATATACGTACACTTTCATCCCATTTTCTTAAATCTATAAACGAACTCCTTATTATCCAAAACCATTGCTCTAATTTCTTCTCAAATTCAAGAATAACTAAAGGGATTTGGATTTTTTTTAATTCATGTACTAATCAATCTCAGATAATCATCCTCTTAATTTTGGGTGTTTAATTGATGTTTATTTTAGCTTCAGCTTAGGGTTAATCCCTTTTCTTCCTATTTTCTTTGTTTAACCTAGGATTGGATGTCGAGGATCACTAGCGTGGAAGAATTCGGGATCTTGTTATCAATTCAAGCCTTAATCGATGAGTATAACTCACGCTTCCAGTCATATTGAACTGCTTGTGGCTGTTTGGTTGTTTACTAGAATTTATGGTTGAAATAATCTCAATATCCCATGTTGTTTTCATGATTCAACTATACCTTTTTATATTTTGCTGAAACCTTGTTGTATGAACAATTGATCCATGAATTTGTAGATGATAATATGTTGCATGAGGTAAAATTCATCATCCTTGAGCTCAATACCACCCACAGGCCAAAAATCAACATTGTAGGACCATCGGAAGGCAATGGAATCGCCTAGGATTCTGCCCCAAGCGACGTCACTGATGGACCAGTCCTCACAGGCCAGTGCATTGTGAATACCTGTTCAAAGCCCCATATGATGCTCATAGCCCCTCGATACCGTTTGACATCTTATTTGCCCGATTTCTCTTCTTGAATGTCATATGCATTGTTGTGTGCCATCATTCCTATTGATTTCAATGATGTATATGCGACTTAATTGTGAATTTGATAACTCTATTTGAGTTTAACTATACACGGAATTGCTTATGGAATATATGCTACAAAACATATTCTTTTGCACAATTTTAAACTAAAGTTTTTAAGCAAATAAATTTCTTATTTAAAACTGATTTGTTATACTATTTAGTACAAGAATACTTTCCTATATAAAAGATTTCCGATATACATATGTATATACATACATATACATACATACATATATATATAACAAATAACAATGGTTTCTAACTATTTTGAAATAATGGTTTAAAAATTGTACTTTACACACACACACACACACACACACACACACATATATATATATAACAAAGGCATTCCAACACGTACACACACATCCTAGCTTACAAAACTATACTTTACAATGATGATTTTAAGGTAAAATATTTTTACGAGATTGCACATTATCAATTAAACGAGAAGATTTTAAACGGTTTAATAAAATGAGTGGTATGGAATGCTCGCTTTCGTTTTACAGGTTAATTCCTGAACCTGTTTGATTGAGGCATTTATACACACAAGTGGAGTTTACTATCTTATAGTAAACATTTAACTAAACCTGTGTGGTATGGGACACATGGTCATTACCTACTAGATTGCTATTTGAAAGTACTTGACACTTATATCGACGAGTTTATGACTCACCCTTGGATTTCTATAGGTTCTGTACCTATCTTGGTGTTTTATAGGTCTTGTACCTATCATGTAGTTTATAGGATTTGTTCCTATCTTGAATTTTATAGGTCTCGCGTCTACCTTGAAGTTTGATAGGCTCTTGCATATCTTGAAGTTACTACGGGAATTATACCCATTTTGGGGTTTTATAGACACATATGTTTATCTTGGAGTTGCATGCATATATGTGAATTTATTCACCAATCTTGGAGTTTTAGAACCTTCTCCCCTTTTTGCATGATTTTTGAATTTCTCTGGATGATTTCCAGATTATATGTTATTTGTGTTATCACCAGATAGTTTCGGGATTTTGCTTTTAGAAGCTACCTTGGGTTTTGTTATTTGTGATTACATTCTTGGAGTTTATTGAAGCATTTATGATATTTGTCAATACTTGCCTTTAGGTTTATATTTGAGATCTATTTCCTTACATCCATTACTTATCTTGTTTAACTCATTCACTTTAGTCTAGACTGGCCGTTTATTATTTCATAATACTTGGGCCGGACCGTGATATTTTAGGTGCTCCAGTTTGATAGTTCAAGAGATTATTTCTCTCAATTTAACTAGTTATCATTCATCTTACCTCCATCTTGTATATGTGTAAATATTCATGTAGGGTTGTATCTTATGTCAAGATTAGACTCATTTTTTGTACATATTTATATCTATGGGATGTAGTACTTATATATTTCGTGGTTCGTAATAACCACAATTCTAGTAGTCGACTTCATGTACCTTTCTGATTTGATCAACTTGTATCTATTTTCTCTATTCGGTTTGTATCCATTGTATATTCCGCTGCGAACATTTAGTACTCTCTGATTCGCGATCTGTGATCTGTGAATACTGTACATTATTTTGAATTAATATTATAGCTACTGTAGTTTTGTTTTAAGTATGGATTGTATATATCGATTCCAAAATAAAATGCTAGCACTCAAATCAACATAGCAATACCCTCTTAAAATAAAATTCATGAATGGCTTCTCCTAACCAGTCCTATTCTCTACAGTAACGTACAGTATTACTCAGTAATATCCTTTGTTAGTGTGGGACTTGGGGTGGGCATCACATAATCAATTTAAGGCATAACATTCTAGTGTACAGATGCTAGGATTTATATCGTGATAAACACATTAACACATCCAATATGCAAAGATATTGTCGAATGTATGTACGTATACTTTCATTTACATATATGAAATATTTCATATATATTACTTTAATTAATGTTTTTTATAAATATAAATGTAGATAATATATATATATATATATATATTTATAAACATAATTATGGAAAATTAACATTATATATATAATTATGTAAATATACTCAAATCAATTATAAATATATTAAATAAAATTATATATATTAAACCGAAAACAACACATACATACGAAAATAAAATAAAATAGTTTAATTTATATACATATATGTTATATTTGTTACTTACTTATAAATATACAATATTATATTAAAATGTGGATTAATACTTATAAATACTTAAAAATATTTTAAACAAAATTATTCATTACCTAGTCTTGCGCACGATTGAGTAATAATTTAGATTTTTTAATTTTAGATATTATTTAATTCAATTTTCATACGAATTTGATTTAAATAATTAATATAAAATAATTTTGAAACCATATATTGAAATTTAAATTTTCAAGTAATATTTTGTACTTTAAAAATTTATTTCATAATTTTATAACTAATTATTTATTTTTTGCTTATATTTAAAGTCTTTAAAATGAAAAATGTTTTTTAATATATTTAATTTATGTAATATAAAACGTAGTATTTATATAATATATTTATTAATACATTCAATTTATGTAATTAAATTATTTAAATGATATTTAAATAATAATAAATATATAAATAATGATTTTATTATTGCCGAATATAATATATGTATAATGCGCTATATATAAAGTTTACATGACATATTTACATAAAGTATGACGAAGTGATTAAATTATAAACTATTACATATATGTATGTATGTGTGTATGTATATGTGTATAACTGAATAATAAAAAAAATTGTTTTTGAGTCATGTAATTATAGATATGATCATAACAAATTGTTTTCATAAGTATAATCATACATACAACCAAAACAATTTTGTGACCATATCAGAATTGCCACATAACCAGTAATATAATATACATATAATTAAATATTATATCTAAGCATTTATCATAATATTTTGAGCAGAAATATACCTCACTTCCAATGCTTTGAAGTACACCTTGAAACGATGATATGTGCTCCTTGAAATAATTTTCAATAAAAAAGAATGCTAGTCTTTAATCCATTGACCACAAGCCATCAGATAGCAATTAAATTGGCTTGACTTAAGCTTGAGAATTATACAAATGATAGAGGGATTTTAGCTGACAAATTTATAAGGAGATGCTCTAGCCCATTAAGGCTTTAAAAGATCAAAATCAAATGTAGGAAGAGATGCTTAAATAAAGGAAGGAAATGAGAGAATTTTGGATCTCATCTTTTACTCAGTCTCCTTCAATCTTAGCTATATATTATCGAGCCCTCTAGCACATTTCTTGACACTAATAACCCCATGCTGCTGCCAAAATAATTTGGGCCCCATTTAAAGCCGAATAAATATTCTGCATTTTAAATGCGTATCAATATCATATATTGGTTAATATATTTATATATCTTATAATAATATTTATTCATCAAATCAACGTCTAATTTTATAATTACTATTTGATAGAGTTTAATTTATTTAAGGGGCATTTCACCAGAAGGACAAACTTTGCAGTCAAATTAGTTTCTAAGATACACATCTACAGAAATTAATTTCAAGGCCAAAGTCAGCAAAATAATTACTTTTAAGGACAAATTCAGCAGTCGAATTACTTGTAAGGACATAATTTCATAGGTTTTTAGGCCTTAGAAACTAATTATTTTACATTTTGTCCTTAAAAATAATTATTTGAGTTCTGTGTCCTAGAAACTAATTGCACTTACTAAAGAGGCCCTTGTGGCTAATTTCCACTTTATTATTATTTAATTAGTTTATAAAAATTAGAAATTAATTAAATCATTTGGTCAAAGTAGAATTCGTCAATGTTGTTGTGTGACTCATCAGGTGTAAATTTGATCAGCGATTAATATTGAATTATTCAAATGTTAAAGTTCACACGTCACTTAACCTGTGATGTGACATTTTGGTCCAATTTATTTCTTACTTGGTTTCGGTGAAATCCAATTTTACTTTGTTAAGTGTTACCTTGTAACGACCCACTATTTTGGACCATCCAAATCGACAATAAAACCATCCATGTCTAACTTGAATAATTCAAAATATTGAATTATTAATTAAATTTGGCAAACTCAAAATATACAGTAAATAAATGAATCACAGATCGCAGACACAGAGTAATATAATGCAGCGGAATAGATAAAGAATAGTAGTTCATGAAGCTACTATATACATTAGAGTTAGAAATAAAATACATCAGAATATCCCAGATGCAGTGAAGTCTCCAGTACGAGCAGATGACTTCTCTGAACCAATCAATTGGATGACTGAAAGGATAGATAGTTGGATCTTCAAGCAAAGCTCCAACTTTGAAGGTGAGTCTCAAATGATGTATCACTCAGTCTGATCCGAGCGTAAAGCAAAACACAAAACACTCGAGTCAGGATTAACATTTTTATATCAATAAATCCAACTTAAGTGAAATATCAACTGAAATACAAATAACTTAAAGGATGTTTGGGATAACCATCCTCTAAGGGTCCATGGAACTATCTACAAGGTAGAAATATACAATATAACACCGTGGTCATTTTAGAATAGTTTATACTTCAAAACCAAATATCATTTTCACTTCAAATATCTCTATATTTCCCAAAATAATATTTATATATGTTAAATAATTTATAAAGTAAAGTATTTCAATTCCCTTAACTTAACAAATCATTTTAACATCAACCCGACCTTCCCGTTCAAATTAAATTCAATCTCAATTTATCAATTTACATTCAACTCAATTTCTAAAATAACCACTTCAATTTTATCGATCTCAAATTCGGATTTGTAATCACAAATACCCCTTTATTATTTCAATATCATTTAAGTAACCTTAAATTACATTTTACTCAAATATTCCTTTAAATTATTTAAACGGGAAATATTCATTAAATCACTTAAAACGAAAATCCAGTTACAAAATCATACCTTTAAATTTCCCATTCAATAATTTCAAATCGATTTAATTAAATAAATCCTTATTTAAATACCATTTTTAATAAACCCAAATTTATCTCCTAATCTTAATTATTCAAATTTTTACAACGGTAAATTTTGAAATATAAATCTTAAATAATACTTAAACATATTATATGGATTAAATCAATCTCAATAATATTAATATTAAATCTATATATAAAATTTCCATTTATATATATATTTGAAGAACCAATATTTATTAAATCCCATATATTTCTTTTCGAACTGTTGAAATTATTTTCAAAATATTTAAATGGACCAACGGTGTCTGTATATAATTCCTACCATATAGTCAAGTGGTACGGATATTTATCATTTCAATCCGTACACTGGATATATCCGGGTGGATATCATTTCAACCTGAAATCCCAAATTAAATTAAATGAAAACCGCTTGGGTTTATCATTTCAACCCATAACGATTTTCTCCTATTCTAAAGTCCGTTCGGGTATGTATCACTTCAACCCATAGTGATTTCTAAACTACAGGGAACTTGCAGAGTGATAACAGATATGAAAATAATAATAACAACATGCATATATCATCAAAATGAATATAAACAATAGGATATGGTGTCATATCCCATAAGTGAACAGTTATAGATAATAGCATATATAACAATTTAAATAACTACAGCCACATATTTCAATTGTCGTTTCAATTGAAATCAAATTAAATAAATAAAAGAACGTTAATCGTGAGTGATTGCTCACCTTCCGAGGCTAGAGAAATAGACAACGAAGATGAGTTGAGTTACAAATCAAGGCGAAGAAAGATCGGTACGAATCCGACGATCAAAACTGATAACGAGAAATGGATGAAATCAAATTAGAATTTGGTTGATGATGATAAATTCGAACGAATTGTATATTATATTATTATCTTATTATTTCCTGTCAAAATCAATGTATAAACCAACACATATTTTAAAAATCTAACGTATATCCATAATATATGATTTGAAATAAATACTAATATAGATATACAAACATATAACTTTGCATATATCCTACATAACAACAATATATAACCCTAAATTTTGACTCTATGTATATTTCAAAAAACAAAAATAGTCTATATATAATTTCAAATAAATACTAAATCTAAACAAAATTAAATAAATCTCTGCTCATTAATTAAACCCATGTATACTATACATATAACTAATATATAGGCTACATACGTTAACCGATATTTAGACAATATGATATCACTGGTACAGACTGTTTCATATGATAATACCTAGACTCACCATATTTTTAATACTTACGGTACAACAACCCATTCGTTTTATATTTAATACAGAATACACAAAAGCCCATCTATGAAACTGCTTTGTACAAGTACATAGCAACTACAACATTTAGACATATTATACAATACTCCCCGTTTCAACATCGAATAAACTGAAACCTATATACATATATAGGACTAATGTATAAACAATTATGTAACTCCTTTACGGACATATCTACGTCTAAATTTTATGTTTTAAAATAATACCTATGTAAATAATAACTTCTTTAAAAATGTATTATACGTATAAATATCATATACAGTAAAATATATATAATAGATAATATACCATCACATATAAACAGCAGCTCAACATAAATATACCATATTATAACAAGACAATGTTTAAAAGGGGACTATCCTGTTAGTTAGTTTGTGTAGAATTACTGTAAAAAACAAACAGTAAACACTTTTCTTTTCTTTTTCTTTTTGTTGTACTTTCGTTATGCATTATTTAGTTCAAGAACTTGTTACATTGTCCCTTCTTTACAGAGCTATCTTGTTGTTTTTCCTAATTTTGTTTTCCACTCACAAGTTTTACATTTTCATAAAATCATCTATTCCTGTCATAACCAGTCAACTGAGATTACTTCAATACCTACTTCTGCTTTGACTTATATTGTTATAATCAAAAGGATAATACACGTTAAAAATCTTACAATACAGGAAAAAAATTTCAATACATAATTATTAGCGTATCCCAAAATTTTTTTTTCACATACACACAGTATAAATTTGAAACTAACTGTAAAATATATAACTAAGATATTTAGCAACTTACAACTTATATTACTAACTATATATATTCTTTATATTGTAAACATTCAATGTATATGCAGTAACCCAGTTTTAAACACATATATTCTTAAATCAAAATTATATATATTTAAATATACTATAATTTAAAGCCAATACTGTAACACAATATGTGAATATACGGACTAATATTTGGAAAAAAAACTGCAATATAACAGTGCCATGCGAAAATATATATGCTAGTAAAATTAACTTACATATAACATTATGTATAACTAACCTGTTAATAAAATAAAATAAGAATGGAGATATGCATAAGAGGCCGATAGCATTTGAAGGTTTATGGACCAAGAGAGGCGAGTTTGATGGGACTGGGTGAGGGGAGAGCGAGAATGGAGGAGGTGGAAGAGGTGCTGATGGAGTGTCGGTTTGAGGGGGAACGGTCGGACCTGAGTGGCAGGCCTAGAGGAGAGGTTGGCTTCGGCTTGACTTTAGTTGTCTTGGCTCGAGGCGGCGCTAAGGGGATGAAGGCACGTGGTCGGAAGTTGATGCGAGTAAGGTGGTTGCGGGGTTGTAGCCATGAGGAGAGGAGTGTGGGATCTGTTTCGAAGTGAAGTTTGTTTTATATTTTTTTTTTCATTCAAAATGGAGTAGGAGAAGAACAGATCTGACAAGCTTCAGGGAAGGAGAAAAAAAAAAGTATAGGGAAGGAGGAAAGAAAGGGTGAAGGTTGGATTTAAAGGGGCAGAGCAAATGAACGTGCGAAGTGAATAAAATGGAACGTTTAAATTTTATGAATGCAAAATAACGTGTAAGTTTTATACGTGTAAACCTTTGAAACGACAATGGGATGGCAACAACTGGAAAAATTTAAAGCAATTGATTGTTTTGTAACCTATAAAATTTCGAACAGTAAGAAAATAAAGTAATAGTCACAGTGGAGTCCCTTGATTTTGTACAAATGAAATTTATTAAAGCAATTGAAAATTTTACGGTAGGAAAGTAACCGCTATGCACTGATTTAGAAATCAATTAAAGCAATTAATAGCTTGAATTGGACATCACGTTTTCAATTTTTTTTTTTTTTGAAAAGGAAGGGAGAAATAAAGTCACAAATTAGGGTACCGTTACCACGACAGCTTATTACTTCCGTTGCGTACCGGATTTCAAAATATAGAAATAAATATACCGTTGAGATCAGCACGACGAAACGATCAAAACGGTATACAGATATCAGTGGTAAGATTGTACGATTGAATTATAAAAATTCGAATTTTCTACCAGGGAAAAGTGCAGCAAAAACACAGAAAATAAAATCGACAGAGCTAAAGAAGTCCTAATTTGGAAAAATAAAAGATGACGTCTTGCTCAGAAGAGGATTTAGAATTTTTCTATGAAAAAAATGTTCAGGTTTGGAAATATTTTATTATCAGCTATTATTAGCTGGCTTGAATTTAATAGAATTACACAATAAATAAACTTTCATAAATTTAATTGAAAATTTACTATTTGCTATATTTAATTATACGTAAACCAAATATCAAAACTTTTTTTCAAAATATTATTATTAAAATTTCTAAAAATCCAAATTAAATACGTTATAAAACCAACTACAATTTTATGGGTCGTTACACTCTCCCCCAGTCAAAACTTTTCGTCCCCGAAAAGGAAGGAGGTAGGAGAATTGAACAACCAGAAATATAATACTTTAAAATTTTCAAAACTCATTGGAATTCAATATGTTTAAATAACACTTAATAAATATATAAAACTATTTGGAAACAATTATTCACATCATTAGTTATAAGGGAGTTATTTGAAAACATTAAATTTAAAATTTTACTACTTTATCTTAATATACTTTCAACATTATAGATAAATCAATAATCATTTTCTTTAAATATGTTTTACTTTAATTAATAACTTCTAAAATATTTGTAACAGTAAAATTTTCTATTAAACCAGGTAGTATATAAATAAGCAATATTTTAAAGATTATATTCAAAAGGGAAGGAAGGTGGATTCGGGAAACCAGAATATAGGTGAACAGATAAAGCTGAGTGGATAAAGTATATTCAAGGAATCGTATCGGCCCGAATAATTTATCTAGAACCATAAGAATTTAAATTTCAAATATTAATACGAAATTTCTTTGTTGGAAAAAATACTTTTATAATAAATACCTTTATAATAATACTTTTATAATAAAATACTATTATATCGAAATAAATTTTCCTTTCGAAAATACTTTTATAACTCGATGTTTCAACAAGTTTTATCCTCGTTCTTGCTGACTCTGGCCCTACGTTGATCAAGCGCAAAGCTAGAATTCTTCAAGTACTTAGTAGACCTGTTTCAACACCCAGTGAAAGTACTTGAAAAACCTTTTAAAACAGATATGGAAAGTACAATCCAAACATAAAACCAAACCAAAACCTTTGTCCGATCATGGTTCGTAGATACACAATGGTTACGCTGGGTCCCCCAGGAAACAATCCATATCCGTAAGCTTTCTCAGCCCTGCGAGTTAGGCCATGATGACTAGTAGAGTGCAGGATACACAATGGTTACGCCTGGATCCCCAGAAAACAATCTGTACCCCTAGGCAAGACTCAGCCGGGCACTTTCGCTACTATTCGCGACCTACACAGATTGCAGGATACACAATGGTTACGCCTGGATCC